>CM060413.1:43582600-44809001 GCA_030545235.1 Helianthus tuberosus
GAAAGTTTGTGAGGTTTATACCTCTGATTTTGAATGTCTCAACCTTGTTTTTAAGCCTAACTAACCATAGATGTGGTTATAAGCATAAGGACATAGGTTTGAGATGAGTTTCCTCAAGTTTAAACAAGTTTATCAAAGATTGAAACATGAACAGAAAAATCAGTCAACTTTGGATCCCTTTTGGCGACGTTCCAGGCTCTGATTTTCCAGGGAAACCCCATGGAAACGTTGCTAAGGTCAATACAAAGAAGTAGCAAAAAGAATCGAGTAAATCGGATAAGAATTGAGTGAGTTATGCTCACTTTAGTGAAGTAGTATCAATATGCTCGAACCTCAGAAGTCAGCTACGGTTTGGAGTGTTTGAGAGTGAATGGAGAGTGTTTAGAAATTGAAAAATGCTTGGAGGAAGATTTAGGGATTACGAATACACGATCATTGTTTACGAGTTAAGCTTATGTTTATGCGAATTACGAATCATGTGTCAAACAAACGTATGTATCAATGTATAAATAATGTATAAACGATGTATATTTCATATAAAAGATTCCTTTCATTACGATAAAGTCTCGGATTTACAATAGCTTGAATAGAAATACGATTACAAAGGAAACGGGTTTCTAAAAATAGAATTACAAGATGAACTTTCTAAAAACAGAAAGCTGCGAAAAGCGAGGCGTTACAATAAGCAAGGGGGAGTGTTATAAATATTATATATTATATGATTATCAACTCCTAATATAGGTTAATGTCGCAACCCCCGCCCCCTATCTGTCTCGGGAACGGGCGGCCGCGAGCCCAGTTTTGGTGGTATCATTTGTTTGTCATTTTGGCAGCGGAAATTTCATCAGGACCGTAGTTAGAAAATATTTATCAGAGTAAATAACACACTTTTATAATATTAAACATATTGGGATAAAACCCAAGTTTTCATTACAAACATTTTCATAGGGAAAATCCCTATTTTGTTGAATAAAACATCTTCTTTTATTTAGGTAACTTTTATAGCCACTTTTCCAAACCTTCAGTGCTGTCCAGCTGGCTTCTAGTTGTCTTTCACATTTTGTTACCTGAAACGCGTTTAAAAATATTTTTGTCAGTGGGAAATACTGGTGAGTGAATCCCAGTTTAATCAAGAAGAGTTTTATCCATTAACAGTATTGAGAGCAATCACATTGTTTATTTCTACACAATTACTTATTCAGTATTGTCAATCCTGACTGGTGGGTCATATTACACATTGGCTAACTGTTTGTCCAATGGTCACGTGTTCCACATTTTGTATACAAAACCCCAACATACCGGCAATAATTGAAGAATTACAAAGACTCAATCACTGCTAATTATAATTTAAAATAAATAAAGGTTTTGTAAAAACAGTTTGCAAAAAAAGGAGATTACTCACATTGCTATCTTAGGTTTCTTCTAAGGTTTCCTGTTGATTATCTATAATTTACACAATGCACATGCATTAGTATAATAACCCTTTATATTTACATTAGTTATACCCTCCCCGAGACGGCATTCCAACGACTACATCAGGCAGAACCTCGACAGCCGTTACGGAACCCTGGATCAATCGGGCAGCGAATCTAATACGTAACCGGGGTTATGATACTTACATCGGGGCAGAACTTCGTTAATTAGGGGGATATTATACCAGAGAATTATGCCTACTATGTGAATTTTGAGAGAAAGAAAAGATCGTGAGCGAGTTTCGACTGAAGGCCAACGGTTTCTATTTATAGGGCCAGATTTCAAGTTTCTCGCTGCCCGCGTAAGAGTAAGCTAAGGCTTACGCAGCCCACGTAGTAGGGGTGTAGCTGCTAGGGTTGCTGATTCGTTGAACTAGGGTTGACACGGAGCTGACACGTGTCGGCTCAGGGATGCGCCTCGTTGTAGGGCTGTCGCGCCCCGCGTAGACACAGGTGTGGTCTTACGCAGCCCGCGAGCGACAATAAAAACTTGATTTTAATTAATTTTTATAAAAATAAAGGTATTCGGGCTCGGTTTTCACATACGGGGTATATTTTAATATATTTTAGGGTGTCAAAATATTCAGGAGGGTTGTTATATCCTCCCCACCTTGTTTTAGAGCTCGTCCTCGAGATCTACTGGAACAGGTGTGGATATTTCCTTTGCATTTCTAATTCAAGCTCCCATGTGTATTCTGGTCCTCTTTTGGAGTCCCATTTCACTTTGACCAGAACTAATCTTTTGTGCTTGAGGTTCTTAACTTTCCTGTCTTCAATCTGTAGAGGCTTCTCTGCAAACTTTAACTGTTCATTTACCTCTATATCCTTAAGAGGTACTACAAGTGATTCATCAGCTAAACATTTCTTGAGATTAGATACATGAAATACATCATGTATTCCTACCACTTCCTCTGGCAGTTGTAGCTGATAGGCTACAGGTCCTATTCTAATAATCTCAAAAGGTCCAACATACCTGGGGCTTAGCTTTCCCTTTTTGATGAATCTTACCACTCCTTTCCAAGGAGAGACTTTCAATAACACTTTATCTCCTATTTGAAATTCCAAGGGCTTTCATATGTTATCAGCATAACTCTTTTGTCGATCACATGCTGCGTTCTGTCGTTCCTTGACTTGAATGATTTTGTCCAGATAGTTGCTTTTCTCCAATTTCTGCCCAACAGACTGGCGTTCGGCACTTTCGTCCATAAAGTGCTTCGAAATGGTGCAGCATTGATACTTGTGTGATAACTGTTATTATAAGAAAATTCTATCAATGGTAAATGATCGTCCCAATTACCTCCGAAATCAATTACACAAGCTCTAAGCATGTCTTCCATTGTCTGAATCGTCCTTTCACTTTGTCCGTCCGTTTGAGGATGATAAGCGGTGCTTAAATTCAAATTGGTTCCCATGGCTTTTTGGAAACTTGTCCAAAAATGAGAGGTAAAATGACTATCTCTGTCAGAAACAATTGATAGAGGAATTCCATGTAATGAAACTATTTCATTTACATATAATTTAGCTAACTGTTCCATACTGAAAGTTTCTTTCATTGGTAAGAAATGAGCTGACTTGGTTAGCCTGTCTACAATCACCCAGATTGTATTATTACCTTTTCTTATTTTGGGTAATTTAGTAACAAAATCCATTGTTATCAATTCCCATTTCCAGACTGGCATTTCTAACTGTTGCAACAATCCTGAGGTTTTCTTGATGTTCAGCTTTAACTTGTGAAGAAGTTAAACACTTTGCAACATATGCTGCTATATCCTTTTTCATTCCTATCCACCAGAAATTCTTCCTTAAGTCCCGATACATCTTATCACTTCCAGGATGCATCGTATACTTAGACTTATGGGCTTCTTCTAATATACGGTGGCGTAGGTTTCCAAATTTAGGTATCCACATTCTTTTCTTATGGAATCTCCAAATTCCATCGGTTCTTTGTTCTAATTCCTTAATCATTCCTTTTAACTTTTCAGTATCATCCTTGATTACTGATTATTGTGCCTTTCTAATATGTTCATTTAAATCTACTTGCAGATTTAACTTAAGAGAACGTACTCTTTTTGGCTTTTCATGATACTTTCGACTTAAAGCATCAGCTACTACATTTGCTTTTCCTGCATGATACTGGATATTACAATCATAATCACTAAGTATCTCCATCCAGCGTCTTTGTCTTATATTCAACTAATTTTTTCCAAAAACATACCTTAAACTCTTATGGTCGGTGAATATGGTAAACTTACTACCGTATAGGTAATGTCTCCAAATTTTAAGGGCAAAAATTATAGCTCCTAATTCTAGATCATGGGTTGAATAATTCTCTTCATGATTCTTAAGTTGTCTAGAAGCATAAGCTATAACCTTTTGACGTTGCATTAATACACATCCATAACCTAACTTGGAAGCGTCACAACAGATTACAAAATCTTCAGTTCCTTCTGGTAACGCTAGTATGGGTGTGTGGGTTAATCTTTGCTTAAGAATTCTAAATGCTTCTTCTTGTTTTGGTCCCCATTCAAATTTAATGGATTTACAGGTTAACTTAGTTAAGGGAATGACTATTCTAGAAAAATCTCGAATAAACCTTCTATAATAACCGGCTAATCATAAAAAACTTCTAACCTCGGTTGGTGACTCAGGGGTTTTCCACTTGGTAATCGTCTCGATCTTGGTGGGATCTACATGAATTCCTTCATGATTAACTAGATGTCCAAGAAATTGTACATGTTCTAACCAAAACTCACACTTCGAAAACTTAGCATAAAGCTTTTCTTTTCTTAGTAAACTTAGAAGTGCGTGCAGATGGGCTGCATGTTCCTCTTTGCTTTTAGAATAAATAAGAATATCATCTATAAAGACAATTATGAATTTATCCAAATATGGTTTACATATTCGGTTCATCATGTCCATGAAAGCAGCTGGGGCCTTGGTTAAACCAAATGGCATGACAGTAAATTCATAATGGCCATACCTTGTTCTGAAAGCGGTCTTAGGAATGTCCTCTTCCTGTACCTTTAATTGATGATATCCTGACTTTAAATCGATTTTTGAGAAAAATCGTGCTCCTTGCAATTGATCGAACAAATAATCTATTCTTGGAAATGGATACCGATTCTTAATCATGACTTTATTCAATTCACGGTAGTCAATGCACATACGCATTGATCCGTCCTTCTTTTAAACGAATAAAATCGGTGCTCCCCATGGCGATGAGCTTGGCTATATGAATCCCTTCTCCAACAATTCATCTAATTGTTTCTTCAGTTCCTGCATTTCTGCGGGTGCCAAACGGTAAGGTGCTTTGGCAATTGGTGCGGTTCCTGGTATTAAATGGATTCTGAATTCAACTTCCCTGTCTGGAGGTTGTCCTGGTAGCTCTTCTGGAAATCCATCTGAAAACTGGGATACTACTGGAATATCCTTTAATTCTTTTCCTTTAGTGTTAGTGATTATGGAAATCAAATACACTAATGATCCTTTCCTTATACACTAATGAATTTTGTGGATCTAGAGGTTTTATTTCCTTTAATTGTGATCTTTTCACCCCTTGGTGAATTTACTTGAATTGACTTTTGATCACATAAAATACTGGCTTTATTGGTTATTAACCAATCCATTCCTAACACAACATCAAATCCTGCCAAATTCATTGGGTAAAGATTTGCAATAAATTTCTGATTTAAAATTTCTATTCTTGCTCCATGCAAGATTTCAGAAATCTTAGAGGTTTCCCCATTTGCTGTCTCTACTAGACATTCTTGTGGGAGTTTAGTTAATGATTGATTAAGAAGTTTGCAAAATGAAGTATTAATAAAACTTTGGTTCGCACCAGATTCAAATAATACTTTAGCAAAAACATCATTAACTAAAAACGTACCAGTGATCACATCCGGGATCATCTTTGCTTCTTTTGCAATCAGAACAAATGCTCTAGCATTTTAAATATTCTTGGTGTTCGTAGCTGGAGCTAGCTTTGGACAGTTAGGCTTGATATGACCTTGTTCTCCGCAGCTGTAGCATATTCTGTTGTTAGACTTTTTCCTGCAGTCTTCCTCTTTGTGTCCAGATATTTTGCAAAAGTTACAGTATATGGAGCATCTTCCTGAATGCTTCCTTTTGCAATACTTACAGTAAGGTGCAGAGGTAGAACCTACATTTCTCCCACGGTTAGAATTTCCAGAACGGAATTCTTGGGTAAGCTTCTGGGTTAGGTTCCTCCTTTGATCCTCTTCTCGTGTACGGACTAACTCATCTATCAAGGTGTTGGCTAGTTCTACTGCTTCTTCTATGGTTTGAGGTCTAGCTGCCTTGAATACATGTCTATTCTCTCCAATTAATCCCCAGATGTAACGGGATATTAATACTGGTTCAGGTGAAGCAAGGGTTGGTACTATTCGGGCATATTCAAAGAATAATGTAGTATAACCCTTACTATCTACTCCAGTCATCCTAAGATTTAGGAATTTTTGCTATCTGCTCATTTTCATTAGGAGGGCAGAATTTTCTTTCTACCATGTGTTTAAACTCCTCCCATTCCATATTGTAAGTTCTATCACTTCCCCTAGACTGGAGGATAGTGTTCCACCATTCTAGTGCTGAATTCTTAAACAAATTAGAAGCAAACATTATCTTATCCTCTTCCGCACATTTACTTATTCTTAAGACTGCCTCAGTCTTTTCTATCCAGCGTAGAGATGCAACGGCCCCTTCATTGCCCGAGAATTCCATTGGTTTACAAGACCAAAATTCTTTATAAGAACAACCGTAAGACATGGTTCTTCTTCTTTTGGGAATGGGCACTTGAAGTACGGGTCCATTGTTTACGCTGTTTTCAGGTTCAGAGGGTCGTTTGCTATCATGTTTAGTTTTATTTTCCGCTTCCTTAACCGTTTTGATAATATATGGCATCGCATCTATTATCCCTTATGCCACTATAGGTTGCATGGCACTGTTATCCACTTGGTTCCCGTTATTGTTGTTGTTCGGGTTTTCATTATCCAAGTTAATGTTACTCTAGTTATCGTTATTCTGGTTTTCTTGGTTTACTTCGTCGTCCATCTGAATTTTAAACATTTGTCAATTATTAATATCACAAAATAATTAATAATTTAGGCAACAATCATACAATACACATATTGGTTAAAAGCGTCGAGCATTGCGACTTACTCTTTTCTATTATAGTATGCATCGAATACACACTAAAGCTGGAATTAAAAATTACAACACTACTATGCATCGCTAACCACGAAGTGGTCTATACTACAACATATATTATTATTATTACACATATATTATTATTATTATTATTTTCATGCAAACATATTATATATTATTATTATATTATTATAATTATTATTACCAACTCCACCATCACCTTCACTGATCTGGATTCATCCAGTAATCCATATTGCGCTTGTCGTATTTCCAGACGAGTCGCTCTCCTACCTGCCTCATCCTCTCACTAATCTCTAAAATCTCTTCTCAGAAAATTCGGAGCTCTTGCACATTATCTGCACTCATTGGGGGTGCAGGTGCTGGTACTGGGGCATGGGATCCTCCTGAGGGTACGGATTCTCTAAGATCTCCCTAATGTATCCATCGTTATCGTAGTAGTACGGATCTAGAGGGTCCAGACCTGGATAGGCTGCTAAGTTTGGCATGGGTTCGTCGTTGAGGTGGTAGATTGGCACATAATCCCTATGATCATCGAACCGTGGATCATAATCTGGATCTAAGGGTGAAGAAACACTAGACAAATGACCGGAATCAAGTTATCTAGGGGGTTTGGATCTGCATAAAAAGGGGGTTGTTCTCTCTCGTTTGATTTGATCAGACAATTCTTCTTCTCCGATAACTCTGCAAAACAAAGCACCGTTAGCCTCGTCAAGGAGAGAAAGGAGTTCTCTCCTTGACCCGACTCCGGCGTGAGAATAAGTAGGTGTTTATGGAGAAGAAGTAGTATTGAAGAAGTGTGTGTAACTTGACTTTCATACCTGAATTATCCTCATATTTATAACCGAGAGTTTGGGCGGGAAAACTTGTTGATGAAATATTAATGGAAGATGCTAACCCCGTAGGCGGTTATTTTCTCTTTCCGTTAATCTTCACGATCCGGTGTGAGAGCACACGGATTACTGTTTGATCAATGGCTGGGGAGTCGCCACATGGACAGTGGATTAGTGGAGCTTTCTCTTTAATTCCACGCCATCGTTGTGATCTCATGGAATCCTGAGATGGTGACACGTGTCCCAGACGGTTATAACCGTCTGGTGGTGCATGATTTGGGCCTTCTAGGAGGTTATTGCCATAATCGGGTGTGGCTCCTTATCGTGTGACACCAGTTGGGTAAATAATACCCAAGTCTGGGCATTATTTAAGCGGAAATATTTATCTTAGGATTTTCATCCTTTGTTTGCTATGTAGGGAGGCGCAAGGGTTTGTTAACTTCCTTTTGGCGCGCAAGTGTTGTCTGTTGTTTTTCTCCTAAGCCTTCCCTGTAGGACCAGTGCGCGGCCGCGCAAGGTCAAGAGAGGCTTAAAAGATAGGGTTGTGGTATGGTCCTGAGTACTTGGTATAAGGTTTTTTGGGACCTTACCCCTTCAAGTCCCCCCAGTCTAGTGTTGCTCTTATGGAAATAAGTGGAGCACTGGACTTTGAGAGGGGTTTTTTATTGTTTGCAGGTTTGAGCGTGAAAGTGAAGAATCTTCTATGATAAGATTTTCTTTTGTGGGTTTTCCTCTGTTGGTCTGACCCCTTTTATAATCATGGTCTGTCGTTTAATGTCGTCATTTGTAATTAGTATTCGCGATACTTTTTTCCTTCTTGTCTTGGGACACGTATCGACGCTTGTCAGGCTTCATTTATGGGATATGGCATTTGTTCCTGTAGGGCCGTTTTTAGAAAGGACGTTTGACAGTTGATGATTACTTTTCCCTTTCCCGGGGTACTTTCTCTATATAAACATTTGAGGATTTTTTCCCTTTTAGCTTGTCTTGGGAATACGAAGACGAAACGCCTCTTTCATACTCGGCGATTACTGGATGCTTTAAGAGTTTTTGAGGCTGCCGAGGGTCTCTTGCTCCTTTCCGATTCACCGCCTTTAGTGGCTACCGGAGACAAGAAGCTGGTGACTCCTGTTCATCCCATAGTGGTGGGTTCTGGTTCTAAAGCTAGTCGTCCAGAGGTTGTTGATGAAAAGTTCGGTGTATTATCTGTTGACGACTTGACGACGCATTTTCCGATGATTCAGAATGGCGGATGTGAACTGGTGTATCGTCGCTGGAAAAATCGCCGTGTTGATCAGGTGCCGGTTGTTGATGGTGAGCTTGCTGCTGATTAGGTTAGGTTTAGGGGACGGTGTATACCTCTTTTGTTGTCTGTAAGTATGGTTGTCTTGCTACTGGGATTTTTGGAAGGACACTGTTGTGTTCTTCGTAATCAGTTGTTCGAAGTGTCGTTGTCACACTTAACGATATATTTTGATGCACTGTTGTGCATGAATGCTTAGTTTATGTTTGGATTACAATATGTTGCATATGTTTAATTGCTTTGTGTAGGTAAAGCGAATGAGAATGGTTTTGAACTCATGAGTGAACGTTGGTCTAAAATGTGCGCAAATCTGGCTTATTTAGATTGTTCATGAGGCGTTCAATGTTTACCATATTGTTTTCGCGTAAACCAAAAGAATTATATGCAATTTGTAACAAACAGTAGTATGTTTTAAGAATGATGCTTGCATTAATAGGGCGTAACGCCGATAATACAAAGTGTAATAGAAAAATACATTGCCTGTATAGTTTCATCTTCTTGGAATTTTTTGGCTTATATATAACACATGCGCAGCTGTTGCGTGTTCCAGGTGTGGGGAACTAGTGTCCCATCAATTCTCTTTAGAGTGTAAGCGCCTTTGCCCAGAACCTCATTAATGATGTATGGTCCTTCCCATTTTGGCGCTAATTTGCCTGGTTTTTCCGCGTTAGAGGCTTCATTGTCGTGTAAAACGAAGTCTCCCGGAACGAATGTGCACACGCGTACGCGCGTGTTATAGTATTTTTCAAGTTTGGATTTGTACCTTGCTTCTGCGATGGCGGCGTTTTCGCGCCTTTCCTCCAGAAGGTCTAAATCCATTCTTCGTTCTTGCTAGTTGTTTTGTCTTTCCATGGCGAGCATGCGCGGCGATGGAAGACCAATTTTGGCTGGGATTACCGCTTTTGATCCATAGACCAGACTGAACGGGGTTTCCCCAGTGCTGGTTTTTGGCATGGTGCGGTGTGCCCATAGGATGCTGGGTAGTTCATCAACCCATCCCCTGCGCGCTGTCCCGAGTCGCTCTTTGATGCCATCGACGATATGTTTGTTGACACTCTCAACTTGGCCGTTTGCTTGTGGATGCGCCACAGAGGCAAAGCTGTGCTCAATCTTCATTTCTTTGAACCATTTTTGAAGATCTTCTGAGGCAAAGTTAGTGCCGTTGTCGAAGATGATGCGCAATGGTAATCCGAATCTGCAAATAATATGTTCCCATATAAATTTGCGGATTACCATTGCTGTTGTTGAAGCTAAGGCTTTAGCTTCAACCCACTTTGTGAAGTAGTCGACTGCTACGATGATGAATTTTACTGCGCCAGGCGCGTCAGGGAATGGTCCAACGAGATCAATACCCCATTGTTGGAAAGGCCAGGCGGATGTGACCGGTACAAGCGGATTCTTTGGACGAAGGATTTTTGGCGCGTGGCGCTGACAAGCTGCGCATTTCCGAAGTAAATCTACCGCGTCCACGTGCATTCCCGGCCAATAATAGCCCGCATTCATTAGTTTTGCCACTACCATGCGTGGTCCAGCGTGTAACCCGCATAAACCTTCGTGGATTTCCCTGACTAAATACTGCGCGTCTGTTTTGTCAACACAGCGTAGTAGCAGTCCCATGAATGACTTCCGGTATAGAATCCCCTCCGCCATTTCATAGTTTATTGCTTTGTTCTGGATTTTCCTAGCTTCCGCCTTTCCTTCCGGTAGTTTCCCATGTTGTAGATACATGATGATCGGAGACATCCAAGATGGATTGCCGATTTCTATGACGTTTACTTGTTTAAGAGGGACAGAAGGATTGGACAACACTTCGATGTGTACCTCTTTTGCTAGGTGTTTGAAGCTGGTGGCGGCTAACTTGCTTAGTGCATCCGCGTGTTTGTTTTCACTTCTATTTATGTGATTGACTCTGAACGTTTGGAATTGGCTGATTAACATCCGCGCTTGTTCCAGATATAACGCCATAGCTTCGCCCTTTGCATCGTAATGCCCATTAACTTGCTCGGCCACCAGTTTCGAATCAACGTTAGCTTCGAGGTTTCTTGCCCCCATTTTTAGTGCTAAACGAAGGCCTGCTAGAAAGGTTTCATATTCTGCTTCGTTGTTCGTGCTTCGGAAGTCTAGGCATATTGCGTATGTAAGTTCATGATCATCTGGGCTAACCAATCGGAGACCTGCACCTGCCCCGTTGTCGTTAGAAGCTCCATCGGTGTGCAGAGTCTAGACCCTATCGTCGAAAACCGGAGTAGGGTTCTGGATTGCTTCACATTCTTGGACTTTGTCGATGGGAACTTCTATAGCAAAATCTGCTAAAACTTGCCCCTTGATTGCTGGTCGTGGTCTGTACAGGATATTGTATCCTCCTAGCTCAATAGCCCACTTAGCCAATCTTCCCACAACGTCGGGCTTGGATAGGATTTGCCCTAAGTGGTAATTGGTGAGAATTGTGATGACGTGACCAGAGAAATATCGACGTAAGCGCCGTGACGCATGTACCAGTGCTAAGACCAGTTTTTCTATCATTGAGTAGCGTGTTTCTGGGCCAGTGAGCATCTTGCTTATATAGTAAATTGGAGTCTGAATGTTCTCACGCTCCACCATTAATACTGCGCCACCGCTACTTCCGCAGCAGATAAATATAAGATCAGTGGTTCTTTTTCGCGCGGTGCTGTTAGTGTTGGCAACTGAATTAAACATTCCTTCATTTGCTTGAAGGCTGCTTCCGCTTCTGGTGTCCACTGGAAATGGGTTTTCTTAGCGCAGTTTCGTAGGGTGCTAATGAATGGATAAGACTTGGCCGCGTGATTTGCCAAGAATCTGTTCAAGGCTGCTAGACGTCCGGCGAGTCTTTGCATTTCTTTTATTGTTGCAGGTGATGGCATTAGCTGGATGGCCTGCACTTTTTCTGGATTTACTTTAAACCCATCTCTTGTTACTATGAAACCCAGGAATTTCCCTTCCTCCATTCCGAAGGAACACTTTGTTGGGTTGAGCTTTAAGTTGACGCTACGCAAAGAATCGAACGTGCGTTGGATATTTGCGAGCATTGAATCTTCCTCGTGGCTCATGATGACGAGGTCATCCATGTATACCTCGACTATTTTGCCAATGTCTCCTCTTAAGACGGTATCCATTAGGCGCTGGTAAGTTGCGCCTGCGTTACGTAAGCCGAAGGGCATTTTTGTGTAACAGAAGATGCCCTTGTCTGTACGGAATGCTGTCTTGTCCTCGTCTTCTTCTTTCATCTGGACCTGATGATAACCTTTGTAACAGTCAAGAAAGCACTTCCATCGAAATGATGCTAGAGAGTCAACTTTTTTGTCTATCTCAGGAAGCGCGTAGCAATCTTTTGGGCATGCTTTATTCAGGTCTTTGAAGTCGACGCACATTCTCCATCCGCCAGTATGCTTTTGGACCATTACTGGGTTGGCGACCCAGGTATGGTATTGGACCTCGCGCAAGATTCCGGCGTTAAGTAGCTCTGTTACTTGCTCATTCATGGCTTCTGCTTTCTCGGCGCTGAGGCTGCGCCTCCCCTGCGCAACAGGTTCTGCTGAGGGTCGGATGTTCAGACAATGTTGTGCTATATCGCACGGAACCCCAGTCATGTCTGCTGGGCACCAAGCGAATATGTCTTTATTGTTAGAAAACAATTCTTTTAACTGTATTCGTGTTGCTGGTGAAATGGCGTGTCCTAGCTGGATGGTCTGTTCTGGATATTCGTCGTTCAGAACCCATTTCTCTGGCTCGTTTGATGCTGAGGGTTTGGCCACTTTTGCTGGTGGCTCATCATCTACGTACATGACTTCCTTGCTTGAGTATAGAATTGCTACTCCAGTTTATGTTGGAAACCGCATGCAGCATGTGGAATAGAAGTGATCATGCTGAATTCCCTTTGTGACCTTCTTCCGAGCAAGACATCATGGTGTGATGTTGCTGGCATGACCATGAAGTTTACTGTGACTGTGCGTGAATGCTCGCCATCAGATAGAGTCACAGGAAATGCTATTTGCCCTAATGGGAATACAGCTTCATTACAAAATCCGGTGAGAGGAAAATCAACCGGCTCTAATCGTGCTTTGTCTTCTGGATCAAGTTGTTTGAAGCACTGCTCATATATGATATCCATCGAGCTTCCTGGATCTATAAAATATAGTCCGTTCGGTAATGGCCGAAGATGCCAGTAATGATAATTGGTCGCTCTTCTTGAGGGCCTCCAGGAACAACAGGAAATACGACTTGTTGTTCCCTCCAATGTTGATCATGGTGTCATTTGTTTGGCCTTCGTGAAGGGCCTCCTAGCACCATGTATATTTGTTTTGATTCAGCTGTCCGACCATTGGTACCTTCTAGTTTTGGGATTATCTTGGCATGACTGTGAGATTGGATGTCCCACTGATAAGGCATTTGTGGGTCCAATTGTAACACCTCATAAAATCACGTCCAATGAAGTATTGACACGTGTAATAAACCCTAATGAAGTCAAACATTGAATTTAAGGGACTAATTTTCGAAAAATAAAAAAAACTTTGATTAAGAAAGGACTGGAAGTGTTAGCATACCTAAAATAAGTTTCTAAATAACCTCTTACGATGTTTATATTCACAAATGTGCCACTTGATGGTTAAGTGTAGCCGTTTGCGTAATTAATTGAAGGTTTGCGTAATAAAGGGTTAAAAGCGTCAACATGTCAATTCTAACCTCTGCGTAACCTTTTAACAAACCGAGAGCTTCATGATATTTAATTATACTCTCGGGAATGCCAAATAATGGCCGTCTAAGGGATTTATGCCTATAAGTAAAGTTACGCGCAACTTTGCAAGTTAGAGGGACTAAAAGTGTCAATATGTTTAATCATACCTCTGAATGACCTTTTAGCAGACCCGAAGCATCGTAATGTTTAATAATACTTTCAAGAATTCCTAATATGGATTAGATGAGGCTTCAATGCTATTAAATGATGAGATGCACAAGTTTGCGCAATAGAGGGACCTAAATCGTCAAATTTTGAATCTACGCCTTTCGGTGACCATCTAAGCGAATGCGAGCATAGTAATATTTAAGTATATGCTTAGGAATGATCAATATGGGCCATGGAAGGCTTGGATATCATTAAACGACATTTCGTGCTACTTTGCGCAATTAAAGGACTATTTGCGTCAAACTGCAAAAGTATGTCGATTCGTAGGGTAACGGACCTTCCGGAAGATGACCCTAAGTTAAACATGCCCTAAATATCCTTTGTATAGCTTAGATATAGGCTTAGAGGTGTTCGGTGCGCAAAAATAAACTTTTATGTCAAGCAGGGACTAAAAGTGTCAAAAAGTGCACAAGTTTGCATTTTCGCGCATATCTCACATTCTGAATATCTTCGGACACCCAAAAATTTATGTAAGCATAAAAATATTTTATTTTAGTGATCTCCATGATAAAATTCCATTCGTCGCGTAATTTGGATCGTTTTTAGCGTCCGTTCGTGTTTCGTCGTAATTAGTCGAACAACGTGACCGTACGACCAAACGAACCGACATCCGACATGTTCTTGAGCATGTTTCAAGTCCCTCATGTTTAGGCATCATTGTAGAGTCTTAAAAATGGTTTAATGGGCCTCAAACGCATCAGAAAGGGGCTAAAAGCATGCAGGGACCAAAACTGCCATTTCAGAAACTTGATTTCCAGCTGTTACCAGCTGTTACCAGCTGTTCCAGCTGTTTTAATCAATTGCAAATGGTATTCCTTCAATCTAGGGGCTGCCCATAGGATTATAAAACCACCTTACACTTGTAATGATCTGAATATAGCTCCCCGACACTTGTCGCGATCCTACGAGGTCCCGAAAAGTATATAAGGAGGTGGGTTTTCACTTTCACCTCACACCTTCATTCCATTCTGCTTATTCTCTGATTTCTGTGAGGATCTCGAGCTTCTTGAGAACCTCCTTCAGTCCATTGGACCCTTGTAAGTGTCCCCTTTCGTGCTTAGTTAATTATTTAGCGGTTATAGCCGAAAAGTCAAGCGTTTCGATAAACGCTTTGACTTTTAAACGGTTAAGCCATTGTTCGTAACGAACATGGCTACGTGACCGTAATTAGGTAGGTGTTTAACCCTCAAAAGGGCACCTCCTAATTACCACGTTTGCTTAGTTAATTGTCGGGTCGAAATAATCAGTTTTTAATTAAAATCTATAACTAATGATATAAAGGCAATAAAATCAGTTTTATCACTTTAATAACTTGGTAAATATTAGTTGAACATGTCTAAACATGTTCAACCCGACAATTCTAAGTATAGGCTCGGTTCGGAGCCGAAAGTCGCAAAAGTTGACTTTTGCTTTGACTTTCAGTTCTGACCCGATTTAGCTTAGTTTAGATTTGCCTTAGGATTCCATTAGGACCATATTATAAGTTAGTATAACCCTCCAAGGTTATACATGGTTCCATAGAAATCCTAGTTCATGCATGTTTCCGTTAAATGCCTAAATGTTGACCGTTATGCCCTTTTGACCCTAAAACGAGAATTTTGAAAATGTGAGAGGACAATAATCTTTATTACTGATTTATAGACTTGTCTCTGAAATTTGACATCAGTTTGAGGTCTAGAATAGAAGTTATGCTCATTAGCGTAATTGAAAAGCTTTTTATTAATTAAACGGCGTAATTAGCGTATATCCTATCTAAACCAAATTTTTGATACCAAACTTTTTACCTACTGATATAAAATAATATTTTGGGATTTTTGAAGATTTTTCTTTATTTTTAGGCTGAGCATAACATAGGGTTCTAGGCCTGATTCGGTAATTGCCGGTTTTGCCCTTTTGGCTTATAAATTGAGTTTTACAAAACATTTTGACCCCAAACCTTTTGCTACTGATTTTATATGATAAATAAAATATTTTAAGCTTTCTGGAATGGTATAAATATCAGCTTTTCTTTAAAAACCCGGAAATCGCTTAAAACCGCCTTTTTACGCGTTTTAAGCGCATAGTATGTATAAAAACTATATTTTTATATATAAGACCTGATAGCTACTGATATTTTTAGTAAATTTATATACTTTAACAGTAAGCAAAAGTTTTAAACTCAGATTTCCAAATTTGACCTTTTTAAGCCTATGTGGAATTACCAAAATGCCCCTACAGTGCATCGTATGGTTATAATTAATAAATTTCACATATATATGATACCCTACTGATATGACTTATTAAATTAAGTATAATTACTGATTTAATCAGACCTGTAACTCAGAATGATATTTAAACTCTCTTATAACCTTTAAAATGACCAAAATACCCCTACGGGGCATAAATTGGTCTTAAACTCGTTTTGGGCATAATGGAAGGTATCCTACTGATATCACAACATATTTAGGGCATATTAACTTAGGAAACTTGTATATGACTCATTTGGTTACTCGTTACGCACTTTTCGCATTCGGATCGGCGTATGTAACTAGTTGCATATATTAGCCGAAACGGGTCAAACCATATCGTTTTTGCCCCAAAATTCAGAATGTGTTTAAGTTACCCATATTAAACAAGCATACAAGCTCGTCGGGTCAAAACCATATTCTAAACCGGTCTTCGCTTTATCATGCGTTTGAACCGTGTCTTCATTTTGAAAACTAACCGGTCTAAGCTTAGGCTTAGTTAAGGACCGTTAGGAATCTAATAGGTTATTAAAAACCTTCGTTCCAGATTTAGGAGCCCAGTAAAAGCTATCTGTACTTGCTTGGTGGTATACGGCTGGGATTGAATTTATATTTAGCTCAGGTAAATACTTTTAACTTATTTTCCCTATACGGGCTTGGGGTACGGTATATAAAATACCGCTTGGTCCGGCATTGAATCTTTAATCGAATAGAGGTTAAATCATTGATATGCTACGTTTTGAAATGTTTTGTTTGCTTAAAGCCTTTGGGGGGTTAATGACCATGTCCCGGATATCCTTGGCATCATCTTACGAGTGGCCACGACCTAAGCACGGGGTGTAGGCGTACTCCCGTCAGTGCCTAACCAAATAATGTGGTGTGTCTATTAATCTTTAACCCGGTCTACGGATCGGGCTACTGAACGCATAAGAAACATGTAATTCTTTTACAAGTATTATATTCAAATAATTATCCCAAGTTATAAAATGTTTTGTGCCATGTGCATTCAAATCAATTTTTAAACCTTTTCAAAATGAGTCAGTTAAATTGTATTTACCAGTGTAAACTGACGTATTTTCCCAAAAAGACTAAGTGCAGGTACTACTCGTAATAGGCTGGCTTCTCCTTAGCATCAATAAGAGTCTCGCAAGCTTGGATGCCTAAAGTCTGTTGAACAATGTTTCATTTTTATTTTCGATCCGCCTGTGGATCCTTTACATTCCGTTTGTAATACTTTGATATTACTCTATATCGGATTGTAATATATTTATCTTTTGCTTCCGCTGTGCATTTGAATTGTGTTGTTTGACTATGATGATATCAACTACGTCACGATACTCCCCACCGGGCCCACCGGTAATACGTGGAAATATCGGGGTGTGACAGGTTGGTATCAGAGCCAACATTGAGTGAATTAAACATTAGCCTTTTGTGTTTAATCTCAATGACACAGTAGCACATTCCTTAAACTCTCTGAGTCTAGACTTAACATAGGAATACTCTTGTCTCTATTCGGAGGATTATTGCTTTCACTTCTATTTGTTTTGATATGTCGCCAAGCAAAGAAGCCGTAATGGAAATTCTCCCCATTCGAGGCCTAGGGAAGGCCGAGCTTCGTACTGTGACAAGGATTAACGTGCAACCAAGGAGAAAGCATTCAGAAATGAAATGAAGAAGAAACTCCTTTTTGCTGAAGTCTGTTTCCTTAGTAAGTCCTTATAAGGGCATACTTATCTTTCAGTCCTTTCATGGACAACGTTTCATTCAAGTCCCGCTTAGGGCAATTCTATACCTCTTTTAAAATCATTGGGATGTTTTATCTAAATTTCATTTATATCATTATATATGAATATAATATATGAAATAAATTAAAATAACATTTCTTTTATAAGATCTACCATTATAATAAGATGGCAAAATCTAAAAAGGGCAAGACCTAGCTTATCTGTCATTTTAAGACAGGGCCAAGATGGCAGTTCCTCAATTAGATTCAGATCCTTATTAACATCTCAATTTAAGATCGTTCAACGTTAAATATTGAAAAGAATCTTAAAAGTAAAACCTAGCCTAGATGTCATTTCAAACATGGCCAAGATGGTAGAACCTATTCAAAAGATTCAAACCCTTGTTAACAACTGTAATATGTTAACATTCCTGGCAGATGTGGTTTGATAAAATCGCATAAATCATCCTTATACCGGATTCTCCCGAAATCCTTTCTTATTTTGAAGAATTAAACATCCATTGGGGATATAATGCCTACGGGCTATATTCATTGTCATATAAAACGAATGACAGTCGTAGTCTACAACTCCCTGTCAAGAAAAGGCACAACGTTTAAGCCTAAATACCTTGATTCTACAAAATCATGGTTTATAATTTAAAGTTTTCCTTGTGACTTGGCCTTTTGTGCCATAGTTATATTTTAATTAAATTTAGGATGATTTCCTTTTCTACCAATATATACATTAAAGAGAATCTTAAAGGGTATAACCTAGCTTGAATGTCATTAAAGACCTGGCTAAGATGGTAAAACCTGTTTAGAAGAGATTCAGATCCTTGTTAACGTCTGAAAACATGTTAACACTCCTGACAACAGTGATGCGATAAAATCACACTTGTCATCCTTATATTAGAATTTTCCAAACCCCTTAAATTAGCCTAAATGATCAAGAGGAAGCATGGCTAATAAACGTCGAACATGATGAACACATCAAAACATCCATTGGAATGAATACCTTCGGGCAAAGATGTATACATAAAAAGATAGTTTTATTTCATAACTTCTTGTCAAAACAATGAGCTATGAAATTTTCCGATCCAAAGGAATCATCGATTATGTTTTAAAATTTTCCTAGTGACAAGGCATATATGCCGTCAAAAAGTCCTTTGGAACAAGCCTTTGTGCTATATAAAATGTCGGTACGACATTGACAGTCGTAATTTATGTCCCCTGTCTAATAAACATAAAGGATTATATTCCATTTAAACGCCAAAGATGGTTTATTTAAAAACCTAGGCAAAACATAATCAAATAAATCAATACTATCTATAAGTCTATATGGTTTATTTGCACCATGACTATTTAATTATCAAGTTCGACAATTCACTCTAATTAAACAAACTATTACTACTTGGTTTGTAGCCTTCAAAGCTTCACCATGGCTGACTCCTCTGAAGCTCACAACCATCCAGTTGATCAGAATGATGATGCAAGACTGAACTTAACGAGCGCTGAGTTACAGGCTATGTTAGATACAGCCGTAAACAAGGCCGTAGACCGAGCATTAAAGGATCATAAACGAAAGTGCGATAATACCCCGAATAAGGGATTCAAAAAGGGTAAGACCGGTTCAAGCTATAACCAGTCCAAGCCAAAGGAGGCAAAACCCTAATGTAAAACCTGCGGGAAGAAGCACTTCGGAAAATGTTTCTATGATCAAACCAGGGGATATGTCATCTGTAAAAAGATGGATCATAAGACCCATGAATGCAAGGACTTGAAGGTCAACCAGCAGTTAGGTGAAAAGACCAGATGCAAAGCCTGTAAGAAATGCCACATCGGGAAATGCAGATTTGAACCTCAGCCTCTATCATGTGGAATTTGCAAGTCCAAGGAGCATAAGACGTTGGAGTGCCAAGACATAAAGGACGCAACCTGCTATGGTTGCAATGAAATAGGGCGCATCAAGACAAATTGCCCAAATAAAACCAAGAAGCCTGAGGAGTCTAAGAAGACCGAAGATGGAAGCTCTCAGATGAATGCTCAAGAGGTTATTCAGGATGACAATGTCACAACAGGTACTTTCTCTATCAATAACGCTCATGCTAGAGTATTAATCGATTCAGGTTCAGATAAGTCTCTCGTAGACAATAGATTTTGTAAATTATTAAATCTGCCTGTTAAAACTCTAAGCGTTAAGAATAAAGTAGAATTTGGCCGATAGTACCTCAAAGACTACTTCAGCAATATTAGATGGATGTTTTATACCCATTAGGAATCATTTTTTCCGCTGTCCTTGTTTCCATTAAAATAAGAGGGACTCAATATAGTGATAGGAATAAATTGGTCGTCTTAAAGGTCAAGCCTATATTAAGAATGATAAGAAGCAAGTAGATATCAAGACTCCTTATGGTGAGCCTTTGACAATTCAAGGAGACACTGGGTATGGATTGCCTAAGCACTTGTTGAATATGGCATTAAATACCAAAGATTCGAGTATGAGAAACTCAGAAGAGACAAATAACAGTCGCGATGCTAGAGATGCGACAAATGTTAATGGTGCATCCAAAGTGAACCACAATGTTAATGGAGTTAATCTCCAAAACAGTAATTAACGCAGTTGTTAGAAAGGTTATGAGAAAAGTCATGAGAAGATTCAAGAAGCCAAATGTTGTTTACACTAAAACACATGTCGCTGCTCATAATAAGAGCTTTATTCATACTTCATATGCGAAGAATAATCCAAATAAAATCATATGTGGCAAGGAGTCCATTCTTTTTAGGTTTTTACTTAAAAGTACCTCGTCTCTTGGAAGTCAAGAGACTTCAATAGTAAAAAGGGGCCATCGATTGCAGGAAATTGTTAAATGAAATAGAAATCATTAGATATGTCAGCAGTTATGCTGGAAAGGACACGGTGAGGTATGCGTCACAGTCATTCGATGGCAATACCATTGATTAGTAAGGACATTAATGGAGTCCACAAGAAAGATCCTCTTATACATTATGGGATGGTCCAAGTTTTAAGGACCTTATTAAAAAACCTATTAGCCGCTTCACGAAATGGAAAAAGATGGAATAAGAATTTTCCGACTCCCCCCATAAGAGTTATAAAATATCGGCAGTGTGTTGCAAACCTTGGCTCATTGTTTGAATTAGTGCCCTTATTCGGTTAATCTAGAATTTAAGCATAATGCACTATATAAATATTATGATTTAGCGTCGGCAATAAGAGGGCACATTAAGGTTTCAAAGCCTGCTCATTATAAATCCATCATGGATCTGCCTCAGCTACCCGAATTTTATAGATTAAGAAATAACCAGTCAAAGCTGAGACTGCCCTAAAGTTTGTCAAAGATTTTACAGCTAAGTCAAAAAGGATTAAGAATGGAGGCGTTTAACCCTCCTGATGCATGATTAGAGGTAGTTCACATTAATAATGACACTAGATAAATCCTTTATTGTGATTTTATTGCTAAGAGTTATGTTTGGATTCAGATACCGCTAAGTCTCTCATAGGACCATAAGCTTAGCAAACTTTTAGAAACTTTCCGTAAGAACCCCAGATGTTAAGTGTAAGGTAAGACTTACAGGCGAAATCATAAGAACCATTTCTTCTGTTCCTGTTAGAAATCTCTAATTATGGAATTCTAGAAGTATCCTCTCTCTAGAAGAAGTGCGTCAGCATGTATAGTTGATATCACTTTGATTTCTATCGATTGCGAATACCAGATGGTATGATAAAAGCGCCACATGAGGATTGGCGTATCTTAATATGTTCCATAGATTGCTTCCATGCCTGATCAGTATGGAGGTTTAATGCATGGAACCACAAAGATATTTCGATGGTCATATGGTACTAAAATCAGCTAAAGATATTCAAAGAAGATATCCAGAATAGAATTGTCCAGGTAAATGTCTTCGATTAAAGAATTCGTGGACTCGTAACATAAATGTATCACCTATCTGACACAAACTATGATAGATGAATTGGAGCCTGAGATGTGGAAAATCTCTGTAACCTCCTGGTATCTTGATTATCTCCTCCTAAGATTACCCTGTTTACCTCCTGAGAGGCCAGTAGAGTTAAGATTTAAACCCCATTTAGGGTTGTATCATTATGAAGTCTCCAAGACGGCTAGTACCATCATTGGAAGAATCGAAACCTTGATTAAGTAAGTTTTAAAATAGAGGATTCTTATAGCCTAACTAAATATTCTAAGAATTCGGTTTTGTTAATTAAGAAAGACGGTTCATTTTGCTTATGCATTGATTACCGCAACCCAAATTAGGCAACAATTAAGAATTTCCATCAGCTGCCCAGGATCGTCGATTTGTTCGACTAACGGCAAGGATTAGCTAATTCCTTAAGATCAGTTTTAAGCAATGGTTGGAATAACCATCTCACCTTAAATTAAGCTATTCTATAATAGTTGATATATAAGTATCAAGGCTGCTCTTTTGGAGACCTTGTATAGATGGAATGTTAAACATCTATTAGTAGACAATAGATTGGTAAGTCCAATTACCAGGACCTGAAAGTTGCCAGTAGTCGGCGGAAAATCAAGGATTGATAAAAAATTGCAACCCTCTCAAGTCCTTAATAAGGAATAGGGTTCAATTGAAAGTATCGCTCTAAGAAGGGCGTACTGAAAATTTTATACAACAGGCTAGTTAAGCTCTGACTATATATAGGATCATTCTAGGAAATCGAATACAACAAAGGTTAATAGCTTTTAAACTAAAACCTATTTATGGAAAGTTGTGGAACTCACAATGTGACCCACACTAATGATTTAAGGATATATTTCACCAATAAGTCGAGAAGCATTATCACATAATGATAGGCGTATCTATGATATGATAAGAAACCCGTATCGATCGTCAGGATCATAATTTAAGGAAGAAAACATGAACCTATTATAAAGGTCATTTAGGATGCTTCTAGAAGCCCAAATAGGTTGTGGAAGTTAAACCCACTGTCCGACTGAGAGTACTTCCATTACTTTAGCAAATCTCGAGGTCGAGATTTCTTTTAAGGGGGTGAGGATGTAACACCTCGTAAAATCACGTCCAATGAAGTATTGACACGTGTAATAAACCCTAATGAAGTCAAACATTGAATTTAAGGGACTAATTTTTCGAAAAATCAAAAAAACCTTTGATTAAGAAAGGACTAGAAGTGTTAGCATACCTAAAATAAGTTTCTAAATAACCTCTTACGATGTTTATATTCACAAATGTGCCACTTGATGGTTAAGTGTAGCCGTTTGCGTAATTAATTGAACGTTTGCGTAATAAAGGGTTAAAAGCGTCAACATGTCAATTCTAACCTCTGAGTGACCTTTTAACAAACCGAGAGCTTCATGATATTTAATTATACTCTCGGGAATGCCAAATAATGGCCATCAAAGGGATTTATGCCTATAAGTAAAGTTACGTGCAACTTTGCAAGTTAGAGGGACTAAAAGTGTCAATATGTTTAATCATACCTCTGAATGACCTTTCAGCAGACCTGAAGCATTGTAATGTTTAATAATACTTTCAAGAATGCCTAATATGGATTAGATGAGGCTTCAATGCTATTAAATGATGAGATGCGCAAGTTTGCGCAATAGAGGGACCTAAAGCGTCAACTTTTGAATCTACGCCTTTCGGTGACCATCTAAGCGAACGTGAGCATAGTAATATTTAAGTATATTCTTGGGAATGATCAATATGGGCCATGGAAGGCTTGGATATCATTAAACGGCATTTCGCGCTACTTTGCGCAATTAAAGGACTATTTGCGTCAAACTGCAAAAGTATGTCGATTCGTAGGGTAACGGACCTTCCAAAAGATGACCCTAAGTTAAAAATGCCCTAAATATCCTTTGTATAGCTTAGATATAGGCTTAGAGGTGTTCGGTGCGCAAAAATAAACTTTTATGTCAAGTAGGGACTAAAAGTGTGAAAAAGTGCACAAGTTTGCATTTTCGCGCATATCTCACATTCTGAATATCTCCGGACACCCAAAATTTATGTAAGCATTAAAATATTTTATTTTAGTGATCGCCATGATAAAATTCCATTCGTCGCGTAATTTGGATCGTTTTTAGCGTCCGTTCGTGTTTCGTCGTAATTAGTCGAACAACGTGACCGTACGACCAAACGAACCGACATCCGACTTGTTCTTGAGCATGTTTCATGTCCCTCATGTTTAGGAATCATTGTAGAGTCTTAAAAATGGTTTAACGGGCCTCAAACGCATCAGAAAGGGGCTAAAAGCATGCAGGGACCAAAACTGCCATTTCAGAAACTTGATTTCCAGCTGTTACCAGCTGTTCCAGCTGTTTTAATCAATTGCAAATGGTATTCCTTCAATCTAGGGGCTGCCCATAGGATTATAAAACCACCTTACACTTGTAATGATCTGAATATAGCTCCCCGACACTTGTCGCGATCCTACGAGGTCCCGAAAAGTATATAAGGAGGTGGGTTTTCACTTTCACCTCACACCTTCATTCCATTCTGCTTATTCTCTGATTTCTGTGAGGATCTCGAGCTTCTTGAGAACCTCCTTCAGTCCATTGGACCCTTGTAAGTGTCCCCTTTCGTGCTTAGTTAATTATTTAGCGGTTATAGCCGAAAAGTCAAGCGTTTCGATAAACGCTTTGACTTTTAAACGGTTAAGCCATTGTTCGTAACGAACATGGCTACGTGACCGTAATTAGGTAGGTGTTTAACCCTCAAAAGGGCACCTCCTAATTACCACGTTTGCTTAGTTAATTGTCGGGTCGAAATAATCAGTTTTTAATTAAAATCTATAACTAATGATATAAAGGCAATAAAATCAGTTTTATCACTTTAATAACTTGGTAAATATTAGTTGAACATGTCTAAACATGTTCAACCCGACAATTCTAAGTATAGGCTCGGTTCGGAGCCGAAAGTCGCAAAAGTTGACTTTTGCTTTGACTTTCAGTTCTGACCCGATTTAGCTTAGTTTAGATTTGCCTTAGGATTCCATTAGGACCATATTATAAGTTAGTATAACCCTCCGAGGTTATACAACTTGGTTCCATAGAAATCCTAGTTCATGCATGTTTCCGTTAAATGCCTAAATGTTGACCGTTATGCCCTTTTGACCCTAAAACGAGAATTTTGAAAATGTGAGAGGACAATAATCTTTATTACTTATACTTGTCCCTGAAATTTGACATCAGTTTGAGGTCTAGAATAGAAGTTATGCTCATTAGCGTAATTGAAAAGCTTTTTATTAATTAAACGGCGTAATTAGCGTATATCCTATCTAAACCTAATTTTTGATACCAAACTTTTTACCTACTGATATAAAATAATATTTTGGGATTTTTGAAGATTTTTATTTATTTTTAGGCTGAGCATAACATAGGGTTCTAGGCCTGATTCGGTAATTGCCGGTTTTGCCCTTTTGGCTTATAAATTGAGTTTTACAAAACATTTTGACCCCAAACCTTTTGCTACTGATTTTATATGATAAATAAAATATTTTAAGCTTTCTGGAATGGTAAAAATATCAGCTTTTCTTTAAAAACCCGGAAATCGCTTAAAACCGCCTTTTTACGCGTTTTAAGCGTATTGTATGTATAAAAACTATATTTTTATATATAAGACCTGATACCTACTGATATTTTTAGTAAATTTATATAATTTAACAGTAAGCAAAAGTTTTAAACTCAGATTTCCAAATTTGACCTTTTTAAGCCTATGTGGAATTACCAAAATGCCCCTACGGTGCATAGTATGGTTATAATTAATAAATTTCACATATATATGATACCCTACTGATATGAATTATTAAATTAAGTATAATTACTGATTTAATCAGACCTGTAACTCAGAATGATATTTAAACTCTCTTATAACCTTTAAAATGACCAAAATACCCTTACGGGGCATAAATTGGTCTTAAACTCGTTTTGGGCATAATGGAAGGTATCCTACTGATATCACAACATATTTAGGGCATATTAACTTAGGAAACTTGTATATGACTCATTTGGTTACTCGTTACGCACTTTTCGCGTTCGGATCGGCGTATGTAACTAGTTGCATATATTAGCCGAAATGGGCCAAACCATATCGTTTTTGCCCCAAAATTCAGAATGTGTTTAAGTTACCCATATTAAATAAGCATACAAGCTCGTCGGGTCAAAACCATATTCTAAACCGGTCTTCGCTTTATCATGCGTTTGAACCGTGTCTTCATTTTGAAAACTAACCGGTCTAAGCTTAGGCTTAATTAAGGACCGTTAGGAATCTAATAGGTTATTAAAAACCTTCGTTCCAGATTTAGGAGCCCAGTAAAAGCTATCTGTACTTGCTTGGTGGTATACGGCTGGGATTGAATTTATATTTAGCTCAGGTAAATACTTTTAACTTATTTTCCCTATACGGGCTTGGGGTACGGTATATAAAATACCGCTTGGTTCGGCATTGAATCTTTAATCGAATAGAGGTTAAATCATTGATATGCTACGTTTTGAAATGTTTTGTTTGCTTAAAGCCTTTGGGGGGTTAATGACCATGTCCCGGATATCCTTGGCATCATCTTACGAGTGGCCACGACCTAAGCACGGGGTGTAGGCGTACTCCCGTCAGTGCCTAACCAAATAATGTGGTGTGTCTATTAATCTTTAACCCGGTCTACGGATCGGGCTACTGAACGCATAAGAAACATGTAATTCTTTTACAAGTATTATATTCAAATAATTATCCCAAGTTATAAAATGTTTTGTGCCATGTGCATTCAAATCAATTTTTAAACCTTTTCAAAATGAGTCAGTTAAATTGTATTTACCAGTGTAAACTGACGTATTTTCCCAAAAAGACTAAGTGCAGGTACTACTCGTAATAGGCTGGCTTCTCCTTAGCATCAATAAGAGTCTCGCAAGCTTGGATGCCTAAAGTCTGTTGAACAATGTTTCATTTTTATTTTCGATCCGCATGTGGATCCTTTACATTCCGTTTGTAATACTTTGATATTGCTCTATATCGGATTGTAATATATTTATCTTTTGCTTCCGCTGTGCATTTGAATTGTGTTGTTTGACTATGATGATATCAACTACGTCACGATACTCCCCACCGGGCCCACCGGTAATACGTGGAAATATCAGGGTGTGACACCAATACTACAGTATTAATCCTACCACTGCTTCCTTGCAGAGTATCAGATCTGATGTTTAGGGACTCAGATCTGTTAATTTGTGTGAAAATTTGGTTTAAAGCAATCTGGAATCTGCCAAACCAGTATTCTGGAGCTCTCTTTATGAGTTGATCTGAGGAGTCCTTTTCGTTTGAGTGACTGTTACTTTTGTTGATTCCCATGATTCCGTCGATCTGAGTATTTGGGGTTGTAGAACCCTTGAATTCAGATCTAGGACCTGATGGGGGAGATGATGATTTCTCTGTCATGTGAAAACAGAGAATGATGGAAATTGAATCGAAACGAGAAAAAACTGATAAAACAGAGGAATCGGTGGGCGCCAATGAAGATACACAAGACAAATGACCGGAATCAAGTTATCTAGGGGGTTTGGATCTGCATAAAAGGGGGTTGTTCTCTCTCGTTTGATTCGATCAGACAATTCTTCTTCTCCGATAACTCTGCAAAACAAAGCACCGTTAGCCTCGTCAAGGGGAGAAAGGAGTTCTCTCCTTAACCCGACTCCGGTGTGAGAATAAGTAGGTGTTTATGGAGAAGAAGTAGTATTGAAGAAGTGTGTGTAACTTGACTTTCATACCTGAATTATCCTCATATTTATAACCGAGAGTTTGGGCGGGAAAACTTGTTGATGAAATATTAACGGAAGATGCTAACCCCGTAGGCAGTTATTTTCTCTTTTCGTTAATCTTCATGATCCGGTGTGAGAGCACACGGATTACTGTTTGATCAATGGCTGGGGAGTCGCCACATGGACAGTGGATTAGTGGAGCTTTCTCTTTAATTCCATGCCATCATTGTGACCTCATGGAATTCTGAGATGGTGACACGTGTCCCAGACGGTTATAACCGTCTGGTGGTGACGATTTTGGCCTTCTAGGAGGTTATTGCCATAATCCGGTGTGGCTCCTTATCGTGTGACACCAGTTGGGTAAATAATACCCAAGTCTGGGAATTATTTAAGCGGAAATATTTATCTTATGATTTTCATCCTTTGTTTGCTATGTAGGGAGGCGCAAGGGTTTGTTAACTTCCTTTTGGCGCGCAAGTGTTGTCTGTTGTTTTTCTCCTAAGCCTTCCCTGTAGGACCAGTGCACGGCCGCGCAAGGTCAAGAGAGGCTTAAAAGATAGGGTTGTGGTATGGTCCTGACTACTTGGTATAAGGTTTTTTGGGACCTTACCCCTTCAAAGGGATTAGGGGCTGGTATCCTAGGTATCTCCTCAGGTTTGAAATCATGCATTTGGACTTGGTTTTCGGGGTTGTTTTCTATCTCCATCGGCTGCGTGGGAAACAAAGGTAAGGGTTGTGGGGCTACTAGTTGTTCCAGGTTTGGGTCGGCAGCTGTTGTTGCTAGTATATAAAAATTAACTAAGCTTCTATTAAGCATATCCTGTGTATGGGCATCTGACTCTCGCTTAGCGGCTGCTAGGACTCTCTGTTGTTGCAACTTTCGCATTCTTTTCCTACGCTCGAATGCTCCCTTACTGAACCATCCTCTCTTTTTCTGAGGGAATGGCTCTTCAGACTGAGCCTTAAAGACAAACATCCCTTCTTCCTGGTCAGCTGAATACCCAGAGAGGGCAGGCTGTGAGGAAGTACCTTCACTCCTAGGTGAATTGGACAACTGACGATAATCGTTTGAGGGTCCTTGATCACTCATACTGTAAACTAACAGATAGCCAAATAACACACAACAATAAAATACAATTATGCACGTATTTCCATAATTAATTTCCTAACAATTTGAATAATATTTTGGTGTCAGCAGAACACTTCTGTGGCTGAATCAGTGGCTTAGCTCTGATACCACCTTCTGTCGCAACCCCCGCCCCCTATCTGTCCCGGGAACGGGCGGCCACGAGCCCAGTTTTGGTGGTATCTTTTGTTTATCATTTTGGCAGCGGAAATTTCATCAGGACCGTAGATAGGAAATATTTATCAGAGTAAATACCACACTTTTATAATATTAAACATATTGGGATAAAACCCAAGTTTTCATTACAAACATTTTCATAGGGAAAATCCCTATTTTATTGAAAAACATCTTTTTTTATTTAGGTAACTTTTATAGCCACTTTTCCAAGCCTTCAGTGCTGTCCAGCTGGCTTCTAGTTGGCTTTCACATTTTGTTACCTGACGCATTTAAAATTATTTTTGTCAGTGGGAAATACTAGTGAGTGAATCCCAGTTTAATCAAGAAGAGTTTTATCCATTAACAGTATTGAGAGCAATCATATTGTTAATTTCTACACAATTACTCATTCAGTATTGTCAATCCTGACTGGTGGGTCATATTACACATTGGCTAACTCTTTGTCCAATGGTAACGTATTCCACATTTTGTATACAAAACCCCAACATACCGGCAGTAATTGAAGAATTACAAAGACTCAATCACTGCTAATTATAACTTAAAATAAATAAAGGTTTTGTAAAAACAGTTTGCAAAAAAAAAAGGAGATTACTCACATTGTTGTCTTAGGTTTCTTCTAAGGTTTCCTGGTGATTATCTATAATTTACACAATGCACATGCGTTAGTATAATAACCATTTATATTTACATTAGTTATACCCTCCCCGAGACGGCATTCCAACGACTACGTCGGGCAGAACCTCGACAGCCGTTACGGAACCCTAGATCAATCGGGCAGCGTATCTAATACGTAACCGGGGTTATGATACTTACATCGGGGCAGAACTTCGTTAATTAGGGGGATATTATACCCGAGAATTATGCCTACTATGTGAATTTTGAGAGAAAGAAAAGATCGTGAGCGAGTTTCGACTGAAGGTCAACGGTTTCTATTTATAGGGCCAGATTTCGAGTTTCTCGCGGCCCGCGTAGTAGGGTTGCTGATTAGTTGAACTAGGGTTGACACAGAGCTGACACGTGTCGGCTCAGGGATGCGCCTCGTTGTAGGGCTGTCGCGCACCCGCGTAGACACAGGTGTGGTCTTACGCGGCCCGCGAGCGACAATTAAAACTTGATTTTAATTAATTTTTATAAAAATAAAGGTATTCGGGCTCGGTTTTCACATACGAGGTATATTCTAGGACATTTTGGAATATTTTAATATATTTTAGGGTGTTAAGATATTCAGGAGGGTTGTTATAGTTAACTTGTTTTCCAAGACTTACTCTTCTATATATATTCATTGTATCTTATTGTAAAGATCATATGTATCAATGAAATATTAGTCTCTTTCTTCATAAATCTCTTTCTCTTATTGTTTGTTATTAGACTAACATTTATAAGTTTATTAGTTCATAACAACATTTTTAAGTATGTTATAATTAAATATATTATATTGTTACTTTGAATTATGTAATATATAAATATAATTTATTTTATATATCTACGATATGAAAAACTAAATGGTTTATCATAATAAATATTTTGGTTATGAACAATAAATGTAAAAGTTGGTGGTAATGTCAAAAACGTATAGATGAGTTTATGATAGATTGATTGCTTAAAAAATCCTTAGATTGATTATCAACGTTTAGATGTATCATATAACAATATGACATGACACGTTTTGTACGAAGAACGAGCCATGCATTGCAAATGGTTTTACCATAGCTGATGATGAAAGTGTTTGAGCGTCTTATTTACAAATTATAAGATTTGTAATTCACGACTTTAATTCTCTGTATTATTTGATCCGGAGTGAGAATGGTGTGTAGAAGGTCTGTCGATATGGTGTCATATATCCATTGTTTGACAATGGCATCTAGGCTTCGGCATTAGAGGAAGAAGCAGTGGCCTTGGCCACTTCAGTATCAGAGGAGGAGGCAATTGTTGGGCTTTTTGTTTGGGTTCCAGATGGTCGTAGACCTGATAGGCCCTACAAGAGTTATGCCCAAGTAGTGTAGTGGACAGTTTCGACTTCTAGGGTTATGTGAACAAGGTTTTTAATGTTGTTGACTATCATTGTTGGATGGATATTGGAATCCATAAGGAGATATTAGGAGGAAGATGGGGAGAGAAGAGGAAAGGGTGGTCGGAAATCAGCGGTGCAGAGGGGAAGGTTGTCGTGGTATTTTTAATTCACGGCTTGAATTCTCTGTGTTATTTCTTCTCTATATATAAATAAAAAACAAGATTTGTAATTCATGGCTTGAATTCTCTGTGTTATTTCTCCTCTATACAACAACAACAACCATACCCAGTATAATCCTACATATAGCGAAGCTATTGATAGGGTATGGGGAGGGTAGGATGTAGGCATGCCTTACCTCTATCCCAGGGGATAGAGAGGCTGCTTCCAGTGAGACCCCCGGCTCCAAAAACCATAACCAAGACATAAGCTTCTAAAAAAACATATATAAGCACGCCACTACTACAAAAGATAGAAATAAAATAATAATAAACGGATAAATAAGTAAGTGCTTGTTAGTAAAACTACGACACCGAGAATAGGTGAAAACCTATATATATATATATATATATATAGAGCCGCTAAAATGAAAACCACCCCCAGTTGTAAGAACCATGAGAACCAGTCTCCACCAATCAGGTTTTGACAACAGAAAGGGTAATTTGGTCATTTACCCCAATTGTCATATCCTTCCTCTCTCCTCATTAAATACCATCAGCTTTTTTTAAATGTCACATTGTATTTAAACCTAACTTTTGTCTCTCTCTCTCCTCATTTCTCATTTTGAATCTCAAAAAATAGCCTGATGAAGACCTTCATCTTCATCCTCTACAAAAAAGCAAACATCCTCCCCTCTCTCTTTCGATGACATCCAGCCCCAACCTCACACCCACCGCCACATCACAACCACAACCCCCCATCCCCGTTACACGTTGAAGAACCACCACCACCACCGGCGATGTAGAGGAAATTGAGTAGCGCCGCCGTGAGCGGCGGAGGTCCTGGTCTCCTACCGACGAGTTGATGCCGGTGGCCCCAAACAGAGGCTGAACGCGGTGGTGGGGCGGTGGTTTGGTGGGAGTTGTGCAGAGGCGGAAGGGCGGTGGTGGTTTGTGGGGAGACCGGTGGGGGTTTTTGTGCAGAGATCGGTGATGGTGGTGGTTAGTTCTTCGTAGATCTGAACTTCTTGACATTTTGTCACCACTTGTTTGATGGTTGATTCCGTTGAATCTGGTAATTTCACCCTTGTGTTTTTTACTTTTCTTGATGGTTTGTTTTTATGATGATGTTCATGTGTTTGTTTGGTAAGTGTTTTTGTTGGGTTTTGATTTTGATGAATCTGTTGAATCTTAGCGAGACAGTTGAATCGGTTTAATGATGTTCATGGTGCTTTTGAATGTTTGAATCTGTTGAATCTGGTGCCTTTGAATGTTTTGAATATGGTGCTTTTTGGTATATTTCAAACAGTGAACAATGTGGGTTTTGATCCGGTTGGATTGGGGCGGTGATGATGCAAAAAAAAAGTATATTTTGATGACGATGGCTCTGCAAGGACGGTGGAGGGTAGGTTTTTGAACCCGCAACCCCACTTTGCAGCCTCTGATTATCGGAAAATCTGAGCCAAAACTCGTTCTTTTGATTTTTGTTTGTTGGGGGTTTTTTTTTCGAGGCGTCGATGATGATAGCAAAGTATCTGAGACACCTCCCGAGTGTGCGATTTTCTGGGTGCATTCGGTTTTGCGTAAAAACGGTTTTGTAAAAAAAGTTAAACCGTAAACTTTTTAACGTAAAACGTAAAAAGTTTTTCGTAAATCGTAAAAAGTTTTAGTTAAAACGTAAATCGTAATTTTTTTAACGTAAAACGTAAAAACTTTTTTACGTAAACCGTAAACTTTTTAACGTAAAACGTAAAAAGTTTTAGGTAAAACGTAAAAACGTAAAATTTCTTTTTACTAAAACGAAAAAAACGTTAACGTAAAAAACCGTTAAGGTAAAAACCGTTAACGTAAAAAAACCGTTAACGTAAAAAACCTAAATTTGAAAATGTTAACATAAAAAACGTTAACGTAAAAACCCGGCGCGTAAAATGTAAAAACGTAAAAAACGTTAACGTAAAAAACCGGCGCGTAAAACGTAAAGGGTTTTACGTAAAACGTAAAGGGTTTTTCGTAAAACGTAAAAAGTTCTAGGTAAAACGTAAAAAACCGGCACGTAAAACGTAAAAACGTAAAAAATGTTAACGTAAAAAACCGGCGCGTAAAACGTAAAAAAAACATTAACGTAAAAAAACGGTGCGTAAAACGTAAAAAAACGTTAACGTAAAAAACCGGCGCGTAAAACGTAAAAAAACGGCGTTAAAAAACGACGCGTAAAAAACGGCGTTAAAAAATAGGCGCGTAAAAAACGGCGCGTTAAAAAAACGGCGTGTTAAAAAAACGTCACTTGAAAAAACCCAGCGTAAAAACGGCGCGTCAAAAATGCGTAAAACGTAAAAAGTTTAACGTAAAACTGAAATTGTAAAAAGTATAAAAAATCTTTAAAAAAAAATCTGAATTTACAAATTTTTTTAATAAAAAAATTATGTTTAAAAAATAAAAACTAATATAATAATACAATAAAGTAATAAAAAAAATAAAGTGAAAAAGACAAAATAGAGTGGTTTTACCTAAATACCCTTTTGGATTATAATATTAGAGACATAATATTATTTTTTAAATACTTAATATTATTTTTAAATACTTTCAATCTCATCCATCTATCTCCTTGATCTAAGGGCCAGAAAGTGGTTCTCGCGGTTCTTACAACTGGAGGTGGTTCTCATTCTAGCGGTCCCCTATATATATATATAGGGTAAGGATAGTGTAAAAAGGGCCTAAAGTGTGAGAAATGTATTATAACACTATATATAATACTATATAACACCATATAAACACCGTATAACAATATGTAACACCATATAATACCATATAACACTATGTAACACTATATATCATTATATAACAAATATAACACTATACATCTATCATAGACATGCTATCAGACAACCTATAGTGTTATATTTGTTATATAATGATATATAGTGTTACATAGTGTTATATGGTATTATATGGTGTTACATATTGTTATACGGTGTTTATATGGTGTTATATAGTATTATATATAGTGTTATAATACACTTCTCACACTTTGAGCACTTTTTACAGGATCCTCTACCTATATATATATATATATATATATCACACCTCATAGAAACTGAAAAAATAAACTCAGTATAATGCTATATAGAAATACTATTTCTATGTTATTTCTCCTCTATATATAATATAAAATAGATACTATAAATACAGAAAGTATCTATACTATATAATAAAAGAAACATGTTTTGGGACACTTGTCATTCTCTCATTTAATTGATTAAAATTATTAATAATACTAATAATAATATTAAATTTATCATAGTGTAATAAAATATTATTATACTTTTAGTCACTCAGAATATCGAATAAACTTTCTTACATCCTCCAAACCAAATGGTGAATTAGCTATTTACAAGAATTGTCAAGTTCCCATGTAAATCCAAAAATAGAAAAACTATTCATAAAAAAAGAACTCTAGAAAAACTATCAATAATTAAAATAATCTTCAAAATATTGTTGAAATCCAATACCACTGATAATATAACAAATTTAAATATCATTTTTGTAAGTTTAAACATGTGAAGAGAAGTTTATTTAATTAATTGATGTAATGTAGGGTAGGAATAAGTTTTGCCGTTAAAAAAAAGGTTAGATAACTTGATTATCGTTTTTAATAATTTATTAAAAATATAACTTTTTTTTTATTATTTGATATACAAAATTATATTTATTCAACTCGTGTAAAACACGGGGTTTTTAAAAATATGATTTTTTTATTATTTACTATACAATGTTACATTTATATAACCCGTGTAATACACGAAGTTTATAAAGATATAACTTTTTTATCATTTGCTATGTAAAATTAGATTTATTCAACACGTGTAATACACATGTTTTTTTAAGGATATAATTTTTTTATTATTTGGTAGATTTTTCAACTCGACTATACACGAGGTTTTTTAAAGATACGATGTTTTTAGTAATTAATATACATAATTATATTTATTTAATCCGTGTAATACACATGGTTTTTAAAGATATAACTATTTTTAGATCTATTCAACACGTGTAATATACAGTGTTTTTAAATATGTAATTTTTTATTATTTGGTAGATTAATTCAACGCGATTATACACGAGTTTTTTAAAGATACGACGGGGCATTTTTAATATTTAGTATACAAAATTACATTTATTTAATCTGTGTAATACACATGGTTTTTAAAGATATAACTTTTTTTATTATTTGATATATAAAATTATATTTATTTAACCCGTACAATATACGGGGTTCATAAAGATATAACTTTTTTATTATTTAATATATAAAATTACATTTATTCAACCCGTGTAATACACGGGGTTCTAACCTAGTAATGCTATATAGAAATACTATTTCCTAAGATAATTGATTTACATAATTCAAGCTATTACAAACAAATTACATATTAATTAATTATTCTTTTTACCAAAAGGTTAATGTTTAATTCCAAATCAATAAAAGATGCCCCATCCCATGACATCTAATCAACATAAAAGTCAGGGCTACACATCTATAACAAGTAAACAAAAGGGTCATGCTAGCTGCACACGCCCAAAATTATTTTCACACCCCAAAGCGCCGCGCTATGGCCAAAGCGCGGCGCTTCGATCGACAATACGTGCTTCGATTGACGTTTGAAACATTCGACACTGTTTGACAGACATAAAGCTAATCATGATGTTTTGTCGTTAACCCTAAGCGCCGCGCTTTGGCCATAGCGCGGCGCTTCGACCCCAAATTTCACCCTTTTCCCCTTTTAAAAGCAACCTGTTAGACACACATTTCGATCACACACATTGTCTTCGATATACATTTTGCCTTCATTTCAGATCCGTTGTGTTTCTTCTCAAAATAACGCGCGGTTTTGCTGTATTAGTTACATCTCTTGAAAAAACGATGTCGTGGTTAAACAACTATATTTTCGGTCAATATTCTGACGAGACAGTTGTTCCTGATTCTTACGAGGGGACCGCTATTTCTGACTCGTATGAGAAACCGGTCTCGTCCAACTTGAGGGAGGCAGAGGTTGTATCTGGCATTCATTATCGTGATAACACGGTGACGCTGGATTTGAATACCCCTGCGGAGGACCCTTACGCACAACAAGGTTATTCGAATTTCGGTTACGGTGGCGAGTACAGCTTTGTACAGCAGGAGTGTGGTCCAAACGACAGTTACGGTTGTCAACAGAGCTTACAAGGTTATTCGAATTTCGGTTACGGTGGCGAGCACAACTTTGAACATCAAGTATATTCGGACCTCGGTGACGATGGTGAGCCGGGGGATGTGTCTGTTGACGAGGAAGGCTGTTACCCGGTTACGTTTTCGTTTGATACGACGCAGACCTTTTCGTCACGTAAAGAGTTGGTGCGTTGGGTACAAGACACGGCAAAAGACAACGGTTACCTCATTGTGACTAAGAGGTCGAATAAAAGAGGAGAGAATTACAAGATTTGGTTTCAATGTACTTTTGGTGGGGAGCATAAGAGTATAGCTACACAGAGGAAAACGGGTAGCAAGAAAATAGGCTGCCCGTTCGAGATGATCGGGTTTTCGGAATCATCCGGAAGTGTTTGGAGGATCGAGGTGACGAAGGCGAAGCATAACCACACTCCTATTGAAAACTTAGAGGGTCACGCGTATGCGAGAAGGCTTTCTTCGGAGGATACAAAACTGGTTAAGGAGCTGGCAGAGCAAGACATTCCCAACCAAAGTATCTGGCGAACGCTGACAAAAAAAAAATCCGGCTAGAAAGCTTATTCCGAAAGATATACACAACGCTGTTCAGAAGATCAACGCCGAAAAAAATGTCGGTAAGTCTCCGATGCAAAAACTTGAAAGCATTCTTCTCGAAAAAAATTACACTTATTACATGCGCACGAATGAGATATCAAACGAAGTTGAAGATGTCTTCTTTGTTCACGAAAGATCATTCAATATGTGGTGTGCCTTCCCGCATGTGCTAATGATTGACGCCACCTACAAAACGAACATGTACAACCTGCCATTTGTTCAGGTCGTAGGCATGACGTCGACAAACAAATCGTTTACGGCTGCTTGTGCGGTAATTTCCGCTGAGAAGTCAGAGAACTACCTATGGGTGTTGCAGAGGATCAAGTCTATGCTGGTAGGATGTATGGAACCGCGCGTGATTTTAACAGACAGGGATTTTGCGCTAATGAACGCGTGTGAACAAGTTTTTCCAAAAGCGCATAAGTATCTTTGTCGGTTCCATATTCAACAAAATATTAATAAGAACAGCAAGAAGAAATTCTCTGACAAGGAATGGAAAGAATTCGTACGTACATTTTCGTTATTGTGCGAGTCTACGACCGAGGAAATATACAGGTATAACTTGGAAAACCTTGAAGCACAGCTGAAAGAAGATGACCGTGAACGTAGGTATTTCTTACATAATTATGTTCAAATTTTATATAATAACAAAAACTGACTATTTACGTTTTTTTTAATTTTAGAGGTTTTTGATTATTTGAAGAAATCCTGGTTGGATCCGTACCGTGAAAAGTTTGTATCATGCTGGATTAACAAAACTATCAACTTTCACCAAACTACGACCAACAGGGTTGAGGGCATGCATGCAACACTAAAAAGTCATTTTCCAAGTCATCGCAACACACTGGATAAACTTGTACTGTATGTTGATCATGTTGTTGATAGACAATACACCGAGATTAGTACAAGCTTTGAAACAAGCCTCCGAAAAGTGATGACGCACCACAAGAAGCAGCCCATGCTTGCATATATTCTCAGAAAGGTTTCAATATATGCGATTGAGCTTTTGAGTAGGGAACTAAAACGTAAGGAAGACGGGTTGAGAGCCTACGGTGCAAGCTGTGGTTGCCAACTTTTTACCAGCTGTGGTTTGCCATGTGCCTGTCGTTTGGAAAAGTTGGAAAATAAAGGTAATTAATATCTTTGACCTTTCTCGTTATGATTCTGCCACCTAATTTGTTTTCATCCACAGGTCAGCAACTCCGGATCACACACATAGACGTGTTCTGGAAGAAGCTTAACTTCAAGCCTGCAAAGAAAAACATAGAGGATATCGATGTAGACGCGGAATTTGAAAAATTGAAACAAAAGATCGATCCAACACCCCCTCAAGTGAAAATGAGCTTCTTTGAAAAGTTTCAGCAAATCCTCAATCCAGGGAACAATAACAAAAAACCTCCTGCTGTTCTGAAGAAAACTCGTGGTCGCCCAACATTGAAAACGCAGGAAGAAAGAAAGGTTGAAGCCGCTAGAAAAAGCTCGTACATTCCGTCGGAAGAAACTTGGGTCGAGGCCTCAGATGATCTTCCCCGTCACAGCTCGTACATATCACTCGAAGATTCTAGAAGACAAAAGAATACCAAACCGATCAACCTGCACCCTGATTTCCCGATGATCAAGCTCGGTCCTAAGACGGATATAGCGATCCGCAACTACGCATCTCAGATTCCCGAAGTGATCCATCCATACATCGTTAGAATAAAGGACGTGAAACCAGATGGTCATTGTGGGTTTCGATCGGTGGCTGTTGGGTTAGGAGTGAAACAAAATTCATATTTGATGATCCGGAAACAACTTATAAAGGAGTTACGTACGAACGAATCGCTTTGGAGGCAGTTTTTCGATCCGGAAAACATAGGACATTATGATGCGCTGCTTAGACGGATCAATTTCAAGGGGGTGGGACGAGCAGATATCGAAAATTACATGACGATGCCTGACACGGGGTTTCTTATTGCCCAACGATACGGTGTGATTGTTTACACCTTCGACATGCGTGGGAGCTGTACAATTTTCCCTCTGCTGGGCGGGCCAAACGAAGCTGAGCAACCTCACCTGGTGGTTGCGGTTGTGTTCGTCGACCATGGGCATTTCATACATGTAGAGCTTGGAGGTTGTTATCCAATGCCTCCCCTAAACCCACTCTGGACAGCACACAGAACACAGCGCGCAGCAGCCTGGCATACATTATACAGGGATCAAATCAACACGTACGAAATGCTTACGTATCGTGCCCCTGACCTTAATGTAACCCCACATGTTCACGATGTAGGTTAAATGTGTTTAATAATAATCACGTTTGTGTTTGTTCATTATATGCGTTACATCACGTTAAAAATCGAATGTCACCGACACGACCCAATCAGATTCAATACGCACTTGTACGACCCAAAATGACCATAGACATCATAATACTACAATTAATGAAAAAATACGTCATGTTCATGTGCGGTAGGCGGCTGATACACATAACACCTCTCACAGGAGTACTTGTGCTTTCAAACCAAAATGATACGATATAACAGAATAAGACATCACACGTAACCGATTTGATCCGGAACTTGCAGTATAGTCCATATATAATAAAAAATGATGTATAATGGAAAAAATGTAAAATTTAGACTATTATCGACGCGTTTGTGAATTAAAAACAATTTTAAAAAATTTAAAAAAGGCCCAAAGCGCCCCGCTATGTCCAAAGCGGAGCGCTTTGCCCTTAAATAAGAACAGAAGCGCCCCGCTTTGGCCATAGCGGGGCGCTTCGGTCCATCGTTATACCTGAAGCGAGGCGCTTCTCCCCCATTTCAACACAAAACACAAACACACACACAAAAGGTGCGATTACACACACTTCGATCCGGATATCTTCGTTTTCAATCTTTCGACCGCTAAAAAGGTAAATCGAACACCCTTAATCGTTTTGGTTAACTGTAAATGTTTGATATTTGTTTGATTTGGGCGTTTGGATCGATTGGGGGGGGGCTGTTATTCATCGCGAAGAACCAAAGCGCCGCGCCGAGGCCATAGCGCGGCGCTTTGGTTCATGTTTATTTATTTTTTTAAATATTATTTGTTTAATAATATTTGTTTAATATTATTTGTTTAATAATATTTGTTTAATAATATTAAAATTTTATAAATAATATTATTTGTTTATTATTTTAAATTTAATATTATTTGTTTATTATTTAAAATTTTATAAATAATATTATTTGTTTATTATTTAAATTATATTTAATATTATTTGTTTATTATTTAAATTGTTTAAATAATATTATTTGTTTATTATTTTATATTTTATATTATCTTATCAACGTGTAGGGATGGATTCTTCCGATGACGAGATTGAGCATATGGAGGCTGAGGGAGATGAGGGAGAGCAGGAAGAGCCGGCATGTCCGTACCTGCAGTTTCCGCCGGGGTCACGGGCGAGGAGGAGATGCGCGAGGTTGCGCGCCATCCCCATTGGGGAACATGTAGGGATAGACTGGACCCTGTTGGATACCGTGGGAGAGGCCGCGCGGGCGCGTGAGATAGTTGGACTAGATACTCCTTGGTCGCGCCTATTTGAGTTAGCGATGGAGGACTCGTACCCTGAGCTTACGTGGGAGTTTCTTTCCACGTTTACATACGCGCCGCATCCGGCGGATTACGTGGAGGACCCGGATTTTACAGTCTACGAGGTTACATTCCGTCTTGCCGGTCAGGAGTTTCGGATGAGTGTGCGGCAGTTTGTTGTCCATACAGGTTTGTTTAAATAATATTATTTATTATTTTATATTTAATATCATTTGTTGATTTAATGTTATTTGTTTATTTAATGTTATTTGTTTATTTAATATTATTTGTTTATACAGGTTTGTACACAGAGGCCGAGCTTGATACTGATTTATATACGCAGGCGGTTACGATGATGGACAGGCAGACGCTTATCAGTTTCTGGAGGTCCATTTCCATTAGACCCTTTGGGAGATCCTGGCAAAAGGCCACCTCCATTAGAGACCCCTTGTTCCGATACTTGCAGCATGTTATCGCGGCAACTATCGTGCCGCGGGGTGCCAGCAGGGAGAAGGTCAACCTCAGTGACCTTTTCTTTCTATACTGCCTACTGCGCCGCCAGCCCTGCAATCTAGCAGCCTGCCTGACAGATTACTTTGCCACAGCATACCACCGGCAGCTCCGCGGGTGGGTGCACACTGGCTCATTCATCACCGCCATCGCACGCTCGCTCGGGATCGTGCCCGAGGGAGATCCGCTGCTGTCCGATCCGGTCCCGTCTACCAGGTTGGGCCGCGCGTCAGTTTCTAGCATGCAGATCACCCGTCGCTTTGATGTTGGTCTGAGGTTTAGGGGCGGAGACGGGCTGATTTGGCAGCCGGAGCCGGTGCCGGAGGTCATCCCGGTTGTTATTGAGTTGAGGCCTGGAGTGTTGGCCCCTCCTGCTGAGCAGGCGGCCGCTCGGCAGGCTCAGCTACAGGCTCTGGGACTCGATCATTTCCCGGGCCAGCCTCAGGCTGAGCCTCAGGCTCAGCCTGTATTAGAGGATCCGGCTCAGGAGGAGCATATCGAGGAGATCCTGGTACCACCAGTTCAGCCAGCTCCTGAGCCGCCACAGTACCCGCAGCACGTTTACGCTAACCTGCCTCCGGTAGCGCGTGAGGTGGCTCGGGACTTCGACCGGCGCCTCAGACGCCAGGCCGCACGCCAGGACTGGATCATCGAGACGCTCGTTTCTCTACGAGAGCGCGCTGGGTTGCCTCCACTTCCCCTCCCACCGTCCCCACCGCACGAGGATTAGTATCTTAGTTTGTTTGTATAGTGTTTTGTTATGTATTATGCAGTCAGTTGTACCTTTTTGCTTTGTATGTACAAACTGATATATATATATATATATATTGCAGTTAATCTTCTATTTACATCACGTTGGTTTTGGATTGTTTACGTTTAATTCTTATGGTTTTCTGTACAATTTATTTAACGTGTTCGTTTAATTTAACAAAATAAACTAGGTTAACAGTTTATAAAGACGCACTTATATTATATACGTTCTATAAAAATAATGACGTAAAAAACGTAATTATAAAACAACGTATTATAAAGGCCACCCATTATAAAACTCAAATACAATTTTTTCCTCCAAAAAACACTACCAAACTAACCCACATCTCACCTATTTCAAAAAAAAATCAACACAAATTCCAGCCAATGCTTTTTGTCTTTTTGCACACTCAAAGCGCCCCGCTTTGGCCATAGCGGGGCGCTTTGGCCAAAGTCAACAGACAAGGACTGACAAACAAAAACCTCACAAATTAAAATAATAAGGCCGTGTGCGAATAGACCAGGCCAAACAAAAACCTCACAAATTAAAATAATAATAAATAAAGTATAAAGTAGTTACCAAAAATTCTTCAAAGATTAAACAATTAGATAAGAATTTAAGAATCATCTGATTTTATAACATTAATGAAAAAGCCAAAACACATAAGTTAGGCAATAAAAAGAAATACAAACTCCTACTATTTGGCAGGCCTTCCAATGGACACAGAACAGACCACATTTGTTTATCCATATATGGGCTGGACAAAATGATGGCTTTTAAAAAGTCAAAATATCTGACCTCCCTCCCACTTGACCAAATTCAACCCAATCAAACCGCGTTTCTTCCCTGATTCTTCCTTTTAAATCCCTATGAGCTGACCACGTTCTTCCCATTAACCTCTTCTACAACTTACATTATTATTCCAATCAAGCTTCAAACTTTATGCTTTGACTTTCATCTTTGACCATTTTCATCAATACCCTTTTGAGTTTTGAGTCTTGATCCATCTGGGTTTCTTGAATTTAACTTTCTTGATTGATATATGCTGTTTGGATCAGTTAATTAACAGATTACCAAATGGGTTTGTGTAGTAGCAAAAGCAAGAGTGCAGGAACAAACCCTGATGCTCACAGAACAAGATCTGATGAGCCCAATATAATTTACAGCAAATCTCCTGCTCCTGCAGCCGAGCGAAAACAACCGAAACAACCGCCACCGCCCAGCCCGAAAAGGGTATTCAAATCTGACACAATTCTTGGCAAACCATTTGAAGATGTGAAGCAACATTACACAATGGGGAAAGAATTGGGTAGGGGTCAGTTTGGTGTTACATATCTTTGTGTAGAAAAGTTGACGGGTCAAAAGTACGCGTGCAAGTCGATTTCGAAGAAGAAACTTGTGACGAAGAGCGATAAGGATGATATGCGAAAGGAGATTCAGATTATGCAGCATTTAAGTGGGCAGGCTAATATTGTTGAGTTTAAAGGTGCTTATGAAGATAAGCAATCTGTGCATTTGGTTATGGAGGTTTGTGAAGGTGGTGAGCTTTTTGACAGGATTATTGCAAAGGGTTACTATAGTGAGAAGGCTGCAGCGTCGATTTGTCGGTCGATTGTTAATGTGGTTCATGTTTGTAATTTTATGGGTGTGATGCATCGCGATTTGAAGCCTGAAAATTTCTTGCTTTCTGATAAGAGCGAGAAGGCGCTTCTAAAGGCTACTGATTTTGGGTTGTCAGTGTTCATTCAAGAAGGTATTGTTGATCAGAACTCTGTTTAAATACATGACCTTGTTAACTTTTTCTTCTTTGATGTTAATTTGTGAGCCTTGATTACATACTTATGACCTTAAAGCAAAACCGACAAAAGTAACACCGTTAATCTTACAAGTATGTGTGAATTAGATGTTGAAATTTAAATAGCTCAACGATTAACGCTTACTTGTGGATAGGTCATGGCAAGGAAACTAACCCGACTTATAGTGTTACGGCTCGAGTATAAAATGGCCCATTTCAACCCATGAAAAATTGACCCATTACCCAATTTGTGTGACATGTCCATCCCGCGACTACTACTTAGGGGTGTTACATGGGTCGTGTTGTTGAGGGGTTGAACCCAAACACATTATGAACCCGAAAATAGTGTCAGACATGAACACGACCCGTTTAACCCTCTATAAGATTATAAACGTACAACCAAAAAATACAAAATGTATATTGAATAATTACGTTTAAACTAACAAACCTGATGCTCATTTCTCTTTAATCTTTTAAATTTTGGCATAAAATACTACTTAATCAGCTTAAATGATGACATAAAACACAATTTTTTTTGAAGAAACGGGTGAACCGACGAACCAACCACGTCGACCAAACACAACGACTTGTTTAGCTAAAGGTGTTCATAGAATTTGACTGGAAACTTGCCCGACCCGTTTAACCTAAACACAAACCCACGATTTTCGTGTATTAATCTTGTTTATGACAATGTGAACACTTGCAGGAAAATCATACCGCGATATCGTTGGCAGTGCATATTATGTTGCACCAGAAGTGTTAAAACGGAAATATGGGAAGGAAATTGACATATGGAGTGCAGGGGTGATGCTGTATATCTTGCTTAGTGGTGTGCCTCCCTTTTGGGCAGGTAATCTGATGCTTTTTTAATCATTTTTTAAGTGTTTATGTAGTTTATATAATCAGTTGGATGATAAGCTAAAGTAAAATTCCATAATAAATTACAGAGACAGAGAAAGGAATATTTGATGCAATACTAGAAGGATATATCGATTTCGAAAGTGACCCGTGGCCATCTATTTCTCCGAGTGCCAAAGACCTTGTCCGAAGAATGCTGACACAAGATCCCAAGAAGCGTATAACGTCTGCTCAAGTTCTCGGTACGTACATTAAAGAATTAATCTGTTAAATCTGATTACAAAAGCTACATATGTTATTACTATAATGATCAAAATTTTAAACATAATGACTTTCAACCCATTTGACTCATTTTGATTTTAGTTAAAGAAATCTTTATTTGACTCGTTTGAGATACACATAACCCAAATGGTTTCAAATGGGTACAGAGCATCCATGGATAAGAGAAGACAGTGAAGCATCAGACAAACCAATCGACAGTGCGGTTCTGTCTCGAATGAAGCAATTCCGAGCTATGAACAAACTCAAGAAACTTGCTCTCAAGGTCATTGCGGAAAATTTGTCAGCGGAAGAAATCCAAGGGCTGAAATCAATGTTTACGAACATAGACACTGATAACAGCGGGACAATTACGTATGAAGAACTTAAAACGGGTCTGGCTAGATTGGGGTCAAAGCTCACAGAGGCTGAAGTCAAACAACTCATGGAAGCTGTAAGAAGTTTAGAATGTTGAGAATTTCAAGATTCTTGTTTTTTGATATCTTCTTGCTTATATACTTTTCATTTATGTTTCAGGCTGATGTTGATGGAAACGGGTCGATTGATTACATTGAGTTTATCACAGCAACAATGCATCGACACAAGTTAGAAAGGGAAGAACACTTGTACAAAGCGTTTCAGCATTTTGATACTGATAATAGCGGGTATGTAACTTATAAAGTACACAAATTTAATGCTAGTAATTTTGAGTGGCGATACAACTAGACGGCCTAAAACACACCACAAACACGAAAGTTAATTTTGAGTGGCGATACAACTAGACGACCTAAACACAACACAAACACAAAAATAATAAGGTTTTAGTTGTGCTCATGTTGACTTGTCTAACTAAGGCCCGTGTTTAGGTTGACCTGTTTAATTAACAGATCGGCCTACCAAGCCGTTTATGACCCATTAACCCATTTATTACGGCCCACCAACCCATTTTACTCATTTATTACATTAACGGGCCGTGTTTCGGTTACAAGATTTCAAGTGTGTTCCGGATATTTTGACTCATTTTACAATCCATGATTGCCACCCGTAGTATTAACGAAAACTACAAAAGAGTAATAATGACTGTGATCTTCTTTCTGGGCATATTAGGTTTATTACAAGAGATGAATTAGAAACAGCAATGAAGGACTATGGAATGGGAGATGAAGCCACCATTAAAGACATAATAGCAGAAGTGGATACCGACAATGTGAGTTCTTTGTCGCCATTGTTGTGTTATATGTTGCCAAGTTTTGTTAAAAGACCCTAAAAGTCACGATGGTCGATTGTTTTTTATTTTCTTTGACAGGACGGGAAGATAAATTATGAAGAATTCAGCACGATGATGCGAAGCGGGACCCAACCCGGGAAGCTGTTCTAATGTCTTTTAGCAGCAAAGCTTTAAGAAATGGTAACAAAACTAGAACATCAGATCACATTCAGAGTGAAATAATCCACAAGAACCGAGTCTTGTGGTTAGTTACAGGCTAAAGCTTTACATACTAAAATCATAAAGAAAGTTTGTACAATATTCATTTAAACCTCATTTGTATCATATTGTCTTGTGTTTCGACTCACCACAGTAAGATTTCTATGCCACCAGAATAAACTAGGGGTGACAAGCATGTCGGTTAAGCAGGTTACAATTGAAAAACCTGAACACAACTCATATATTTATTCTTGTAAAAGTTATTGGCCGTAACCCAGACGCACCTAAAACCATGTAACTTGAACGCAACCCGTTTATCTATATGGTTGACAGGTCAAAATGGGTTGGCGGGTTGCAAATGAGTTGTAATCAAGGTAATTGGGTTGAGTGGTTAGCTAACTGGTCGATGGGTCAACTTGTTTACTTTTAATACAGCCCGAACACAACCTGTTTATCAAACAGTCCAACTCAACAAATGATTATTTCCGCGTCGCATTCGTGTTAAGGATTGGCACCCCTAAAGATATATGATTTAATAATCAAATCCTAGTGGTACCATGAGAAAGGGAATCAGTAATATTATTGAATCAAAGATAAACAACCCTAGATTTAAAACAATATTCGTGAATCAAAATTACAACTAATCACCAACCAATGAATTTTACATATCCAATTTACCTTTCATGAAATTGAAATGGGTCTCAGTATTTGTGTAATGTATGTAAACTAATAATTGAAATAAAGAAACAATGAAGTACAAAAACAAATAATAGTAGTTTCAGGAGAAGAATTGAAACAGATAATCAAGACACTATAAATTAACAACATTTTGGTGTTTTATGTAGACTGTAGTTATACTTCAAGCATGGGGAGTTTTTCAAAAAAAAAAGTTGATTTTTTATTTCTTACCCAAAGACTTTCATCCTTTACATTTTAACCCCTTTGTTTTTTTTATTAATTTTAACTCAAAGTTTTTCATTTTTTGCAATTTAACCCTAAACACTTTTATATTTTCACTTTGATCATCAATACTTTTCATCTTTTCAAATCTTTTCAAATTTTTCATTTTACGATCCGAATCCATTAACACGAATTTTAAATGGACCGGTTTCCGGTTTTATATATCTAATTATCTAAAACTTGACTAACTAGACCCGAGGCACCCGAAACACAATCAAAACCGTTATAATAGGAGTTGATGTACGATTTATATAGTTTAATTTGTTTTATGCCCCCCCCCCCCCCCCCCCCCCCCCCCCTAATTTTTTCATTTCGTTGTGTAATTTTACCAAATATTGTTGGGATTTTTTTTTTTTGTGTAAAATATCGGATTTTTAAGTAAACATATCATATCTTGAACGGCTACAAGAATTTTCATTTAAAACAAGCCCATAACTAGCAAGAAGGTTGAACAAGCCAAACCACCATTACAACAAATTAAAAAAATGAAAAACAGAATCTACACCAATCCTCCGTAGTTAAATTATTCCTTCAAGCTTCAAACTGCAATCTTAGAGCTTTGACTTTCATCTTTGCCAATTTTTATCAACACCCTTTTTTAGTTTTGATCCATCTGGATTTCTTGATTTTGAATTTCTTGTGTGATATATGCTGTTTGGATCAGTTAATCAACAAATTACCAAATGGGTTTGTGTGGCAGCAAAAGCAAGAGTGAAGAAGATACAAACCCTCATGCACTCAGAACAAAAACAAAGCCTGGTAAGCTGTTCTAATGTCTTTTAGAAGCAAACTGCAAACAAAAAGCTTAAACAAACTTTTAAACTGTAACAAAACTGGAACTTCAGATCATATTCATAGTCAAATCATCCACAAGCATAGAACCTGATTTATTTGACCCGTTTGAGATAAACATAACCCAAATGGTTTCATATAGGTACAGAGCATCCAGGGGCATCAGATAAACCAATCGACAGTGCGGTTTGGTCTCGAATGAAGCAATTCGGAGCTATGAACAAACTCAAGAAACTTGCTCTCAAGGTCATTGCAGAAAATTTATCAGCCGAAGAAATCCAAGGGTTGAGATCAATGTTTTTAACCATAGACACTGATAACACCGGGACAATTTCGTATGAAGAACTTAAAGCGGCTTTGGCTCCATGGGGTTCAAAACTTATAGAGGCCGAAGCCAAACAACTCATGGAAGCTGTAAGGTTTTAGAATGTTGAGAACTTCAAAATCCTTGTTTTTTATACCTTCTTGCTTAAAGACTATCCTTAATGCTTCAGGCTGATGTTGATGAGAACGGGTCGATTGATTACATTGAGTTCGTCACAGCAACAATGCCTCGACACACATTTGTAAAGGATGAACACTTGTACAAAGCTTTTCAACATTTTGATACTAATAATAGCGGGTATGTAAATTATGTAGTACACAAATTTAATGTTATTTATTGGGGGTGTTGGTACTTCACACGACCTGAAACACGATACGAACACAAAAACAATAAGGTTTTGGTTGGATTCATGTTGACTTGTTTAATTAAGGGTCGTGTTTGGGTTGACATGCTTAATCCGTTCAATCAACCCGTTAACCCATGTATTATAGCCACCAACCCAATTGAACTCATTCAGATAAAGGGCATGTTTGGGTTACATGATTTTAAATATGTACGAATTAGGATTAATGTTTTGACTCATTTACAACCTAGCAACCCGACACAACTGCCACCCCTAGTATTAATGAAAACTACAAAAGGGTAATTATGATTGTGATCTTGTGGGCAAATTAGGTTTATTACAAGAGATGAACTGAAAGAGCAATGAAGGACTATGGAATGGGAGATGAAGCCACCATTAAAGACATAATAGCAGAAGTGGATACAGACAATGTAAGTTCTTTGTTGCCATTGTCATGTTAAATGTTGCCAAAGTTTTGTTAAAAGACTAAAAGTCACAATGATTGATTGTTTTTTGACAGGATGGGAAGATAAATTATGAAGAATTCCTCACAATGATGCGAAGTGAGACCCAACCTGGTAAGCTGTTTTAATTAGGGCTGTAAACGAACTGAATGAACCCGAACAAGGCCTTGTTCGTGTTCGTTCTTTAAGGAATGAGCATATTCATGAATGGTTCACAAACGCTTACCGAACGAAATTCCGTGTTCCTATTCGTTCATTAAGGAAATGAACATGTTCATGAATGCTTATCGAATGTAGACGAATGCAAACAAACAAAAACAAATGTTCATGAGCATAAATGAACACAAATGAACGTTATATATTCAGCAATGAAGGACTATGGAATGGGAGATGAAGCCACCATTAAAGACACAATAGCAGTAGTGGATACAGACAATGTAAGTTCTTTGTTGTCATTGTTGTGTTAAATGTTGCCAGGTTTTGTTAGGTCACTATGGTTGATTGTGTTTTTGACAGAGGACGGGAAGATAAATTATGAAGAATTCTGCATGATGATGCGAAGCGGGACACAACCTGGGAAACTGCTCTAATGTCTTTTAGCAGCAAAGCAAAGCTTCAAGAAACTTAAATGGCAACTAGATGGTAACAAAACTGGAACAGACAATAATCATAAAGAAAGTTTGTACAATATTCATTTAAAGTTTAAACCTCATTTGTATTATATTGTCTTGTGTTTCGACTCGATGCTATAAGACTTTTTACATAATTACTGTCCCACCAAAAAAAACTAGGGGTGACAATCATGTCGGTTAAGCAGGTTAAAACTGAAAAACCCGAACACAGCTCATAAATTTATTCTTGTAAAAGACATTGGGCCTAACCCAAACGCACCTAAAAGGCTAAAACCATGTAACTTGAACACAACTTGTGTAACCCGTTTATCTATATGGTTGTCAGGTCAAAACAGATTGGCGGGTTGCAAATGAGTTGTAATCAAGGTAAATGGGTTGAACGGTTCACTAACTGGTCGATGGGTCAACTTGTTTAATTTTAATACAGCCCGAACACAACCTGTTTACCAAACAGGCCAATTCAACAAATGATTATTTTTGCGTCGCGTTCGTGTTAAAATCAAAGCAGGTACAAAAATACCATCACTTTCAATGGAACGATTATGAAATAAACTGTCAATCAAAAGCATAATCCCAGAATTCTAACATCCTCAATCATCCAAAAAATACTCCATAAACTTAAAGCAACACACAACGTAACAAGTTTCGGTATGATCACCTGACAAAAGTAGAGCTTAACAACTACAAATCTTGATCTGTTGTGACCAAGCCTTGTTCTCGTTATACAATTATCTTGACATCTGATCACTTCTTCTTCCCAGGCTTCTTCACATTCTGTTGCTTTTGCGGTTTACGCGCTCGTGTAAGTGCAAACTCTCCCAACTTGTGTCCTACCATAGCATCCTTGATCTGAATCGGGCGATGTTTCTTACCATTATGAATAGCGATACGATGGCCAACCATTTCGGGAATAATCATAGACGCACGAGACCATGATTTTATAACGTGCTTTTCATCGTTTGCGTTAAGCTTGGTTATCATTTGCTTCAAATGATTAGCAACAAAAGGGAGCCTGTTTATAAGCGGCGCCATTGCGAATCAAGCTTCTTTCTTTCTGTACCTGAGATCCTCCCAAGAACATGATAAACAAAAACAATCATATCAAGAAACCACAAAATTTGGGGAAAAACAACCTTAATATTAAACACTAGTTGGACCATGAGAAAGGGAATCATTAATATCATCGAATCAAAGATAAACATAGCTTGAAAACACAATATTCGTGAATCAGAATTACAATTAATCATCAATTAATGAGCTTTACATATCCTATTCACCTTCAAGAGATTAAAATGGGCCTCAGTATACGTGTAATGGATGTAAACTAACCATTCGGATAAAGAAACAATGGAGTACGAAACTACGACCGAATTGAAACAGATAATTAAATTGATTAGAAACAACAAAATGCGTACCTTGGATATCAGATTTAAAGGATAAAGGAATTCGACAGGGAAGAACAGATTGCTCTGAAGGATCGGCCTAGGGTTTTAGAACTAACCAACGGCTTGCAATAGGTCAGGATAGATATAAGAGTTTAATGATTGGTTGGTCTATGGTTTGCAAAAATTCCATACTTGCTTCTAGTGGTTTACTAATTACACGTGTGGTCTCAAAAACTTTTAAAAATGAACTCGATTGGTCCCCTGACCTAACCTCTGTTAAATTTCTCAGTTAACTATGTGTGAAATGACTATATTACCCTTGAACAATTAAAAGAAATAATAAAAAATATATAAAGAACCTGCAACTACCTCTATCTTCTTCAATCTCATATTATTCTTCCTCCTCTTTTTCAGTCCAGTCTTCTCTCTCTACCTCCCAGCTGATGGTCCACATCGGGAAAAACCCTAAACAAGTATTCTGAGTATTATGAAATCTCCTATCAATTCAAATTCTGCTTTCCCCTACATTCTCGAACCCTAGACGGTGATTCTGCTTCTCAAACCCTTGACGATGATTCTGATTTCACCTCCACCACCATGCGGCGCTGCAATTCCAGCAGTTACCGATAGTGTTCGATTGAGTATTTGCAAAAGGAAGTTTCAAATCTGAGCAGATCGAATTTGGAATTATTCGTAGGATCTGGTCACACAAACACATATGTTTAGGGTTTTTCCCGGTTCTTCATTTGAATTATCTGTTTGTTACTTGTTATGATTAATTATTATGATTGATATTATATACACATTCACAGATTATTAGTTTGTTACTTTTTACAATCAATAGAAATTGATAATTATCACATTTAAGATATTCTTTGAATTGAATGAAAAACCAAATAGAGTAATAGACAATATTGGGTGTTTGGTTAAAAGAGATTATGACTACAGAGGATATAACTCGTAGCACTGTTGTGATTTATCTTAGAGTTAAATGCTTGGTTGTGGTGGGTCGTGAAGGTGGAGGAGGTGGTGGTAGGTTTTTTAAATGTTTTTTTTAGAGAGAGGTTGAAGAAGATGGAGGTAGTTGTAGGTTTTATATGTTTTTTTTTTCTTTTAATTGGTCAAGGGTAATATAACAAAGGTTAGGTCAAAGGACCAATCGAGTTCATTTTTGACAACTTTTGGGACCACATGTGTAATTAATAAACCACTAGGACCAAGTATGAAATTTTTGCAAACTATAGGGACCAACCAAGCATTTAACTCTAGATATAATAAGGAAGGGTTTTTTTTTTTTTTTTTTTTTTTTTTTTTTGTCTAAGAAAGCTATAAAGTACTCTTTACCATCAATTGATTAATCAATGGTTTGGATTAAATGGGTATAATTGATTAAAAAAGAAAGAGGCGTGTGATTAATCAATGGTTTGGATTCAAATTTGTTGTATTTCGTTGTAAAGCCTTCTTTATCTCCAAGAAATATGCCACACATTTACTGTAAATCTTGTAGCCAACCATCATATACAAATCTGACGAATCAACTGATTATTCGGACCCTAACCTTAATTTACACTCAGATCCCCAATACTTCTTCCAATCGATTTCACCTTCACATATATTTGATACAATTCTAACGATGTCTGTCAAATGCATACAGATCTGATGTTCAAACTTGTGGTTATCAGATGTCAAACGTCATGGATTGAAGGGGGAGTGGTGGTGGGGTTGTGGCGGTGGTTCAGCGACGGGGACGTTGTGGTGGACGTTCTGTTGGGTTTCTTAAAGATGGGCATTGTGGTGGTGTGGCTAATGGTGGCAAAAGTGGAGGTGGGTGATATCGGTGGATCGGCGGAGGTGGTTGACGATGGAGGAGGTGAAGGGGGGTGGCGGAGGTTGTAGAGAGAAGAAGAGATTAGAGAGAGAGAGGGGGTATAATATATAATAAAAATATATTCAATTTATTTTAGATAAATAAACAAGTAAAATTATCATTCTACCCTGATGTGCAAGGCGCATGCCATACTTAACTGAAAACTTTAACCTTGTTAGGATCAAAGGACGTATAGTGTAATGAGTTTTCCAAATAAAGGATTTTGACTGTAATTATTGAAGTTAAAAGCTATCTATTGAAATTCGATACAAACATAAAGGACAAAAAATGTAATTTACCCTAATTTTAATCTAACGAAGACGATATTTATATTTTCTTTTCTTTATTTAGTTTAAATTCCCCTAATAAATTGTATTTATAGGTTAAGATCCAAATTAATAAAACTCATTAAAGTACTATATTTTATAACAATATCGATGTATTTTACTAGAAAATTAGTATAAAATAAGATGAAAATGTACTGATTCGAATTAGGGATGAGCATATCGGTATCCGATACCGAACCGATACCGATACCGCCTAATACCGATCCCGAATTTCACCCAAACTAGGTACCGATACCGATACCGAAACATGTCGGTTAGGTATCGGTACGGTACGGTATCGGTATTATACCGTATTTTGAGGGTCGGTATCGGTATAATACCGATACCGTACCGATACCAAAAACGCCAAAAAGTGGATACCGATCGGGATACCGATCGGGATCGGTACGGGATCGGTACGGGATCGGTATGGGATCGGTATTCGGTGGCATATGCTCATCCCTAATTCGAATCATCAAAATTATTCGATCTGAAAGTAACTATATGAATGTCAAATCATCAATTGAAATCTCACTTTCTCAAAAATCCCGCTCTTACTTGTAAATCGAACCAATAAAATGCAACAGATAACCAAAAGAAAATCAATAAAACAAGAGGAAACAAAGACTACCAGTTAAAATACAGAAGCCATAAAACAGGGAAACAAAGATATACAAGCTAACAACAGGGGTCTGGGATACTCATGACCCTTTGGAACTTCCTCCATGTCTTTCTTGAGGAAACAAAGACTATCGGTTATATGTACGTGTCGATATAAATTCGAGTTCATCTATTCTTTAACGTACTTTTTTTTTGGAAATTAGTTGGGTCAATTATATAGTTATAACCATCTATCCACACAAAATGTATATATTATCACTAACACATATAGGGGGTGTTTGGTGTCGCGTTTTCAAAATAGATTATACATTTTCAAAATAGATTATGCGTTTTCAAAACTGCGTTTTGAAAAGGTATGTAGGTACATGTTTGCTGTTAAAAAAAAACATGTAGGTACATGTTTCTCCAAAACTGCGTTTTGGAGGCAATTAATCACTTTTTCATTCAAACACTTTTTTAGATTATTTATGTTTTACAAACGAAATAATCATATAATCACTTCAAAACGTAATTCCAAACACCCTCATAGTATAGAATAATTGAATCAGAAACATATTAATCTTTTCTCCATTACATCCAACAAGTCTTAGATAATGCGTCAAAGTTACGTCTATTACCGTTAAAATTATACGTAGCTTAATAGACGTGAATATTGTTATGCTCAGGGGGAGATTTTGTAAGCAACTTTTTATTCAAAATAATAATTGTCTGGAGGCAGTTAGTAGCAGTTGGCGTCGCTAATTCGAGATCAATTTATTGGTCATTCTAGGTTCACGAATTCACTCTCAAATCAAATACAAAGTTCTTGTTCTCAAATCTAAGTTATATCCGATTGGATTTGTCGGATGAACCATAAGATAATACGCTGAAATCTCAATTTCTCCAAAGAAACCACTCTTACTTGAAAACAGTGGCGGATTCAGGATTTTTTTTCCAATGGGGTCCATTTTTTTCGTTGTTCAAAATTTCCATAACAAAATGTTAAATCTTTCGAGTCGGTCCTCGTTCATGTCGGGTCAGAGCGAGGTTTAAATTAGATTTAAAAAAAACATAAAAAACAGGCTATACAAGAATTGAACCCATGACCTCTTGTTAATAAAGAGGGGGTTTTGAACTGGTAGTCTTCCGTGCTCAGCACCTCCGCCGGGGTTTTGGTCAGAGGAGTCCACTACCTCTCTCTGTTTTCCTGCTTTGTCTTTCTTTGCGCAGCGAGCTTGTTTATGGTAGCTCGCGCGTCTTCAGATGAGTAGTTTCCAGAATTCGAGTCGCGCCAATTCTTTTTAAACTTTTTTCCGTTGCTTGGGCCCATGTCTGTTGGGCGACTGTGCGGTGGTGGTGGTCTGTTAGTGCTGAGGTTTTTCTCTGTCTGGGCGTACACTTTGGCTGCCGCCATCAGCTTCTCCCAGCTCTTTGGTAACCTCTTCATTCCGGATAAAACTTTTATCATGTCGTCACAACGGACGGCATACTTAAACTGCGCTCTGATCAAGTGCTCATGAACATCTCCTATCTCAAGCACTTCTTTGTTGTAGCGTGTGATAAAATCTTCTAAGCTCTCATCGTCGCGTCGCCAGATATTCATCACGTCTGCAGTATCTCGGATAGACCTCCTCTGTTGGCTGAAGTGTACTAAAAATTTTTCTCGCAGGTCTACCCATGATGTTATCTTCCCAACAGGCAGGTTATCGAACCATTGTCGCACGGCACCTGTGAGAGTCTGGATGAATGGATGGCACCACATTGGTAAAGTCCATCCCCCTACTAAACCTGCACTAGTGAAGACCCGAAGGTGGTCATCCGGATCTGTCATGCCATTGAACTTGCCAACATTGGATGGGAGTTTTGCTTTTTCCAAGGGGGCCAAAGCGATTTCACTGATGAACTTGGAATTTTCTGCTGCCTCCGCCGGGTGGTAGATTAAATTGTAATCGTGTCCTGCTACAGGATTATAAACCGTGCGAGGTTTACAGCTTTTGTAATTCGGTTGCAATTGATTGAACACGCTTGTACTGTCCCCTTCGTGGTATGTTATGTCGTACTCATTGGTGTGGGTGTCCCACCGTGAGCCCAACCTGGAGTAAACTGACTGCCTTCGGTGAGAATGAGATTCATCGTGATACTCTCTTCGTCGATTTTCGGAGTGAGTATGTTCATATCTCGCTGGAGATCTAGAGTAAACTTCCGTGTCTTCTACCTGAACTCGTGATGGCGCATCGTGATGGGAAACATGAGGCACCGATGGTGCTCGAGTGCGAGATACAGGTCTTCATGACTGAGTGGGAGGAGCAGTTTGTGCACAGAGTTGTGCTTACACAACATTTATTGCTCCTTGAGATCTGACATACCAGGAGATAGGGGTTTCTCCAGGAGGTAGAATTGGGCTTATTGGAATTTCAGGCTGCATTCCTGGAGTGACAGGATCATTCCGATGATTTTCAGTTTACTGAACTTCATTATCATCCGAAGCCTCTTCCACAATCCCTTCAACTTGGGTATTGTGAGCGAAATTTGGCTGAGGGCCGGTTTGACGGTTCGTCGGAGTTTCTTCCATTTGAAAAACGGAGATGAAAGAGTGAATCGAAACGAGAAGAAATGAATAAAATTGAGAAATCGGTGGGCGCCAATGAAGAAACACTGGTTTAATTGACCGGAATCAACTGAACCAGGGGGTTTGAATCTGCATAAATGGGTTTATCTCTTATCGTTCAGTTCGAGGGTGACTGATCTTCTTCTTCTCACAATAACTGCAAAACAACCACCGTTAGACTCGCCACGGGGAGAATGGGGGTTCTCTCCGTGACCACCCTCCGGCGTGAGAATAAGTACAGGGTTTAATGAAGAAGAAGAAGTGTAAGTGAAGTGAATGTAACTTAAGCATTGTACCTGAATTATCCTTCTATTTATAGCCGAAGTTTGGGCGGGAAAACCTGTTGGTGAAAAGTTGACAGAAAGTGCTATTTCCGTAAGCGGTTATTTTTCCCTCCGTCAATTACTAACGATTCGAGTAAGCACACGGATTGCCATTTTGATCAAGGGTTGGGGTATTGCCACGTGGAAAGTGGGCAAGTGAAGATCTCTCTTCAATTCCGTGCCATCATCGTGACTTCGAGGGAGCTTGGGATGATGCCATGTGTCCATTCGGTTATAACCGACTGGTGATGCACGATGGAGCCTTCTAGAAGGATACAGCTGTAATCCCGTGTGGCTCTTCGTCATGTTAATTCTGTGGTAGCAGAGAAGTTGTTTTTATCCAAGTCTGGATACTGATTATGCGGAAGTGTCAGCTAGGATTTTTATCCTAGCTGTTATGGAGATTGGCGCAAGGTTTTAGCTAGTTTCCTTTTGGCGCGCAAATGTTGCTTATTATTTTTCTTCTAAGTTCTCTTTGTACGACCGGTGCGCGGCCGCGCAAGGTCTAAAGAGGGTTAGAAGGATGAGGATGTGGTATGGTCCCAAGTACTCGAAGCTAGGTTTTTGGGACCTTACCCCTTCAGGGGGAAATAGATTTTATCACCTCCAACTAATCAAAATTGGTTCGTTGCCACCCCCAACTTTCACTTTAGCTCTCCCACCACCCCCAACTGGACACTTGGGTTGCTGTATCACCCTGTCGTTAACCAGGAGGTTAGTTTTTTTGCTGACCTGGCCAATTTTTGCTGACATGGCATGGTTATGTGTAAAAAAATTAGGTTTAAAATCAACAAAACAATATTACATGTACACACAATACACACATTTGTATAAATACAAACACACAACCATCTCTCTCCACCACCAGCATAAACCACCGGAACCATCCACTTGTAGCCACTGTTGGCTCTGCTCCGCCGGATAATAATGTCACCACCGCCGGATAATCTCACCACAAACTCCAACCCTTGGCCATTAATCTCACCACCGTCAGTTCTACTCCGCTGGATAATCCTCCAATATGAGACCCCAACACCACATTCTTCCCATCAAGCACCTAAAGTATCCCCAAACACTGAATCTTAGTGGGCACATGAATCCCCATTTCCCCTAAAGCTCCTAAAATCACTTCACCCAACTCCACCTGTTTTCCCGCAGCACCTTAACAGCCGCCACTTAACCACCACGATCGTTCACCATAGCTTACCACCGCCACGATCGTTCCCCATTGTACACCACCACCATCCCCACCGTTTAAACATGAACTGGATCAGATCTGTAGTTTTTTTACCTTAAACCTATAATAGAAACAAACACCGGTGTGATTAGGGCTTCTACAGAGTGCGATTTATAGGTTTCTACAGGGCGGAGGCTAGAGTTAGGGTTTGAAACAGGAACAGGTGCAGATTCGCTGTTGTTGGCGGCTAGGATTAGGGTTTGGAATAGGAAGGAGGTGGTGGCAGAGTTGATGGTGACGGTGGTGAGAAGGGGGAAGGAGATGGTGGCTGAGTTGATGGTGACGGTGGTGAGAGGGGGAGAAGGAGGTGGTGGTGGAGTTGATGGTGGCGATGGTCAGAAGGGGGAAGAAGTTGGTGGTGCAGTTGACAGCGGTTGTGGTCAAAAGGGGGAAGGAGTTGGTGGTGATGTGCGTAAGTGTGTATAGTTTTTAATGTATATTTTAAGCCCTTTTTAACACTTTTTAGCTAAGTTTTAAATTTATAAAACACGATATTTACTAACACTAAACACACATATGGGCAAGTGCACCCATCGTGAGCGTAGTATAGTGTTGGTAAGATACTGAGGTTGTCCAAGGACACAAGAGCTTTTAATACCGGTTTATCCTCAACGTCTAATCAAATCAAAAGTTAGAAAAAGGTTTTTAAACAAGAAAAATAAAACTAACTAAAATGCTGAAAAATAAAATTAAATAAAAACAGATAGACAAGATGAATCACTTGGATCCGACTCGTGTTAGTGTAACCTTTGATTATTTCCGCACTTTTACACTTTTTAAGAGATTATCTTAGTTATTGTAGTAGGCCCCTCTTTTGAAGGTGACGTTACCCTCAACCCAGTAGTTTGAGTCAGCAAGGATACAATCCTAAAGGGTCGGATTATTGAAAGATAATTAATTAAGTTATTAATGCATAATGTGGTAGGCCCCTCTTTTGAAGGTGACGTTACCCTCGGCTAAGTAGTCTGAGTCAGCAGGGATACAGTCCTAAGTAGCCGGGTTAAAGTTTCAATAGTAGCTTACATATGAGGGGATCAAAGAGTTAGGACCCCCACCATCCAATACCGGTGGGTATTGAAGGAGGTCCTACTAAATTTGACCCAGGTCCTTGCAGGATCTATACACTGAACAAGGCAAGACTCTTACCAAACCGTTCCCTTAACCCCCGACCAGGTAGCCAACATATCTCCATATTGACCGTGGAGATATGAATGGTGAAAATCTTTTATTTTATATAGACAGTAAAATAATGCCAAGACACCACGGACAAACGATAAGGAAGAATCACCTTCAACATATGAAACTAGTTATTAAAGTCATTTGTTAGGACCGGTTTTGACACCAAACGATTGCGTATCGACACGTTCAACGTGCGGAATCCGTGAACGTGCGTGACCGAACACACGTGACGTAATTATAACTGTGATTCTATTAACAGATCTGAAATCGTACAGCACCTGAATCACGTACACGGAACTTTCTCTCTCTAGGCTTTCTCTCTCTAGATCCTAGCTCTCCAAAGCTCCAAATGACAAAAGTAGCAAAAGTCCTAAACTCTAACCCTAAAGCTACTATTTATAGGCCAAGGCTTTAATGAGAAAACTCATTAATTACAATATTGCCACCTTGCCTTTCTTAACTAGATATTACAATATAAGGCTAGAGTTAAAATGTTTCAGTTACGGTCTTGAGATGACGGAGGCGATAGACATACTGCACTAACGGACTCCCCCTTGGATATTGCCGCAGTCAATCTCAATCATTGAGTCAAACTCGTAGCTTCTAGTCTTTCTCTCTCTCACTGAGTCTTCTTGAAGCTTTAACACATTTTCAGCAACGAAGACTCCCTCTTGCTTGAACAGAATCCCGGTGGATCTGTCTTCAGCTCCAGCTCCCCCTTTCGGTAAACTCTTCAGGCTCCCCCTTTCGTCAAGCTTCCGTGCTTTGGGATCGACACCTGGCTTTTCGGTTACAAGCTCTTCCGGGAAAGAAACCTGGCTCCTTGCACGCTTCCCCTTGCGTTGAGCTCGTCTTCAGACTCCCCCTTAGACTCGGCTATTGGGATCATAGTCTGGAATCTGCAATCCTCAAACATTTATAAGTAAAACATTTTCAGTTGTCCAGGTATTGTAACCTGGCTCTATCAAACTTTCTAAATCAAGATCCTGGCTCTAAAGATATAATAATATGAATATATCTAGAAATACTTGACTCACTCCCCCTATCAACAATCTTCATAGATTTGGCAGTATTTAAGAATCCAACATCGAAAACTGACTCTTTTACAGATTTTAACAATATGAGCATCCAAATCCCTCACAGTAAATCATCCAAGTCCAAACTAATGACCTTGGAGATATCACAAACTATTTTTGATTTTTGTTAAAAATTCAAGTTTCAAATTAATGAACTTGTTTTATTTTCAGAAACACAATCAGCTTACTTAGATTTTGACACTCAGCATCTCAGACATCGGTTGTCGAAAATAAAATAGAATCAAAATCTTTTTGTATTTTTCTGAAAACATAAAGCAATAAAGAAATATTTACAAACAAATTTACAGGCAATATTTTTGTTTGAGTTTGCGTTAGAGGATCATATCAGTTTTTGACAAGTCACAAGTACCGTTGAGCTTAGTTACACATTAAGAATTAAACAATTCACTTAGATTGTCGATATACTGATCCACTTAAATTTTCACACAAACTTCAACTGATTCAGGATACAAATTAGGCGTTTTAAGAACTTAAACTTAATCATGTGTCCCACCTCTTGAATATACTCCCGTATCCAGATCCCAATATTCAGTCTTACAGGTGAGTATACCTAGATGATATCTGTAAGGGGTTAAATTGCGAAGAACCGTGAGAGCTCAGGTTAGAACTTCCGTTCAGCAGAGAGATGACGACTTCGACTTTTGGTGTGTCCCCTTTAGAGGATTTTTTCTTCAACAGCACATGATTTACATATTTTTTCAATGTTTCATTATTTTTTATGCTGAGGGTAGGCTATATTTCAAGCAAGCGTAAAGTATTCTCCGGGGACTAGGCCATTGCTTCCGCAAAATCAGAAGTCCCGGGATAATACCCCAGATATCACTAAGCATAAAGACCTAGTATCTCAGAAAGAGGGGTCCTTCAAACGAGATTTCAGGGGTTACCTATATATCCAAGTAGTGTTCCCCACGAAATAAGCAAGTTTGAATTTAGGTTTATATCTCGAAAAAGTTTACTAAATGTATAAAAATCTATCGACACATCCACGGTAAGATCGTTTAACACATTTTGACTTTCCAATTCTTTAGCGTACTGTGATTGTCTACTGATGTACTATCATTTCCTCTTTTTACACAAAACTTGTTTTTGAATTTTATCATGTTTTTGACTTTTTCAAATTTTCTAATGTTTTTGAATTTTCTGACAATTTCTTACTCCCCCTAAAATGCAAAACCATTTAAAGAAAATTTGACAACCAATACTGATAGCTTTGTCTCGTCATCCATTTTCTGCTAAAAGTGCTCTGTTTTGCAGAAAATCTAACATAAGAAGCATCAAATACCCTCATGATTTATAACACATTGATATTTTATAGTTTGAAAACCGTTTTTCAATCTTGTGAAATTAATCATGTTTGTTCAGCCGTGAGGGTTTCGGCGTATTCACTCAACACATATATTTTTTTTATTTTTGAATATTTTTGACAAAATCAAAACATATTTTTGGTTTTTTTTTAAATTTCAATTTTTAGGGTTTTAAAAATATTGTTTATTTATGTACAGAAAACAAACAAACTCCCTGTTTCAACCAACACAGGGTTCAGCAGCCTCTTCATCTCGTGCCAGGCTGCTCCGATTTCCATTCTCACAGTCTTCAGTTTTCTTGAGCACCTGCACATTTACACTTACTCAATCACTTAAACAATTTAGCCCAGGTCTGCTGGACCTTAGGCATTTCAACACAATATGCATCATTTAATTTCGGAAAATCTTTGTCATTCTGAACAAAGACTTTTTCATCTTTAACTTCAATTTTCTCATCTTTTACAGAAACCATTTGTTTCTTAACATTCCATGTTTGACCTTTAGGAGTACCTCGTTTGTAAAAATGTGACTCTTTTTGAACATTTTGATTTTGAACAACAGTTTTTGGTTTCCAAAACTGGTTTGGTTTTGTTGCATCAACAGTTGTTTTCCAATTTTGTGTTGTTCTAAGTCTAGACGTCACTGGTTTCCATGTTTGTTGTGAGTCAGCCTTTGACATTTTCGGCTTCCAAGTTTGCTTAGAATCAAACTTGGTTGACTTCTGAGTCACAACTTCAGATTTCTGTTTTTCAACATAAACAGATTTCTTTTTCGTCTCAACATCAACAGGTTTCAGATTTGGACACTTGCGTGCAAGATGTCCTGTTTGATCACATTTGAAACATGTTCTCTTGAACACATCCTTCACCTGTTGTTGTTGTCTTTTCTTTTGAGCACAGAACTCTTCATTAGACTGTTGTCTAAATTTGATTTTTTCCTCTTCTTTAAAACTTTTTCCTTGAACAAAATTCATCTTTGTCTGATAATTTGGACTTTCATTTCTTTTCCAACTTTGTTTCTTCTTATAACCCAACCCAGCCTTCATGTTTTTCTTCTTGAAACCAGGTTTGTTATAAAAAGTTTTGTGACCTTTTCCGGCAAACTTTGAAATTTCAGATTTCTCAATCTCAACCATTTTGAAAACTTTATCAACCTTTTTTGAAATCACATTCTGAATCGGGAATACAATATCTAAGAATAATTTGTCCGATCCAATCATGGTATAAACCAATCCTTTTGAATCATCATTCAAAATTTTCTCGGATTTTGTGTTTTTCAGATATCCATCATGAAAATTACCTTCATTTTCATCCTGTGATTCAGATTTACCTGTATCAACTGACTCTTCTTTCAACACACTTTCAACGACCTTACCTACCACCTCTGAATTACTAGAATCATCAGATTTGGAATAGGTTATGTCAATGTTATCTGGCAATTGATCTACCATGTTGAAAGCTTTTTCGACCTTTTCATCATCATAAAATACAAACTTTTCCGGTGGTGGAACTTGATGAAACTCTGAGCCAATGCCTTTCTTGTTTTGCTCAGACTCACTATCCTCCGGTTTTATATTGAAAATTCTTTCAAGCACATATGACGACGCATGATAACTTTTTAACTTGTTATTATCCTGTTCTAAATCAGCAATCTGACGCTTTAGCTTAGCAACATATTCAATATAAGAATTTACCACTTGTTGTTTTATTTCATACATTCGTTTATACTCATTAGTTGTTTCAGAACAATATTTCAATCTTGATTGAACAAGTTTCATTTCACTTTTTACTTTTTCATATGATTCTTTTGTAATGTGATAAGCCAATTTTATCGAATCATATTCCTTTTTCATTTCCTGAAAAGCATTCTCTTTTTTATCACATTCTTCTGTCATTTTCGAAACATTTTCTTTCAAAACTTCATTTTCTTTTTCTAACTTTTTATATTTTTCTGAAAGCGTTTCATTATTTTCTTTTAAAACCTTTTCATTTTCAAACATTTCTTTGTATTTACCTTTAAAAACTTCTTCGATTTTAGTAAACTCAAGATCTCTTGTTCTGAACCTTTCGTCTTTTTCATTACAAACACTGCACGTTTCCATGCATTTCTTGCACTGTTCAACGATTTTGATTTGAGTTTCAGTGTCAGAATTTACCTCAGTGATTGGTACAGCTTCAATATCAACACCAACTTCATCACCAGCAACCTTCAAATTCTCATTCTTCACTTCAATCAAACTTTCAATCTTCTTCTCAATTTCTCCAACCTGCTGTTCTTTAGTAACAACTTTTTTTACAACTTCCACATTCACCACCACTTCTTCTTTATCTTCTTCAACAATCTTCATATCTTCTTCTTTAACTGCTTCTGCTTTAACCTCTTCAGCAGCTTTCTTCAGATTGTTTACCATCTCTTCAACATTCTTCTTCATTCGTTCTTCATTCCTCTTCCTCAGCTTTGTTGTCATAGCATCTCTAATGATTTTATCCAGCCTTTTTACATATGTTTTGTCTTTTGCAACATTTTAGTAATATTCGCCGGATCGAGGAATTACTAGAAGAACATCATCGTGAACTATGTCACTTCTAGGAACAACCGGTTCACCTTGTTTGTTAACAAAACATTCTTGTTTTTTATCCCATCTTTTGTTAGCAACAACATTCTCATATTCTTCTTGCATTTTCTCCATTCTGCACCCCACAATGAATCTTTCTCTTTCAGTCTGTTTTTTCAAAATCTCTTCTCGAGTTTTCTCTTTTATCTCAGCAACAACATTTTCTTCTTTGTTTTCATCTTTGATTTCAGCCATGATTTTATTTCCTCGATATTCACACCTCGTAAATCACAACACAAGAAACAATCAAATAACAATGATTATTTACAACAAGAATATCAAACAATTTGAATAGGACGGGTATCCGATCGAGTAAGTCAACACAAACCAACAGTGAAAATAATCAGTGTTGTTCGATCGGGTGGGAAAGCTGTTCGATCGGACAGGGTGTTGATCAAGTGAGTCAATGAAAGTCAACTTGTTGTCCGATCGACTGGGATTGCTGTCCGATCGGCTGGGATTCTTGAATTGGTTGGTTGTCCGTTCGACCCCCTGTTCGATCGGTTGACACAAAACGACAAAAATTTATGCTGTTCGATCGGCTTGCACTTCAAGCACTGGCACAAAAAGACAAAAACGCTTGATCGATCGGCTGGCATGTTGACTTCTTTGACCAACAACAATGCAAAATCACATGTGATCTGATAATATCACATGCACACACAATCAATCAATTAATTTCTAAATGGCCGACAATCAAATTTAATATCCGATGACTTCACAAATTTCAATATGCTCAATGTCAGTTCACATGCAAAGACTACTTTATCACGTGAAATCTGATGTCTTACAATTAAAGTTGTTCGATAATTCTCAATGTTACATAAAGAATTCTATTGGACCTCACTAATATAGATCAGACAATTTGCTTCTTTATTGTGATAAGAAATGTGATAGGGCCAAAACAATTTTGCAAGGAAACCGATTGGGCCGTTCAATTAAAGCACATGCACATATATATGAATACAGGGAATCACGTGATGTAGTTATTAATGGAGAGAATATTTGATGACACCTGTAACAAGTTTCACATGCTCACTACTAGACTGATAAGATAACAGTGTTTGCCGATCGATCGGTCAGGGATGCTAGCCGATCGGCCAGCTGTCCGATCGGTTAGGTCAACAAAGTCAAAGGCTTTAAAGAGTATAAAGTGTGGTGATGTGGATCGGACAGGTGTTCGATCGAACAGCTGTTCGATCAAGTAAGTCAACAGGTCAACAACTTTAGAGAAATGTAAAGTGACGTAGTGACACGGCTTGCTGACCGTTCGGCCAGAGATGCTAGCCGATCGGCTGGCAAGTCAACAAAGTCAACAACTTTAATGAATATAACATGATGTAATGGAACGGTTAGAGATGCTAGCCGATCGGTTGGGCTAGCCGATCGTGTAACACCTCGAAAATTCACGTCCTATAATGTGTTGACACGTGTCATAAAGTTTGAACGTGTGAAAGAATGTTATAAAAGGACTAAAGTTGACAAACATGGAAAGTATGTGTTTATACGGGTTCTAAGTGTCAACAGTGAATAAATATACTTCATAATAACCCTACATGATGTTTATAACATCAAACGAATAAATCATGGATCATACGAAGCTAAAAGTGAGAGATTACAAACTACAGGGGTCAAATGAGTCAACATGTTAAAGATATACCTCTGAGTGACCTTTTGACAAACCCGAAGCTTTGTAACTGTTAATTATGCTCACTAGAATGCACGACATAAATTTCATAAAGTTTCGTTACCGTATGAGAAAGTTATGATCAAATCCGTATGCGAGGGTTAAAGCGTTAACGTTGAAAGTTATGACTTTTCGGGTTAACCGGAAATGCCCAGGGACTTGGCAAAGTGGGTATAAGTCCTAAAGCCTTTGTAGGTAATTAAGAAGGGGTCAAATTGCAAGAAATAAGTCGGTTGCCCTTTCGAATGCTTGAAAGGCCAATTTTTTTCATTCTGCCTATTTGTTGCGCACCGCAACAAATATTTGTTACGGTGCGCAACAAATGCCCAGCAACCAGAAAACAGGCTGATGCCTGTTATGCGCGATTTTAACTCATTTAGCCGGTTTTTCTCACATGTGGACGGCCCCTAGGCACACCTAAGCACTAGTAACAAGTGTTGATCAGTTGTGGGCAGTCCTAGACTTTGTTGTCAACATGTTGTGGTGATTGAACTTGCTATATAAGGGCCTTCATGTTGCAAACATTCCTCACAACTTCTCCTGCACTCTTGGATCATTTCTGGGGCTATCAAGCAGCCTCAAGTGATCATATCTCGTGCATAGGACTTCAGTAAGTGTTCTTGTCCTTCTCTAATTAAGTTTAGCTAGGTTAATTAGCTAAAAGTCAAACCGTCGTAATTTCGTTTGACTTCGAGATTAGTCAATAATGGCTCAGTCATATCTCGAATTAAAAGTAGTTATATATTGGTATTTATGTGGGTAATAAAACCTCAAAAGGGTTTCCCCTGATCACCACTCTAACCAGGTCAAAAGTCGGGTCAAACTTTTAAGTAAAAAGTCAACAGGATGCTTAAAATGTCATTTATGCATAATTAGCTATCTAGAACATATACAACCTGTTCGATCATTGTTATAACTTAGTAATTAGTGTAAGAACATGTCCAAACATGTTCAACCCGACTATTTCCTGTTTAGACCCGGTTCGGAACCGAAAGTCGCATAGTTTGACTTTCACTTTGACTTTCAGTTCTGACCCGTTTGGGCATGTTTTAGAAATGCCTCAGAGCTTAAATTGGATTAGGTTACATGTTAGAACAACCCTCTGTGATTACACACCTTGGTTCATTAGTTATCCAATTAATATGCACGTTTCCGTTAATTGCTCATATGTTGACCGTTATGCCCTTATTACCTTAAAACGTGATTTATAAAAATGTAAAAGTGTAGAAACCTTAGTTACTGATATATAAAATTGTATGCAAAGTTTGACCTCAGTTTGACTTGTAGATTAAGAGTTATGCTCGATATCGCAAAATTAATACTTTATGTTAATAAAACGGCGTAATTAGCATATAGCCTAGTTAAGCCTACTTTTTGGTATCAAAATTAATACTCACTGATGTAATATATTATTTTGGGATTTTTAAAGATTTTTAATTGATTTTAGGTTGAGCATAACTAGTAGTCGTAGGCTTAATCCGGTAATTGTCGGTTTTGCCCTTACGGGCCATAAAATGAGTTTTACTTATCGAAACGACTCCAAACCTTTTGCTACTGATCACATATGATAAATAATTTATTTTAAGCCTTATGGAAATATAAAAATATCAGATTTAAGTATCAAACCCGGAAATGGCCTTTAATCGCCTTATTTAGCGTTTTTAACGCATAGTATGCTTTAAAATCATATTGAACATACCCGGGTTGATACCTACTGATATATGAGGAAAATTATGATATTTTAACAGTAAGAAAAGGTTGAATAACTCAGACTTCTTTTTTGAGCTTTTCGGCTTATGTGAAATTACCAAAATACCCCTACGGGGCATAGTTTGGTTAAAAATGATAAATTTCATATATATGCTTTAGCCTACTGTTATAACTCATCAAATTGAGTATGTTTGCTGTTTACATCAGACCTATAACTCAGTTAAACATCTAAACGCTTTTACAAACTTTAAAATGACCAAACTACCCCTACGGGGCCTAGTTTGTGTTTAAATTAGTTCGGAGCATAATGAAAGACATCCTACTGATGTTACAACATATTTGAAGCATATTAACTTAGGAAACCTGTATATGGCTCTTGCGGATACCCGTTACGCATTTTACGCGTTCGGTTCGGTTTATGTAACAAGTTTACATAAATTAACCGACATGGGTCAAACCTTATCGGTTTCATCTCAAAATCCAGAATGTGAATAATAAACCCATATTAAACAAGTCTCTAAACTTGTCGGGGCTAAATCACATTCTATCCGGTCTTCGCTTAATCGTGCGTACGAACCGTATCTTTGAAACTAGCCGGTCTAAGCTTAAGCTTAATAAAAGACCCGTTAGTATTCTAATAGGTTATATTAAACCTTCGTTCCAGATTAGGAGAACCAGTAAAAGCTACGTGCATTTTGCTTATTGTGATTTATACTTTGCATCAGGTAAATACTTTTAACTTATTTTCCCTATACGGGCTTAGGTTACGGTATATAGCATACCGCTTGATCGAGCATCAAATCTCCATCATGAGTGGGTAGTTGACTAATTTGATCGGCTCGTTTAAACAGTTTTGTTTACTTAATGCCTTTGGGGGGTTAATGACCATGTCCCGGATATCCTTGGCATCATCTTACGAGATTGGCCACGACTTGAGCACGGGGTGTAGGCGTACACCTGTCAGTGTATAACTCTATGATTGTGGTGTGTCTATTGATCTTTAACCTGGACAAGATCCGGGCGACTGAACGCACAAGTAACATATAATTCGTTCACAAGATTATAATATTATATGATTCTCCCAAGTTAAAATAAAATGTTTATGCCATGTGCATCCAAACCAATTTTTAAACATTTTTCAAAATGAGTCAGTTGATTGTATTTACCAGTGTAAACTGACGTATTTTCCCAAAAAGATTAAATGCAGGTACTAAGCGTAATTGGCTGTGATTTCTCCTTAGCATCATTAAAAGTCTCGCAAGCTTAGGATGTCGAAGTCTGTTGAACAATTGTTTCCACTTTTATGTTCGATCCTTCTGTGGATAAACTTCCGAATATTGTGGCATTAAATATTACAATAATAAATTCGGTTGTATTATATTTTCAATTGCTTCCGCTGTGCATTATTAAATATTGTGTTGTTTGACTTTTATGTTGCCAACCACGTCACGATACTCCCCCACCGGGCCCACCGGTGACACGTGGAAATTTGGGGTGTGACAGGTTGGTATCAGAGCCAACACGGAGTGAATTAAACACTAGCCTTTTGTGTTTAATCTCAGTTACACAATTGCACAATCTAAACTTCTGAGTCTAGACTTAACATAGGAATAATCTTAATCCTAATATGAAAATTTTGCTTCCAATTTTTATTTTTATTATTCGATACGTCGCCAAGCGAGGAAGCTGAACTAGGGATTCTCCACACCCGGAGCTTTGAAATGCTGAGCTTCGTACAGCGACCAAGATGAGACGTGCAACCAAGGAGAAAACATTCAAGAATTAAATGAAGAAGAAACTCCTTTGCTGAAAAATCGTTTCCTCAATAGTCCTTGAAAGGACATAATTATCTTTTTAGTCCCTTCGAGGACAACACTATTCCTTTCAAGTCCCGCTTAGGGCAACTTATACTTTTATTTTCATATAGTGGAATGATTTAGTTTAAACTTTCATTCTAAACAAGAATATTAAATAAATGGAAAATAACATTTTTTTTTCAAGATCTACCATTATATTAAAATGGCAAAATCTAAAAAGGACAAGACCTAGCTTCGGGTCATATTAAGACCGGCTTTTTTCAAGATCTACCATTATAATAAAATGGCAAAATCTAAAAAGGACAAGACCTAGCTTCGGGTCATATTAAGACCGGCCAAGATGGCAGTTCCTCAATTTAGATTCAGATCCTTATTAACATTTCAATTTAGAAATTGCTCTGCGATAAATATTAAAAGAATCTTAAGTGTGAAACCTAGCCTGAGTGTCATTATAAAGACCTGGCCAAGATGGTAAGACCTGTTTAAAAGATTCGTATTCCAGTTAACATCTGAAAACATGTTAACACTCCCGACAGATGTGATTCGTTGGAAATCACACACGTTATTAAGGATTCTTCAAAAGACTCCTAACCCAGTATAATGATCCCTGAATCCTGGGTTTACATCATCAATTAAGATGATCATATTTTAACCATACGTGGTAATATAGTGCCTACGGGCCTTGCTCATTTCCACATGAGCCAAAACACAATGGTAGCTATGACTCCCTGTCAGAAAAAGGTAATGAACTAGGTTTAAACCTCAAATGCTTTGATTCTCTGAAATCATAGCATATAATTTATATATGTCCTTGTGACTAAACCTGTTGAGCTAAAATAATTTAAAGGCCTTGATTCTCTGAAATCATGGCTTATAACTTAAAATTGTCCTTGTGACTAGGCCTTTGGTGCTATTAAATAAAACTGTTATTGTTGCTTTGATTCTCTGAAATCATAAGCTTATAAGTTATAAATGTCCATGTGACCCGGCCATTGGGTGTCACTAATAAAACTGTTAATGTTTTATAATTAGGATAATTTATAATAGGAATCCTAAATAAATATATGATTAATAAATTAACCAAATATGGTCTCTGTTTACCATGGTTAATGAATTTCCCTAAGGGGCAATACCGTAATAAACATCCCTTAGAAGGAAAGTGCCTACGAGCTATAGTTAAGGTCCTCTGAGACTAAAGACAGTGGTAGCCTACAGCTCCCTGTCAGGAGAAGGTAATGAACTTTGATTCAAACCTTAATGCCGCGATTATCTGAAATCATGGCTTATAAGTTTAACTTGTCTACGCGACTGGGCCATTTGTGCTATTGTTAACTTGTAAATTAGGATTAAATGAAAATCCTGAATAAAATAAATATCCTTCCTTCCCTGCCAGCATACTTATTAAAAAGAATCTTGAAGGTACGACCTAGCCTATATGTCATCCCAGGCGAGGCCAAGATGGTAGAACCTATTCAAAGGATCCAAACCCTTGTAACATTGTAAATATGTTAACACTCTTGACAACAGTGATGTGATAGAATCACACTTGTCATCTTTATATTAGGAAATTTTTTCAAACCCCTTGTTTAGACTATGATTCAATAGGAATCATGGCTAATAAACGTCGAACATGATGAACACATCAAAACATCCATTAGGATGTATACCTACGGGCAAAGATGTATACATGAAAAGATAGTTTTATCTCATAACCTCTTGTCAAGACAATGACATATGAAATTTTCCGATCCAAAGGAATCACTGATTATGATTTAAAATTTCCCTAGTGACAAGGCCTATGAGCCATCAAAAGTCCTTTGGAACAAGCCTTGTGCTATATATATATAAAAGATGTCATTATGACATTGGCAGCCGTGACTTATGTCCCCTGCCTAATAAATATGAAGGATTATATTCCGTCTAAACGCCAAAGATAGTTTATTTAAAAACTTAGGCAAAACATAATCAAACGAAGTTAACACTATCTATTCGCCTATATGGTTTATTTGTACCATGGCTAAATAATCATCAAATTTGACAATTCACCCTATATTTAAACCAATTATTACTACTTGGTTTGTAGCCTTCAAAGCTTCACCATGGCTGACTCCCCTGAAGCTCACAATCATCCAGTTAATCAAGAAGATGATGCTAGACTGAAATTAATAAGCACCGGACTACAGGCTATGATCAAAATAGCCGTAAGCAACGCTGTGGACCGTGTGTTGAAGGATCTTAAGCGAAAGTGCGATAATACCCCAAATAAAGGTTACAAGAAGGGTAAGACCGGTTCAAGCTATAACCAGTCCAAACCAAGGAAGGCAAAACCCAAATGTAAAACCTGCAAAAGAAGACACTAGGGGCAGTGTCGATCAAACCCAAAGATAAAGCGATGTGGCATCTGTAAAAGAGATGGCTACCAATCCCACGAATGTAGGGACATAAAGAATGCAAACTGTTTCAGCTGCGGCGAAAAGGGCCACATCGGTACTAATTGCCCTAAGGCTGCCAAGGAAGGAGCAGCTAAGTCTGGGAAGGATGTGAATGATAAACAGCAGACCGGTGAGAAGACTAGATGCAAAACCTATAGGAAATACCACCTCGGGAAATGCAGATATGAATCTCAGTCTCTACCCTGTGGAATCTGCAAGTCCAAGGGGCATAAGACCATGGAGTGCATGAGATTGGGAGAAGTAACCTGCTATGGTTGCAATGAAAAGGGGCACATTAAGACCAACTGCCCTGAATACGCCAAAAAGCTTAAGGAAGCTAAGAAGACCGAAGCTGGAAGCTCTCGAATGGGCACTCAGGAGGCTATTCAGGATGACAATGTCATAACAGGTAATTTTTATCAATGACGCTCATGCTAGAGTATTAATTGATTCAGGTTCAGATAAGTCTTCTGTAGACAATAGATTTTGTAAATCACTAAATCTGCCTGCTAAAACTCTGAGTGTTAAATGTAAAGTAAAATTTACCGATAGTACCTCAGGGACGGCTTCAGAAATATTAAATGGATGTTTTATATCCATTAGAAATCATTTTTCCGATGTCCTAAGTTTCGTTAAATATAAGGGCTCCATATAGTGATAAAAAAAAATTGATGGTTACCTTAAAAATCAAACCCATATTGTGGGTGATAAGAAGCAATTAATTATCAAGACTCTTTATGAGACAACCCTCTTAATTACAGGTATCTGTACGGGTAATTAATATTAAACATAAAAAATGGTGGAATTGGCCGTCCCCGGAATCGAACCTGGGTCTAGGCCGCACCCTTTCGCGCGCCTAGCCAACTGTGCTAGGTGCCTAGTTTGTGAAACTTCCATTATTGATTAAATATAAGCACATGTACACTAACTTCCTTATATTCTTCTATAAGTCACCTACTTATACTCATTATTTTGACTAAGTATTAGAATCCAAGATTTTCACCTCTATGTTTGATTACTCTTGGCTTGCTTATGTTGACCAAACACTAGAAAGGAACTTATTAGAAAAACCAAGTATCCGTTTCGCGAAAAGGGAAAAGACGGAATAAGAATTTTCCGACTCTCGCCATAAAAGTTCTAGACAGTCGACAGTATGTCGCAAATTTTGAATTCATTGGCTGAGATAGTACCCTATTCAATATACCCAAAAATCTAAGCTTAAAGCACATAATTATTTGTGGTTTGACTGCTAAGAATATGTTTGGGTTCGGATGCTAATAAGTCTCTCATAAGATCTTAAGCTTGGCAAACTTTTATTATTATCCACAAGGTATAACTACCAAGGAAACCATAGTAACCGATTCTTCTAGGTCGGCAAGAAATCCTTCTGAAAATCAGAGTACTCTTTCTTTGCATAGAGTACGACAACATATTTTATTTTAATTATTTTCTCATTGTTTTTCTATCGCCTGCGAATGCCAAACTATGTTTGATAAAAGTGTCATATGAGGATTAGCGTATCCTAGTGTGTCCCATAGATTATTTCCATGTCTGATCAGCATGGAGGTTTAATACATGGAACCCTAAGATATCCCAATGATCATATTGTACTAAAGTCGAATAGTAGTATTCAAAGAAGATATCCAAAAATGGAATTTTTTTTTTCTTTTCCAAGTAAATGTTCCCGATTAAGGAATTCGTGGACTTATACCATAAAGGTGTCACTCATTTGACTCGAACAATGATGGATGAACTGGAGCTTGAGATATGGAAAATCTCTATAGCCTCCTTGTATCTTAATTATCTTCTCAAAAGTTTCCCCTGCTTACCTCCTGGAAGACAGGTAGAACTAAGATTAACATCCCGCTGTGGACTGAAGTATTATGAAAACTCCATATTGATTATGGAAAAATCGAAACCTTGATTTAGTAGGTTTTAAAACATAGGCACATAAAGCCTGACTCAATATTCTGAGGGTTTTAGGTTATAAAATAAGAAAGACAGTTCATATTGCTTATGCATACATGCCGCAACCCTAATTAGGCAACGATTAAGAATTTCCATCTGCTACCCAGGATCTAAGGGCAAATTATTGGTGGATAGGCTTGAAAAAGTCCGTAGCCACCCATGTAGCTAAATGCTTGACATGTGCGCAAGTCAAAGCCGAGCATCAAAAGCCGCCAGGCTTGCTACAACAGCCTGAACTTCCTACGTGGAAGTGGGAAATGGTAACTATGGATTTTATTACCAAGTTACCCAAGACAAGGAAAGGAAATGATACGATATGAGTTATAGTTGACAGACTGACTAAGTCCGCACGTTTCCTACCCATCAAGGAGACTTATAGCTCCGACATGTTAGCCCAGTTATACGTTGATAAGATTGTAGCCCTACATGGCATACCTGTAGCTATTATCTCTGACCGGGATACTAGGTACACGTCACATTTTTGGAAAAGTTTCCAACAATCCTTGGGCACACGTTTGAATTTTAGTACGGCTTATCATCCTCAGACTGACGGTCAAAGTGAGCGTACTATTCAAACGTTGGAAGACATGCTACGTGCATGTGCGATCGATTTGGGAGGTAGTTGGGATAAGAACCTACCATTAATCGAATTCTCCTACAACAATAGCTACCATACCAGCATTAAGGCTGCGCCTTTTGAGGCATTATACGGTAGGAAGTGTAGATCGCCAGTTTGTTGGGCGGAAGTTTGAGAAGTCCAGTTATCAGGACCAGAGATCGTGTTCGAAATGACGGACAAGATTGTCCAGATTCGTGACAATCTCAAAGCTGCCCGGGATAGGCAGAAGAGTTACGCTGATCCAAATCGCAAGGATTTTCACTTCGAAGTAGGTGACAAAGTCCTAATTAAAGTGTCACCCTGGAAGGGGGTGATGCGATTTGGTAAGAAAGGCAAGCTAAGCCCGAGATACATAGGACCTTTCGAGGTTATCGAACGTGTCGGGTCAGTTGCCTATAAGTTGAACTTACCGGAAGAGCTCAGTGGAATTCACAATGTGTTCCACATCTGCAATCTGAAGAAGTGTTTCGCTGACGAATCACTGGTTATACCACATACAGATGTGCATATAGATGCGAGCTTGAATTTTGTGGAAAAACCTGTGTCGATTAAAGATCGACGGGTAAAGAAGCTTCGGAGAAAGCATATACCTATTGTTAAGGTCAAATGGGATGCCCGTAGAGGTCCCGAATTCACGTGGGACGTTGAACCCACGATGAAAGAAAAGTACCCTTACTTATTTCAGTAAATCTCGGGTCGAGATTTATTTTAAGGGGGTGAGGATGTAACACCTCGAAAATTCACGTCCTATAATGTGTTGACACGTGTCATAAAGTTTGAACGTGTGAAAGAATGTTATAAAAGGACTAAAGTTGACAAACATGGAAAGTATGTGTTTATACGGGTTCTAAGTGTCAACAGTGAATAAATATACTTCATAATAACCCTACATGATGTTTATAACATCAAACGAATAAATCATGGATCATACGAAGCTAAAAGTGAGAGATTACAAACTACAGGGGTCAAATGAGTCAACATGTTAAAGATATACCTCTGAGTGACCTTTTGACAAACCCGAAGCTTTGTAACTGTTAATTATGCTCACTAGAATGCACGACATAAATTTCATAAAGTTTCGTTACCGTATGAGAAAGTTATGATCAAATCCGTATGCGAGGGTTAAAGCGTTAACGTTGAAAGTTATGACTTTTCGGGTTAACCGGAAATGCCCAGGGACTTGGCAAAGTGGGTATAAGTCCTAAAGCCTTTGTAGGTAATTAAGAAGGGGTCAAATTGCAAGAAATAAGTCGGTTGCCCTTTCGAATGCTTGAAAGGCCAATTTTTTTCATTCTGCCTATTTGTTGCGCACCGCAACAAATATTTGTTACGGTGCGCAACAAATGCCCAGCAACCAGAAAACAGGCTGATGCCTGTTATGCGCGATTTTAACCCATTTAGCCGGTTTTTCTCACATGTGGACGGCCCCTAGGCACCCCTAAGCACTAGTAACAAGTGTTGATCAGTTGTGGGCAGTCCTAGACTTTGTTGTCAACATGTTGTGGTGATTGAACTTGCTATATAAGGGCCTTCATGTTGCAAACATTCCTCACAACTTCTCCTGCACTCTTGGATCATTTCTGGAGCTATCAAGCAGCCTCAAGTGATCATATCTCGTGCATAGGACTTCAGTAAGTGTTCTTGTCCTTCTCTAATTAAGTTTAGCTAGGTTAATTAGCTAAAAGTCAAACCGTCGTAATTACGTTTGACTTCGAGATTAGTCAATAATGGCTCATTCATATCTCGAATTAAAAGTAGTTATAGATTGGTATTTATGTGGGTAATAAAACCTCAAAAGGGTTTCCCCTGATCACCACTCTAACCAGGTCAAAAGTCGGGTCAAACTTTTAAGTAAAAAGTCAACAGGATGCTTAAAATGTCATTTATGCATAATTAGCTATCTAGAACATATACAACCTGTTCGATCATTGTTATAACTTAGTAATTAGTGTAAGAACATGTCCAAACATGTTCAACCCGACTATTTCCTGTTTAGACCCGGTTCGGAACCGAAAGTCGCATAGTTTGACTTTCACTTTGACTTTCAGTTCTGACCCGTTTGGGCATGTTTTAGAAATGCCTCAGAGCTTAAATTGGATTAGGTTACATGTTAGAACAACCCTCTGTGATTACACACCTTGGTTCATTAGTTATCCAATTAATATGCACGTTTCCGTTAATTGCTCATATGTTGACCGTTATGCCCTTATTACCTTAAAACGTGATTTATAAAAATGTAAAAGTGTAGAAACCTTAGTTACTGATATATAAAATTGTATGCAAAGTTTGACCTCAGTTTGACTTGTAGATTAAGAGTTATGCTCGATATCGCAAAATTAATACTTTATGTTAATAAAACGGCGTAATTAGCATATAGCCTAGTTAAGCCTACTTTTTGGTATCAAAATTAATACTCACTGATGTAATATATTATTTTGGGATTTTTAAAGATTTTTAATTGATTTTAGGTTGAGCATAACTAGTAGTCGTAGGCTTAATCCGGTAATTGTCGGTTTTGCCCTTACGGGCCATAAAATGAGTTTTACTTATCGAAACGACTCCAAACCTTTTGCTACTGATCACATATGATAAATAATTTATTTTAAGCCTTATGGAAATATAAAAATATCAGATTTAAGTATCAAACCCGGAAATGGCCTTTAATCGCCTTATTTAGCGTTTTTAACGCATAGTATGCTTTAAAATCATATTGAACATACCCGGGTTGATACCTACTGATATATGAGGAAAATTATGATATTTTAACAGTAAGAAAAGGTTGAATAACTCAGACTTCTTTTTTGAACTTTTCGGCTTATGTGAAATTACCAAAATACCCCTACGGGGCATAGTTTGGTTAAAAATGATAAATTTCACATATATGCTTTAGCCTACTGTTATAACTCATCAAATTGAGTATGTTTGCTGTTTACATCAGACCTATAACTCAGTTAAACATCTAAACGCTTTTACAAACTTTAAAATGACCAAACTACCCCTACGGGGCCTAGTTTGTGTTTAAATTAGTTCGGAGCATAATGAAAGACATCCTACTGATGTTACAACATATTTGAAGCATATTAACTTAGGAAACCTGTATATGGCTCTTGCGGATACCCGTTACGCATTTTACGCGTTCGGTTCGGTTTATGTAACAAGTTTACATAAATTAACCGACACGGGTCAAACCTTATCGGTTTTATCTCAAAATCCAGAATGTGAATAATAAACCCATATTAAACAAGTCTCTGAACTTGTCGGGGCTAAATCACATTCTATCCGGTCTTCGCTTAATCGTGCGTACGAACCGTATCTTTGAAACTAGCCGGTTTAAGCTTAAGCTTAATAAAAGACCCGTTAGTATTATAATAGGTTATATTAAACCTTCGTTCCAGATTAGGAGAACCAGTAAAAGCTACGTGCATTTTGCTTATTGTGATTTATACTTTGCATCAGGTAAATACTTTTAACTTATTTTCCCTATACGGGCTTGGGTTACGGTATATAGCATACCGCTTGATCGAGCATCAAATCTCCATCATGAGTGGGTAGTTGACTAATTTGATCGGCTCGTTTAAACAGTTTTGTTTACTTAATGCCTTTGGGGGGTTAATGACCATGTCCCGGATATCCTTGGCATCATCTTACGAGATTGGCCACGACTTGAGCACGGGGTGTAGGCGTACACCTGTCAGTGTATAACTCTATGATTGTGGTGTGTCTATTGATCTTTAACCTGGACAAGATCCGGGCGACTGAACGCACAAGTAACATATAATTCGTTCACAAGATTATAATATTATATGATTCTCCCAAGTTAAAATAAAATGTTTATGCCATGTGCATCCAAACCAATTTTTAAACATTTTTCAAAATGAGTCAGTTGATTGTATTTACCAGTGTAAACTGACGTATTTTCCCAAAAAGATTAAATGCAGGTACTAAGCGTAATTGGCTGTGATTTCTCCTTAGCATCATTAAAAGTCTCGCAAGCTTAGGATGTCGAAGTCTGTTGAACAATTGTTTCCACTTTTATGTTCGATCCTTCTGTGGATAAACTTCCGAATATTGTGGCATTAAATATTACAATAATAAATTCGGTTGTATTATATTTTCAATTGCTTCCGCTGTGCATTATTAAATATCGGGGGGTCTGGCATGCCACGTTTGTTCATTTTCTTGTATTTATGTTAGATTTAGCTGCCTTTTTGCTTCTTTTGTTCATTTGAGCTCATTTAATCCTGAAAATACAAAAGGAAGACAAAAACATACTTTTTCCAACATTAGTACTAAAAAAGGGTTAGTTTTATGCCATATTTGATGTAATTTATATGTTGCATTTTGTAAACATCAAATACCCCCACACTTGAATCTTTGCTTGTCCTCAAGCAAAACTCTTTATTTTGTGGCTTACACTCCCAAATGGAATGGGTAGAAGAGAAGGTTTTGGGCTTGTCATAGAGTGTCGGGATTTCCAAGATTCTTTATTAAGTTTTATTTTTATTTATTTACAATCCTATTCGTCATGATTTATTTAAAACATTACATAAGATAAATTACTTATTAGGGCATAGCATGCCTTTTTAAAATTTCGCTTATATACAAGTGCACATACCTCACAGGGATCACTCAACACTCGGCCGAAGATGTATTTTAGTGAATCACTCGAGAGCGGGATGGAACTTACTCCTACCATAGGCTTGCAAAGCAATCAATCCTCATCCTTTTTAACTATACACCTTTGTAAATATCAAGAGGACTTTTGGGTGTAGGGTTAGGCTTGGGTTAAAGGTAGGGGGTTAGATTAGTGGTTAGTAAAAGGGCGAAAGGCGTAAAAAACGTCGGTTTTCGTAAGACTTGCTATTTTTGTAAAAAAAAAATATTTTTATTTTGATGAAGCTTATTATTCAAACAAAGTTATTTTTGATAAACTTGTTTGTTTATTTCTTTTTGCTTCATCATCATAAAGTTTTTTTTTTTAAGTCATAAGGAAAACCGAGCTTGTTACTAAAATAAAGGGTTAAAAATAAAAAAAGGTTTTGGTGGGTAAAAGGGTGTTTGTTTTTGGGTTAAGAAATGAAAAGGTTTAGGCTCAAAGGGGTTAACTAGGGGGATTTTGGGTAGGTGGTAAAAAAAAAAAAAAAATAATGGTGTAGAAATAAAAAAAAAAAAGGGTTAGTCCTAATGCCTCCGTCATTTACTTACTCGGGTTTAAGTTGGTAAGGACCGGGAATGTATCGTCGTGGCAAGTTCTAGAGTCGTAAGAACCAAGCGGCTATTCACACAAGAAACGAAAAATGAGCATTTAGTTTAAAGATATGTATTGTATGCTCAACAAAGGCTCAAAACTCACTTTTTGTGGGAATGGGTTTTTATGTGATCAAGTATATATAATCAAATTTTAATTAAACTTGTCATGCCGTTTCATAATTTTCTTATGTTGGTTCTTTTTATCACGACGCTATCGGTTGTAAATTTGTAAAAATATAACCTTTTCAGAACTTGAAATTTCCAAGTTAAACCTAGACAATTAAAAAAAATAAAGAATTTTTGAAAAAAATTGGGGTGATTAGCGGTTCCAATAGAGTTTTGTGTAAGGCTTGTAATTAGGACTTGCAAGATTCAAGGTTTTAGCATCCCCCCACACTTAAATTACACATTGTCCTCAATGTGTCCCAAAAACAAGTGTTTAGGTTGATTAAATGTGTAAAAAGGTGTGAAAAAGCAAAAAATTATGTTACTGGGCGTCTGGACACGGCCCCGTGTTCAGATCGCCAGTAACAAAATGAGTAAAAAGAAACAGAAGCCTGGGCACGGGGGCGTGTTCAGTGAGCACGCCCCGTGTCCAGTTACCTGAACTGGGCATTTTCTGCAGATGGTTGGGCACGGGGCGTGTTGGGCGAGCACGGCCCCGTGCTGATCTTGCTGTTATGAAGAACAATTTATCGGGTGGCCCTGTTTTTGTGCATGGGGTGCTGGTTCATGTTTCCCTTGGTATCCTTCACCATCTTGAGTGTGATTTATTCCTGAAAATTAAAACTAAACTAGAAAACATAAAGATTAATCTAAACTAAGCTAAGGATAGTTCCGCGGAATGCCTCCGTGGTGCGCCACGTTTAAAAGGGTCATTGGCTAGACCCAAAGCCTGGTCATATGTTACCTAAGCGGGATGTTTTGCATCCCATGCTACACCATCGGAGAGCGTCATCCAAACTTGAGTCTATGACCTTCATGTAGTTGACCGGGTCGTCGTCTTCTACTCTTTTTCCAACTCCAAACTTCATTTCCTCGTCCCCAATCCTCAACGTTAGTGTTCCATCATTCATGTCTACCACCGCTTGGTCCGTAGCTAGGAATGGCCTCCCTAAGATGAGTGGTGCTTCGGTATCTTCCTCCATATCTAGTATGACAAAGTCGGCCGGGAAGACAAATTCTCCGACTTTGACCAATAGATTTTCAGCGATACCTTATGTATATTTGATGGACCTATCGGCAAGTTGTACGCTTATTTTTGTAGGGCTTGTTTTTCTTAGGCCGAGTCGGCTGAACATTGATGCGGGCATGAGGTTGATGCTAGCTCAGAGATCGGCTAGTGCATTGCGAATGAGGGATTCCCCAATCGAGCAAGGAATTGTGAAGCTTCCAGGGTCAATCTTCTTTTGCGGGAGTTTGTTGAGTAGCAAGGCGGAGCATTCTTCGCCTAAATTAACTAATTTTAATGATTCAATTTTCCTTTTATGGGTGAGGAAGTCCCTCATAAATTTTGAATATTTAGGCATTTGAGTTAGGACTTCGATAAATGGAATATTAACATGCAATTGTTTTAGTAAATTTTCGAACTTTGCGAATTGCTCATCGGTCTTTTGTCGAATCAACCGACCGGGGTATGGAATCGGAGGAGTCTTAGTAGGCTCTTGAATTGGCGGAGAAGCCTTCTCTTGTTGGGCCGTGGTTGGAGTTGTGGTTTGGCTAGATTGGCTTCTTTCAGTTGGTGGTAATGGAGCCTCCTTGGGACCCACGGTACGGTTTCTCAATGTGATGAGATGTACTTGTGCCTTTGGGTTGGTTTCGGTATTACTTGGTAACGTGCCTTGTGGTCTCTCGAAGAAATTCTGAGCTATTTGATTTAATTGTTTTTCAATGTTGTGAATGCTAGCTTGTTGATTTCTAAAATTCGATTCCAATTGTTGAAATCGATCCGAGTTTTTCTTTTCGGTGTCGGAGATGAGGTGAGATACAGTTTCTTCAATCCTTTCTCGTCCACCTTGTTGTTGAGAGAAATTTTGTGACTTGATTCTTGGTTGTTGAAAGTTTGTTCGTTGGTTTAGATTTTGTTGGTTACTACTATTGCCGGGTTCTCTCCAACCAAGGTTGGGGTGGTTACGCCATCCTTGGTTGTAGGTACCCGTTGGAGGACCCGACGGCCTAGGTCTATTATCAATATAGTTTACCGTTTCCGTTTGATCATCTAATTCTTTCATACAACTCCAATTTTCATGTGGCCCACCACACCTCTCACAAGCCATAACCGAGACCGTTTTTGCCATTTCTAACTTTTTGATTTTTGAAGAAAGGGCCTCGATTTGAGCTTGTAAAGAAGTGCTTTCATCAACCTTATGGGCGCCCGGGGAAATAGATTTATTGCCTCGGGGAGTGTGCCACTGAAAATTGGTTTGAGCAATTTCCTCAATTTGATTATATATTTAATTTGGGCGACGATTACCTAAAAGTCCCCCGGAGCTAGAATCAAGTGTTTGTCTTGTGTGTGGCAACAACCCATTGTAGAAAGTGGATACTTGTTGCCATACCGCAAGACCGTGATGAGGACACTTTCTTAGTAGCTCCTTGAACCTTTCCCAAGTTTCATATAAGGATTCCCCATCCTCTTGTGAATATGTATTAATTTCAGTCATTAGTTTAGCCGTTTTAGCAGGAGGGAAATACTTATATAGAAACTTTTGGGCTAGTTCATCCCAGGTGTTTACCGAGCCAACTGGGAGGGTGTTAAGCCAAGCCTTAGCTCGGTCTTTTAGTGAAAATGGAAACATTCGAAGGCGGATGGCGTCGTTTGATGCTCCATTGATCTGAAAGGTATCACATATTTCTAAGAAATTAGTAATATGTAGATGGGGTCCGCAAGCCCATGGAAGGTTGCGGAGTTTTGAAGCATTTGTATCAAACGCGGTCGAAGTTCGAAGTTGTTGGCTTCGACATTCGGTGCATTGATAGCGGCACCGAGATTACCTACAGTGGGTCGTAGGTAATCCATGAGAGTACGTTGGTCCGCCATTGGAAGTGGGTCTGTAACACCCTTCTAATTACTACTCGACTTTAATCAAAATTCATATGTTTTTATATAAAGTGCGTCTATATTAAAGCATAAGTCCAAAAGAAACCAAACTTTAGGCTACTACCGATTAATTCAAACATTCATAAGATGTTTACATTCCAAAAACATTATCTAAACAAGTTATCCCAAATGTATCATTTAACATAGAGTTAGTTAATGCGGAAGCTTGCAAATTGTGTTCGGTTCTTCAAAAACTTGCTCGATCGCCATCCGGTTAGTTTCCAACATCACCAAATGTCAAAACCACGTCAAGTGTTAATTTTGACAATATTAAAACACGTATAAACGAAATCTGGTATAAAAATAACGAAAAATAAATAAAATTTCGAATCTGGGTCTCTCGCGCCCCGCGAGAGACTTCGTGATATGTTACGCGGGCCGCTAGAAGGCCTCGCGTGTCGCGACAGAATTAAGATCCCCTTCGCGTGGCGCGGGGGAATAGATTTTCCAGCAGGTTGTATTTGTGAGCTGCATTTTCTGTCAGCTCCGGAAAACTCAGATTTTTAACTTCAAATGAGCATATCTTTTGACTCTTAAGTCCGTTTTAGGTGATTCTTTTTCCTATACGTCTGTAAATTCGTTACCAACGTGCCTTTTACAATCATCATACCAAAAGTTTAACTTACGGGCCGAACAACTAAAAGTCACTTATGAAATTATTCGACCCATTTCAACTTCACACAATTAACTGGCATTTGGCTAGTAATTTTTTTTGGCACTTTATACCCAACATCCGGGGCTTATTATCACCCGCATTTCTTTACCAATCTGATGATTATCATCGTCAATTTAACTCTCTAAAACACTAGCACAATCATTTACACAACTAATCGACGCGTTTGGCTCATCTTGTGGAATCCTCCATTATGATGACTACCAAACGATTTTCTTGTCACTCTTAGCCTATTAGTTCAAGTAATGATCATGGTCGCTACAATCGACACCATAACTATCCTATAATGAGACTTCGCATAATTTAACAACAATTTGTTTAATGTAACGGGTCAAGTTACATACTTGCATAACTAAACAACATTATCGACCAACAGTTCTAATTAACTATTTTGACCCGTTTGTTTGTCAAGTGAACTTCGTCACTTCTATGACATACCAACTCGCAATTGACACTACATTCTCATTAACATTTCTAAGACTATTGTTTATACATAATGTAACGAAACCGAAGTTACGTACTGTAACAACCCGCACTTTCGTGCGTTGTTACTACTCGATATACTCGTTACGCCTAGCACCAGAGATTCGGATCATAATGTAACCATATCGCATACATTGATATTCGAAGGATAATCGCATATTTTCGAAATACATTATCACTATACTACACCAATCACAAACACTAACACTCACGATGGCACTGAGTGAGGACCTATTCTACCCTCCTCGGTAGCCGTGATGTGTCGAAATGCAGACAACTAACGCTAACGAAGACTTTCGGATGAGTGCTGTAGCTCCAGTCATCATGACGATGATGACAATACGAGTGAGTGGTACCCCGTCAGTCATTGTGGCACAAAACGCAATAACGTTCACGATAACATCAAGAAAGGACCTATACTACCCTCCTCGATGGCCGTGAAACGTCGCTAATAATCGCGCACTCGAATCGAAAACCGATTGCTAATTACCGAAACTTCGAATTATGGATACGTAAATTCGACCCCTAGTGATATATATATATACATATATATAATAATATAAATTAACTATGAAAAGCGCGTACTTCGAAAACTATCGAAACAACAAAAAACGGAGAAATCCATCGCGCCAGAGTGGCCATCCGGATGGACAGACATGTCCAACCGATCGGACAGGACAAGTCCAACCGATCGGACAGGACATGCCAACCGATCGGACATGACAAGTCCAACCGATCGGACAGGACAAGTCCAACCGATCGGACTGGCATGCCAACCGATCGGACGGACATGCCGGCCGATCGAACGGGCCGTCCGATCCAGGCCAACCTGCCCTCCTTTCCTTCCTCCTTGCCTATAAATACCCCTCATTCACCCTAAACACACTTGTTTTCACTGTTGCTGCTCGACCAGAAGTTCCAACCCCTTTATCTCTCGATTTCTCGCGATTCTTGTAAGTTTTTAACTCAAATCTTGTACTTCCTTGATCCATAACCAATTCTACACCTTTCTACCTGCTAAATCTCCACTTTTAACCGTGGAATCTCTGGATTTTGGGCATTCTAGGGTGTTGTCACCATGAAGTTCTTATGAACTTCAAGGGTGATGTCATCCCAGGCAAGAACGACTCAGATCTGAGTGATTTCCATGCGTTTTTACATAAATCAAGTCTAAATCTATGCTTTCTAATCAAGAAGTGGTGTGATTCCTAAGGATTTGAGGTGCCTTGAAGATGATGTCACCCTAAGTTCACATGAACTTCAAAGTGTGACCTCATTCTTACCATAAACTGCTCGGATCTAAGTAATTTCACCTGTTTTATAACAAATCTCACCAAACCTAAGTTGCCTAGCCATAATGTGTGTGAATTCGGGTTAAACTTGAGAAAAGCCATCAAGAACGGCCAGATCTGATGGAACGGGGTGGTTCCCGGCCGTTAGAACGGGCCAGACTTGATGGAATTTCGGTTGTTTAGCTTGAAGGAACACCGTCCAAATCAAAACCGCTGAGAAACCGTCAAAAATGTCACACCCCAAATTTCCACGTAGTACCGGTGGGCCCGGTAGGGGAGTATCGTGACGTGGTTGATAACATAATAGTCAAACAACACAATATTTAAATGCACAGCGGAAGCAAAGTATAGATTCATTTCAACCAAACAATATTGTAATATTAAGTATCACAAATAGTTGAATATAAATCCACAGGTAGATCAAAATAAAAGGAAACAATGTTCAACAGTCTAAGACATCCAAGCTTGCGAGACCTATTGTGGATGCTAGGAGAGAAGCCAACCTATTACGCGTAGTACCTACACTTAACCTTTTTGAGAAAATACGTCAGTTTACACTGGTAAATACAATCAACCGACTCATTTTGAAAAGAGTTTAAGAAAATGCATTTAAGCACAATGCACAAAATAATATTTTATAACTTGGGATAATTATTTGAATATAATACTTGTAAAGGATTTACATGTTACTTATGCGTTCAGTAGCCCGGGTCGAGCCAGGTTAAAGATCAATAGACACACCACATTATGTATATGAGACACCGACGGGCGTACGCCTACGCCCCGTGCTTAGGTCGTGGCCATTTCGTAAAATGATGCCAGCGATATCCGGGACATGGTCATTAACCCCCCAAAGGCTTTAAGCATACAAAACAATTTAAACGAGATATTTCAATACTTTAACCATCATACAATTAAAGATTCAATGCCCGACCAAGCGGTATTTTATATACCGTACCCCAAGCCCGTATAGGGAAAATAAGTTAAAAGTATTTACCTGAGCAAGTATAAATCAAAATTAGCGAGTGCAAGTATCTTTTACTGGTCCTCCTAATCTGGAACGAAGTTTTATAATAACCTATTAGAATCCTAACGGGTCTTTAGTTAAGCTTAAGCTTAGACCGGTTAGTTTTAAAGATACGGTTCGTATGCACGATTAAGCGAAGACCGGATAGAATGTGATTTAGACCCGACAAGTTTGAAGACTTGCTTAATATGGGTATATTATACACATTCTGGATTTTTAGATAAACCGATAAGGTTTGACCCGTTTCGGCTAATTTATGTAAACTAGTTACATAAACCGAACCGAACCGAACGCGTATGAAGCGTAACGGGTAGCCATAAGAGTCCTAAACAGGTTTCCTAAGTTAACATGCCTTAAATATGTTGTGATATCAGTAGGATACCTTCCATTATGCCTAAAACGAGTTTAATCTTATTTTAAGCCCCGTAGGGGTATTTTGGTCATTTTAAAGATTATAAAAGGGATTAATTAAGCTTCTGTGATCCGGGTCTGATTTTATCAGTAAAACAACTTAACTTAACAGTTTATATCCGTTGGTGTTAAGTCTTAGGTGGCAAAATGGTTTTAAACCCTTACTATGCGTTTAATACGCGTATAACGCCGTTTTAAGCGACGTACGGGTTAAAATAGGATTCTGAGTTTTCTGATCATTTAAACAGGTTCAAAATACTTCATTTACTATTTAAAATCAGTAGCAATTGGATTGGCGTTAAAAGGATTTGTAAAACTCATTTTATGGCTTAAAAGGGCATATTCGGTATTTACCGAATTAAGGCGATAATCCTAGCTTATGATCAGTTTAAAAATAATTAAAAATCTTCAAAATTCCCAAAATATTATATTACATCAGTGGGTAAAAGTTTTGGTGTCAAAAATTGGGTTTAGATAGGCTTTACGCTAATGACGCCGTTTAATTACTAAGAAGTGTTCTAATTACGTCATTAAGCATAACTCCTAATCTAGACCTCCGACTGATGTGAAAATTTACAGACATGTTTAATAATCAGTAACTAAGATGATTGTACTTTCATATTTCCAAAATTATCGTTTTATGGACATAAGGGCATTATGGTCAATATTTAAGCACTTAACGGAAACGTCGGACAATCGAGGGTTCAAGTGGTATAAACGCAGAGGGTTATACCAACATGTAACTAGGTCCTAATGGAACTTTAATGCATGTCTAAACCTACCTAAATCGGGTCAGAACTGAAGTCAAAGCAGAAAGTCAAACTATGCGCCTTTCGGTTCCGAATCGATCTTTAAACAGAAAGTTGACGAATCAAACAGGCTTAGACAAATTCTTATACTTATCATCAGGTTATAAGAATGCCAAAATAGGTTACACGCCTTTTACATTGTTAATTATGCGTTAAACAAAAGATCACGATTCAGTTGACTTTTTCTAACCATCTTTGACTCGACAAACAACCTAGTTAGGATGGGAATCAGTGAGTGCCCTCTTAGGGGTTTATTACCCATATAATTACCTACTTAAAGGTACTTTTAATTCGAGATTTTACTGAGCCATTATTAATTAATCTCGAAGTCAACCGTTAATTACGACGGTTTGACTTTTAAGCTAAATACTAAGCAAAACTTAATTAGAGAAGGTTAAGCATACTTACAAGTGTCTAATGGATGATTAGGAAGGCTTGGGTCTGCTCTTGTGCTTCTCAATTGCCCAGAAGATGAATGGTGAAAGTTGCAAAACATTTGAGCTTTATATAGTGGATGTAATGGCTTGTAAACATGACAAATCACTCTACCAATGTTCATTGATCATCAACAGGTGTCCTAGGGGCTATAAAGCATGTAGGGGGCGCGCACAAATGCAGAAAATATCAACCAAAGTCGGTTAAAACGTTCAAAACAGGCAGCTGTGGGTTTTTCTGTCGCTGGTAACCCCTTACGGACCGTAAGGGTAAGGCTTACGGTCCGTAAGCCTGTGGCAGAAGGTGAAAATCGTTGGCCTTTCAAGCTTTGAACGGGTAATACAAGTAAAACGAATTGTGGGCTTCTAATTTACAGTATGGGACCTCAAGAACGTGTATGGAACAGTTTTGATCACTTATATGATGTACAATTTGTCTTGGACATTATCAAAAAGTCGTAAACGAAGGGTTGTCATGCTTTTTCTTCGTAGGATTTCCATTCTTGCAACTGGAATAAATTATTGTGAGTATTTACCGGATTATATCAGATGTTTATAATAAATATTAGGGTCTTGGGATTTATAATGAGGTCGTTCAGAGGTATTTAATTAACATGCCGACGCCTTAAATCCTACCATACATCTTTGACTAGATCCGGGTTTATAACGTTTTTGTCATACATGACACGTGTCGTTATTTTATTTAACACAAATTTTTCGAGGTGTTACATCCTCACCCCCATAAAAGAAATCTCGACCTCGAGATTTACTGAAACAAATGAGGGTATTTCTCTTTCATAGTGGACTCTACCTCCCACGTGTATTCGGGACCTCTACGGGCATCCCATTTGACCTTTACGATCGGTACATGCTTCCTTCAAAGCTTCTTAACCTGTCGATCCTAGATCGACAATGGTTTTTCCACAAATTTCAAGCTCTCATCTATATGCACATCCGTATGCGGTATAACCAGTGATTCATCAGCGAAACACTTCTTCAGATTGCAGATGTGAAATACATTATGAATACCACTGAGCTCTTCAGGTAAGTTTAGCTTATAGGCAACTGACCCGATACGTTCGATAACCTCAAAAGGTCCTATGTATCTCGGGCTTAACTTGCCTTTCTTACCAAATCGCATCACTCCCTTCCAGGGTGATACTTTAAGCAACACCTTGTCACCTACCTCGAAGTGAAAAGATTTACGCTTTGGATCTGCGTAGCTCTTCTGCCTATCTCGGGCAGCTTTGAGACGGTCACGAATCTGGAAAATCTTGTCCGTCGTTTCAAAGACTATCTCTGGTCCTGATAATTGGACATCTCCAACTTCCGCCCAACAAACGGGCGTTCTACACTTTCTACCGTATAAGGCCTCGAAAGGCGCAGCCTTAATGCTGGTGTGGTAGCTATTGTTGTAGGAGAACTCAATTAGTGGTAGGTGGTTATCCCAACTACCACCCAAATCAATCACACATGTACGAAGCATGTCTTCCAACGTTTGAATAGTACGCTCACTCTGACCGTCTGTCTAAGGATGGTAAGCCGTACTAAAATTCAAACGCGTGCCCAAATATTGTTGGAAGCTTTTCCAAAAATGTGACGTGTATCTAGTATCTCGGTCAGAGATAATAGACACAGGTATGCCATGTAAGGCTACAATCTTATCAACGTATAACTGGGCTAACATGTCGGAGCTATAAGTCTCCTTAATGGGTAGGAAATGTGCTGACTTAGTCAGTCTATCAACGATCACCCTTATAGTATCATTGTCTTTCCTTGTCTTTGGCAGCTTGGTGATGAAATCCATCGTCACCATCTCCCATTTCCACGTAGGAAGTTCAGGCTGTTGTAGCAAACCTGACGGCTTCTGATGCTCGGCTTTGACTTGCGCACATGTCAAGCATTTAGCTACATAGGTGGCTACAGACTTCTTCAAGCCTATCCACCAATAATTCGCCCTTAGATCCTGGTACATCTTATCAGCTCCAGGATGAACGGAGTATTTGGAACTATGGGCTTCCTGGAGGATAACATCTCGAAGTCCTCCATAAATTGGAACCCATATTCGTCCATTCAATCTTAGTATTCCGTCCTTGCTAAGTGTTAACTGCTCCTCAGTTACCCCTAGCTTTTTGTTAGGATAGTTAGCTTCCAACACAGCTTCCTTCTGTGCAGCTAACAACCTTTCAATCAAATTGTTCTTTATTTCCATGCGATTGGCATTGATTCGGATGGGTTTCACCCTTTCCTTCCGACTCAAGGCATCGGCGACTACATTCGCCTTGCTGGGATGGTATCTTATTTCACAATCGTAATCATTAAGAGTTTCCATCCAACGGCGTTGCCTCATGTTCAAGTCCTTCTGATTGAACAGATGTTGAAGGCTCTTGTGATCAGAATAGATCACACATTTGATTCCATATAAGTAGTGCCTCCAAAGTTTTAGTGCGAATACAACGACACCCAATTCCAAGTCATGGGTGGTGTAATTCTTTTCGTGCACCTTTAACTGGCGTGAAGCATAGGCAATGACTTTGCCTTTCTGCATAAGCACACATCCCATCCCGGTGTGTGATGCATCACAATAAACAACAAACTCCTCTATTCCATCAGGCAATGTCAGTACTGGAGCATTGCTCAACTTTTGTTTCAGAATATCGAAGGATTCCTGCTGCTTAGGACCCCAGTCAAAATTAATCTTCTTACGCGTCAGCGAAGTCAGGGGTGCAGCAATCCTTGAGAAGTTTTCAATGAATCGCCTATAGTATCCTGCCAAACCTAGGAAGCTACATATTTCTGTAAGCGTCTTTGGCTCATGCCAATTCATGACAGCTTCAACTTTAGCGGGATCTACTTGGATACCACGCTCACTAACAACATGTCCAAGAAATTGGACTTCTCGAAGCCAGAATTCACACTTCGAGAACTTGGCATAGAGCTTTTCTTTATGAAGTAGTTCCAAAATGCAGTGAAGATGCTTCTCGTGGTCAGCTTGGTTCTTTGAGTAGATGAGGATATCATCGATGAAGACGATGATAAATTTATCCAAGTAAGGCTTGCAAACACGATTCATGAGGTCCATGAATGCGGCCGGTGCATTAGTGAGCCCAAAAGGCATCACTAGGAACTCGTAATAACCATAATGAGTCCTAAATGCAGTCTTGTGTACGTCTTCATCTCTAACCTTCAGTTGGTGATAGCTTGACCTTAAGTCAATCTTAGAGAAGAAACTTGCCCCTTGAAGTTGATCGAACAGATCGTCGATTCTGGGCAAGGGATATCTATTCTTGATAGTGACCTTATTAAGCTCGCGGTAGTCGATGCACAGACGCATTGATCCATCCTTCTTCTTGACAAATAAAACTGGTGCTCCCCAAGGAGACGAACTAGGTTTGATGAAACCTTTGGCTAGCAAATCATCTAACTGCGTTCTCAATTCCTTCATCTCTGTTGGTGCCAACCTATAAGGCGCCCTTGCAACTGGTGCTGATCCAGGAATAATGTCAATTCTGAATTCTACGTGCCTATCTGGTGGCAACCCAGGTAGTTCTTCAGGAAAAACTTCGGGGTATTCAGAAATGACGGGGATATCCCCAATCTTGGGCTTCGGCTCTTCAATAATTACTTGTGCCATGTAGATGACACAACCCTTCTTCAAACACTTAGAGTCCTTGAGCATAGACATTTTCTCAGGCAGCCCATACTGGGTATCTCCCTGGATAGTAAGTGATTCACCAGACTGAGTCTTGATCACCACTTGCTTCTTATTGCAAATAATCTGGGCCTGGTTATGAGATAACCAGTCCATACCCAAAACTATGTCGAAACCGGCTAGTTTCAAAGGAAGTAGGGACAAAGGAAATGAGTGGTTCTTAATGGATATGAAACATCCATCTAATAAGGTTGAGGCGGTTTCTAAAGTACCATCTGCTAGTTCCACCTCATACTTCACACTTAAGGTCTTAACAGGTAATTTCAACAATTCATAAAACTTATTATCTACGAACGACTTATCAGCGCCTGAATCAAATAACACTCTCGCATAAACATCATTTACGAGAAAGGTACCTGTTATCACATTGTCGTCCTTGACGGCTTCCTTAGCATCCATCCTGAAGACCCTAGCATTGGTCTTCTTAGCCTCTTCAGGCTTCTTGGCGTATTTTGGGCAATTGGTCTTGATGTGCCCCTTTTCATTGCAACCGTAGCAGGTCGCATCCTTCATCTTTTTGCAATCCAAGGTCTTGTGTTCCTTGGACTTGCACAAACCACATGCAAAAGTTTTCGATTGTGAATTCGAATTCGATTCATACCTGCACTTCCCAAAGTGCTGTCTCTTGCAGATTTTACATCTGGGTTTTTCACCCGTCTGCTGACCATCCTTCCTAAATCTTAACCCCTTCTTGTGGTCATTGTTTCCCTTATGCTTCTTGTCTGAACGTCGTGAGTTTTCATCCTCACGCTTCCTCTTTTCGGTATCAGCGTTCCTCTGCGATTTCTGCCTGACCGCATCCAAGGTAAGAGACAATGATATGTCCGCTGCAGACCGAAAAGTAGCTGGTCTGGAGGCCTTCACACTTGCCTTGATCTCCGGAGCCAAACCCCCAATGAATCGAGCTATACGTTTGGGTTCCGGGGTTACCAAATATGGAACCAACCTTGACAAGGTGTTGAAACTGGTAAGGTAGGCCTGACAGTCTAGGTTTCTCATGACCAGCGACAAGAAGTCAGCTTCAATTTTCTCAACCTCATGCTGAGGGCAGTAGTTTTCCTTAATCAGTGACATGAACTGTTCCCAGGTCATATTGTACAACGGGACTTTCCCCGGAGCTTGGATTAAAGATCTCCACCAAGCTAATGCTTCTCCCTTAAAAGACTGAGACACGAATTTCACAATATCCCTATTATTGCAACCACTGATATCCACAACCGTATCCATCTTGTCCAACCAAGTCATGCAATCTACTGCTCCTTTTTCCCAAGTGAAATCCCTGGGTTTGCACGAAACGAAGTACTTATAGGAGCAACCCTTATTACGGGGTTCTTGATTCTGTACGACTCTTTGGGATGGAGCACTCCTCTGGTTTGATGAGTGGTGAGAATTACTGTTGTGGGCAGTGTGGGTCCTGGAGGGTGTTCTAGAGTGTGGTGCAGATTGGGTCCTTGTACGGTTACCACTGGATTCATGGAGCTGTCTATCCATAGCTCGATTTACGGCATTATCTATCATTGCCTGTAATTCTGCACCCGCTACATTTACTCGGGCATTATCGTGCTCTCTCCCTTGGTGACTATTGATCTCGTTTGAGTCGGCCATGTAGCTTGAACTGTTACATATTGACAATAATTTATTGGTGAGTTTATTATAGAATTGTCTTTTATGGCAATTTTGTTAACCGTGGTAATCATAGACCATATATGGTTAATTTATTACTCACATTTATTTAGGATTTCTAATATAATTTATCCTAATTATAAAACAATAACAGTTTTATTAGCACATAAGGCCTAGTCACAGGGACAAATTAAATCATAAGCTATGATTTCAGAGAATCAAGGCTTTTAAAGTTTGAACATAGTTCATTACCTTTATCAGACAGGGTCACAGACTATTACTGTCTTTTTGTCTCATATGAAAATGAGAAGGGCCCGTAGGCATTCTATTACCAATGGATGGTAAAAAGAACTGATCATATTTATTGATGATTTAACCCATGATTCAGATATCATTTAGTTGGGTTAGGAAGCTTTGAAAAGATCCTTATATAATAATAACACGTGTGATTTTAACGAATCATGTCTGCCAGGAGTGTTAACATGTTTTCAAATGTTAACTGGGATTTGAATCTTTTTAACGGGTTTTACCATCTTGGCCAGGTCTTAAAATGACATGCAGGCTAGGTTATACCTTTAAGATCCTTAATTAAAAATTAAAATAGGCAGATAGATTTTTAAAAGGAATGATTCCGATTTATTTATTTCATATATAATTTAATTATGCATAACATAGCAAAGATGAAATTTATAAACTTACATTCCATTAAAACTTAAAAGCAGTACACTTTGCCCCTAAACGGGACTTTTCACAGAAACACTTGCCCTCGCAGGAGCTATACTGGCAATACAAGTCCTCGCAGGGACTGTTTGCAAAAATAAGTGTCCACGCAGGGACTAATAAAGACAAGTCCTCGTAGGGACTAAGTACAAAGATAGATGTCCACGCAGGGACTACATACACACATAAATAAATGTCCACGTAGGGACTTGATTTAAACAGGGAAATACAACAATACATATTGGGATTTAACGATCCCGTTTCTTCTTTCCCTTCAGCAAACTTGCCAAACCACTCATGAATCCCTGATTCTTCCTACGCTCTCTCTGGAGGTCTCGCTCAACCCTGTCCAGCCTATGACGGAGATCCTCCTGCTCTGGCGGGGAAAACCGTGGTGGCTGGTGCTGTAGTGGTGGCTGAGCAGGTGCTTGATACCCACGAGCTGGGTATCCCATTCCCCAAGGGGTTCCATATGGTCCCACAGGATTTTGGGCAAGGTAGTTTGCTGCCACTTGGTATGGGTCGGCCTTGGCATAGTTATAGTTAGTGTATGCTGGCGGTCCGTATGGGTTGTAAGCTGCCGGAGCAGTATAAGCAGGGATAGGGTTGCCAAAACCCGGTGATGGCGGTGCAATAGGTGCCGAATTCACCTCTGAAACTGGAACTGAAGGTCCACCCATCTGTGGGTCTTCATATATTGGCGGGTAGTGGCTGCCACTAGAGTGTTGAAGGGAGCTGAAATGAAATTCCCCTCCTCGTGCTGACATCCGTGCGCCAGTCCTCCTACGTCTTGGTGGTTCTGGAGGCGCTAGATTAACTGGCGGCGGTGGAGGTGGTGGCGTGACTGCCACGAAACGTGGATCCCCAGAGGGATCTTGCTGCTGCTGTTGCGGCTGCTGGTGAGGTGATGAATGGTAAGATGGCGTAAAGTACCACTCACACCGGTCGAACCGTGCCTGATGACTATCCGGACCTTGATATGGTGTTCCGTGAAAAGACGAACCATCAGAGATCTCAACAGGATGGTTCGGGGTTCCGGTTGCAGGCTCGACGGGATCTGTGTCCTCGTCCATGTCCATCGCTTGATTACCTGAAAAATGATCTTCCGGTCCTAGTGGGTTAAAGCCCCCTTGTTCTGGTAGGTAGTCCGCTGGGTTAAACTGGCCCCGAAAGACAGGAGTAGGGTCGTCGAAGGAACGGTGCGATAAAGATCGCTGTAGGGGTATGTATGAAGGTTGCGGGTTGTTGGGCTCATTCTCGGACTGAGGCCCATAGGAGTGATGATATGGAGGCGTTGAGCTATACAACGTAGATCGTCTGGAAGGCTCCTCATAAATCCTCCAAGGTTCTTGCGGATCTGCACTCCTTGTAGAAGAAGGAGTTCGCCGGCGCGAAGGCCCGGCCTCGTGGTCGTTAGGGGCGCTGATTGGCCCTTTTCCTCGATCTCCTCGCCTGAATCTTGGCGGCATTGCTAAACCTGTTAATATAAACAAGGTAATAACAAGGAAAAATAAAGGACAAATTTTAAATTAAAATAAAAACATTTTGGATTATTCCTATGTTCTTTGTCTAGACTCGAAGATTTAGGAATGTGCAATTGTGTCATTGAGCTTAAACACAAAAGGCTAGTGTTTAATTCACTCAACGTTGGCTCTGATACCAACCTGTCACACCCCAAATTTCCACGTATTACCGGTGGGCCCGGTAGGGGAGTATCGTGACGTGGTTGATAACATAATAGTCAAACAACACAATATTTAAATGCACAGCGGAAGCAAAGTATAGATTCATTTCAACCAAACAATATTGTAATATTAAGTATCACAAATAGTTGAATATAAATCCACAGGTAGATCAAAATAAAAGGAAACAATGTTCAACAGTCTAAGACATCCAAGCTTGCGAGACTTATTGTGGATGCTAGGAGAGAAGCCAGCCTATTACGCGTAGTACCTGCACTTAACCTTTTTGAGAAAATACGTCAGTTTACACTGGTAAATACAATCAACCGACTCATTTTGAAAAGAGTTTAAGAAAATGCATTTAAGGCACAAAGCACAAAATAATATTTTATAACTTGGGATAATTATTTGAATATAATACTTGTAAAGGATTTACATGTTACTTATGCATTCAGTAGCCCGGGTCGAGCCAGGTTAAAGATCAATAGACACACCACATTATGTATATGAGACACCGACGGGCGTACGCCTACGCCCCGTGCTTAGGTCGTGGCCATTTCGTAAAATGATGCCAGGGATATCCGGGACATGGTCATTAACCCCCCAAAGGCTTTAAGCAAACAAAACAATTTAAACGAGACATTTCAATACTTTAACCATCATACAATTAAAGATTCAATGCCCGACCAAGCGGTATTTTATATACCGTACCCCAAGCCCGCATAGGGAAAATAAGTTAAAAGTATTTACCTGAGCAAGTATAAATCAAAATCAGCGAGTGCAAGTATCTTTTACTGGTCCTCCTAATCTGGAACGAAGTTTTATAATAACCTATTAGAATCCTAACGGGTCTTTAGTTAAGCTTAAGCTTAGACCGGTTAGTTTTAAAGATACGGTTCGTACGCACGATTAAGCGAAGACCGGATAGAATGTGATTTAGACCCGACAAGTTTGAAGACTTGCTTAATATGGGTATATTATACACATTCTGGATTTTGAGATAAACCGATAAGGTTTGACCCGTTTCGGCTAATTTATGTAAACTAGTTACATAAACCGAACCGAACCGAACGCGTATGAAGCGTAACGGGTAACCATAAGAGTCCTAAACAGGTTTCCTAAGTTAACATGCCTTTAATATGTTGTGATATCAGTAGGATACCTTCCATTATGCCCAAAACGAGTTTAATCTTATTTTAAGCCCCGTATGGGTATTTTGGTCATTTTGGTCATTTTAAAGATTATAAAAGGGATTAATTAAGCTTCTGTGATCCGGGTCTGATTTTATCAGTAAAACAACTTAACTTAACAGTTTATATCCATTGGTGTTAAGTCTTAGGTGGCAAAATGGTTTTAAACCCTTACTATGCGTTTAATACGCGTATAACGCCGTTTTAAGCGACGTACGGGTTAAAATAGGATTCTGAGTTTTCTGATCATTTAAACAGGTTCAAAATACTTCATTTACTATTTAAAATCAGTAGCAATTGGATTGGCGTTAAAGGATTTGTAAAACTCATTTTATGGCTTAAAAGGGCATATTCGGTATTTACCGAATTAAGGCGATATTCCTAGCTTATGATCAGTTTAAAAATAATTAAAAATCTTCAAAATTCCTAAAATATTATATTACATCAGTGGGTAAAAGGTTTGGTGTCAAAAATTGGGTTTAGATAGGCTTTACGCTAATGACGCCGTTTAATTACTAAGAAGTGTTCTAATTACGTCATTAAGCATAACTCCTACTCTAGACCTCCGACTGATGTGAAAATTTACAGACATGTTTAATAATCAGTAACTAAGATGATTGTACTTTCATATTTCCAAAATTCTCGTTTTATGGACATAAGGGCATTATGGTCAATATTTAAGCACTTAACGGAAACGTCGGACAATCGAGGGTTCAAGTGGTATAAACGCAGAGGGTTATACCAACATGTAACTAGGTCCTAATGGAACTTTAATGCATGTCTAAACCTACCTAAATCGGGTCAGAACTGAAGTCAAAGCAGAAAGTCAAACTATGCGCCTTTCGGTTCCGAATCGATCTTTAAACAGAAAGTTGACGAATCAAACAGGCTTAGACAAATTCTTATACTTATCATCAGGTTATAAGAATGCCAAAATAGGTTACACGCCTTTTACATTGTTAATTATGCGTTAAACGAAAGATCACGATTCAGTTGACTTTTTCTAACCATCTTTGACTCGACAAACAACCTAGTTAGGATGGGAATCAGTGAGTGCCCTCTTAGGGGTTTATTACCCATATAATTACCTACTTAATGGTACTTTTAATTCGAGATTGGACTGAGCCATTATTAATTAATCTCGAAGTCAACCGTTAATTACGACGGTTTGACTTTTAAGCTAAATACTAAGCAAAACTTAATTAGAGAAGGTTAAGCATACTTACAAGTGTCTAATGGATGATTAGGAAGGCTTGGGTCTGCTCTTGTGCTTCTCAATTGCCCAGAAGATGAATGGTGAAAGTTGCAAAACATTTGAGCTTTATATAGTGGATGTAATGGCTTGTAAACATGACAAATCACTCTACCAATGTTCATTGATCATCAACAGGTGTCCTAGGGGCTATAAAGCATGTAGGGGGCGCGCACAAATGCAGAAAATATCAACCAAAGTCGGTTAAAACGTTCAAAATAGGCAGCTGTGGGTTTTTCTGTCGCTGGCAACCCCTTACGGACCGTAAGGGTAAGGCTTACGGTCCGTAAGCCTGTGGCAGAAGGTGAAAATCGTTGGCCTTTCAAGCTTTGAACGGGTAATACAAGTGAAATAAATTGTGGGCTTCTAATTTACAGTATGGGACCTCAAGAACGTGCATGGAACAGTTTTGATCACTTATATGATGTACAATTTGTCTTGGACATTATCAAAAAGTCGTAAACGAAGGGTTGTCATGCTTTTTCTTCGTAGGATTTCCATTCTTGCAACTGGAATAAATTATTGTGAGTATTTACCGGATTATATCAGATGTTTATAATAAATATTAGGGTCTTGGGATTTATAATGAGGTCGTTCAGAGGTATTTAATTAACATGTTGACGCCGTAAATCCTACCATACATCTTTAACTAGATCCGGGTTTATAACGTTTTTGTCATACATGACACGTGTCGTTATTTTATTTAACACAAATTTTTCGAGGTGTTACAAAAAATTAGTCGAATATCAGCTGGATAGGCTGCCAACCGATCAGACAGGCTGCCAGCCGATCGGACAGCAGCCCAGCCGATCGGACAGCAGCCCGGCCGATCGGACAGCAGGCCATCCGATCGGACAGTAGGCCATCCGATCGAACCACTGCCTTCCGACCGGACCAGCCCATCCGATCCATGTGTCATCCGATCGGATGAGCCCATCCGAGCAGATGAGCACCATCCGACCGGATAACTGACTTTTCAATGCTATTCTCGCTTAACCATGCATCGTTTACTATATCCTTCAATGACTAACACAGACGTACTCGCAACCGACTCAATCAAGTTGTATTCTCGCTAAATACGCACTGTGAGTATACTTGACCCCTTTTAATCGCATTTTTTGGTGTAACATACGTTTCTAACAAATCAAACTTATCAAACGAATTATTCAATCAATCGAATTATCACTTGCGAATAACTGTTATGCATAGATATACGTGATGCTAGTTGCATATGTGCTAGGGCTTATACTCGCGACGTCCCACCAAGACTAGTATAGTACTATTGCGCCCGACGGGGTCTAGTTTGCCATCACATATTCGAGCATCGAGGACTTAGTTGGTAGTATCAGCTTTGTGAGTATATATGTCGTGTGTTACGTTTATGCATGTGGAAATTCGCTACACTTTTTAATCTATTACGCTATACATATCAAACCTGTATACTCGCCAATACTTTTGTATTGACAACTATTTTAACGTATGTTGCAGGTTAGATCGCAGGCTATATCAAATCAAGCTAGGAAATCTAGAAACTCCACTAAAATCTAGGTTGTCGGATTTGTATTATTCGAGAGGACAAGAAATCTGTGATAACTTATGTGATTGTATTATTTGTTAGTATGGGATAACGAATGTATTAAATATTATCGCAATATAGTTGTTATGGATTCTCTTGAGCAATCTGATTCGCCTCGTGCCGCGCCCCGATGATTCCGCCATCGGTTGGGGTGTGACACGTACCTTTAGAGCACACCCTTCAATCGCGCGTCACCACCGGCTTGTCCACTTGACGCCCCGGTTTCTTTGCCTAAAGAGTTCAATTCACAACCTATTTAGAACTCTTTTCATAATCATTAACGCATAATTTGCTATAATAATCAAATATGCGTTTTCATCCGATTTTTAGCACTTTAATCCTCACTTAGGCATTTTAACAAACACCTAGCGGGTCAGATTTTTACATAACCTTTACTAGGTTCTTGACATGTTATTTTCATCTACATTCACTTCAATTAACAATTCTATACAAAATTTTAACATAAATAATTTCGGATTCATCACATGAATTCAGATTTCACTAGAATAAGAACCATAATTCTAGTGTTTATTTAGTTTCTACAAACTCTCTAATCACCTACAATGGTGATTATAAACCCCACAAGTATAATGCTAGATTTTAACAAGAAATCATCTAGGGTTTATCCCTAGATGCCATATTACTTCTAATTCCATCCATGCAAGACATAATCAAGCTCAATTTCAGTTTTTCACAATTAACCTATAATTTAAGATGGATCAAAACATCAAGATTTCGCATACCTTATGATCCCCTCAACAAGGTGATCACTAATTCGTGCTTGAAAATCGATTTGGAGCTGATTTGAACTCTCAATTTGATCAAGTTTGACATGCACTAGGGTTTGGTGGGGAGCCTGTGTCGCCCCCTGTGTTTGGTGTGTGTTATTTTGATTATAATCACCCAAGTTTCCAACTTTGTAACTTAGGTCCCTCGATTATTGTTTCGTTTATTAACTTAGGAGTTCCCATCCATTTATTTGGTTTCAAAATGTTGTATCTAACTGGGTTATTTAGTCCTAGTCAGTTTATCCTCGTTTATTTTATACTTTATAATTCTAATATAAAGTTTTATATTTTCGGGGTGTTACAAGTCCACCCTCCTTAAAAAGGGTTTCGTCCCCGAAACCTCCTTTAAGTAGGCCTTTGGTTTAGACCTATCCATCTTAGTTTCGTTTTTCAAAACATTCTTTCTTTTCCGACATAAGGTTTTTATTCATATTGACGTGTTCGTCTTTTGGGCATATGTCCTATTGGACCGTAATCTTTTATCATCTATTTCCTATCTTTGTCGCCTATTTGACCGGGTTGCCTTTTGACCATCCAGTCATTGAGTCCGTCAGCATACTTACTTGACTCTAGTCTTATATTGACAAGCGCTCTACATAGGTCACAGCGCTATTTAGACTACAACTTGTTTTATTGCCTAAACTAATTGGTCACCATTTTACCTCATACCTCGTCATTCGGGTATGCAATATTGCCGTCATCGCCCCTTTGCGTGCTTATAATTTCATATCTAGTCATTCACATTATTACGTGATTACATTCTATATTACTTTTTGTGTCTGTGATCAGATCACGCCATGTTTAGTTTCACATCGGCTTTTCATTCTTAAGAATCTTTCCTCCGAATGCATCATCTTACAGCTTTCGGCGTCAAGACCTATATTCTTTAGTACTAACCATTTTCTAATTTCTCTCTCGGTATTTATAGGTGTTAGAACATCGTTTCTTTACTAAAACTGAATTTTAGTTTAATGTTTTTTTTCTTTAACCCATGTCGATTAATCATATCAAGGAATTGACGACAAGGATTATTCTTCTGGGTTATCATTTTACGCGAGAAATCATAATTGGTTCTCCACGCTTTATATTATCGACCCGTAGGTTCCTTTACTTAGTCTTGTAGACTATTCTATTAGGTCTTCACCTTTTTAGGGTGAGACCCCTTAGTATGTTCCTTTGTATTTGCGACCCAATGGTCATTTTGTTCCCGTAGACCTTTACATTGTTTATAATCTGGAGGTTATGGTGATCCCATGGATCATCTTCTATTCGTTTGACCTTGACCGTAGTCTAAGGCTACACTCATTTTCTATCGGATTATCTTTCCGACTCTATGACTTCTTATGTCACCTTCGCGTCGGTTTATTTTACTCATACCGTCATTTGGTTTATGCCCCTATTTCCTTTCAACCCGTTACCCGGGTTCTTGATCTTGATGTTTTTAACACTTCGGTTTCATTGGTTTGCATTTTCCCTTTCATACTCTTTTATGACCTATCACATAGATTCAATAATATTTCACGCTTTCATTATCCAGGTTACGCTTACTTGGGATATCAACTACTATACTTTATTCAACCCGCCCAACATTAAAGTAGTTGAACATGACTATCGAAATTTCTGTTTTTGCAAAATTTTATCGTCTTCTCAGTCATAACTCTTAATCTGAGTCTTTTGACTTTTAATTCGCGTTCTCGACTGTTGGTTACGCATTTATCTAAAAACATACCTATCAATTGGGTATTTTATTGATATTATTTTCATAGCAACCCTTCCGGCATTCCTTAAGACTTTGTTTCTCGATTTATTTGGTCGTATCAGCAAAATCCACCGCTTTTACTCAACCAAGTCTTTTATTTCTTCACTCTTCTGGTTTGACTTGTTCGTGTGAGTTCCATCGCCTATGATAGTCAACTTTATCCTTATGTCTTGACATTCTAAATTGTCGATTTATATTTTCGTTTACTTGATTCTTATCCCTTCCCTTGGGCTCATTATCTTAATGTAATATGCTCCCATTATCCGGCTTTCGTTTACTTTTATTATTAAGCACTTTACTTAATTAATCCGTACACCACCTTTCTTTTGTCAGCGACCTTTAGGTCTGTTTCTTTTACTAATGTCCCTAAGGCCCATGTCTCAAGTCTTATTTGGTAAACCACTGTTATTGTTATTTGGCCTTTGGGGTTTACTCGTTCTTATTCTAACGCTTTCATAACGTTTATCTTACTAATTCTTTTACATATTCACTCTCATCAATGTGATTATCGTTCTTCCTCAGGAGGAATTTATTAATAACATGTTACTCGGGTATCTACCCATACCCGAGCTTTTAAATCCAAATTTATTGGTATTTCATTATTTACAGCAACGAATAATACATATTGTCCATTTAGTTTCTTTTTCGAGGATATTCCTATCCAAATCTTAATCTCTTGATTTTTGACTTTAACCCATTGTTACAATAACAAAATCAATTCATTTCATGTTATTGTTTCATATCGTTGTATGGAATTTATCCACATCGTTTGTTGACATAAACGATGTTTCTATATGTTTCATTTAGTTTGGCTTAGTCTATAACCATGTCCTTGTCATCTATTACTATTGTAAACTCCCAGGGTTCGGGTGTTATTACACCCCTCCCTATTATGACGCTTATCTTTCATTACGTTCTCGGGTTCGAGTGTGCGCGCACCCCTTCCCAAGGCAATATTTATCATGATTACTTTTACCTCGATGCTCAACGTACAGTTTCAGCACCTCTTATAAACAATAGAACTTTTATTATTACCTATTTCTATTTTTCAAAGCCTTGGTTATTTCGTTAACACTAATGTAGAATGTTAAATAAATCGATATAAAACAAACGATTTATTTGCACTAGTAATAATTAAAAATTCATGCTGAAATTTAATTTACAAGGGTATACCTGAAACAACATCAGGTTCAGCTTTAGCCTCCGTGGCTGTTATATAAAACAACTTTGTCCTTGATTTCTGGGCATCAGACCTTGTGTCGGTTGTGTCCTTGGTTCCAAGCCTCTCTGGACATTTAGACTTTTTATGTCTTGGCTTACCACATGTGCCCTTGTGAATTTTTCCACAAAATCTACACTGATGTAACACACTTTTTGTAACTCCCTTCTTGGGAGCTTTATTAGACTTGGATTTCTTTACGGATCTTGGATTCATATCCAACACCCTCCTTCCTTCTATTTCTTGTAGTATGTTGTCTTTCAATTCAGCCATCATATCGTTCACAACCGGCACGATTGTGGTTTGTAATCTATCAATATACTGTGATAGACTATTTTCTAGAGCTTTTCTGACCGCCTCGAAAATCTTAGCTTTCATTTGTTCAGTCAATTGAGATGTCGAATCATCTCCGGTTACTCCAGACATTTCTTTAACTGAAACATCCATAATGGTTAATCAATAATTATTTAATTCATTTCCATCTTATTATACGTAAATTTATATCATACTCACTTAATCATAAGTAATGTGTTATTCTTTTTCGGTTTGGTCAAGTACATATCTTGCCTTACCTTTCCTTACTTAGTGTATTTCCCAGGTTCGAGCGTATTTATACACTCCTCCCATACACTTTTTTTTTAATCTAAACTCAATTATAAGTAACTCTTACCGGATGTCTTGAAACTGAAATGTTTACATCAGTTATTAAACATCTCATTTATAACATAACTTTGTTTTCTTCGGTTTAGCCAAGTTCGTGACTTGCTTTGACCATTCTCATTTGGTGCACTTTCCGGGTTTGAGTGTATTAACGCACTCTTCCCGTGCACATTAATTTCCATCTCTTTTACTTACATAGGATAAGATCAACTGAAATAAATAATTAATCCTTACCGGACGATCGATCAAGCTTGAACCGAACACTTTGTTGACAACCTTAAGCTCTGATTACCAACTTGTAACACCCTTCTAATTACTACTCGACTTTAATCAAAATTCATATGTTTTTATATAAAGTGCGTCTACATTAAAGCATAAGTCCAAAAGAAACCAAACTTTAGGCTACTACCGATTAATTCAAACATTCATAAGATGTTTACATTCCAAAAACATTGTCTAAACAAGTTGTCCCAAATGTATCATTTAACATAGAGTTAGTTAATGCGGAAGCTTGCAAATTGTGTTCGGTTCTTCAAAAGCTTGCTCGATCGCCATCCGGTTAGTTTCCAACATCACCTAATGTCAAAACCACGTCAAGTGTTAATTTTGACAATATTAAAACACGTATAAACTAAATCTGGTATCAAAATAACGAAAAACAAATAAAATTTCAAACATGGGTCTCTCGCGCCCCGCGAGAGACTTCGTGATATGTTACGCGGGCCGCTAGAAGGCCTCGCGTGTCGCGACAGAATTAAGATCCCCTTCGCGTGGCACGGGGGAATAGATTTTCCAGCAGGTTGTATTTGTGAGCTGCATTTTCTGTCAGCTCCGGAAAACTCAGATTTTTAACTTCAAATGAGCATATCTTTTGACTCGTAAGTCCGTTTTAGGTGATTCTTTTTCCTATACGTCTGTAAATTCGTTACCAACGTGCCTATTACAATCATCATACCAAAAGTTTAACTTACGGTCTGAACAACTAAAAGTCACTTATGAAATTATTCGACCCATTTCAACTTCACACAATTAACTGCCATTTGGCTAGTAAATTTTTTTGGCACTTTATACCTAACATCCGGGGCTTATTATCACCCGCATTTCTTTACCAATCTGATGGCTTAATTCTCTTGTGATTGCCATCGCCAATTTAACTCTCTAAAACACTAGTACAATCATTTACACAACTAATCGACCCGTTTGGCTCATCTTGTGGAATCCTCCATTATGATGACTACCAAACGATTTTCTTGTCACTCTTAGCCTATTAATTCAAGTAATGATCATGGTCGCTACAATCGACACCATAACTATCCTATAATGAGACTTCGCATAATTTAACAACAATTTGTTTAATGTAACGGGTCAAGTTAAATACTTTCATAACTAAACAACATTATCGACCAACAATTCTAATTAACTATTTTGACCCGTTTGTTTGTCAAGTGAACTTAGTCACTTCTATGACATACCAACTCGCAATTGACACTACATTCTCATTAACATTTCTAAGACTATTGTTTATGCATAATGTAACGAAACCGAAGTTACGTACCTTTAGAGCACACCCTTCAATCGCGCGTCACCACCGGCTTGTCCACTTGACGCCCCGGTTTCTTTGCCTAAAGAGTTCAATTCACAACCTATTTAGAACTCTTTTCATAATCATTAACGCATAATTTGCTATAATAATCAAATATGCGTTTTCATCCGATTTTAGCACTTTAATCCTCACTTAGGCATTTTAACAAACACCTAGCGGGTCAGATTTTTACATAACCTTTACTAGGTTCTTGACATGTTATTTTCATCTACATTCACTTCAATTAACAATTCTATACTAAATTTTAACATAAATAATTTCGGATTCATCACATGAATTCAGATTTCACTAGAATAAGAACCATAATTCTAGTGTTTATTTAGTTTCTACAAACTCTCTAATCACCTACAATGGTGATTATAAACCGCACAAGTATAATGCTAGATTTTAACAAGAAATCATCTAGGGTTTATCCCTAGATGCCATATTACTTCTAATTCCATCCATGCAAGACATAATCAAGCTCAATTTCAGTTTTTCACAATTAACCTATAATTTAAGATGGATCAAAACATCAAGATTTTGCATACCTTATGATCCCCTCAACAAGGTGATCACTAATTCGTGCTTGAAAATCGATTTGGAGCTGATTTGAACTCTCAATTTGATCAAGTTTGACATGCACTAGGGTTTGGTGGGGAGCCTGTGTCGTCCCCTGTGTTCTTGTTCGACCAAACACACCTAAGTGTGTGTTTGGTGTGTGTTATTTTGATTATAATCACCCAAGTTTCCAACTTTGTAACTTAGGTCCCTCGATTATTGTTTCGTTTATTAATTTAGGAGTTCCCATCCATTTATTTGGTTTCAAAATGTTGTATCTAACTGGGTTATTTAGTCCTAGTCAGTTTATCCTCGTTTATTTTATACTTTATAATTCTAATATAAAGTTTTATATTTTCGGGGTGTTACAGGGTCCCCCGAAACTTTCTCTTGGTTTTTAGCTTTAAGTATTTTTCTGAGAAAGCGTTCGGGTTCTTCTAGAGGTTCTTTTATGTCTCTACTAGAACTGGAGCTCATACACTATGTAGAAAGTTCAGATGTGGTGCCTGGGTTCCAAGTCCTGCAATAAAAACAGAAAAGAACGTTAGTCAGAAGCTTCACCACGGCCCCATGCTCAGATGAACACGGCCCGTGGTCGGAGATGCAGTAATTGTTTTCCGGATCCCTGTTACTGGGGAGTTCGACACGGCCCCGTGTTGCACCGACACGGCCCCGTGCTCAACTCTCTGTAACTCGGAAAATAAAAACTGCCAGTAACAATGCTGGGCACGGCCCGTGCTAAGCTCTGCAGAAACTGAAAAACTAAGAAAATCCTAAAAAAACAGAAAAATTAGAAAAAACGATTAGGCCGTTGATTCCTAACTTTCTTAAAATCCTTGTGTCCTCGGCAACGGAGCCAAAAACTTGATGTGCGTAAGTGTGTATAGTTTTTAATGTATATTTTAAGCCCTTTTTAACACTTTTTAGCCAAGTTTTAAATTTATAAAACACGATATTTACTAACACTAAACACACATATGGGCAAGTGCACCCATCGTGAGCGTAGTATAGTGTTGGTAAGATACCGAGGTCATCCAAGGACACAAGAGCTTTTAATACCAGTTTATCCTCAACGTCTAATCAAATCAAAAGTTAGAAAAAGGTTTTTAAACAAGAAAAATAAAACTAACTAAAATGCTGAAAAAAAAACAGATAGACAAGATGAATCACTTGGATCCGACTCGTGTTTAGTGTAACCTTTGATTATTTCCGCACTTTTGCACTTTTTAAGAGATTATCTTAGTTATTGTAGTAGGCCCCTCTTTTGAAGGTGACGTTACCCTCAACCCAGTAGTTTGAGTCAGCAAGGATACAATCCTAAATGGTCGGATTATTGAAAGATAATTAATTAAGTTATTAATGCATAATGTGGTAGGCCACTCTTTTGAAGGTGACGTTACCCTCAGCTAAGTAGTCTGAGTCAGCAGGGATACAGTCCTAAGTAGCCGGGTTAAAGTTTCAATAGTAGCTTACATATGAGGGGATCAAAGAGTTTGGACCCCCGCCATCCAATACCGGTGGGTATTGAAGGAGGTCCTACTAAATTTGACCCAGGTCCTTGCAGGATCTATACACTGAACAAGGCAAGACTCTTACCAAACCGTTCCCTTAACCCCCGACCAGGTAGCCAACATATCTCCATATAGACCGTGGAGATATGAATGGTGAAAATCTTTTATTTTATATAGACAGTAAAATAATGCCAAGACACCACGGACAAACGATAAGGAAGAATCACCTTCAACATAAGAAACTAGTTATTAAAGTCATTAATACATAACCAAATAAAAAGTGCGAAAAGATTAAAAATAAAAAGTATTACGCTAGACACTTGTCTTCACCAAGTGATGTAAGAGACTTAGGCAAACATGGCCTTTGATTGTCAAGAACTCTTACGATCAATCTTGGATCCCGAGACGACTCACACACTCTATGATGGATAATGGATGATGGTGGTGGATGATGGTGTTGTGATGGTGGTGGGTGAACTGTGAGAGAGGTGGTGTGCCAAGGGATGGTTTGCAAATAAGCCAAGCACCCCTATTTATAGCCTGAACAGACGCTCGGGCACGGCCCCGTGTCCACCCTCCTTCTCTTTCTTCATTAATTGCAGTTTGTCTGCATTAGTTAACCACACCCCCGTGTCCGCTGGGCCGTGTGCAGAAGCATATCTACTATCAAGATTTCCTCAGATCCTGTGAATCTTAGAGTTGACCACGGCCCCGTGTCCGGTGGGCACACCCCGTGGTGGGTGATAGAAGCTTCTACAGTTTTGTCTTTTCTGCAAACACTTGGGCACGCCCCCGTGCTCACTGAGCACGGGGCGTGTTTAGCCTTCTGCTCTCTTGTTTTTTGCTTGGGAATATGCTGTCGGGGGGTCTGGCATGCCACGTTTGTTCCTTTTCTTGTATTTATGTTAGATTTAGCTGCCGTTTTGCTTCTTTTGTTCATTTGGGCTCATTTAATCCTGAAAATACAAAAGGAAGACAAAAACATACTTTTTCCAACATTAGTACTAAAAAGGGTTAGTTTTATGCCATATTTGATGTAATTTATATGTTGCATTTTGTACACATCAGTGGTATAGTTGACGGTGGTTAGAAGGGGGGAAGGTGGTGGTGGAGTTGATGGCGACGGTGGTTTTAGAGGGAGAGAGAAAGAGAGGGGTAGAGAGAGATAGAGAGATAAAGTGGAGTTTATAAAATCAGATTATCTTTATAATTTAAATCTTTTTATGTTTTTAAATTAAATTAGATTAAAAAAAACAATAAAAATACATATGTGAAAAAAATTACACATGCACTAAGCATGCCACTTTGGATAAGGGGGTTGGCCACATAGGATTACAATGACACGTAGGATTAAAAAACAAACAGAGTTAGTGTTTAGTTAACGTCGAGGTGACAGCCTGACAGGTACACCAAAGTGTCCAATTGGGGGTGGTGGAAGCCAAAGTGAAAGTTGGGAGTGACAATGACCAATTTTGATTAGTTGGGGGTGATAAAATCCATTTCCCCCCTTTTTTTTGTCATGTCCACCTAATTATAATTATGTGGTCCTTATAAAATTAAATTTATCGGATCTACTAATTTTTTTAAAAACATTGAGGCCCAAGGACCCCGACCCGCTCTATGTGGGTCCGCCCCTGCTTGAAAATCAGACCAATAAAATACAACATATAACCATATGAAAATAAATAAAACAAGAGGAAACAAAGATTACTAGTTAATATTAAACGAAGCAAGAAAACAGGGGAAACAAAGAGATGCAAGTTACAACAGTCTATGATATTCATGACCATTTGGAACTTCTTTCATGTCTCTTGCCTTGAATACTCAAGAAGTACATGCAGAAAAATATAACTAGTTGGTAGTTATGCAGTTTATATAATACCTTATAGAAAAAGGTCGGTGCCTATTTGCCACCCACTCATTATCTATCTATAATGCAATATAAAGCATCTCCTATGTACTAAATAGTAATTTTCAAGAAAATTTTAAGATGGCAGTCGAACAAATCTTCATTTTTAACACTTTTTCTTCCCATCATGCCCCTTTCTCCCTCAACTTATACCTAATCGTCTCTCCTTCAACTGTTTGTTTTCCCACAACAGCAAATTAATGCGAACTTAAATCACGTGAACGCTTCAAATGGCAAATGGTTCGATTCCATTTTTTACGTTCAATGGGTAACACCATAAATGGTAGCAAAGACGGTGGCGGTGGGAGAACCTCGTCATCCACCTAGGGTTTCAATTGCATCTTTCGTCTACCAAACATCACAACTGCAATCTTGAAGGAGGCAGAGCCACCGTTAGCGTCACCGGAATAATCTCGTAATCTCACAGGTTAGTTATCCGGACGTTTAATTACATATGTCCTGATGTTATTTATGTATAATCTGTTTCATTATTAGGTCTACAGATTGTCAATTTTGTGAGACGAGAGGCTTTGCAAATGCTTAGAAATGCTCTGGAAGGTTCTGGAGGCAATGGTTCTTTTCCTGTATATGCAGAGGCATTTAAAATTATTATGCGGGTGGGTGTTGGAGATAAATCGTTTATTTTCAAGAAAGCTGCTGCAAGATGTTTGAAAGCTTTTACTAATATTGGGGGCCCCGGTTTAGGGGCTGGAGAGCTTAACAATTCTGCCTCTCATTGTGTCAAGGTATCACTTTCTTGTATCCTTTTGTAGTTACTCTCTGTAGTTCTGTAGTTGAGGTATCAAAATGAGCGGGTTTGGTAATGAGACAAACGTGTTTGGTTTTAAATGGGTTTGACTTTTAGCCAAGTTTTATAAGTTATCCCATTTGACCCTTTAATTATTCTAATAAAACACTACATGTGGTTTTATACATTTTGAATACATTTTAGGTGATCCAGTTTCGACTTGAAAGAATTCATTTATGGAAATAAAAGTAAACTGAAATTTGAAACTTTAATGGTCAGATATAGCTTTACTTGTAAAAAGGACCTTTAAAAAAATTGAACTTTGATGCATTGGATTTTCTCAATATATGCTATATTTTGATAAATTATATTATTTTTGCAGCAAGTGGACCTCGCTTAAAGAATTTGCGAGTTGGTCTAACTTTGTCATGGGTGTTTTTCTTACAGGTAATTGTTGTGTCTGTTGTACTTCTCATGATTTTATCTGCAACATTTATCCTTGTCATTTCTGAATTGCTGTTACATGCACATTTCACTGTTAATGCTTGAACAATTTATGGATTCTGATAAATTGCTGCTACATGCACATTTTACTTTTAATGCTTGAACAAGTAGACATATTCTGAAGTTACACAATTGTTTTTTCTAATATTTTCCTTTTACGAATAAAGCTCGAATTTTAAAGTACATTTCAGGCCATTCGTCTCAAGTATATGCATCCAGATAGCGAGCTCCAAAATTAACTTGTGCAGATTATGGATATGCTTCGTACAGATTCTTGCATCTACTCATTGGTATCTCCTTGTCATTTTGTAGCCTTGTCGTTGTTTTCTTAATGTTTGTGAAGCAAAAGAGCAACGCCTTTATGTAGTTGCAACTTGTCTTTTGCCATATATTTCGTTCTTTTATGAATTTTAAGTTTTAACGTAGTTAGTGGCTTAGTTCTTAGTGGTTTCATCCGAAAGGATCGATCAACCTTGCTAATGTATGATTTGTATTTTCTTTCAGTTTATGTTATTTAATTGCATGGAGGTAAGAGATCCAGAAGTTGTTTATCCAAAACTTGTGGATATATGCGCTTTCAGGTTTTCTCACTTATGGAAATTGTATAATTTTGTGTAATATTAAATTATAAAGCCCTTTGTACAAAAGTTTCATCTTGAACATTTTAACTTTTGAGTACAAATAGTTTCAATTGCACAATTTTAATGCAAAGTAGTTACTTATGAATGTCTGATCGAAATAAATTCATGATCTCGACACGAAAAAAACTGGTTTGGGTCGATTAACACGACTCTTATAAAAACGGGTCGGGTTTGGGGTTGACGTATATTAAAACGGGTTGACCCGTTAACCCGTTTAACTTTTTAGAAAAAAACTTTTATATTTTTGTTTTTGTTTTTCCCGTTTATATTTTACAAGGTTACTCATAATAATGTTAATGTTAGTTTTGACGCATTATAATTATTTACTTGTCAAACTTATACTCAACATTAAACATGTTATTAGTAACCCGCTTAAAACCCAACAATTTGTTTAAAAATTGTAAGACTCATATAAAAATACAGGTTAGACGGGTCAGGTTCGTGTTGCCCCGCATTTATATGTGTGCGGGTTAGGGTTGAAATCTATGACGTATATTGTCGCTTCTTCATCAGGCGCGGCGAATGGTGAACGACAAGTCCAACTAGAATACAACAGACGTGGCATAACTCGGGTCTGGTGAATAGAAAGAACGACATAACGAGATCCGATTTGGTCGAAACCTACCAAGGCGCGTGACGACTCGGCAGCTACACTGAGGTACTTAACCATATCTTTATATTAACTAGATTCGTTTGACCCGTTTACATTTATTGTTGATTCTTGGTCATGACGGTCTTATAGAGCGCTCTGAGGTAAATGGTTTGGTCACATAACGGGTTAAAAAAGACAAGTTTATATACGGGTACTAATTGTTGTTGACTTGAATGGTTTGAACATGTAATGCATTTAACGCACTCCGCCACAACGCATGGGTAATCATACTAGCAAATGCATATGGTAGCAAATGCATATGGTAAACAGAAGAAGAACACAGATTTTTTATGACGTGGTGACTGATAAAAGCTGTCGATACCAGCAAAATGGAATCCGTGCAAGGAGGTGGAGTACCCTGGTCAGGTTCTTAGATATGTGATTTGTGCTTTATTGGTATCCTTCTTACATATTTGTTTTGTTTGTGTTCGTAACATGAACTCGACCTGATGCTGCTTCTTAGTTATAATGTAATAATATAGTTAATCTCAGGTAGAAATCCATCCACCACATAGTGTTGCCAGCATTCCTCTATGTAGCCAACATTTCCAAAGAAGGATGTGTAGCACTGCACAAGTCTCTTAAAGAGGTGCGTAAACAGTTATTTCCAGCTTTATTGTAAGTTGTTAAATAAGGTGGGAATTTTGACCTGTTTACATATGGATAAATTGATTACATTATTTTTTATTTAATGGGTCAGGCACTTTTGACCTATTTACATATGGGTGATTTGATTGGATTATCTAATTTAAAAAATTGTTTAAGCATTGCTTAGGCTGCATCTTTCATCATGTGTTGGTTTAGTATTCCTAATAGTTTGTTACTGATATAATTAGTAGTTATATCTTAAAGGTAGTCTTGCCTAATGCAGGTCATGTTCCCACTTGTCACACCCCCAAAATCCACAAGCGGAGTATCACCGCATGAGGCGTGACTGACCAGGATCTAGCCACCAATCACATTGAACTCATAGGTATATTTAAATAAAACTTTCATTCATTAACAGTAAGTGTTACAACGTTACAAATAATTCACAGTATACAGCGGAAGCAAAATTTATTCGTTAAGTGTTTATAAACCATATGTAAAAACCATTAGTCTTGTGTCGATTTCCATGTATCTCGACCCATGACCACTCCAGCCTCCCAGACAGCAAGTTCCAACTATATGCACCTAAAGACCTGCAAGGCATGTAGCAACGAATCCATAACAAAGTTGAGCGAGTTCACAGTTGGTTGTCCGTTTTAAAGTTGTTCCAAAAATCATAAGTTTATCCGAAAACCAGTTGTTTATCAGTTCCCTGTTTCTCAAACCATAACCAGTAGGGGCTACCCCATGTTGTAAACCACTAGACTAGTTATATATATTGGCGTCCTTCCCAACCGAGGACGGAGGTACGTATTCTACCCAACCGAGAATACTCAGGTTAAATGTAGACGTCCTTCCCAATCCTAGGATGGAGGTACGTATTCTTCCCAATCCGAGAATACGCAGGTTTAGTGTAGGCTTCCTTCCCAATCCGAGGACGGAGGTACGTATTCTACCCAACCGAGAATACACAGGTTGAATGTAGTCTATTAGTGGTGAGTATACAGGTATTGTCTTAGCTTCTTAATCCCATTCCCAACCCACCGGGAATCCCATGCCTTAAGAGTGTGAACTCACATTTGGTTTGCTCGGTATGTTATGTTAATTTACCCGTTCCAAGTTGGTCAACCAAGCCCTACCGTGGTTACCAAAAATAATTAGCTTGTATACACGTAATCACATAGTCTTTAAGCACGTTACACATGTAGCATACCCGTAATACACATACCAATATGCAAGTTGCAACAAGAGATCATGTAACACATAGTAAACGTCTGAGCCACACACTATTCCTAACATCGGTCAATATGTCACATAACAATTTCACAACCCATTCCATTTATCCTACCCATATGCGGCCCAGTTATCATGTACAGCCCAAGTAAATGTGCCACACCAAACCTTTGTATAACGAAAGCATATAATAGACTTAGTTCATGCATATAAGACCATCCGTAGTGGGGCGTTTTTAAAAAAAAAAAAATTGAAAAAAAACGCCCGGAAACGCCCCCACCACCATTACGGTAGGCGTTATTTTAAAAAAAAATTCAAAAGATTGCATGTTGGCGTTTTAATTATAACGCTGAAGTGGTCAAATGAGCATAAGCATGTGCCCAATGGAGTGTGAGTCTGGCAAGGAGGAGTGGTCCCAGGTTTGACTATTAACTAGTTTGTTTTTTTTTTTTAATGATTGGAAGGGGCATTATTAGGCATTATGCCCACTACACCACTTTTGCAATAATGTCCCATGCTAACTGGGATGACACATGTCAAATAATGCCCCATGATGAAGACATTATTTTGTTCCACCACTACACGTAGTCTAATAGACTTACATGTTTGTGGCTGTATAAAAGAAAGCATGCGGGGACCCCATATAACATGTGCGCCGGCCACTTAGAGATCACATGATCAGATCATCAATTGTCAACTTCATATACATTTTGATTGAACTTTGAATTCTTGTATTTTGATAGGGCCAAACTATCTACACACCAAGTGTGTAGATAGTCACCTTTAAAAGGTGTTTTTTTGTCCTTATATGCACACCCTGCAGTGTCAAACTGTGACAAAAATGCGACGTTTTGGTCCGGTTAACCAGACAAAAACTGACGGGTGTCTGACGGGTCTGTTGACCGGACCAAAACGCCGAGCTTTGGCCGCGTTTTGATCCTGTCAACCAGACCGGGTGTCAGTCTTTTGTCTGGTTGATAGGACCAAAACGCGGCCAAAGCTCAGCGTTTTGGTCCGGTCAACAGACCCGTCAGACACCCGTCAGTCTTTGTCTGGTTAACCGGACCAAAACGCCGCGTTTTGGCCACAGTTTGACACTGCAGGGTGTGCATATAAAGACAAAAAAACACTTTTTTTGGTGTGTAAATAGGTAAAATAGTGTGTAGATAGGTACACCCTTTTTGATAACTTGACAGGGTCATCACGTGATGTTGGTTTTGAGGTCCAATTGAAATCAATTGATTTTATAGCATTGTCGGCCCATTCAATATTGAAAGTCTTTCGATAATAATGAAGGTTGTTGGTCCAATGATGTTTTCTAACATTTAATATCCAGTCGTTCCATTCAAGAAATAAAGTGAACGGTTCATTAAAGTTTGGTATGAATTGATTAAATATAAATCATTCAATAAATTCTAACATGCAACTGCCAACTATAATGGGACCCCTATAACACCATCATATATCCTTATCTTGACTATTTCTACTATGTTTACTATAAGCATTCATCGACTTTTAAACAATTTCAATGCCAATAATTAGTAATCAACTATCATATATCAATTTAGAGGTCATACCCATCTAACCTATTCACTCGATAATTCATGTATACATAACCTTAATTTACCAACATTAAATCAATCATGCAATACCTAACCACCAAGATCCCTATATCATGCATACGGTAAAGCACAATCATCATATACAAGCAGGCTTTATTCATAACAATCGATACACTACCACTCATCATCATGCCAATCGGCCCACAGTTAAACATCACAACAAAACATACATACGCTCATAGTTTGTAAATCTAGCACCCACATAACAAGATCAAATAATTAGAATTTAACATCAAAGCGAATTTACTGACCACGAGGGTTGTTCGAATATGGTGGGGCCTTGAAGATGATGGTGTCTACTGCCGTATGTAAGTTGGAATAGGTAGGGTTTGTTAAAGTTGCAAACTAAAACACCCACCCCCCATAATTACGTACTATAAGAAGAATAAAAGGAGGAATTGGGCCGGTTTCACAACTGTTGGGCTTGGGCTGATGAATAGCAACACAAGGGGGTATCTTTAAGGGAGGTTGGGCCGAGTTTATAATTAAAACAACAACGGTCCAGTGCATTATGACAGTAGGTGCGGCCCAAACTATGTTAGTTCCCTATTATCATCACAAGAAATATGAACGAGACATAACACGAAACGGGATCAATTGACTAAGAGACACTGAACTTGAAAATTCGGGTTGTCACATCATCCCCAACTTGAAAGAAATTTCATCCCGAAATTTGACAAGTAAGCACAAAGGAGTGAGGTGATAAATCAAGATTGTTGCTAATTTTCCTCGGGTGCCACACCACTGCGTATTGTTGACTCCGGCGCAACGTGCGGGTTTCCCACTAGTATTATATAATACCTTATAGAAAAAAGTCGGTGCTTATTTGCCATCCACTCATTCTACCCTAAGCTTTTCTATAATGTCAAAACTAACCTTTTAACTTTGTAATTCTACCCCCCCCCCCCCCACCCCCCCCCACCTAAAGTTTTGAGTTAACCCTAAACCTAATTTACTACGCTTTTATTTATATGTACATATCGGTATAAGACTATGGGGTGTGGAGGAGAGTAGTCCTCAAAGGATGATCCACCATGTAAGTGTCCATGTAAGCGGGTGTGGGGATGAGCCTAAAGGGGATGGACCTAGGGCGTGGGGATGAGCCTCAATATATATATATATATATATATATATATAGGGGAATGCTAAAATGAGAACCACCTCGAGTTGTAAGAACCGTGAGAACTACACCGTAGGGGGCGCGGTGGACTAAATTTTTTTTCATAGACGTAGATGCATGTATAAAAACGCCATTTGTAAAAAAAAATTAAAAAAAATGTCGTGTGTGTAGTTTTGAGCGCCACAAGTTTGTGTTTACGGGACCCGTAAATCTGGTCGGAAAATTTACGGGTCCCGTAAACACAAACTTGTGTTGCTCAAAACTACACCCACGACATTTTTTTTTTAATTTTTTTTTACAAATGTTGTTTTTATACATGCATCTACGTTTCTGAAAAAAATTTGGTCCACCAAGGCCCGGATCAAAAAGTTCTCGCGGTTCTTACAACTCGATGTGGTTCTCATTTTAGCGTGATCCTATATATATATATATGGGACCGCTTAAATGAAAACCACCTCTAGTTATGAGAACCATGAGAACCACTTATTAGCCTTTATATCAACTTAATAGATGGATGAGATTAAAAGTAACAAAAATTAATATTAAATGGTTTTTGTCTTATTATGTTTTTAATATTATAATCTAAAAGGGTATTTAAGTAATTTTGTTTTTTTTTGTCTTATTTAGTTTATTGTTTTTTATTACAATTTTGTCCTATTACATTAATTATTTTTTTTCTAAAATCAGATTTCTTTATTAAACAAATATTTTGAAATCAGATTTTTTATATAAAAAAAATTTATGCGCGTTTTTTTACCACCCGTTTTTTACGCGCGTTTTTTTACGACCCGTTTTACGCTCCGTTTTTTTCACGCCGATTTTGCGACCCTTAGTTTTTAAGTGCCGTTTTTAGGCCCGGTTTTAGGCGCCGTTTTTTGCCGCGCCGTTTTTTACGTCACGTTTTTTACAAGCCGTTTTTGCGCCCCATTTTTTACGTCCCGTTTTAACGCGCCGTTTTAACGTCCCGTTTTTACGCGCCGTTTATACGGCCCGTTTTACGAGCCGTTTTTCTACGCCCCGTTTTTTCACGCCGTTTTTTGCGACCGGGTTTTTACGTGCGGTTTTTTATTCCCGGTTTTACGCGCCGTTTTTACACTTTTTACGTTTTACGTTTTACGTTAACCTTTTTAGACTTTTTACATTTTAAGTTTTACATTAAAATTTTTACGTTTTATGTTAAAACTTTTTACTTTTTACATCAAGCGTCGTTATTTTAACACGCCGTTTTTTTACGCGCCGTTTTTTACGCGCCAATTTTTTAACGCCGTTTTTTTACGCACCGTTTTTTTCAACGCGCCGTTTTTACGAGCCAGTTTTTAACGCCGTTTTTTTTTTACGCGCCAATTTTTTACGCCGTTTTTTAACTCCGATTTTTACGCGCCAATTTTTTAACGCCGTTTTTTACGCGCCGTTTTTTAACGCCGTTTTTTCAACACGCCGTTTTTACGTTAACGTAATTTACGTTTTACGCGCCGGTTTTTTACATTAACGTTTTTACGTTTTACGGCCCGGTTTTTTACGTTTTACTAAAAAAAATTTACGATTTACGTTTTACCTAAAACTTTTTACGTTTTACGTTAAACTTTTTACATTTTACGATTTACGTTAAACTTTTTACGTTTTACGTAAAAGTTTTTACATTTTACGTTTTTTGGTTTTATGTTTTACGTTTTTACGTTAAAAAAGTTTACGTTTTTACGTTAAACTTTTTACGTTTTACGTTTTACGTTAAACTTTTTACGTTTTACGTTAAAACTTTTTACGTTTTACGTTAAACTTTTTACATTTTAGGTTTTACGTTAAACTTTTTAAACTTTTAACGTTTTACGATTTACGCAAAACTTTTTACGTTCTACGTTTTACTATAAACTTTTTACGTTTTACGTTAAACTTTTCACGTTTTACGTTTTACTTGAACTTTTTTACGGATTACGTTAAAATTTTTACGTTTTTTTACAAAAAAAATTTAGCGTTTTTTTAGGTTTTACGTTAAACTTTTTTAAACTTTTAACGTTTTACGATTTACGCAAAACTTTTTACGTTCTACGTTTTACTATAAACTTTTTACGTTTTACGTTAAACTTTTCACGTTTTACGTTTTACTTGAACTTTTTTACGGATTACGTTAAAATTTTTACGTTTTTTTACAAAAAAAATTTAGCGTTTTTTTAGGTTTTACGTTAAACTTTTTAAACTTTTAACGCTTTACTAAAAACTTTTTACGTTTTACGTAAAAAAATTTGCTTTTTACGTTTTTACGTTAAAAAGTTTACGGTGTAACTTTTTTTTTTACAAAAGTTTTTTTTACACAAAAATAAACGTACCCAGAAAAAAAAACTAACAACATCAAAACAAAGTGTATATCGAAAAAAAACGGGGTTTGGCTCAGATTATCCGATAATCAAAAGGCTGCAAAAGTAGGGTTGCAGGTTCAAAAAACCTACCTTCCGCCGTCCTTGCCGAGCCATCGTCATCAAAATCTACGTTTTTTTTTCATCATCGCCACCCAAATCAATCGTATCAAAACTCACAGATTCAAAAAACACTAATCACCAACAGATCAATACAAACAGATCTAAACCAACAGATCAATACCAACAGATCTAAACCAATAGATTAATACCAACATATCAAACCCACAATCCAGTGATAAAAATCACCAGAAAATCAAGAACATAGTTCACTGATCAAACAAAAATCACCAGAAAAATCAGAAATCAACAAGAACAAACCCACAGAGTTCATCAGACAAAAAATCTAGAAACCCCATCAAACAAAAATGAAACCCCATCAAACAAAATAAAGAAACCCCATCAAAAATCAAGTAACCCCCATCAAACAAAAACAAGAATTCCAACTGAAAACTCACAAAGTCCGATGAAAACCGGCAGACCGAGAATCCGACCGCTGGCGTCGCCCCTACACCACTGTCTTCCTCTTCCGGCGTCGCCCCAACCACCACCGTTCACCACTCTTCTGCTCTGATTTTAGCCGCCGTGTGGCACCACTAGAGGGTGGTGGCTGGGTGTTTTTTTTTCTGTCGGAAGAAAGAGAGACGAGGGGGTGAGGGGCATGCTTTGTCGGCTATCTTTTGCCGCCGACGGCTGGTGCTCCACCTCGTCTTCACCGGCCAGCGCCGCCACCCATAGTGTTGGCCGACTCGTCATCATCCAGCAGGGAGGAGAGGTTCAGGAGAGAGAGAGAGATTGATGAGAGATAGAGGTGGTGGCCGGCTGAGATTCCCAGTAATTTTGAGGAGAGAGACCAAAGAAGGGGGTTTTCAAAAATGAAGGGGGTTTCAAAATTGTGTAGAGAGAGAGATGATCTAACATATATAAAATGTGAGGAGAGAGAAATCTGACAGTAATTAATGTGGAGAGAAGTTAGAGAAATGACATTTGTGGGGAAATGACCAAACTACCCTTTTAAGTGGCAAAATCTAATTGGTTGAGAATGGTTCTCACGGTTCTTATAACTGGAGGTGGTTTTCATTCTAGCGGCTCCCTATACACACACACACACATATATATATATATATAGGGTGGGGTTCGGCTACAAAGTCCATTTTTCCTACAAAGTGTACAAAGTCATAAAAAACCACAATTTCACCCATAAAACACACTCAAAACCCACAAATAACAGTGTGAAGATCACTAAAACACAATATCCAAACCCTAACATTCCATAAAAACTTCAAACACAGCATCGTAGAACTATGAATATAAAACACAACATGATGATCATCATAAAACACACTAATGTTAGTCATTCGAAAATCAAAGCCTTATCATCCAAAACACAACACAAAACCCACAAATATGGCATTCTAGTAATCTTTACTTTGTTATTTGTGGGGTTTGAGTGTCTTTTATGGCTGAAATTGTGGTGTTTTATGACTTTGTACACTTTGTAGGAAAAATGGACTTTGTAGACAACTCCCACTATATATATATATATATATATATATATGTGTGTGTGTGTGTGAAATAAAATGAAACTGGCTCGTCTTCTCTGCCTTGCCTTCAACGTTTGCAATGGGGACGTCCCGAGGGGGAGGGGGTGTTCCGGCCCGTCGCCGCTCCTCGAGGCCCCGGGGACGAGCCCCACACCGATTAGCCTAAATTCGAGTTCAATTACATTATATGCTTTTTATTTATAAAAGAGTCGGGTCAATTATAAAATGTTTTATTTTTATGTACGTTTTGAAGTAAATTTAGTTTGAAAACAAATCGGGTCAAATATAATATGTTTTCTTCGACGGTATAAATATGAGTTACTATACATTTCGAGTAAATTTTGTTCGAAAACGACTCGGGTCAGGTAGGGTCGATTGTAGTCTATACTTTATCACGCCTCCTATGACACCACCAAACGTGTTTATGAATCCCCCGTGTTTCAAGGCCTGTCATACCTGCCCTAGGACTCAGTATGAATAACCTTGGAGAACCTTCCGCTCTAACTTTTGATCTTTCCCCCGCGTCAGCCAGACTCTTCCGCCTCGCAGTACGATTCTTTTTTCTTGTTAGCAGTGTGACTGGCTATGATTGATTTTTCTTGGCGCACATAGACCTTGGTGATCTTCATGATTTCTTCAATAGTGTCCGGAACGCCATTCCTGTCATGTAACTTTCTAAATGCTTGTCATCATTCACGCCTTGCAGGAAGGCGCCGCAACCCAAATATTGGGTTAGGCCAGGAATATCGATACTTTCTGTCACACCCCGATATTTGCACATATTACCGGTGGGCCCGGTGGGGAGTAACGTGACGTAGTTGATATCATCATAGACAATTAACACAATATTATAGCATAGCGGAAGGCTTGGTAGATAATTACTATTACAAACCATAATGTCCTAGTGTCCGAAATAAAAGAATACACAGACTGGTTGTAATAGAGATCCACATGCGGATCATAAAAACAAATACAAGAAACTTAAATAACAGACTTCAGGCATCTAAGGATTTGCAAGATCCTCTTATTTGACACCAAGCAGCTCCAGCCTAATTTCGAGAGGTACCTGTCACTTAGACTTTGAAAAATACGTCAGTTTTCACTGGTAAATACAATTAACCGACTCATTTGTAAAGAGTTTATGAAAATTGATTTAGGCGCACAAGGCACAAAACCATTTATAACTTGGGACAATTTTTATATAAAATCTTGTATACAGATTTACATGTTTGTCATACATATGGGGCCGGTTTGGAAGCCGATCATGATTAACCGACTCACCACTATAAAACCCACAAAGGAGTTATCCCCAACATGTTGGTTATTTAGCATTTGCATCTGTCAGGTGTATGCCTACACCCCGTGCATAGGTCGTGGCCATTTTCAAATGAAATGAGCCGAGGATATCCAGGACACGGTCGTATTAACCCCCAATGTTTATGTTATCAAACAATACATATTAAAACGGGTTATGCAATTTATTAATCACAATATGATTAAATGATTTCATACCCGACCAAGCGGTATTATAATACCGTATACCAAGCCCGTATAAGGGAAAATAAGTTAAAAGTATTTACCTGAGTTAAGATGCAAGAAAAAGCTACTCAGCCGTATAATTTCTAAGACCTTATGCAAATATCTTCTACCGAAGCTACTTAATCTGTATGGAAAGGTTTATTAACCTATTAGGATACTAACGGGTCTTAATTAAGTCAAATACTTAGACCGGTTAGTTTGAAAGATACTTTACGGTTCGAAACGCTAGATTAAGCGGAGACCGGAATGGAATGTGATTTAGACCCTACAGGTTTGGATACTTGTATAATATGGGTAAACTAAACACATTCTGGATTTTGAAGATTTAATGATAAGGTTAAACCCGTTTCGGTTAATTAATGCAAACTAGTTACATAAATCGAACCGAACCCATAAATGCATAACGGGTAACCAAATGAACCATATACAATTCCATATGTTATTATGCTTGAAATATGTTAAGACATCAGTAGGATGTTAACATATATGCCCAAGAAGTATTTAAAAACCAAATTAAGTCCCGTAAGGGCATTTTGGTCATTTTGAGATTTACAAAAAGGGGTTTTAAAGTAAACTGATGTTCTGGTCTAAAACATTCTGTAAAAATATTTATTTTATGATGTTAAAACAATAGGATATCATTCATATGTGTGGTTTACCATTTATGGCCAAACTATGCCCCGAAAGGGTATTTTGGTTATTTCACATATGTTTTTAGGGACATAATTGGAAGTCCGAGTTCATGACTTATACCTACTGTAAAAATATTAAAATTTATTTATAAATTCAGTTGGTAACAAGTCTTGGGTGCTAAATATGGGTTTAAACCATACTATGCACCTAATTAGCGTAAAAATCGATAATTGACGATATTTGCGATGTTTATGTGATTCTGAGATTTTGAACAGCCTTGAATGCTTAAAATATTTTATTTTTCATATCAATTTAGTAGAAAAAGGTTTGGCATGTTAATCATATGTAAATCACATTTTATTAGCAAAAAGGGCATTATCTTCAATTATGGAATTTATACAAGAACTCTAAGTTATGGTCAGTATCTAATCTGACCAAACATTCCAAAAATTCCTAAAAATGATATCATAACAGTAGGTGATGAGTTTTGGGTCAAAATCTATGTTTAAACATGAATTATGCGTAAAAGTGTCATTTAGACTTTATAAAAGCTAAATTTACGATATATAGCATAACATCAATTTGAGACCAGAAAACAATGCCAAATTAATTTTGACATGTTTATATATTAGTACTTAACCTATTTGTATACTCACATATTCAAAAATCTCATTTTTAAACTATAAGGGCATAATGGTCAAAATTAAGCATAATAACAAGAACATGCATATAATTCAGAATATTAAGCGACCAGGTAATATAACCTCAGAGGGTTATACTACTACATTATATGGTCCTAATGGAAGCTTAAAACATAAAGGATTTAAGCCTAATCGGGCCAGAACTGAAAGTCAAAGCAAAAGTCAAGTTTTTGCGACTTTTGGTTGTGAACCGACCCTAAACTCAGAATTGTCGGGTTGAACATGCTTAGACATGTTCGAATAATATTTACCAAGTTATTTAAGTGACAAAATATAATTTATAACCTATGCATTATTAGTTTTGATTATTATTTACAAATCTGACATGTTTGACTTTTTAATTAATTAGTTTGACCATTTGGGTTTTAACCGAAAGTCAAAGTCATTTTACAAAAACTTTGACTTTGGGCCATAAAACCTCTAAAACTGAACTAAAGTGGATAGGGACACTTACAAAAGGTCCTAGCTCGAATGTTGTACTATTAGGGAGTCTCCTTAAAGAGCAGGAATCTCCATAAATGAGAGAAGAATGATTTTTTGAAGTGAGCAAGTAAAATGGTGCAACAAGAAGGCCTATTTATAGTTAGAACATGATTCCAAGATCATCCCATGTGTTATAGAGTGTCTAGGATCATCACTGGTGTCCTAGCAGTAATTTAAAACCATCAACAAGCTACTAGTATCGAGTTTTAAGTGTGTAAGTTGGTTAATATGCAGAAACTTGCAGCTGGCAGTCTTTTTCTGCGCTAGGGACTCTCTCGGGGCCCGCGTAGGATATAAGGGGTGGTTTACGCGCCCCGCGACACTCCTTCAATCAGGTTAAATAAGTTTCAAGTTTGGCAGTTTCAGTCCCTGGTCCTTTATAACCTATTTAACTTTCGTTTTAGGCACTTTTAACCCTTGTAGTTAGTTTGTAGATGATTTTGGAAGTATAATCAAACACCGTTAGGTCCGATTTCATTAAACGATCACCGAAAACACTAGTTTCATCTCATTGACGCTTTTAACCCTTATTCTTAGGAGTTCGCGTAAATAACACATAATGATATCGAAACTTCGTGAATTTGTTATCGCATATTCTTGAGAGTATAATTGAACATTACAAAGCCCCGGGTTCGTTAAAAGGTCACTCAGAGGTAAGAATTAAAATGTTGACACGTTTAACCCCTGCATCTTGTAAACTTTTGTTTACTTTCACAAATGGCTTCATACGTCCGACAATTTACTCGTTTAAGAATATATTCATCGTGTGTGGTCAATCAGAGGCACAAGTTTAGCATGTTGACACTTTTAGTCCCTTCGCATACATATTTTCATCATTTGACAACTTTAGTCCTTCTAACTCAAACTTTTACATGTTTAGATTTAGGACACGTGTCTTTACATAATTGGATACGTTTTTACGAGGTGTTACACTTTCCTTGTTGAACCTTGTCAAGAAGTTTTCCACCATCTCATTATCTCGTCGGCGTATGTGTAAAACTTCGGTCCTATCTTTAGTATGCCTTCGATGTTGGCTAAATTGTTACGAGAACTTTGTCACCAATTCTTCAAAACTGTCAGTTCCTCCAACCGGGAGGCTATCCCACCATACCCGTGCTGGTCCGACCTGGGTCTATATGAACATCTTGCTGTGGGTATTGGAACCCCCACTGGGTCATCTGGTTTCCTTCAGGGGTAGCTACGTACACGGGAGGGGGCGCGTACCCGTGTGGTGGCATGTAGTAGTTTGGCGGGATATATAGCTGATTCCAAGGGGTGATTGGGGTGTTCAAAGCTGCCCTGGGCATCGTCACCGGTTGGTGAGGTGGTGTGGACATTGATGTGCTTAAAATACAACATATAAGTTATATCAAATACGGCGTAAAAGCAACCCTTTTTTAGTACTAATGTTGGAAAAAGCTCGTGTTTTCGTTCCTTTTTTATTTTCAGGGATAAAAGAGCTTAAATGTGCAAAAGAAGCAAAAAGACAGCAAAAACCAACATAAATGTAAAGAAGGAGGAATTGCCGCAACTCGCCAAGCCCCGATCTACATCCAAACCTCAAAATAGCAAGAACAAAAGACTTGACACGGGGCCATGTCCATCAGACACGGGCCGTGTCCGAAGATTGATGCTGTGCAGAAGAAAAGACAACTGCAAAAGACAAAACGGGCAGCCGACACGGGGCCATGCTAAGCCAACACGGGGCGTGGTCAACTCAAAGATTTTCAAAATCTGCGATAATAGAACAAGTACTTTGGCCACGGGCCGTGTCGTTGACACACAGGGTCGTGTTAGTACAAAATCTGACAAGTAGTTAATGAAGAAGAGGGAGAGAGATGGCCACGGGGTCGTGCCAGCCGGGCACGGGCCATGCTGAAGCTTCTGAAGACAGCTATAAATAGAAGTGCTTGGTTCCACTTCAAACCATCCCTTGGCAAGCTACTTCTCTCTCACTTGCCACCACTCCACCACCACTACACCACCATCATCCATTTTCCATCTTCCATCTTTTAGAGTGTGTATGTAGTCTCGGGATCCAAGATTGATCGTAAGAATATTTTTCAAACAAAGGCCATGCTTGGCTAAATTCTTACATCACTTGGTGAAGACATATCTTTTATGTATTTCTTTTATGATTTCCAATCTTTGGCAACATTTTAATTGGGTATGTATTAATGACTTTAATAAATAGTTTTTTATATTGAAGGCGAATTTATTCAACCATTCTTCATATGTCGTTTATTCACATATTCATGTCTTTACGGTCTATATAAAGCATGTTAACTACTTGGAAGGGGGGTTAGAAGGGTGGTTGGGTAATTCTATGTCTTGTTCAGTGTATAGATCATGCGAGAACCTAGTTCAAGTTTAGTACTACTCCGTGTGTCACGACTCTCGACCCCACCCTGGGAGCGGGAGCCGCGAGCCAGTTAGATTGTATCGGTGTTTATTTAATTGGCAGCGGAAATTTTCATCAGGACCGTAGTTAGAAAATATTTTTATCAGAGTTAAACACCAAAAGGTTTAAAATAGATAAATGGGTTAAAACCCAAGTTTTGTTGATAATACATTTATAGTAAACAAGTGGGACGAAACCCGATTTTCATTTATAATATATTTATACGGATAAACCCTAATTATTGAAAATAATTCTTCTTTTTATTTAGTTAACTTTTATAGCCACTTTACTAAGCCTTCAGTGCTCTCCAGCTGGCTTTTATAGGCTTCATACTAAGTTACCTGTAATACGTATTTAAAACATTTTATCAGCAAGAAATACTGGTGCGTGAATCCCAGTTTAATCAAAACAGTTTCATCATTTTACAGCATTAAGGGCGATCTCGCAATTACATTTGTTTATCATTCTACCTTAATTACCACCCACGGTACTGTCAATCCATGACTGGTGGAAATGTTACTACTCACAGTGTAGTAACAAATTTTGTATACAAAACCCCAACATACCGACGATAATTGTAGAATACAAATACTTAATCACTGTTGAATATAATTTAAAATAATTGAGGTTTTGTAAAAACAGTTTACAAAAAGATTTATAAAAAGAAAGGATTACTCACTTTGGTAGATTTAGGTTTTCTACTGGCTTCCTGGTAATACTATAGCTTCCTGATAATAATATAGTTTCCTGGTTAATTTAAACATTGCATATGTGTTAGTAAAATAACCCAAACTGCATTAACCGTACAACTCGAGACAGAACTCCAATGACTAAGTCAGCCAAGGACTTGACATGCATTACGGAGTCCTAAATCGATCGGGTGTACACACGAGACAAAATTCCAATGACTTAGTCGGGCAGAGCCGACATGCATTACGGAATCTTAGATCAATCGTGTAGGGTAATAGCAGGGTTATAGTACTTACAACGAGGCAGAACTTCCCTTCTTAGGGGGGTATTTGGCTATAGTTTTAGCCCTTTAGAAGTTTGAGAGAAAAATAAAAAGTTGAACGAGTTGAAATGCAGGTCTCGGCCTCTTTTATAGCTGAAATAGAGGGCTCTCGCGCCCCGCGGCAGATGAAGGCTCAGCCTTCGCGCAGTCGCGCCCCGCGGCGGCTGAAGGAGAGTCTGTCGCGCCCCGCGATGGACTGTTATTCTTTGTTTTTCATGATTTTTGCCAGTACGAAGGTATCTCGGGTCCGTTTCTCATGTACGGGATGTATTTGAGAGCGTTTAGGGTCACGTTAAGGGTTCTAAGAGAGCTGCTACACCTGTGGTGGTAACTGAAGGAAGTACGTGTCTTTGATTTTGTTAGATTTGTTGTCATCTCTATTTGCCTACCTATGTTAGATTTTTGTCTTATGAGTTTTTAGGATAGTTGTTATATCCTCCCCACCTTGTTTTAAATCTCGTCCTCGAGATTCGAGCTATTATATTCCCTTGGAGTTATATCCAGCCTTGTAGTTAGAATTAGTGTGAAAACATCTTTGGAAGTATTTATTGGTCGAAAGTTCCGAACCCTTGTCTGTTGAGCAGAAATTTGGAGAAAAACAACTATCTGAACTCGAGGTAGTGCAAGAAACAATAAACAAGATAATTCAAGTACTAGATTATAAAAAGAGTTACGTAGATAACAGATGAAAAACCTTTCAAGGGGAGATAAGGTTAAAAGTTTCTCTAAGAAAAGGAGTAGTTAGATTCGTTAAAGAGGGAGGTCAAGTTTCAGGTATGTTGGACCATTTATTAAACGAGTAGATCCCGTAGCTTGACAGAATGATATGTATGGAATCTTACAAAATGCTTAGCAGACTAATCCTCAGCGGGATTCTTTTAAGGGCATCGAAGAAAATGAGAAACATAAATGTTTCGATTAATTCCAGGAATTATTAACTGAACGTGATACAATTAAGTTTTACAAGATCAATAGAGACATATGAATTGAATGTAAACGATATTTAAGGACAATAGGATTTAATGCCAATAGAGAACTTACTTTGTTCGTTTAAAAAGAACTCTGAATCGGTAATCTCAATTGAAGATAGAAGTATGAAAAATGATTTGTCAATAACTAAACCAGAAATCGGTGACGTTTATTTAAATGGAAAGGATACACTGGACAATACAATAGAATTTAGTGTATCATGGTCTTAATACACAATTGTATCAAGACTATTTGAATGAGGAGTCAAACGAATAACGTATGATTAGGGTTTACTATTAGCACAGTCTACAAATTTATACAGACACCGCAAGGTGTTGTAATGACCGAAAGAATTCAATGATTGCGGTGACCGAATGAATTCACCGTTTTCGAAATTAACTGAAAGTTTCAAATGAAATGAATTTGGATATTCAAAAGATAGGATGTTCAAAATAAAGAAAGAAATGAATATTGTAGGATTAATTCAAAGATGGAAGAAATGTTGGAGGTACATTGGAATAAGAATTTAGGTACCTTTATTTTAACACAAAACTGTATTAAGACTGGTTTAGGATAATAAATCAATAAATAGATAAATTCGTACCTCATGTGTGAAATGAAATAAGTCCAAGTTTCAAAGAAATCGCCACTGCAAGGTGTCGGGTTTTAACAAATTATTTATTGGAGTCATAGACTTTGAACAGGTCTACTAGGATTCAAACAAATGAGATTGTTTGGAATATGATGATCTCAATTCATCATATGGGATTTTGAGTTGAATGTAGATTATGAACAAGTTCAAACAATTGAACTTGGTTTGGACATATTCCAATAATGGATATATGTATTGACAAGAAATGGGTACCATAAAAATCCGGTAAGTATCTTTTGAAAAGAAAAGGAGTTTTTCAAGAAATCTTTTGACTTGATATCAAAAGTCAGCATTTTCACAATCATGGGTTTTTATCAAAATGAGTATAACAAAGATATTTATTCGATCTTGTTAATAAATGATCATTTGAAATGAATTCATATGCGTGACGAGCGATGCATATAGGAATTTTTCAAGAGATGAGACAAATGAGAGTTGGCTCTATAAAAGAAAAATAAAGATCTTTTATTGAGGAAGTTTTGATCGAAATCAAAAGTCAGCTAACTTAAGTATAGTCGAAACGTAAGGGTGCTTATTTTAAAAGTTGTCGTTGCCTCCGGTGTTGTAAGTATCTATGCGTTTTCCTTAGCTTCATCGGGTTTTTGGTCCTCGTTGTCGGGTGCCTTAGATAGTTTCGGGCAGTAGGGACGGATGTGGCCTGGGTCTATTCATTTGTAACATACATTAGTTTTTCTTCTACATTCTTCCTCTGCATGTCCCGCCTTTTTACAGAAGTTACAGCGAAGTGTTTTCTTAAAATGGTGTTTTCTTGCGTTCTTTTTGTTATGATCGTTGCAGATAGTCTGCGTGATTGCTGATTCCATTCCTTTGTCCTTACATGATTTGTCGTAGCGGAATTCCTTATAAGAGTAGCTATAGGTTGTGTTTTTCTTTTGTTTGAAAGATGGAGTTTTGATACGAATATCATGACTTCCATTAATACTAGGGTTAGGTCTGAAGTGATGAGTATGCCTACAGTGGGTAGTAGGATTCTCATTTATAGGCATAGAAATTTTAATACCTTCAATGCTCGAAGGTATGGCATTCGATATTCCTTGAGCTATTATATTTTCTAAAGTGCTTTTATCCAAAGAATTTTCATTACTAATATGGATTTCCTGATTACATGTTATTTCCTTCGACATCTGAATTACAAACATGTTCAGATATAATTGTCACAGAACTAAGCAATTATACAGGCACATTTTGTTTAGCACAATTATAGTCATAGCTTATCAGTATTATGCGTTGATATATATATATATATATATATATATATACATATATATATTGTCACACCCCAACCAATGGCGGAATAATTGGAGCGGGACTTGTTCGAGATTGTAAGAGACTTCATAACACTATTTTGTGACAATATTTAAATAAACCGTTTTTAATTTCATAGAATAATTGTCAAACATTACATGTAATTTCAAATAACAACAAGTTTAAAACATAACATTAACAAAATTTGATACAACATTTAAACCTAACACGTCTAAATGAGTATCTAGGCATTAACGCTACTTCATTTCATAGCATCGTCATCCTCAACCTGTAACATGTTTAAAATAAAGTTCAATGCAAAAGCAAAGGCGAGTATACAAGTTTGGTACGTACATAGCATAAAAAGATGATTAAGCAATTCCTCATAGCAAGCATGTGATACAAGATAAACCTTAAATTCGGCATGTGTCTAACATATCAAACCAATGATGAAACGCAATATGCTCATGACATAACCACAAGTCTACGGGCGGTGCGTTAATCCTATAGCGCTATATATGTCACGGATAGGCTCGTACGAAGTTAATGACAAGTCTAACACAAGATGTAATCAACCCAAGTTTAAAGTATCAAGCAATCACGTATACAAGCATGCTATAGGAATGTTTGTACATTAAAGTAAAATGTTCATGTGTAAGTTTATAAGTAACATGTTACACCCCAAAAAGTGGTAAATGTAAAGAGGGGATTCGAGTATACTCACAAAATTGTGTATGAAGATTTCTTGAATTATCGAGCGAGTAAAGATTGAGAAAAATCCAAAAGAACGAACAAAGCGATTATCCTAGATATTATAACATCATAACGCGATCAAATCGATATTTACAAGCTAGATAAAATTTCTAATATTTAGGGTTAAGAATCGATTAAATACTATAATTTACCTTGTTAATAAATGTTATGTAAAATTAAAATAGTTTGTTTATTAATTAATTTTAGAGTTTTTAAAAAGGGACATGAAGAGAATTTTCATTATTTAATTTAAGGTTTTAAAAAGAAAAGAATCTAAAAAAAAAAATTAAATACGGCCAGACGCAGGACTCGATCCCGAGACATCCTGGTCCCCAGGTCAACATTCGAGCCCATTAGCCATGTCTTCTGTCTTATTATTTTTTTTTGTTTATTATTTCACTAGGTTAAAACCCTATGTATTACACGGGTTGCATAAATATACTTATATATAATAAATAATAAAAAGATATATTAAAAAAAACTCGTATATTGTACATTTTGAATAAAATATAATGTCATATGTTAATACAAACAGTCATCAAAATTTATCTTTTAAAAATGAATATTGATGTGATGTACTATTTACTTATTATAACATTTTACTTTGTTTTTTTTTATTTTGCATAAATGTGATTTTATATAATAAATAATAAAAAAATATATCTTTAAAAAAACTCGTATATTGCACGTGTTTAATAAAATATAATTTAATATGTTAACACATACAGTTGTCCAGATTTATCTTTTAAAAATGAACTTTAATGGGCAATTTCTTATTATAACATTTTACTTTGTTAAATATGTATTTTTAACTAATTTCTTGTTTAAAATTATTATTATTATTTAATATGATCATAATAAAAATAAACATTTATATTCTTATCTAATATTTTGTGTAAAATTATCATTATTATTATTATTATTATTAATATTATTATCATCATAATAAAAACAAATGTTTATCCTTAACTAAATATTTATTCTTGTCTAATATTTTTTATTTAAAATTATTATTATTATTGTTATTGTTATTGTTTTTGTTATTATTATTATTATTATTATTATTTAATATGAGCGATAAATAAGAAAATAATGTGAGAAATAAAATTATTATTATTATTTAATATGATCGTAATAAAAATAAACATTTATATTCTTATCAAATATTTTGTGTAAAATTACTATTATTAATATTATTATTTTTATTAACATTAATTTAATATCATCATAATAAAACCAAATGTTTATCCTTATCTATATATTTATTCTTATCTAATATTTTTTATTTAAAATTATTATTATTATTTAATATGAGAGATTAATAAGAAAATAATGTGAGAAAACACCACACGTGTCCAAAAAAGATTTTCATTTATTAGTATTACTAGGTTATAACCCCGTGTATTACACGGGTTGAATAAATAAATTTGATATACTAAATAGAGTAAAATGCAATTTGCGTCCCTGTGGTATGTCCCAAACATCAACTTGAGCCCCTAAAAACAATTTTTTGCATTCTGAGCCCCTGTGGTATGCATTTCATAACACTCTGAGTCCTTCTGTCAAGATTCCGTCTGTTTGACTGTTTGACCCAGGGGTAAGACCGTCTTTTTGCATATATTTTCAATAAAATAATTAAATTCATTATCAAGTCCCAAAACCCAGTTCATCTTCATCTTCATCTTCATCATCCCAGATCTTCTTCATCTTCATCTTCCAAAAACCCCAAAATTCATTATTAAACCCAGATCTTCATCTTCATCATCCCAGATCTTCATCATCTTCATCTTCATCTTCCAACATATACCTAAATTCCCCTCCCCATCATCTTCATCGTCTGTATATGTAGTTTAACTTATGCAATTGCTGATGTATGAATCTATTGTTTTTGCTTGTGAATGCCGTGAATCAGTATGATTGAAATTATTCATGGTGAATTCAGCGAACTTATTCATGGAATTGAAATTATTTAAGGGTTTAGAAACATATTTGGACATTTAAGGGTATAAGGTCAAACAGTCAAACAATAGTCAAACAGTCAAACAGTCAAATACATTAGGGGATAAGGGTATATTGGACATTTAACAATAGTCAAACAGTCAAACTGACGGAAGTCAGACGGAAGGACTCATACTGTTATGAAATGAATACCACAGGGGCTCAGAATGCAAAAAAATGTTTTTAGAGGCTCAAGTTGATGTTTGGGACATACCACAGGGACGCAAATTGCATTTTACTCTACTAAATAATAAAATAATTTAGTGAGTCGAAGATTTATTTCCCCTCTTATTTCACTCTCTTTCAGATTATATACCTATGGGGACACGTAGTTGAATCAATGAAATATTAAATAGTTAGTAATAAGAAGAGAAAATAAAAAAAATAGTTAAGGAATGAAATATTAAAGTATATAAAGTATACTTGTTCTCTCTAAATACTGATTTAACCAGGTTTATAACCCAGGTGCAAACTCTAAATATATAATAAAATTAATTAAGTTATATCTTCATCAAACAAAATATATATATATATATATATATTTCAAACTTTGTGGTTTTACAATATTTTCAAAAGTTATTTTAATAACTTATTATAAAAAAACACAAATTAACCTTATTAGTTATTACTAAGGATGTTCACAATTCGATTTAAAACCGTGAAACCGATCAAAATGGTCATCGGTTTCATTTCACGGTCGAGTTTGTTATTAACTTTCGATTTATGTATTAAGTTTACTAATATATTACTTCCGGATTCAAATTTAAAATTTTAATTAAAAAAATTAATAATATCTTATTGCAACAACCGTATGTAGTTACTAAGTATATTTATTTTATTCAACTCGTGTAATACACAGGGTTCTAACCTAGTTAATATTATAAATGACAAGTATGCATTAAATTTAATTTAAAATAAATAATAATTATCTATAGTTAAGTAGAAGAGATTAAACAAAATAATATTTAGTAGGAGAGTTATCTATAATTAGTTAGAAGAGATTAAATTAATAGTAATTATCCATAAGATATTAAACTAAATAATATTTAATAGGATGATTATCTATAATGAATTATTAAGTAAAAGAGATTAAATTAAAATAAGAATTATCTATAAGAGAAGCCCTAATATGATGACAAGTGTCCCTAATATGGTTTCTTTTATTATATGTATAGATGTGATACACAGGGTTCTAACCTAGTTAATATTATAAATGACAAGTATGCATTAAATTTAATTTAAAATAAATAATAATTATCTATAGTTAAGTAGAAGAGATTAAACAAAATAATATTTAGTAGGAAAGTTATCTATAATTGGTTAGAAGAGATTAAATTAATAGTAATTATCAATAAGATATTAAACTAAATAATATTTAATAGGATGATTATCTATAATGAATTATTAATTAAAAGAGATTAAATTAAAATAAGAATTATCTATAAGAGAAGCCCTAATATGATGACAAGTGTCCCTAATATGGTTTCTTTTATTATATGTATCGATTAGTACAGGAAGATTTGATTATTAAATACAATTGTCATCTTTCTCATTCTTATGAAATCGACAGAAGACAAAGAAAAAAAAAAAGAACCACACCATTATTTTGATTTAATTTATATTCAAGTTACCATAATCAACTTCCTTGTTTTAAAAGAACAAAGACTATAATCTGATATGAACAAAACGTTTGAAATCTTGTATTGTTTAAAAAAAAATGCTTCAACAACTCATAACAGAACCGAATATCAGAGAAACTGAAATGAACTGAAGGAAAATTTTTACCGGAAGATGATGAACTGAGTTCCGACGTAACCCGACGTGTTACGTTAATCCCGAAGAGCTCGGTTCACACCGGTAGGACTCTGGTGACGTCCAGATTGTTCCGGCGAGGGTGCGAGAGGTCCGAACGAGATCCGTATATCTCCGGTTTATAGGGAGCACGATGGATATGTATGCGAAATGTGGTGGTGGCCATGGTTATTTGTGGCGTTTTTGCGCGACTTCACGAAACAAACGGGTGAGAAAGATAATTTATTCCACAGTGAGTTAATTATAAAAAAAATTACAAAAAATTAAAAAAATACATAGAACATTAAAAAAAAAAAGCCTAAAATTTTATTAATCTTCCTATACTAATAAATGAAAATCTTTTTGTACACGTGTCACTCTCTCGTGCCTCCTCACTTTAATAATAATATAATATTAATTAATAAAGTTAGAGATAAATGTATAAATTCAAATTTAATTAATAATTATCTACAATGTAAATATATCAAATAATATAATATAGTATAATATCTAACTATTAATAAAAGAATTCAAATAAATATATATTATATATTACGATATTATATTAATTTAATAATTTAAACGGGGAAATATTATTATTATTATTATTATTATTATTATTTTTAATTTATTAGTTTTTAATTTTTTTTATTTAAAATTTCTAAGATCACATTAATTTATTTATTTTTCTTTTTTAGAACAACTTTTATAAAATTCTAAGTAAAGTGTTGCAATGTATTTATTTTAATCTATGTTCGATATAAGTTTTATTAAAAATTTTACTGTTAATTACACAGGTTATAAACTTGTGTATTACACGGGTTTGAGGATTAAAATTATATAATTTAATAATATATGGACAAATTTGCATAACTAAATTATTTTCAACCATGCAACTTGAAGGGTAATGGAGGTAGCAAATCATGGAACTTTATTTCTGGTCGTGACTTCATCAAAATCTTAAGAAATGGTCAATGCAATTTAATAATTAACCACTTTGATGTTATGGTTTTTATATTTGAGAAAAAATAAAATATACTTATAAAAAGTTACAATAATATATAAAAGTTATATATAATGAAAATATAACCAGAATCAAATCAAATCAAGTCATAACAAAGCCAATCTATGCAAAAGAAAAGATCAGTACTAGAATAAAGTAAACGTGTATCTACATTGGCTTAACAATTCCATAATAGAATGGAGAGTAAAATGAGAATATACTGTTATATCATGGAGGACTTGTTAAAAATGATTAGATATATTTATAAGAATATTTCGTGAGCAAAAAAAATTAGAAACATGCAAAATAATTTAGAAAGGCCAATAAAATCACATAATTAAGGAAATGAAATGGTTACCATAGTAAATTTGGTATGGTTAAATATATTTGCGATATTTGATTAAAAAAGTAAATATGACACGTGTATTATTAAGTTATATAATTTTTATCCTCAAACCTGTGTAATACACAAGTCTATAATCTAGTTACAAAATAAAAAAAAAAACCTAAAAACGATTACAAAATAGAAAAAAAAAACATACAAATTACAAAAAAACCTAAAAACGATTACAAAATAAAAAAAAACCTAAAGCGTTAGGTAAATTTCAAAAAGCGCGAGCTTGTCGAACAGCCTTCGCTCTTTGCCCCGAAACTCAATGTTCGCCACCGCCACCCGGTCCTCTTGGCTTAACTCGCCGCTCGGAACGGCTTCGTAGTAGGCCTTGAAACGATCGAGCTTGGGCCGTAGCTCGCGCCATTTATGTTGGCACGCGTTGAGGTTGTGCCGGTCGTGTCCGACGTTATGTCGGTAGCTTGCGAATGCTTCCGGCCAATATCGTATTTGGCCGGGTTGTCGCCCCTTCATAGCGTCAAAGACGCTTGTGACGAGAGCCAATTCTTATTCGTGGGTCCAAGAGGCCATCTTCTTCGGGTTGGGGTAGCGGGTTTGTGGGATCAAGTGGGTTATGGTTGGGGTAGCCGGTGAAGTAGCGGTGGACAGCGATGATTTGGGATGGGGTAGCCGGTGGGGTTTGGGGTTACATTTATAGGGGATGTTGTGGGTTGGGGTGACCACTTGGCTTGGCCAAACGGTTGGAATTTAAAATTCAAACACCCGCTATGACATGGCGGTGGACAGAGAATAGGAGGCCGCCACATCGGATCTCAAGCCCGCCCCACGCCCGGCTTCAAACCTAAGCCCCAAGGGCCACGCCCCAATCCAAGCCCACCCGGAGTGGTGATTTAGACGTTTTCCCTCAACTTACGCCCCAACCTAAGCCTCATACCCCATAGTCTAAAGAGCAGAGATGGGGAGAGGGAGGAGGTTAGGTGTGAGTTATCATTAAATATGAGTAAATGGAGGTGGAACATTCAATAAAAAAAATCAATTAATCACTCCCCAATGTATGCGATCGGAATGGCTGGAACAAGCCTATCTTTTTCTTTTGTGTATGACACCTTAGTTTAGGCATTGAATATAATATATTATATACATATGACTATTTATTAAGGGGTGTCTTGTTCTCACACCCTCTATATCTTATTTTTACATCCTCTAGTGTATACGGGCCGTATATTTGTATACGGCCCGTATAGAATGTTTTTTTAATAGGAAAATGCGTAGAGAATGTTTTTTTTTTATTTTACTATATACGGCCCGTATAATGTTATACGAGCCGTATACATGTTTATACGATTTGTAAAACGTATACGGCTCAATGGATTTATTTTGAGAGGTTTTTGATGTTACCAAATGTATACGTGCCGTATAACTGTATACGGGCCGTATGTAAGGATGTTTTTTCAAGTATCACGTTTTTTCCAGTAAAAACACCATCATTCTAGGGTTTCTAAACTCTTCATCACCTTTAACAACGTTGATCGGAACACGCCGCTTAAATCGGCGCACAAGTAGAGTAACATTACCGATCAGTCCGTTGATCGAGTAACTAGCAGAAGAACCCGACACAAACAAGTTCTCCACAGTTTGTTATTCAGATCTTTATTCGGTCATCTTTCCAAACTACAACACACGATAACTTTAAACTTTATAGTGTGTGATTTGACCAGGAAATGATTGGAGGTGATTGCTACTTTTAATAAGCTGTCATAGTTGTCAAATTCGATTTCAACAAATCTTTTCCTTTTCCTTCAATTTCTAGAACATTCTCCATAACATGAAGACGTGTCGGGTTCGTCTACTAGTGGTATTTTAATGAAGTATTGAAGATTGAATGTGCAAACCGCAACCGTTTTTTACTACGAAAATGGTGGCTATGCAAAATACAAACCGCAACCGTTTTTTACTACGGAAATGGTGGCTATGCGAAATACAAACCGCAATCTTTTGTGACTATGGGAAACACAAGTTTTCTTTTTGAGCTTGATGGATGTCTGTTATCTCAGTTGAGGCAGGCATTGTTTAAATCTGAATATAACTAGATGTTACGTGTAACTTCATTAAACCAAGAACAAAGCCTATTTTCGAAACACATGTGTTCGTATCAGCGTTGTTTATCACCCTGTGTGAGCATTGGAAACCCGACAAACAGTCTTGACAACTATGACAGCTTATCTGTCTGTGTGTGTCACATCCATCCTGTTATAGCAATCGATATGTTTAATTTTACAGATTTTTTTCTAATTAGCGTTGTTAACTACCAAAAGAATGCATACATAAATAGTTCTAGTGGACGAAGCAAAGAGACCGTTGTGTATCTGAATCAGGTTCTAAAACAAACACTACTAAAGATGAGTTGGTGATAAATACCGGAGCTGTTATCTCGGTTGTTCAGTACTTTCGTGATAATAAAACAAGCAGGCATTGATTTTGCCCAGATTGAAGGAAAGAATCTGGCCATAAGCGTTGTGGATTCTCAGCGTTATTCGAATGTAAGTGGATCGAGTGATACGCTTATCTATTCTGGTCAAGGTGGGCATGGTTTGTTCGGGAGTAAAATCACCACCCAAAGATCAACAACTTGTGAGTGAGAATATGGCTATGAAGAATAGTATGGATATGAAATCACCGGTTTGGGTGATAAGGAAAGTTGCCTCGTTGAAATCGAAGAAAAGAGTAACTAGCAAAAGACGTGTCGGGTTCTTCTGCTAGTTATTCGGAATGTTTCGAATCATCACAGAAGATGTGTCGGGTTCTGCTAGTTAATCGGAATGTTAAGAATCATAACAGAAGACGGATGCGGTTTGCATATTCAATCTTCATTGCTTCATTAAAATTACAACACACGATAAAATGCTTGGAAAATTGCATCAACTCTCCTATATCAACATACTCTTCTCTAGACGCTTAGTTGTTATGAATGACAACTTGAGGGGTCTAGTTAACTTTCAGATTCAGGAAGCAGATGATTTGTCAAAAAACATGGTCAACGTAGTAAAATGTGAGCTTTTACACCAACCATATCGAACCAACCGAAATCCACAAATTCCAACATTTTCTTCGTAGATTCCGTCCGGTTTCAAAGCCGGTTGAGGATTACGAGTGTTCTACACTCGTTCAAAGCCGGTTGATGATTACAAGGATCGTTCTAATAGATTAAAGAGAATAAACCATTTTTTACCAATTTTTACCCATATTATACGGGCAGTATAATACTATACGGCCCGTATACAATCATCGTATACATTGTATACGATCGGTTAAATTTTTTTCACATGCTGTATACGGCCGTATAATAGTATACGGCCCGTATTTAAAGGGTAAAAAATGATCTGGTAAATTTTTTTTTACATGGTGTATACGGGCCGTATAATAGTATACGGCCCCCGTATTCTTAGGGTAAAAAATGGTTTATTCTCTTTAATCTATTAGAACGATTCAAAAAACGAAGAACAAAGTCAAATGTGATCAAACTTGGATATCAGACGTAAATCTTGATTCAGATCTCTATTCGGTCATCTTTCCAAACTACAACACACGATAAGTTTACACTTTATATAGTGTGTGATTTGACCGGTTGTATTCAGTTATTTCTGTTGATCCACAAATTCCAACAAATCTTTCACTCCAGTACTTGAAACTTGAGCGCAGGAATCAATTCAAAACCCTCACCCTTTCCTGTCTCTCTCTTTCTCTTTCTCAAAATCAACCAGAAAACCAAAGGAAAAAGGGCAGATAATGGCTGATGGTTCTTCGTTGAGGAAACCAAACGTAGACGGAGATGATAAGCCTGGTAACCGGAAGAGAAAAAACCCCAGCGACGACGTCGACGATTATTGGCCATTATTCGACCGAGTAATCAATTGTATTTTTTTAGTTTCTTCTCTTGTTAAGTTTCTGACCCAACCGAAATCTACAAATTCCAACAGTTTCTTCGTAGATTTCGTCGGGTTTTCAAAGCCGGTTGATGAAACCGAAGCTGTTATTTCTGTTGTTCAGTACTTCCGAGATCTGAACCAACCGAAATCCACAATTTTTGCAAGTTAAATCCACAATCAATGTATACAGGTGCAAGAGAATGGCGAGTTATTTCAGTTATTTTTGTTGATCCACAAATTCCATCAAATTGTGTCTAATGCAAGGATCTTCGTGCATTGTTTAAATCAGAATCAGGTTCTCAAGACAAGGATCGTTCTAATAGATTAAAGAGAATAAACCCTCGTTTCTTCATCTTCAAGAACAATGATTAATAAATGATGTTTTTTTCGCAGAACGTGGTGGATTGCGGTGGTTTGGGTCTAGGGTTGTTAGAGAGAGAAAAGGAGGGGGAGAGAGTCTGATACAATCATTTTTTACCCATAGTATACGATCCGAATAATAGTATACGGCCCGTATACACAGATCGTATACATTGTATACGATCCGGTAATTTTTTTAACTTTGTGTATACGGGCCGCATAATTGTATACGGCCCGTATTCTTATGGTAAAAATTGGTTTATTCTCTTTAGTCTATTAGAACGATCCAAAAAACGAAAGGGATTTCGAGCAGTTGGTATTAAACCAATGATTTGTTGATGTATATAACAGAGTAACCCTCAATTGGACATCCGCAACCGTTTTAGTGCTTCTCAATCAGATATTATTTATTGAATCATAACTGAAACAGTCGGAAAATAACTCAACCGAACCAACATAGCTGTTATTTCAGTTATTTCTGTTGATCCAAAAATACTTCAAACATTCTAAACCCTACCTGAAAACAAACCAACAAAATCCTGATAGTGAAAAACACTGTTAAGCAACCATTTTTTCTTTTCCTTCAATTTCGAGAACATTCTCCCTGTGTATGTGCTTGTGTTGTAGAAACCGACGATGAATTTGTATACACAACTGAACGTTCATTACTGTTCTGAAATTGGAGAACCGTTGTGTATTTGCTTACTCTGGAATTGGAAAACCGTTGTTTATCTGAATCAGGTTCTCAAACAAACACTACTAAAGATGAGTTGATATTGAACCAACATTTCCTTCAAACATTCTAAACCCTACTTGGAAACCGGTGTATGTGCTTGTGCTGTAGAAACCGGTGGTGAATTTGCGTACACAACTGAAGGTTCAGTGCACGAAAAGTTTCTTACGAAACGTACGTGACAAAACAAGGATGTTGGGAATTAAACGCATGTACGTGACAAAACAAGGATCGTTCTAATAGATTAAAGAGAATAAACCAAGTACAAAATCATCTGCTTTCTGAATCTGAATCTGAATGTTAACTTTGACTTATAAACCCTTGAATCCCAACGCTTCTCTAAAAGAGCCTGTATTAGAAACCATCCTATGTCTTTTACCAACCGAAGAGGCAGCAAGGACAAGCCTTTGGTTTACTTTGTGTAATAGAACTTCCGAACTAACATCTGACGTAGCAAGTACAAGGAAAAACATGGACATGAATGATTTACACCAAGTTTTGTTGCTGCGCCAGGGTCTAATACACGAGCTCACCCTTGTTATGGATGATTACTGGGAAGATTACAATTGTTTTGAGTTTTGTCAGATAATACTTCATTTGTCGAGAAACCATACTGTCAAGAAACTAACATCTTTTAATACTTCATTTGTCGAGAAACCATACTGTCAAGAAACTAACATCTTTTAATACTTCATTTGTCAGATAATACTTCATTTGTCGAGAAACCATACTGTCAAGAAACTAACATCTTTTAATACTTCATTTGTCGAGAAACCATACTGTAAAGATCTCTACACAAACTCTTCAACATCTTTTAACCAATTGTCCATCACTTAAGACCTTGAAAGATTTGTTGAAATCGAAGAAAAGAGTAATTAGCAGAAGATGTGTCGGGTTCTTCCAACAAATTGTATATGTGCTTGTGCTGTAGAAACCGGTGATGAATTTGTGTATCTGAATCAGGTTATCTGCCTTAGATCGGTCATTCCTTGTGATACATGAATGTTGTATTCTTGTCTTTCAGAAGAGCTGGTATTGAACCAAGAATACTTCAAACATTCTAAACCCTACCTGGAAACAAACCAACAAAATCCTGATAGTCTTCTGTGATGATTCGAAACATTCACGAACCACAATGGACGCAGACTCATACTACTCACCCTCCCCTGAGGAAAAGTTTTCCCGGCGACTCAAGATAAAGCAGTTGGTTTGTGTTCATATCAGCGTTGTTTATCACCCTGTGTGAGCATTGGAAGCCCGACCACTAGCAGAAGAACCCGACACGTCTTCTATGATGATTCGAAACATTCACGAACAACAATGGACTCAGACTCATTGTTGCGAATTTGGTTTCTTCGGTACAGGCTGATGAAACCGAAGACTCAGACTCCTTACAACTCTCATCAAATGCCTCACCCTTCCTTTTATTCTGCAAATATTAAATAAAGAATAACACCATGCCCGTAATCCCGCGTTGATAACTTCCGTTTTATTACAGTCACACGACACGTTTTTTTGTTCTTTAATCTTTGTTACTTGTTAATGTTTTATTTTTTTCTACTTTTAGAAAGGTTTGAGCACTTCACGACTGTAAAATGTCTCGTGTGATTGACACCTTAAATCCCTTAAATACTTTGAGAAAAATCTAATTTTCGAAGAATACGGGCCGTATAAAAGTATACGGCCCGTATACACGTTCGTATACATTGTATACGACTAGACAAATTATTTACACATGGTGTATACGAGCCGTATACTGTTATACGGCCCGTATACACCATGTGTAAATAAGTTTTTGCCATGTGTTAATATTAGGACCCTTTATTAAATTCCCCATGTGTTAGGTGGTTTAATTATTGAAAAAAAAAGACAAGTAAACAAGCCATAAAGGCTGTCCAATCGGGCTGTGTAATTAGCTTTTAATTTAATTTTTTTCTTATTTTTTTAACATATAAAAAGGATATGATCCAAGTTAATCACCTTATTTTTTTTTGAACGGCTAAATATTACATCCCCGTTAGTAGTTAGTGAGAGTCGAACCCCTGACCTCTTAGTTAGAAACCTTACCATCCCTGTTAGCACCACTGGGCTATAACCCAAGTGGCAGTTAATCACCTTATAAACATTGGTGAAATAACCTTTGCTAATGACTACCATTTAAGAATATATTTGACATGTCTTTAGATAGCATTTTACAAAAATTAAATCCTATCTGCTTGTATGTAATCTTTCAAAAATTTAATAGCTCTAGTCTTTGAAATAACTATAGTCCTTGAAAACATTGGTTGAAAGAATTTTTTTTTTTTAAATCAACTAAATAGTAATTTATTATTTATAATATTGATAAGGTTTTCTTAACCTTTTTAGTTGAAAGTTTTAAATGATTTTTTTTTTGTTAAATATAGATAAATTGGGACAACTATTCTAAAAATGGAAAGCTACGAAAAGCGGAGCGTTACATATATACATACATACATACATACATATATATATATATATATATATTATATCGCAACATTTCCTTTTACTATATAACTTATCAAAATATAAGAAAAATGTATATTTTATATGCATTGTTTCTTCCTTTGGGGTAATAGCTTTTCTCTATATTGCCTCAGTTCAATTATATTTCCAGAGTTCGTGGCTGGATAGGTATTCAGAAAATAAAGGTAAGGGTTGTATATAAAATTCTGAGATTCTTTATCATTGACTCTACCATCTTTCCCTTGGTGATAACCCGGGTGTCCTTAGGGTTTCTTTTGGGTTAAATATGGTTTAGTGGTTGAAGAATCATTTGGAAATATTCTGGGTAAACACGTAGGTTTGTTTCTTCAGTCATATATAAAGTTTATTTTGCTGCAGAAGACATTTGTTTATTATGTTGTATAGATTATTAAGAAAATTGTGTCTTGCATATACATATATATATATATATATATATAAATATAAAGTTTTGAAAATTTATGTGATATATACATATAAGAGTAGGAGTTGGGTAGAAAGCCTTATTTTCCTAGAAAGTCTAGGAAGCAATCAGAACGTGACATGTGGCATTGAAGGATTTTAACTAAAAGGGCAATTGTGTAATTTGACATTTTATTTTAATTTTAGAATTTATATCTCATTAACTAACTATGCATGATTTTATGGTAACTGATTCTCCATGATTTGCGAATTACTACCAGATGTAAATATCAATCAAATTCTCATTCGTTCCTTTCACAATCTTGATCAACTTTATTCGTAAATCATTTTTTACGTGAGAGATAGTTATGGCTTCAAACACAATTCTTGATTGCGGATATGGCAAATACACTTCTTTTTCTGTTTACTATTATCTGGTCTGTATCGATTTTTAATTATGTCTGGAAACCACCAGAATGTTCTTGACATTGTGTTTTAACAGCAAGCAGATTCATACAGTTGTATTTTAGCATTCATATTCATACAGTTGTGTTTTAACAGCAAGCAGATTCATACAGTTGTGTTTTACCATTCAGATTAATACAATTGTGTTTTAACAGCAAGCAGATTCATACAGTTGTGTTTTAGCATCCACATTCATACAGTTGTGTTTTAACAGCAAGCAGATTCATACGTTGTGTTTTACCATCCATGCTGGTAATGCTGGAGGATTTCTTGACGCTGTGTATTAACAACAAGCAGATTAGCAAGTAGATTAATACGATGTGTTTTCTTGATGTGTTTCTTCATGAATGATAGAAGGAAGAGAGAGAGAGAGAGAGAGAAAGGGAGAGAAAGAGAGAGAGAGAGAGAGAGAGAGAGAGAAAATCGCAAGAAATGTGGGGTGGTTATGGAATGACAATTATTTCCATATTTAAAACAAGCTAAATGATATATCTACCCCTGATTAATTAAATAATCCTATTTTTAAGAAACACATATTACCAAAATGCCACCAAGATGATCTCAACCATTAAACACACCCATTGGATGGCCCAGATCGCTTCCTAGACTTTCTAGGAAAAACACACTTTCCGTAGAATCCCCACTCATACATATAATACCAAATTATAAGAATTCAATTACATAACTAATTGTATTAGTTATCTTGTCTATTCCCATTATTTTGTTTATTCCTTTATATTAACAAAAATAGATTTACTAAACATAATATTTTGAAAAGGAAATTTATCAGAGGAATAATTTAATAAAGATACAAATTTTCTGGATTCTTTTAGAACAATTTAATCTTTAACTGACGGGTTGTCTCATTTTGGTTATAACATATTTAGAACTTGATTCAAATTCTTAATTTATTATATTTATTTATTAAAGAATCAAAATAGATAATACAAAGTCTAGCGTTTTTATTCTTGAGTAATGAAGTATCATACTCATATCAAGATATATATATATATATATATATATATAGGGGACCGCTAGAATGAGAACCACCTCCAGTTGTAAGAACCGCGTGAACCACTTTCTAGCCATTAGATCAAGTAGATGGATGGATGAGATTAAAAGTATTAAAAAATAATATTAAGTATTTTTTGTCTTATTATGTCTTTTATATTTTAATCCAAAAGGGTATTTAAGTAAAATTACACTATTTTGTCTTTTTGTCTTTATTGTTTTTTATTACTTTTTGGTATTATTATATTAGATTTTTATTTTTTAAACTTAATTTTTTTATTAAACATTTTCAAATTCAGATTTATTTACAGATTTTTACGTTTAACGTTTTTACGCCCGGCCTTTTCACGCCTCGTTTTTTGACGCGCCGTTTTTACGCCCGACATTTTCACGCGTCGTTTTTTCAACGCGCCGTTTTTACGTTTTACGCCCCGGTTTTTTACGTTGACGTTTTTTTTTACGTTTTACGCGTCGGTCGTTTACGTTAACGTTATTTTACGTTTTATGCGTCGGTTTTTTACGTTTTACGCCCCGGTTTTTTACGTTTTACGCGTCGGTTTTTTACGTTAACGTTTTTTTACGTTTTACGCGCCATTTTTACGTTAACGTTATTTACGTTTTACGCGCCGGTTTTTTACGTTTTATGCGCCGGTTTTTTACGTTTTACGCGCCGGCTTTTTACGTTTTTACGTTTTACGTTAACGGTTTTTTACGTTAACGGTTTTTTACGTTAACGTTTTTACATTAACGTTTTACCTAAAACTTTTTACGCTTTACGTTAAAAAGTTTACGGTTTATGTAAAAAAGTTTACGGTTTAATTTTTTTTTACAAAAACTTTTTTACACAAAAACGAACGCACCCAGAAATCGCAAACTCGGTGAAGCGTCTCAGATATATTGTTATCATCATCGACGCCTAAAATTAAAAAAAAAAACCCAACAAACAAAAATCAAAAGAACGAGTGGATTCTAGAAAAAAAACCGAAGTTTTGGCTCAGATTTTCCGATAATCAGAGGCTGCAAAATGGGGTTGCAGGTTCAAAAACCTACCCTCCACCAACCTTGCCGCGCCAATGTCAGTTTTTTTTTAATGCCGATTCAATAAGGCACCAGATTCAACCGATTTAAACATCTAAAAGGAACAAGAACATCAATCAACACATATTCAAACAGATTCAAAAAATTCAACAGATTCAAAAGGCAAACAGATTCAACAGAATCAAAACCCCCAGATTGAAGCAGATAAAACATACCATCAAGAAAGTCATACCCCACAAAGTTCATCAGACAAAATATCATCAAGATAAAACATACCATCAAGATTCAAAAAATTCAACAGATTGAAGCAGATAAAAAACATACCATCAAGATTGTTCATCAGACAAAATATCAAAAGAAACCCTGCCAAAAACAAACCATCATCTCGAGCACCCACCACCTCCGACCACAAACACCCACCACATCACAAACCCACCTTCACTAACCACCCACCACAAACCCACCACAAACAACCACATCACCCTTCAACGACCGCCGCCCCTAACCTACCATAACAACCACATCACACTTCACCCTTCATCTGCTAACCCAAACCTCCGCCTCAACAAAAACCCACATCACCCTTGATGCTAATCGGCAGTCGCAGGTGGTCACTCGGTGGTCACCGATGTGATTCTAATCGGAGGTATAGGCTGGTTATCAGTGGTCTGCCGGAGATTTGACATCAGTGTCAATATCAGACCTCAGCTGTAGATGGGTAGGGTGGTCGTTCGCCGGTGGGTGTCGGCGACAAGAGAAGAGATGGTCGACCGTGGTGATGGATTATGATTTTGGGGTTTCTTTTCTTAGTGCAGAGGATTTTGAAGGATGAAAATGGTGGATTATGAGAGAGGAGAGAAAAAGAAGAGAGATGATATATAAAAGCCTGCCATGTTTATTAATGAGGAGAGATAGAGAGATTAGACATATGGGGTAAATGACCATAATATCCTTTGGGTTGTCAAATTCTGATTGGTTGAAAGTGGTTCTCGCGGTTCTTACAACTGGAGGTGGTTCTTATATATATATATATATATATATATATAGGTAAAGAGTAAAATACAAATGCGCTTATCGTACGATACGTACGTGATCATCCCAGCCGTTTGATCAGGTGCGGATCTGGTGCGAATTCAATACATATCGCATATGAAAAAATGGTTAGCATGGGGTAGTGTGAAAAATGGCATGGGGTGTGTAGATGGACAAAATCGCATGTGTAAGATTTGAATATCGCATGTGAAAAAATGGCATGAGGTAATGTGAAAAATGGCATGGGGTGTGTAGAATCGCATGTGGAAGATTGAATATCGCATGTGAAAAAATGGCTAGCATGGGGTAATGTGAAAAATAGCATGGGGTGTGTAGAATCGCATGTGGAAAATTGAATATCGCATGTGGAAAAATGGCATGGGGTAATGTGAAAAATGGCATGGGGTGTGTAGAATCACATGTGGAAAATTTAATATCGCATGTGAAAAAATGGCATGGGTAATGTGAAAAATGGCATGGGGTGTGTAGAATCGCATGTGGAAAATTGAATATCGCATGTGAAAAAATGGCTAGCATAGGGTAATGTGAAAAATGACATGGGGTGTGTAAAATCGCATGTGAAAAATTGAATATCGCATGACAAAAATCTGTGTGTGTGTTACTGTTCATCTTCTTCCATTGTTGGTCGATCATTGTCAGTCTTCTTCCGTTTGACCCTTACAACTCCCAAATTAGTAGTTCTTATTATCGATATCGCACTAAAAGGAACGAAGGGAGGTTGGGGAAGAAGATTTTCAGGTTTTTGAATTTGATTTAGGGTTTGATTTTGAACTATCATCGGTCAATTACAGAGATTTATGACCTCGCAATGACGTTTTTAACCTTCCTGGTATGATTTAGATATATTAAAATGATTAATTTAATCATTTAAATTAGTTTCGCCCGCGTTTGATCGATTGAAGATCTTACGGCTGAGGGCATCGCGTACATAATGTATGATAAGAGGTATTATACGTTAACCGGCCTCTATATATATATAGGGGAATGTTCAAATGAAAACCACTAATTATTGTGAAAACTCGAAAACTAATTAAAAAAGCCAAAAAAAACATAACAATTTTTTTTTGCAAACCAATTTTCTCCATTTTATATATATAAAAAAATTTGTAGTGCACATGTGTATGTGTACTACACATGTGTACTACAATTTTTTTTTTGAGAAAAAGTTTTTTTATATAAAAAAACCTGCGATTTTTATAAAAAAATTGAAAAAATAATTTGTGTGTTTTTTAGCCTTTTTTAGTTAGTTTTCGAGTTTTCACAATAAAAGTGGTTTTCATTTGAACCATCCCCTATATATATATATATATATATATATATATATATAGAAAAAGGATATCATACATTACGGCTTAACGTACTTCACGTACGACAACGTGTGTGATTTGTTCTATAACATGTGTGATTAATGTTTTCAATATGCGTGATTATTGTGTTTCAACATGCGTGATTTTGGATTTTTGAGTTATAACGTGCGTGATTTTAAAATGAACGTGCGTAATTACCTGTCGTACGTGATGTACGTTAAGCCGTAATGTACGTTAACCTTCCTCTCTCTCTCTCTCTATATATATATATATATAACTTAAATATAGTTTAAGAAATGATTCAAATGCTAAAAATTGTTTCTTTTTGAGATATATATGTACATATATTTTAAACCATATAACTATACTGTAATAAATGTTTTTGTACACATTTTTATCTCATGGACGAAATATTTGTAATATTGATACAAGCTATATATAAAATATATATATACATCTGACTTACATATAATTTAAGAAATAGGTTTAAGCTATTTCCTGTTGATATATAGGTATTATGTATTAAAATCATTTTATTACACCATACTAAGTTGTTGTACATATTCCTGTTTTATAGATACAGTTTTGTAAAATAGTTTATATTTTTCATAGTATATGTATGTGCGCTTAAATTTTAGAATTGTCAAACTATGAATTATGAACTGTAATAGTTCTTATTTTATTATTTGTAGAAATTAAATTAAGAATTATATTTTATAAAATTCTTTTAACATAGCTTTATTCAAGAACCCAATATTTTATTCTTCCAAAAATATTATTAGTTTAAAACAAACCTTAACAACATTTTAGTGTATTATATTAATAATAATGATGATAAATAATAACAGTATATATTAAAGATTTAGCATTTGTGTATTAAAAATTCTCTAATCCGTTAATTATCATCAATATTGACTATACGTATAATTTCTGAATATTACATAGCTTATCAAATTTTGATGAATAAACTACATATTTAATATTTAATAATATGATAAAGAATTATAAAGTGATTTACAAAGTATTGTATATAAACAATGCTGAAACATTTATACTTTAATAAAATTATATGTTTTATCAAAATTTTGACAAATATATATTTTTGAATAGAGTAAAACTTTTGGATTATATCATAAATCATGAAAACCTTTTTCTATATGATATCCTTTTTCTATATATATATATATCATGAAAACATATTATGATATTTTAGTGATATCATACCTAAGGGTGTTATTTTATATCTTTGATTAAGATATTAATATCAATATCATAATATTATTATAATGTATTTTGAATTGTATTCACATAAATATGTGGATATGATATATATATATATATATATATATATGTCACAAAATTGAATATTATATTATGAATATATCCCCTTTGCATTTGTTTGTAGCCTAACATAAGGTAAAATATAAATAAGGGTTACATTTCCTGAGAATTTAAACGACATAAAATCATTTAGGTACACTACATATTATCTGAATATTTATATTATGTTATTTTCAAAGTATCATATCTAAATTGTATTAATATTAAAATATTAATGTTAACATTGTATAAAAATTTAGATTTCATTATGTTTCTACATATTTATATGGGTATGATAGATAGATATATAAGGTATTACAAAATTTACTAGGACATGATATTATTAATATATATCATATATACATATAATACAACATAATTGTAAGATACAGATATGGGTAACACATATTGGGAATTCAAAATTCTTTGAATGATACAAAAATCCTAATAGATATATTAAAATTTTAGGTTTACAGGATAACACATAAGATATTAATTTTCTAACATAACATGAATGCTTAAGGTTTAGGTATTTAGAAGAACACCTAAATAGCTTAAACAAGTGGCTTATCTCTGATACTACCTTCTGTCACGTCTCCCGACCTCACCCTGGGAGCGGGAGCCGCGAGCCAGTCAGATGCTATCGGTGTTTATTTAATTGGCAGCGGAAATTTTCACCAGGATCGTAGTTAGTAAATATTTTTATCAGAGTTAAACACCAAAAGGTTTAAAATAGATAAATGGGTTAAAACCCAAGTTTTGTTGATAATACATTTATAGTAAACAAGTGGGATAAAACCCGATTTTCATTTATACTATATTTATAGGGATAAATCCTAATTATTGAAAATAATTCTTTTTATTTAGGTAACTTTTATAGCCACTTTACTAAGCTTTCAGTGCTCTCCAGCTGGCTTTTATAGACTTCACACTAAGTTACCTGTAATACGTGTTTAAAACATTTTATCAGCAAGAAATACTGGTGAGTGAATCCCAATTTAATCAAAACAGGTTTCATCATTTTACAGCATTGAGGGCGATCTCGCAATTACATTTGTTTACCATTCTACCTTAATTACCACCCACGGTACTGCCAATCCATGACTAGTGGAAATGTTACTAATCACAGTGTAGTAACAAATTTTGTATACAAAACCTCAACATAAAGACGATAATTGTAGAATACAAATACTCAATCACTGTTGAATATAATTTAAAATAATTGAGATTTTGTAAAAACAGTTTACAAAAAGATTTATAAAAAGAAAGGATTACTCACTTTGGTAGATTTAGGTTTTCTACCGGCTTCCTAGTAATACTATAGCTTCCTGATAATAATATAGTTTCCTGGTTAATTTAAACATTGCATATTTGTTAGTAAAATAACCCAAACTGCATTAACCGTATAACTTGAGACAGAACTCCAATGACTGAGTCAGGCAAGGCCTTGACATGCATTACGGAGTCCTAAATCGATCGGGTGTACACACGAGACAAAATTCCAATGACTGAGTTGGGCAGAGCCGACATGCATTGCAGAATCTTAGATTAATCGTGTAGGGTAATAACAGGGTTATAGTACTTACAACGAGGTAGAGCTTCGCTTATTAGGGGGTATTTGGCTATAGTTTTAGCCCTTTAGAAGTTTGAGAGAAAAATAAAAAGTTGAACGAGTTGAAATGCAGGTCTCGGCCTCTTTTATAGCTGAAATAGAGGGCTCTCGCACCCCGCGACAGATGAAGGCTCAGCCTTCGCGCCCCGCGAGGGCCATAAAGGTGGCGACAGTTGTTGCTGAGTCACCAAGGGTGTCGACGCGTGTCATGCCACGTGGCGGGCTATGGCTCCGCCACTTGTTGCTCGGTCGCGCCCCGTGACGGCTGAAGGAGAGTCTGTCGTGCCCCGCGACAGACTGTTATTCTTTGTTTTTCGTGATTTTTGCAAGTACGAAGGTATCTCGGGTCCGTTCTCATGTACAGGATGTATTTGGGAGCGTTTAGGGTCACGTTAAGGGTTCTAGGAGAGCTGCGACATCTGTGGTGGTAACTGAAGGAAGTACGTGTCTTTGATTTTGTTAGATTTGTTGTCATCTCTATTTGCCTACCTATGTTTAGCTATCTTTATATATATATATATATATACTGTAACACCCTTGTTATTATTTTAAAGGTTTTCGTATAAATAACGAAAATAAACATGTAATTACAATTAAGTATCCTTAAAAAATACGAGTAATCTAAAACTTTTACGAATTAAAAGTTTGAACAACTTAATGTAATTGAATTCGTCGCTTAAAAGATACAACGAAACGCCTTGCGGAAGCTTGTATTTTATCGTGTTCGGTTCCTCATCGAGCTTGATCTTCATCCGGGCACTCTTGGCTATCACCTATAATCAAAACCAACTTAAAAGTTAGTTTTGATAGTTAAATAATAAGTATAAACAAGTTACATGGGTCAAACAACAACAAAACAAATTTATTTCCGGAACAGGGGGCGTCGCGTGACGCTAGGCCCCCTTTTTCACAGCCTGATGCTTAATCAGTTGCTGTACATACCCAGCTCAACCCGATTTCACGGAAACGGCCACAACTTCTTCGTTATTGATCCGTTTTACCCGATTCTTTTTCCTACGCGTCCGTAATTTAATTCTCCATCTTGTGGAGTTAAAATCCGACATCCGGATTAACAAAATCTCAGACTTTTAAGTCTTCGGCTTACTACCCTTTTTACCAAATATTGACCCATTCACGATTTTACCACACCAACATGTTTGTTTGATTCCTATATCACATACACTTCTTCAAATTATTGTTACCTACCATTTTAGGTTCTAATCATAGGTTTATTACACAATTTAAACCCGTTTTCGCTCGTATGCTTATTTTGACCCGTTAAGGGTATTTAAGCACTTTCTAGCCTAAAATAGCTTTCGATTGCTTCTAGCATTCCATTACCACATTTCTTATCCTATAATCTCCCACCACAACTGTATTTAAGGTAGGTTTAATATGGGGATCAATATAAACCAAATTTTATCTCTCGAATCATTATTTTACGGCAAAAACTCAAATAGTGCCATTTGGCTAATATAATACATTTTTCAACTTCTATACTTATTCTAAGTATTTATCTAGTCATAAAACTCGTTTCCAAACAACCTTTAAGGGTCGTTTGTTCCATTTAGCCTACAAGGGCGTTTTGGTCGATTTTAGTCCTTTTATGACGAAGGACTCTCTCTAGAATTTTTCGACCAAAATAACACTTTTAACTACAACATAATTATGCGTACCTGGCCAAAAATCAACAAGTAGACCCGATTTATACCTCGTTTTCATTATCACACCATCCATGATGACGAAATTATCCGATTTGCTAATCGGTTCTGTTAACATAATACTTGACAACCACATTAGTCAATATTGTCAAATGGTGTTATCATCACCATTCGACCCGTTTGGACTATATGCCCAACATTATCTATTTAATCAAAAACATCGTTTTTGATTTCCAATTCATACATCCATCCCATCCCGGATTTTACAACCATACCCTTTTTCTTTTACACTCTTTTCTTAACATTTCAACCCATTTCGGTTTACGCCATGGGTATCCTTTTAACCTTGATTTACATTAGTCGACACTTGACAAATTTCCATATTTCCAATATTATCGTTATCACGTTTACAACGTATCGAATAAACGGGTATTCTACATAAGTGTGTAAATTACACTTACCTCGCATCCACGCCACACTTTTCTTTCCGTGCTTGCTCCGTTTGACCCGCTCCGTCCTCCAAGCTTTCATCTAGCTTGTGACGCGTCAAACTATTGTCAATCATTTACAAGGCGGTTAAATTAGTAATTAACAATCACGACTATTCCACCTCACTTATTTTCTATGTCGAAGCTACTATTCGACTTCATGCTTAGTCAACTTAATTTATTCAAAGTTAACTACTTTCTATCACATGGTTTACAACATTTAGTCTAAATCGACATAGTATTTAGAACCCTTATTACTTCACATCACACGTAATTGCCATATCATTCAAATACGCGTTTTTACTCTAAATTTCAACACTTTAGTTCTCATTTAGGCATTTTAACAAACACCTAATATGCAGAATTTTATATCTTTTATATTCTAATTCATGGGTTGTCACTTAGCCTAGATTAACAAACATTGAGCTATCATTTATAGAATTAAACATCATATTTTTCAGGATTCAGTTTCTATGAATCAATTTGCACTAGAATAGTCTTCTAAACCCTAGTGTTCATCATTTTCTCACAAAACCCATGAACCACCTTCAATGTGTTCATGAGATTTCCTGAATTTAGACATTATTTCACATGTTGTTGTCTAGGTTTTACTCCTAGACACTATATCATCCCTATTCTATCCACATAGCAAACATGCAACATCAGATTTCTACTTTTCTAAATTCATGAGAATTTCAAGTAGTGAATTCTTGTCAAATTTTACATACCTTATGATCTCCTTGCAATGGGGATCACTAATATATGTTCGATTTTCGCTTAGAACTTGATTTGAACCTTCAATTTTTGAAATTTGTGAAGTTTTTGGGTTTAAAGAACCCTGGTCGCCCTTCCCTTGCCTGGGTCGATCCTCACACACGCCCACAATATGTATTTGGGTTTTAATTTTCTTGTTTTATGAAATTAAGTTTCAAACTTAGCAACATAAGCCCCTTATGTTTAGTTATTTATTAAATCAGTCACAACCTTCTTATTTTAAATCCACATTCCCTCTTATTAACTAAACCAAACATTTCTAGTTAACTTAGCGGGTTCGGGGATATTTACGACTAAGTTTATTTTAGGTCCCGTTAACTCAGACCTTTTATAAACTTTATTTATCCATAGACCTTTATTTATCTTTTTATTAAATATTAGGTTTACTTACTTAAAAATCCTAATATTCACCGGGTAAATTTTACTACTAATGGTACTTTACCTGTCTTTTAGTATTAACGGGGTTTGATTACCAAACCCGTTTTCGGGGTGTTACAAGTCTACCCCCCTTAGAGAGGTTTCGTCCTCGAAACCTTTTCTTACTTAATTCATTGAGTTTAAACTCAATGCATTTGATCCGAGAAGTATTTTAAACATTTCTTATACTTTTAACCAATTGTTAGTATTACCAGATCGGTATGGTAACATCTTTTTGGGCACTTATTGTCTACGTATTTCATACGACATAGTGCAACTTGAAATAACGTAATCTCGTTATTCCCACTAGTTTAGTTAACTTAGCGATATCCATCGCTTTCGTATACTATCGAATTCCTTATGAATCCGTTACTTTGACCCGTTTAAAGGTCTTTAGTGAAATCTTTCACTTTTAGAAACAATTTCTTTTGTTTTCAAATTTATTTATTCGGTTCAGTAATACCGAATCCACCGCTTACAAGCAAACCAAAAATTTTGATTTGAATTGCTGACCTTAACTGGTCTCACTAACTAGACTTATTAGTTCAGTTACTTTTTACCGCTCGCTTGGTTATAATGTGATTTTGCTTCACATTACATTTCCTAACCGTGATCATGTCACATCATGTTTAGTTTGTATCAACCTTTTATTTTCGAAAATATCACTTTTTGAATATATCGTCTTGCACCTATCAGTGTCAAGACTTGAACCTTTCATGCTTACTATTCAAATTCCTATCAGAATTTATATTTGTAAAAACGTTATTTCTTACTAAAATCGAAGTTTTAGTTTTAGGATATTTTCTTTAACTTTTGTCAATTATCCATACCATGATATTGACACTCCATAATTTATTCTTTTACAATCTTAGTCTTATACGGGGAATTGTAACAAGTTCCCTTACCTCACACTATCGACCCATAGGTTCCTTCACTTAAACTCGTATACTATTTCATGAAGCTTTCACCTCTTTAAGGCGAGGCGCTTTTTATCTATTTGCTTCAATTTATGACCCGTGGGTCATTTTGGCCCCGTAGACCTTTACACTAATTAATATCCCGTAGGTTATGATGATCCGTAGATCATCTTTTATTCTAGTCTTTATTCAATTGTCTATTTATACATATATAGCTTTAAAGCATCCTTTGTTATGTTTGGAATCATTTAATTTTGCTTTTGAGCTTTAGTTGACCTTGACCGTAGTCTAAGGTTTCATTTGTTTACTTTCGGACTATCTTTCCGACTTTACGACTTCTAACGTCATTTACACGTCAGTTTGTCCTATGCTTACAGTTATCCGGTTCACACTTATACTCCTTTACCACCCATTACCCGGGTCCTTCTATCTTATTGTTTTTAGCTTTCCGGTTTCACCGGCTTGCGTTTTCCTATTATATTAAGCGTTATTCCTTAATTGACTCGTTTGACTCATTTTGGGTGAATTTTCATCACTTATGAATGTCAAACTTCATTCTTTATTTGACCCGTCCAATTCTAAAATGGTTGAACGTAATTACCAAAATTTATGTTTGCGAAAATTCTTGTCATCTTTTAGTCATGACTCATATTCCGAGTCTTTTGAATTTCTATTTCGTGTTCCTGTTTCTCAGTCTACGCATACGTTTAATTCCTTACCCATCAACCGGGTGTTTTACCGAAATCGTTATCATTGCACCCATTCCAGTATGCATTAAGACTTCATTTCGATTTACTTGGTCATCTTAGCGAAATCCGTCGCTTTTATATTCCTACTGTAATAACCATAAATTTAAAATCATTATTATAGAAATAAAAGAATAAAAATAATTTATAAAACTAAATATGTATCTTAAAATCCATCTTTCGGTATATCAACCAAAACTATTATAGGTATTTATAAATTACTCACTAGGAAACCCTAATTAAGACACCCAAGTAATTCTGCACAAACCCTAGAATTTTCAGAAATTTCAGAATTAGGATCAGGGCCCCTAAAACTCAGGGGGGGGGGGGGTATTTCCTACTTGATGATTATCCTAATAACTTGCTGTCGAAGTTAAAATTTTAAAATCTGTCGACTCAGCTAGGCTAGTCCCACACGTGGCCACCCTATACAAAGTTCATGACCCTTACGGACCGTAAGTATTATTTGTTACGGTCCGTAAGTAAGGGTAAAATTCGACTATAAATAGAGGACATTGGCACTTGAATCTGGGCGCTGAAACAACGAAAGAATTCATATTATACTTCGAGTTATCGTCTGTTTACTTCAATTAACACACACGAAACACTAATTAAGTATAGCAGGGTGCTGCAATCAGGGTATTAACTCGATATTACGATTCATTGTCCGATCGATCAATGTACTCGATGGATGTTTAAGTGCTACCCACATTAGGGTGATGCTTTGTCATTAGTCGTGATTTCGACCGGATGTTGAGTGCCACCCGAATTCGGGGAATACTTTGTCCTTCGTTGTGAATCCGATGGATGTTTAAGCATAGCATTTTGTCATTCGTTGTGAGGGTTGATCTCGTGAGTTATCGTAAATGCTGTATTAAGTTACTAACCTAGTTGTGTGCATGTTATTTAAATTAGGTTAAAAGACTAATCAGTAGTCTAAACTCTGCCCGTATAAACTGAAATATTATCATAAGGTAGCATCACTTTGGAATTATTAAGGTACGGATCCTTACCCCACTCTTTATTGCTTCATATTCAAATTGTTATAAACCACTAAATTACTATATCTTTTAAAAACTCCTCACGTCTTTGATTATCGATTCATTTGATAGTCCGTTCGATTCCTATTCTAATCATTTGATTTAGCTTTCATGTCATGCGATAGTATTATGTTGTTATACTCATTATCGCATGTTCCAATATATGTTCCATTTTGTTATGAAAATAAGTTTTATAAGTTATGGGAATAAGACCATTTGTACTCTGATACCCTGAGTATCGCTTCTCGTGGAGTGTCCCACGAGCATGTTGTTGCCGCATCGACATCATGTGCTCCATCCGTGACGGAGAGATCAGTTCACGGCGTCTCTTAAGTACAAGTGTGGTACATATAAGCTATTAGGAGGCGTATGGATCGATCATAGGATTTAAGTATAAGGAGGTGGATAACGGGTATGCCAACTCGCCATCTCATGTGATAATTATGCAGGAGTAGCTACCTGTGTATTGGCACGTTTTAAGTTTGCTCATGGGTACATCCGTAAGATATGATTATGAAATTATGTTCTTGCATCGTATTATTTTCGAATAAAGTTCCATCCGGATAATACTTCATATAAAGCGTTATTTGTTCTTTGAGCCTATAATTCCGTACTGAGCATTCGGCTCATTCCGTAAACTTTTTGTATATACAGGTCCACAGGTTACTTTGGGCGGGGAAAAGAGAGAAGAATAAAGCCTAGGAATAAATCTGAAGATGTTAGTTAATTAAGTCTAATGTCTCCGCTTGTATATTAACCTTAAATGTGGTTGTATCCTTGTCCAATAAATAAATAAATAAAATTATGACTTTTGTTTATGATACTGTTATTGTGACACGTCAGCCCTTCTGGGTTGGGGTGTTACAGCTATGGTATCAGAGCAAAGGCTCTTTCCTGTAGAAAACTTGAAGATAGTAATTAAAACCTGTGAGGAATGGGTAGATATCTATGATAGGATTCAACTTGGTCTCTTATTTGGTTTAATTCATGTGTCTATTCTTATAGATGCCTCCTCGTCGTCCGCTACGTAGGAGTACTCGTACTAACCATGTGCGTAACGACACTTCTTCGAATGAGACTCCAGTTGATCCAAACGTAATTAATGCTATCAACCAGGCTGTTGCCGGGTTGCTTCCAAACCTTGTTGCTCAAACAGCTGAGGCCGTTATTCAACAAACTCGTCATCCAGAACGTAATAACACGAATCCAATCTCTGGTGAAGAAATTCGTGAGAATACCACGAACCATACTACCTATAGTATAGACATATGGATCGCTAAATTCCAAAAACAAAAGCCGAAATCCTTTAGTCATGTTACTAATCCAGTCGAAGCAAGAAACTGGATAGCTCATGTTGAAAAGATCTTCGGAGTTCTTGGAGTTCCGGAGCAATACAAAGTTAGATTGGCTACCTACAAATTTGAAGATGACGCACAAACTTGGTGGGAAGGATATAAGCAAGTCAAAGGAGGGGATGATTTTGACGCTAATCTTTCATGGGTCGACTTTCGTAACATCTTTTACGACAAGTATTTTTCGACCGCTGATAAAGAAGCTTATATCAGGGAGTATGCAGTGATTCGACAGGGGAATGATGAACCAGCCTCTGAGTTCATTACTCGATTTGCAAGGTTGGCTAGTATTGTAGGAGACGTTGCAGGATCAGCAGAAGCCCAGGCAGAGAAATGCAAGTGGGCAGTCAATGATCGAATTCGGAAGTCGATCATGTACATGAAATTTAAGGATATCACCGAAGTTGCCGATGCAATCAAAACTTTTGAGTTCGAGAGGAAAGAATTTTTATCTCGAACTGGGGATAATAAGAAAAGAAATAGGGAAGGACAATTTAAGCAAGAAATCGGCCAATCATCCACTACGCCACAGCATCAAGACCGCAAAGTGCAAGGAAATCAAAACTCTGGAAATCAGGCACGTCCATGGCAACCTAGACTGCAAAACCCAAGACCTGCTCAAAACCAGATTCAGTTGTATGCAGAACCTATTAGGGCTCAACCACTGAATCAATATGTAAACCCGAATCAGATTACATATCCTCTATGTAATACATGTGGTAAAAGACATCAGGGCGTATGTCACCGAAGTACATGAGCATGCTTTAGATGTGGCCAAACTGGACACATGATCAAGGAGTGTACAAAGAAAGACATTAAGAAGAATAACCAACCCAATGTTGGAGGAAGAGTTTTCGCACTTTCTGCTACTGATGCTGCTAATGCCCCAGGTACTGTATCGGGAACCCTTCAGCTTGGTAAACGTAGTATCTATGTGTTATTCGATACAGGAGCGACCCATTCTTTAGTATCCCACTCGTTTACTAAGTACCTTCCGATAAGACCAACTCTCTTAAATCATACTTTAACCATTTCCACTCCCATGGAAAATTCATCCGTAATCACTTATGTATATAAAGATTGTCCGATCCGTATTGAATCTATTGTGTGTAAGGCAGACCTATTTCCAATACATATGTGTGACTTTGATGTTATTCTAGGAATAGATTGGTTGTCTCGACATCACGTAACTATAGATTGTCATTCTCGCCGTGTTATTTTCGGTGATCTTCATCATCCTGATATTATATATCAGGGAACTCAAGCTCATAAATCTCTTAAAATTATCTCTGCGCTTAAGGCTCGGAAATTCTTATCAAACGGTTGTGCTGGATTCCTAGCATCGGTTAAGGATACTTCTGCTAGTGTTAAGAGTATCAATAACCACTCCGTTGTTCGTGAATATCCTGATGTATTTCCGGATGAACTACCAGGATTACCACCCGACCGTCAGGTAGAATTCACCATCGACTTGATTCCTGGTGCCGAACCTATTTCTAAAGCTCCATATCGTATGGCTCCAATGGAACTGAAGGAGTTGAAGGAACAATTGCAAGAATTGTTAGATCTAGGATTCATAAGACCCAGTGTTTCACCTTGGGGTGCTCCGGTCTTATTTGTGAAGAAGAAAGACGGTAGTATGCGTTTATGTATTGACTACCGTCAGTTGAACAAGATTACTATTCGTAATCAGTATTCTCTGCCTCGCATTGATGATCTCTTTGATCAACTTCAGGGGGCTCAGTTCTTCTCAAAAATCGACCTAAGGTCTGGGTATCATCAGCTAAAGATCAAAAATGATGATGTTCCCAAGACCGCCTTTCGTACTCGTTATGGTCATTACGAATTCTTGGTTATGCCCTTTGGGCTAACTAACGCACCCGCAGTCTTCATGGATTTGATGAATCGCGTATTTCACAAATTCCTACACAAATTCGTATTGTTTTTATCGATGACATTCTGGTATATTCCAAGAGTCGTGAAAAGCATGAAGCACATCTACATGCAGTACTTGGAACCTTGCGACATGAGAAGTTGTACGCTAAGTTTTCCAAATGTGACTTTTGGCTTAGCCAAGTAGCATTTCTAGGTCATGTCATATCAGCAGAGTGAATTATGGTAGACCCAACAAAGGTTGAAGCTATTACAAAATGGCCAAGACCCACTCCTGTTACCGAAATACGAAGTTTCTTGGGTCTTGCTGGCTATTACCGAAGATTTGTTGAAAGATTCTCGGTAATTGCTTTACCACTCACAAAAATCCTAAGGAAAGGGGTGAAATACTCATGGAATGAGGAACAAGAGAAAAGCTTTGAAGAATTGAAGAAACGACTCGTATCCTCCCCGATACTCGCTCTCCCTTCTGGATCAGGAGGTTACCAAGTCTATAGTGATGCCTCAAAGAAAGGATTAGGTTGTGTGCTAATGCAACATGGGAAGGTTATCGCTTATGCCTCCCGTCAGTTAAAGCCTTATGAAGTTAACTACCCTACACATGATTTAGAACTAGCCACAGTCGTCTTTGCACTTAAGATTTGGCGACACTATTTGTATGGTGAAAGTTGTGACATTTTTACTGACCACAAGATCCTCAAGTACATATTCACCCAAAAAGAGCTGAATATGAGGCAAAGAAGGTGGTTAGAACTTTTAAAAGATTACGACGCAAATATTCAATACCATCCAGGCAAAGCCAATGTTGTAGCTGACGCGTTGAGCCGAAAGAATTCCGGGACTATATCTTGCTTACAAATTCAGCCTCGTATTATGAGGGATCTCGAAAGGATGAACATTTGGCTTCAGGTTAGTAAAACTGATGGATATCTAGCTAGAATGCAGATTGAACCCGACCTCATATCACGGATCAAAGTTGCACAGAAGCAAGATGGAGAACTTTGGGCAATTGTGCAAAATCTCGAGGTGGGTAAGCAATCTGAATTTAGTATAGACCATCAGGGGGTGATTTGGTGCGGCAAAAGACTTTGTGTACCCGATGACTCCACCCTTCGTGAGTCATTGTTAGCCGAAGCTCACAGCTCACCATTTTCAATTCACCCAGGATCTACTAAGATGTATCGAGATTTAAGACAGAACTTCTGGTGGAATGGCATGAAGGAAGACGTTGCTCGATACGTAAGTAAATGCCTCACTTTCCAACAAGTGAAAATTGAACACAAACGAGCAAGCGGTCTGTTGCAGCCATTGGATATTCCCATATGGAAGTGGGATGAGATCACAATGGATTTTGTTACCGGTTTGCCTAAGACTTTCAAGAAGAATGATGTTGTATGGGTTGTATTCGATAGATTGTCGAAGTCAGCACATTTTCTACCGATTCAGCAAGGATTTTCGGTTAATAAGTTATCCGAAATATTTCTTCAAGAAATTATTCGACTCCATGGCACACCATCTTCCATTGTTTCCGATAGAGACCCACGTTTCACCTCACGATTTTGGAAAGGTTTTCAGGCAGCTTGGGGTACACGACTGAAGTTTAGTACGGCTTTCCATCCACAAACAGATGGGCAGTCGGAACGCACGATTCAGACCTTGGAAGACATGCTCCGAGCATGTGCACTTGAATGGTCTGGAAACTGGGATGAATATCTATGTCTTGTTGAGTTCGCTTACAACAATAGTTGGCAAGCAAGTATTGGCATGGCACCTTTTGAGCTTTTGTATGGTCGGAAATGTCGAGCACCGATATGCTGGGATGAAGTTGGAGAAAAGCTTATTGAAGGACCAGAACTAGTTCAGATTACAAATGAAAAAGTCACTATGGCACGAGAAAAACTAAAAGAAGCTCAGAGCAGACAAAAGAGCTATGCAGATCAAGATAGACGACCACTCGAATTTAAAATTGGCGACCACGTATTCTTAAAGGTATCACCTTGGCGTGGCGTTCGTAGATTTGGAATTAAAGGGAAGCTTAGTCCTCGTTTCATCGGTCCGTTTGAAATCCTTGAAAGAGTTGGAGAAGTGTCATATCGACTGGCTTTACCGCCTCAACTCTCTCACGTCCATAACGTTTTTCATGTCTCCTCGTTAAGAGGATATAATTATCATCCACTCCATGTCATTAGTTATCCGTTACTTACAATTCACAAAGATTTGTCTTACGAAGAGGAACCAGAAGCCATCTTAGATCGACAAGAAAGGGTTATGCGTAGGAAAGTAATTCCATTTGTTAAAATCCTCTGGAAAAATCACTCTGAACACGAAGCAACATGGGAATCTGAAGAATCAATTCGCTCTCTATACCCTAATTTATTTTAGTCGAAGTAACGGTAAATCTTGCTCTTTGATATATGTTCAATTGTTTCTGTTTACGTTCATTCATGCTTACCTTATGTGAATATATATCTTAGTTATGATTAAGTATATTTATGTAGGAGATATCAGTACTAATAGTCACTCTTGTTATCTGTAAGTCTATGTTGATTTTCTGCCTGATTAAATATGTTATTAAGATACGTAGTGGAAGAACCATTAGGACATGGTAGTAAGGTAATTAACAATTATAGTCATGAACTTAATTATGAATTTCAGATACACATGTGTGTTTAGGAGATTATTCTTATATAAGTTAGTAACTTTGCTATGAAAGTTCCGTTACTTATGCGATATGCTATATTCTTATTTGAAAAATTTCGAGGACGAAATTTCTTTTAAGGGGGTAATAGTTGTAATAACCATAAATTTAAAATCATTATTCTAGAAATAAAAGAATAAAAATAATTTATAAAACTAAATCTTTATCTTAAAATCCATCTTTCGGTATATCAACCAAAACTATTATTAGTATTTATAAATTACTCACTAGGAAACCCTAATTAAGACACCCAAGTAATTCTGCACAAACCCTAGAATTTTCAGAAATTTCAGAATCAGGATCAGGGCCCCTAAAACTCATGGGGGGGGGGGGGTATTTCCTACTTGATGATTATCCTAATAACTTGCTGTCGAAGTTAAAATTTTAAAATCTGTCGACTCAGCTAGGCTAGTCCCACACGTGGCCACCCTATACGGAGTTCATACCGTAAGTATTATTTGTTACGGTCCGTAAGCAAGGGTAAAATTCGACTATAAATAGAGGACATTTGCACTTGAATCTGGGCGCTGAAAAAACGAAAGAATTCGTATTATACTTCGAGTTATCGTCTGTTTACTTCAATTAACACACACGAAACACTAATTAAGTATAGCAGGGTGCTGCAATCAGGGTATTAACTCGATCGCTATTACGATTCATTGTCCGATCGATCAATGTACTCAATGGATGTTTAAGTGCTACCCACATTAGGGTGATGCTTTGTCATTAGTCGTGATTTCGACCGGATGTTGAGTGCCACCCGAAACCGGGGAATACTCTGTCCTTCGTTGTGAATCCGATGGATGTTTAAGCATAGCATTTTGTCATTCGTTGTGAGGGTTGATCTCGTGAGTTATCGTAAATGCTGTATTAAGTTACTAACCTAGTTGTGTGCATGTTATTTAAATTAGGTTAAAAGACTAATCAGTAGTCTAAACTCTGCCCGTATAAATCTGAAATATTATCATAAGGTAGCATCACTTTGGAATTATTAAGGTACGGATCCTTACCCCACTCTTTATTGCTTCATATTCAAATTGTTATAAACCACTAAATTACTATATCTTTTAAAAACTCCTCACGTCTTTGATTATCGATTCATTTGATAGTCCGTTCGATTCCTATTCTAATCATTTGATTTAGCTTTCATGTCATGCGATAGTATTATGTTGTTATACTCATTATCGCATGTTCCAATATATGTTCCATTTTGTTATGAAAATAAGTTTTATAAGTTATGGGAATAAGACCATTTGTACTCTGATACCCTGAGTATCGCTTCTCGTGGAGTGTCCCACGAGCATGTTGTTGCGGCATCGACATCATGTGCTCCATCCGTGACGGAGAGATCAGTTCACGGCGTCTCTTAAGTACAAGTGTGGTACATATAAGCTATTAGGATGCGTATGGATTGATCCTAGGATTTAAGTATAAGGAGGTGGATAACGGGTATGCCAACTCGCCATCTCATGTGATAATTATGCAGGAGTAGCTACCTGTGTATTGTCACGTTTTAAGTTTGCTCATGGGTACATCCGTAAGATATGATTATGAAATTATGTTCTTGCATCGTATTATTTTCGAATAAAGTTCCATCCGGATAATACTTCATATAAAGCATTATTTGTTCTTTGAGCCTATAATTCCGTACTGAGCATTCGGCTCATTCCGTAAACTTTTTGTATATACAGGTCCACAGGTTACTTTGGGCGGGGAAAAGAGAGAAGAATAAAGCCTAGGAATAAATCTGAAGATGTTAGTTAATTAAGTCTAATGTCTCCGCTTTTATATTAACCTTAAATGTGGTTGTATCCTTGTCCAATAAATAAATAAATAAAATTATGACTTTTGTTTATGATACTGTTATTGTGACACGTCAGCCCTTCCGGGTTGGGGTGTTACACCTACTTTGTTCTCAAATTTGGTGTTTTACAAAATCGGCCCGTTAAGAGTCATATTTGCATTCTTCGGGTTCGAGTGTAAGCACACCCCTCCTAATTGCATACCTTAATCGTTTTACATTAATCTTTGTCCCTTCACTCGGGCTCATCATCCTAATGTAATACGCGTCCGTCACCCGGCTGTGCGTTTACATTATTATCAAATATTTTGCTTCTTTGATTCATTTGGGTACTTTTTAAGTTAGTCCCATTCATCCCACCCTTACTACATCGGACATAAATGTGTCCATCATAAGAAGTTCATGGTACCACGTGTTCACTACTTACTTGGCCAGAGTAAGCGATCAACACCTGGTATACATGACCTTTTTATAATTTTCACATTACACCCCATGTAAGTAATGCCTCTATTTGTTTTTCTTGGAAACCATATCCCGGATAGGTTTTCTATTCAGGTTTTTCCAAGTTTTCAATCTACATATGCAATTTTCAATTTCTATATATTTGTTGCATATTACTTATTTATGCAATAAATTAAAACGTGCACCTGATAATACTTGCTCTATCAGGCTCTCCCTTTTTCCGTCAACCTTGTTCGTGATCTCTACGCGATTTAGATCCTTGATGAGTATGCTTGCTTGTCATACATCGGACCGTTTCATCCTCATATCCGTAATTTGTCCACCTCTCGTCATCTTCAGATACGAGTGTCCTTTAATTAAAACATTCACAAAAGTTAGTAGTGTCCTCATCAATAATCGCCCGTATTATAATACAAGGCTTTTCCACTATACGTGTCAACACACGTAATTTCATTGACGATATATATCCTTTATTGATTTGATTGATGTATCGTGTATTACACGATAACCCTATGTGTTGTTCTTCAACACTTTAATCATACTCAATCATTACTATATACATGTACTTACCGGATTTGCGATCAAGCCTCGAACCGAACACATTTTGTCAACAACCTTGAGCTCTGATTACCAACTTGTAACACCCTTGTTATTATTTTAAAGGTTTTCGTATAAATAACGAAAATAAACATGTAATTAAAATTAAGTATCCTTAAAAAATACGAGTAATCTAAAACTTTTACGAATTAGAAGTTTGAACAACTTAATGTAATTGAATTCGTCGCTTAAAAGATACAACGAAACGCCTTGTGGAAGCTTGTATTTTATCGTGTTCGGTTCCTCATCGAGCTTGATCTTCATCCGGGCACTCTTAGCTATCACCTATAATCAAAACCAACTTAAAAGTTAGTTTTGATAGTTAAATAATAAGTATAAACAAGTTACATGGGTCAAACAACAACAAAACAAATTTATTTCTGGAACAGGGGGCGTCGCGTGACGCCAAGGGGCGTCGCGTGACGCTAGGCCCCCTTTTTCACAGCCTGATGCTTAATCAGTTGCTGTACATACCCAACTCAACCCGATTTCACGGAAACGGCCACAACTTCTTCGTTATTGATCCGTTTTACCCGATTCTTTTTCCTACGCTTCCGTAATTTAATTCTCCATCTTATGGAGTTAAAATCCGACATCCGGATTAACAAAATCTCAGACTTTTAAGTCTTCGGCTTACTACCCTTTTTACCAAATATTGACCCATTCATGATTTTACCACACCAACATGTTTGTTTGATTCCTATATCACATAAACTTGTTCAAATTATTGTTACCTACCATTTTAGGTTCTAATCAAAGGTTTATTACACAATTTAAACCCGTTTTCGCTCGTATGCTTATTTTGACCCGTTAAGGGTATTTAAGCACTTTCTAGCTTAAAATAGCTTTCGATTGCTTCTAGCATTCCATTACCACATTTCTTATCCTATAATCTCCCACCACAACTGTATTTAAGGTAGGTTTAATGTGGGGATCAATATAAACCAAATTTTATCTCTCGAATCATTATTTTACGGCAAAAACTCAAATAGTGCCATTTGGCTAATATAATACCTTTTTCAACTTCTATACTTATTCTAAGTATTTATCTAGTCATAAAACTCGTTTCCAAACAACCTTTAAGGGTCGTTTGTTCCATTTAGCCTACAAGGGCGTTTTGGTCGATTTTAGTCCTTTTATGACGAAGGACTCTCTCTAGAATTATTCGACCAAAATAACACTTTTAACTACAACATAATTATGCGTACCTGGCCCGGATCAACAAGTAGACCCGATTTATACCTCGTTTTCATTATCACACCATCAATGATGACGAAATTATCCGATTTGCTAATCGGTTCTGTTAACATAATACTTGACAACCACATTAGTCAATATTGTCAAATGGTGTTATCATCACCATTCGACCCGTTTGGACTATATGCCCAACATTATCTATTTAATCAAAAACAACGTTTTTGATTTCCAATTCATACATCCATCCCATCCCGGATTTTACAACCATACCCTTTTTCTTTTACACTCTTTTCTTAACATTTCAACCCATTTCGGTTTACGCCATGGGTATCCTTTTAACCTTGATTTACATTAGTCGACACTTGACAAATTTCCATATTTCCAATATTATCGTTATCACGTTTACAACGTATCGAATAAACGGGTATTCTACATAAGTGTGTAAATTACACTTACCTCGCATCCACGCCACGCTTTTCTTTCCGTGCTTGCACCGTTTGACCCGCTCCCTCCTCCAAGCTTTCATCTAGCTTGTTACGCGTCAAACTATTGTCAATCATTTACAAGGCGGTTAAATTAGTCATTAACAATCACGACTATTCCACCTCACTTATTTTCTATGTCGAAGCTACTATTCGACTTCATGCTTAGTTAACTTAATTTATTCAAAGTTAACTACTTTCTATCACATGGTTTACAACATTTAGTCTAAATCGACATAGTATTTAGAACCCTTATCACTTCACATCACACGTAATTGCCATATCATTCAAATACGCGTTTTCACTCTAAATTTCAACACTTTAGTTCTCATTTAGGCATTTTAACAAACACCTAATATGCATAATTTTATATCTTTTATATTCTAATTCATGGCTTGTCACTTAGCCTAGATTAACAAACATTGAGCTATCATTTATAGAATTAAACATCATATTTTTCAGGATTCAGTTTCTATGAATCAATTTGCACTAGAATAGTCTTCTAAACCCTAGTGTTCATCATTTTCTCACAAAACCCATGAACCACCTTCAATGTGTTCATGAGATTTCCTGAATTTAGACATTATTTCACATGTTGTTGTCTAGGTTTTACTCCTAGACACTATATCATCCCTATTCTATCCACATAGCAAACATGCAACATCAGATTTCTACTTTTCTAAATTCATGAGAATTTCAAGTAGTGAATTCTTGTCAAATTTTACATACCTTATGATTTCCTTGCAATGGGGATCACTAATCTATGTTTGATTTTCGCTTAGAACTTGATTTGAACCTTCAATTTCTGAAATTTGTGAAGTTTTTGGGTTTAAAGAAGCCTGGTCGCCCTTCCCTTGCCTGGGTCGATCCTCACACACGCCCACAATATGTATTTGGGTTTTAATTTTCTTGTTTTATGAAATTAAGTTTCAAACTTAGCAACATAAGCCCCTTATGTTTAGTTATTTATTAAATCAGTCACAACCTTCTTATTTTAAATCCACATTCCCTCTTATTAACTAAACCAAACATTTCTAGTTAACTTAGCGGGTTCGGGGATATTTACGACTAAGTTTATTTTAGGTCCCGTTAACTCAGACCTTTTATAAACTTTATTTATCCATAGACCTTTATTTATCTTTTTATTAAATATTAGGTTTACTTACTTAAAAATCCTAATATTCACCGGGTAAATTTTACTACTATTGGTACTTTACCCGTCTTTTAGTATTAACGGGGTTTGATTACCAAACACGTTTTCGGGGTGTTACATATATATATATATATATATATATATATATATATATATATATATATATATAGTGGGGATCCTGCGAAAATTGTGTTTTTCCTAGAAAGTCTAGGAAGCGATCTGGTCCATCCAATGGGTGTGTTTAAGGGTTGAGATTAAATCAATGGCAATCTTGTAATATTTGAGTTTAATTAATTGATTGTTTTAAATGAGTAGGGGAAATTTTGTCAATGACCGGATTTTAAATCAATCAAAAAAACTGTATGGCAATCACAACTCCTATTTTCACGCGAATTTCCCTCTCTCTCTAAAACCCACATTTGGAAACCCCCAAAATCATACCAAATATACCTAAAATCATGGATAAAGATAAGAGAATTTCCTTGTTCTATATACGTAAGATCAAGCTGTCATTGTACTACGTGTTTTACAAAGCGATTACGGGTGTTAACACACTGACTTCAGAATGTTAAAACACACTGACTTCAACCTCTCTGACTGGTAAAACACATCACCAAGAACATGCTGAGTGTTAAAACACACTGACTTCAACCTCTCTGACTGGTAAAACACATCACCAAGAACATGCTGACTTCAGAGTGTTAAAACACACTGACTTCAGAGTGTTAAAACACACTGACTTCAACCTCTCTTACTGGTAAATCATTAAAACACATCACCAAGAACCTGATTATATATTGACTTCAGAGTGTTAAAACACACTGACTTCAACCTCTCTGACTGGTAAAACACATCACCAAGAACATGCTGATAGTTTTCCAGATAAACACATTGACTTCCAGATTTGAATTCGAAAACAACAAAAATTCCGAAAATCATGGAATGTTAGTTAATGAAAAATAAATTCCAAAAATAAAATTAAAATGTGAAATTACATAGTTGCCCTTTTAGTTAAAATAACTCAATGCCACATGTCCAATTCTCATTGCTTCCTAGACTTTCTAGGAAAAATACACTTTCTACCCAACTCCTACTATATATATATATATATATAGTGTGAGGTTCATTGGGGAACACTAAAAAAATGGGGAACAGTGGGGAACCGACTCAAACGAACTCCGATTGGACTCATTCCAGCGGCGTTGGAACCGGCTCGTCGAACCCTAACTAAGATCTCTTAACCCTAAACCCTAAATCATAACTCCTAAACCCTAAATAGATTAGGGTTTGGATTTTAGGGTTTGGCTTTTAGGGTTTAGCTTTAGGGTTTAGGGTTTAGCTTTAGGGTTTATCTTTAGGGTTTAGCTTTAGGTTTAGCCTTTAGGGTTTAGCTTTTAGGGTTTATAGTTTAGATTTTACGGTTTAGCTTAGGTTTTAGCCTTATTTTTTAGCTTTAGGGTTTAGAGTTTATGAGTTAGGATTTAGGGTTAAGAGATCTTAGTTAGGGTTCGACGAGCCGGTTCCAACGCCGCTGGAATGAGTCCAATCGGAGTTCGTTTGAGTCGGTTCCCCGTTGTTCCCCAATGAACCTTCCCTTATATATATATATATGTGTGTGTGTGTGTGTGTGTGTGTGTGTCTTATGAGTTTTTAGGAGAGTTGTTATACCATGGATTGGCCGGGAATGACTGGCTCGACTGAGAGTAAGAAACCGCTTGTACCCCTTATTTACAAACTACTATTTAAACTTTAAACCAACCCGCGAGGACTATATCCCTGCTGACTTAGACCAACGGGTTGAGGGTGACCGCTGCCTGAAAGGGGGCCCACCACATCTTCCATTAGCAACTTACTTAATTATCATTCAATATTCCGACCTAGTGGGATTGTATCCCTGCTGACTCAAACCACTATGTTGAGGGTAACGTCGCCTTCAAAAGAGGGGCCTACTACTATAACTAAGATAATCTCTTAAAATGCCCAAAGTGCGGAAATCATAAAAGGGTACATGAAAGATAAGTCGGATCCAAGTGATTCTTTCTTGTCTATCTATTTTTATTTTATTTTATATTTCTGTTTTTATCTTTTTATTAGTTTAAAAATCTTTTCTCAAAATCTGGTTCAATTAGACGTTGACGATAAGCCGGTTTTAAAAGCTCTTGTGTCCTTGGACGACCTCGGTATCTTGTCATCACTATACTACGTCCGCGATAGGTATAGCGTGTGTGTAGAGTGATAGTAGAATATCGTGTTTTATAAATTTAAAACTTGAAATCGACGAGTAAAAAGAGCTAAAATATAACTAAAAATATAGACACCTGCACGCATGTCAACATCGCCGTTATGAGGGCTGCTGAATACAACGAGGAAAACTGGAAATTGTCTCCTGGTGAGAAATACTGTGCTGCCGTCCCGTGTTGAGACGGTCGACACCGTTGTCACTACCGCCGTAGTAGTGGGATACAGCGTGGTCCTTGCTCCCGAGAGAGAGAAACTTGCTATTGAAGACGTTGCGTCCACCGACCCCCGCTCATAACCCGGGGGTAATTCTGCATCAAACTTGGGCCAAAGATCTAGTGACCACAGGGGCCGAGACTGTCGTCGTAGTATTCGTCGTCGTTGTGCCTCCTCCTTCAGCAACCAAAGTTAGCACGGTGCTAGGGATTGCAATACCGTCGTTCGGAGCATTCATTGTGGTAACAGGTTCTTTAGTATTTGCAGGTCCCACGGATGGCGCCAATGTAAGAACGGTACCTGAACACGTCCTTGAACTGGTTGATCCGATAAGAATTGATCCAATCCTTGGTCTGCAAAACAAAACACCGTTAGGACTCGTTACATGAATGGGGTTATTTCTGTAACCTCCCTTCGGCGTGAGAATAAGTATATGCTTTGTGGGAGTAAAAAGAATGTATTGAGAGAACAATGTGTCTTACCTTCGTGATGAGTCCCTCTATTTATACTTATGGGTGGTTTTAGGGTTTCTGCATATTTTGGGAAGTCGGTTAGGCGACTCCTATTTGGGAATATCTTCCCTATTTACGACTTATTTAATGGTTGGTATTAGACCCGGAATGACCGGATCAGGTCATTCCTGATCCACATTATGTTTCCGGTGAGCATGAAGAAAGTTTCCGGTGAGCATGAAGAGCATGAAGAAAGATTTTCAAAAATGATTTTTGTTTTTTTAAGTTTTGTCTCTGTTTGTATGTATCTAGGTATAAAGATTTTGTGTTTTTGAAAGTCTATTTTCATCCGTTGATTTAAAAGGATGTGAGCAATGGATCACCCTAGGATTGTGATCCATGTGATGGTTGACCAAGCATTTCGATTGGCTCACATCTTTATATTTGAAAGTGATTTATTTATCACATGCCTCCATTATCACATTAAATCTTAAATTTGTTATAAACTAGTTATATCAATTTGTTTTTATAAATCACATTAAAAGTGTAATTATATTATTTTTTTTTTAAAATCTCCCTAAGTATAGAGTACAACTACTCAATGCATCAACATATTGATAATTTATAATGTATAAATATGTTTCGTTATTCTTTTTATTTACAACTATCAAATAAGATTTAATTATTAATTCCAAAACATACTTACAAAATTTAAATGTATTATAGTTATATAATAATTAGGGCTGCATACGAACCAAACGTTCGACGAACAGTTTATAAAAGAACATGAACAGAGGTAACGTTCGCCTTAAACACTATTTATTATCGTTCTAATGCTTGTTTTGTGAGAAATTAAGAGCCGTAAATTACCGATTGTCACAACATTTTGATTGGCTCACGTGTTTATATTTGAAAGTGATTTATTTACCACATGTCTCCATCACGTGTTTATATGGTAATAATAAAATATGGTAATAATAAAACTAGTTGCCTCCACTGAGTCTGAACCAAGCCACTACCACTACTGCCGTCTTTGACCGGCTGAGTTGAAGAAGCTTGATATTGACCAGGTTAACAATACATATGTATAACACGGGTATACACAGATTGACCCGCGTTAAATCTGACCTGAACCGAACCGTGACCCGAGCCGAAACAAAACCGGAACCATCATGAAGATGATGTCATCTATTTTAACCAAACCTGAATCGATCTGGAAGTATCCGAACCACCAACATTACCAACAACAGCAAATCGTCTTCACCATCAAAACCAAACCGTTAAAGTAGCCGGGAAAAACGTCGATATGGTAATAAATTTTCCATCACAAATGCGTAGCAAGTTGATACATATTTCCTACACAATAAATTTTCCATCACAAATGCGTAGCAAGTTGCTACACATTTCCTACACAATAAATTTTCAATCACAAATGCGTAGCTAGTTGCTACACATTTCCTACACAGTATGATACTAAATTTTCTATCACAAATGCGTAGCAAGTTGCTACACATTTCCTACACTATAAATTTTCCATCACAAATGCGTAACAAGTTGCTACACATTTCCTATGCAATAATTAATAATATTAAACATTAAAATATAATCTAAGTATAATAATAAATAATTCATCATAAATGCGTAGCAAGTTGCTACGCATTTCTGACGCAACAATTAATATTTAAATGAATTTAACATACAAATCTAATTCCAACAAATAAATAATGGTTCCGTCGGAAATGCGTAGCAAGTTGCTACGCATTTCCAACACAATACTTAGAATTAGTATATTTGTTACTATTGTGTCACAAATTGCCCAAAAAAATCAAGGTCTTTTTTCCATAGGAAATGCGTAGTAAATGTGTCAGAATTTGCTACGCATTTTTTTGCGTAGGAAATTTCCGTAGCAAAATGACCACTTTTCTAGTAGTGTCCACATTATGTTTAGGGGCAAAGGTTTATTAGGATCGGTGTGATCCCCCTCGTTTTTTTACTCTTAGTGTTAATTTTATCGAAAACTCTGAAATTGTTTTTTTTTTTTTTTTTTTTTTTTTGCTATGTGAAATACTTGATTTTGAGACCCCAACCCCCCTCCCCCAAACCACACACACAAATTTTTCATTCAATCTCAGCAACTGGTTATGCTAATTTTTGCGCATAAAGTGCACTCTTTTTAGTGGTTATGCTAATTTTTCCGCATAAAATGCATACTCTTTTCAGGTTAAGCTAATAGTTAAACTCTACATAAAATTTGTGCCTTCTCTCACTGTCAGCCGTGAGGAAGGTTTTTTTTTTTTTTTTTCCTTAACGGTGAACTTCATGTATAAGGTTACCACACTCTTCAAATCGGAGAGCCTCGTATTGCTCCACTTTGACCAGACTATTTTGTTTTAACCGGGCCCACGCTGGCTTCAAAGTTTGGCTTTTATGTACGTTCCTCCGGGAGCCATACCGCCGGCTGTCACTTGACAGTCGTTGTGCCACCACAAGAGTAGAACTCTCTGGCGTAACACACGGTGGGACGAAAACCCGGTTAGGCTCGGAAATCGAACTGATCGACAACCTCACACAAGCCCTAGTCCAATCCTTCATTGCCTATATTCGCCCCAATATGACATGAGTCTCTATTGGAAAACTCAAACCTTTTACCACCATGCCACAGGTGGGAGGATAGCCGTGAGGAAGGTTGGGCACGAGGGTTTTTGGACAGAAAAGTTTGACATTACGCTTCTGTGCGTAGCTAATACTCTTACGTGTTTTTTCTCTTCTCGAAGACAAAATTTGAGATAAATTGTTGAAAAACGGGACATCATCTCAAAGTATACGTTATGAATTTAATGACCCTGGTCCATGTTAAATATTAAACAAATAAATAAAAAGATTTTAATAAATATGTGGAGAAGTCAAGTATTACAATATTTATAGTCAAATGAATATTTTGGTACACCGTTTAATCAACATGAATCTTTTGATTATTTTCCGTAAATAAAGTTTGTAAATCCTGCAAAGGGCAAGTGTGGTGTGATTTTAGCTCTTAAAAAAAAGCAGTTTGTAAATAAAAGTTCTTAAAGAAAATGAAGTTAAAAAAAAACTTTGTAAATAAAAGTTCGTAAAGAAATTGAAGTCATATATATGTTTGAATGGTAAAACATCTTAATTCCACAAAATTAAGAAAAATATCTTTAGTTACAATCTTGAAAATTAAACATGTTTGAGAAAGCATATATACCATTCAAAATGATGAAAATAAGCAAACCGAACCCAAGAAATACTCTAGTTGATAAAATGAAATCCAAACTAGTTGCTGTTCTATGTTGCATCTTGTTGATTTTAACTGTTTTAGCAACTGTGACCCAAGGATCTGCATGGAGGGCGTTCAGATTTCCTCAAGGTTTGTGTAGATATATCTTTTTGCATTCTTAATAGTGTCCATGATTGACTGAAATAATCTTTTCTCTGAACTGCAATACTGCATGATCCAGATTTACAGCGTATACTTGAGGTAGAACCACCTACAGATCTTGGAGCTGACCCACCTATATATTTAATGACGCTTATCGCCCATCCACCGTCAAATGGATTTGCCGAATACGAATACGTAGAGTCTCCTCTGCCAAATAACTAATTTCATTAGATCCAAAAGTCAATTACTATTATGCTCATATTAAATAGAAAAGAGATCTTTTGATGTTTGTGGTTTCTGGTTGGTGTTTTCAGTTTATGGGGTTGGTATTTTCCTCTTGTTTTCCTATTTCATCTATCCATGTTTCAGACAGTATTATACCGTTGTTGGTTGTTTATTTGTAGCTGTTATTTTGGTTATGTACTTTTCATATATAGCCATAAGCTTATGAACACAGAAGTGCAGAAATGAATAAACCAACTAATATTGTTGATAACTATTTTGTTCTATTAAATAAAGAGCGTTTTGTCACATCCCATGATCACTATCTCCTTCCTACTCATTTCCATGTTATTTTTCGTATATTTATACTAGAAATTATATGATGTATTGATGTCGGTAGTTAATCTAATTGGAAAAACCCGATATCCACACTAAAATGTGATGTTTAATTAGTTTAGAAGCCATGTCATACACAAAGTACTCTATTAAGATTCACCATATGATCATATAACATTAAATTCATAAATTTATGTCTAGTTTAAATTACACCGGGTTGGATCAATTTCAATTTCAAGTTGAACTTGTAAGCACATTTAGCTGAACCTAATGGTTTTTGCGGATACAATGTCTTCGAGGGTTCATGTGTCTGGCATGATTTTCGAGTTCGCAACTTCATGATTTTCGAGTTCGTAACTTGGCATCATATTAAACTAGCTAACCCGTGAACATGGCCAATCTAACATCTTAATTCCTTCGTCAAGTTATTTTTTACGTATCACCATAAAATCATGTAAAATGGTATATTCTATGTGCAACTAATATCTATGTTGCAAGTTATACTTTGCCTGTGGTGGAAGCTGCAACTTACACAGAGACTTAGAAAGTTAATTATTTACTTGAAAATGTAAACAAAATAGTGCCTCTATAAAAACAAGGTTAAATTACACACTTTTCGTCCTTTATGTTTGTATTGAATTGCAATGAATACCCTTTAACTTCAATAATTACAGGCACAATCCTTTATTCATAAAACTCACTACACCCTAGGTCTTTTTGCACTAACACTACAAGAAAATCGACAAATAGCGGCAACATTTGTCGCCGCTAAAAGTACCGATCTGCACCGCTAAAGGTAATAGCGGCGACTGTCGCCGCTAAAGGTTGGCCGGTTTGTCGCCGCTGTTGTTTAACTTGGGACACCGGGTGCGGATAAGGCCAATAGCGGCGACATATTGGATGTCGCCGCTAATAGTGTCGCCGCCATTCGTCATTTTTCTTGTAGTGTAACTTGGTTAAAATTTTAAGTTAAGTCTGGTTACATAAGGATAGTTTAGTCCTTTTACCTAATAATTTAAAAAAAAAATAACATTTTAAAACTTAAAGAAACAAATATAAAAATACCCATCCCCGAGTCCCTTCCTCTCTCTCTCTCTCTATGTGTGTGTGTGTGTGTGTGCAGATCACCACCAACACCACTCCGATTCTGTCACCCTCTCTAACACCTGAACCACCAAAGACCATCAACAGTGGACTAAAATGGCAACTGTGAAACCTTTTTGGACCCACAGGTTAAAAATAAAACCTTTGGACTAAACTGGCAAGATGGCCCAAACCACAGGGACTAAAATGGCATTTAACTCTAAAAATAATAAGAAAAAACTTACATTTGATACCAATGCAAAAAGCTAGCCTCAAGCAACCTGTTCGCCAAAAACTGTAACATCCCCTCATATTCGATGGATTCAACTTCGATATCAAACGAAGTCTTGGGGGTACATCTCCTTAGGCAAATTAATCTCAATGCTCATCTTTCCATTAAAGAGATCCTTTAATCGTTTAGCCCATAACCTAATATTTTCAGACCGCTCATTTTCTATCTTCAACAAGGCATTTTGTATTTTTTGTTCAGCCATTGACAACTTTGGAGCGGGAGGTTCTTCATCGAACTACATAATTAAACAAACACTTTTAAGAGTAATATACACACATACACACACATATAACATGTTCGAGTTGTTGATTACCATCGCATCGAGTCGTTCCGACATGTGTACATCATGTTGATCGGGAAAAAATGCACCAGAAACAAACTACATTAATTGAAAAACTAATTATTTGTGCATTGTTTATATATATGTATATATATAATGAGAATTTGAGTTGTTGATTACCTCATCATCAAAATTTTCTATAGTAGTCGGATCAATATGATAATGTTGAGTTTGATTTAGTTCATCAGGTTCCTCAAACTACAACAAACGAAATTGTTGCAATATAAAATATATATTACCCGGACCAAAGTAATACCAAACCACTAACCTGTGGCTCATAACATGTGACGTCCTCCAACTGTTGTGTCAAGTCTTGGTTTTGGGGAGTTGTCTCTGTGTTCAAAAGCTACAATTTAACAAAACATACATTATTTTCTTTCATTTGTCAAATATGTGAGAATCATATGATTGTATTAGGAGCCCATCCATCAGATGGGTAAAAATCTCTAGTCACCTACAATCTTTTTTAATGGCTAATGACTTTTAATTATACTAAAATTAGACTTTTAGTATTTTCTAACATTTCTCATTTACCATCTCATCTGCTATTACATTTACAATCACAATCATACTTTTGAATTACCCTTAAAACCTAATTCCAAAAAAAACTTCTAAAATTGCTAAAAGACTCATGACAATAAAACCGAACTTAACCTAACGAAATGTTACGTAAACCCGAAATAAACCTAATTCAAAACAACACACTTACTAACTGTCTGAAACAATCAATAAACATGAAACTATAAACCACAAATGTTACGTAAACCCGAAATTACCTTTATTGCAAAACGTGGCCATTGAACATATTTACCACGAGCATCACCTAAATCTAATTTGTCATATATGTATACATACATATTATGCATAAAAAAATAAAATACATCAACAACAAAGATAATAAGAAACAAAAGTTCATACCTTTAATCTCTTGATTTGATTTAATGAAGAATAAAAGCTAGAATAATTCAATTTTTATCTACAATCAAATAACAACAAATAATTAATTAATACATATTGATCAAACAATTAATATATGTATATACAAGAATACATATGATATAGACCTGTTACTAAAGTAATGTTTGAATAGAACGAAGAATGAATTGAATTGAAGAAACAGAGGCTAGGCTAGCTAGGGTTTGCAAAGAGAAAAAAATAATTAAAGAGATGGGATTTTCGTAGAGTTTTTTTAAATATGATAAAAACCCTTTATTTATTTGAGCTAGGTTGTTATGCTCGCACAAAAAAACCTATTTTTTTTAGCTAAAATTTGTAAGAGCTCAAAAAAATCAATTTTTTGAGCCATATAGCTCAAAAAATCGTGGGTGTAAGTTTATTGTGCTGATTTTTGGGCGGTTTATGTGTCTAACCTCCTAAATTAATAATTTTTGAGCTCAGAAAAATCATAATTTGTACTAGTGTCTGTCCAAACGAATTGAAAGCAAACCCCCAAATCTCTTAACCCTATATCTATTGTGTGCCTCTATAAAAACAGTGTAAAAAATTAGTTGCCAATACGCGTCATATATACGCTCCACCTTTATACTGGTCATGATATGATAGTTTAGTCGTATGACTATATACACTAGAGTACGCTACCCTTTAGATGACTTATGTTAAAAAAATTGTGTAAAATGAGTTTTCACAAAACAGGAATTATGATTTGTTTTCCTGACTTTGAACACAAACAATTATATGTAACTGGTATTAATATAAGTATTAATTTATGGGTTTTTGTTCTGGTATGTAAAAGCTTCTTCACAACGAAACAAACTGTGTCTAATACTTAGCAAGAGAATGAGATATCGATTAAAGTTTTGTGTTTATTTTTGGCAAAGGTGGGAAAATTAAGAAAGAATATCTCGAACTTGTCCCATATAGGATGCCTATGGGAGAAGAACTTTAGATTTAGATGGTATATTAGTGAGAGCTTTATAATGATATTGTTTCCTAGGAAGGGAACACTAGTGGGCCCCTAAGGGTGCGGGGCACCTAAGACCATGCGGTATGATGGGTGGGGATTGGGGGCATGAGTTGACACGTGGAGTTCGAGACCCCTCACCGGTGAGTGAGGTGTCCGTGGGATTGGCGGGGCGTGGGTAAACCGTGTGTCTTGGCAGTTTATTAAAAAAAATACAAAAAATTAAAAAAATACACACAACATTAAAAAAAAGCCTAAATTTTATTAAATTCTTAAAAATTAGATAATTCCTAAAAATTACAAAAAAATCTAAAAAGGATTACAAAATAAAAAAAAACCTAGAGCGTTAGGTAAATTTCAAAAAGAGCGAGCTTGTCGAACAGTTTTCGCTCCTTGCCCCGAAACTCAATGTTCGTCACCGCCACCCGGTCCTCGTGGCTTAACTCAACGCTCGGAACAACTTCGTAGTAGGCTTTGAAACGATCAAGCTTCGGCCGTAGCTCGCACCATTTATGTTGGCACGCGTTTAAGTTGTGCTGGTCGTTTCCGACGTTATGTCGGTAGCTAGCAAAAGCTTCCGGCCAATAACGCATTTCACCGGGTTGTCGGCCCTTCATTGCGTCAACGACGCTCGTGACGAGAACTAGCTCTTCTTCGTGTGTCCAAGAGGCCATCGATCAAGTGGGTTGGGGTAGCGGTGGACAACCAACAAGTTTGTTTGGGTTGGGGTAGCCGGTGGGGTTGGGGTTATATATATAGCTGGGTGGTTGACTGTTGGTTGGGTGAACCACTTGGCTTGGCCAAACGGTTAGATTTTGAAATTTAAATGCCCCGCTATGACCTAGCCAACAAGCGAATAGGAGCCGACCACATAGGATCGCTAGCCCGCCCCACGCCCGGCTTTAAACTCCCGCCCCTTGGGCCACGCCCAAACCCAAGCCCACCGGGGGTGGTGGCTTTGGCGTTTTCAGCCAACCCCCGCCCCATACCCCACAGTCTAACTAGCATCCGCACACGTGCATGTAGCTTGGGCAATGAGTGCCACTACAAGAATGTTATACCATTAGCGGCGACGGCAATAGCGGCGACAACGAGCAATAGCGACGACCTAGACACGGGTCGCCGCTATTGCTCTTTGTCGCCGCTATTGCCGTCGCCGCTAAAGGGCTCGAGCCGTGTGCTTCTTCCAGATTTGCTAGGGACCATTGATTAAAAATTGATCCGATGGCCACCGTCAACCTTCTGCTCAAACACAAACATACACCCCTTATCTTATCCTCCTAAAACACAAACCCATCTCAACACCCCTTTCAACCTTCATGTTCATCAAACTCCACCATTCACCACCAAGCTACAACCACCACCTTCAGCCACAAACCGCCACCATCAACCTCCGGCTCTCCACCGTTCACCACCCAGCAAAGTTGCTGTCATCTACCACCATCAATCGCCGCCGTATCAACAACCGCTGTGACATTTGAAGCTCCACCAATCATCACCGAGCATCTTCTTCGTCACCGAGCATCTTCGCAACCGAGCATCTTCTTCGTCACTGTTGCTCTGGCCAGTTTTTTAGTTTTCCGTGGAAAATATGTAGTGTGTAATGTTATGTAAAATGTTTTGTTTCAGTTTAAGGATGTAAGAGAGTTGAATGAAAATAGTCCGACGAGCTTTCCGGCAAATTGTAGTTTCAGAGTTTTTTTTTGTTGAGTTTATGAATGTTTCAGTTTTTTTTGTTTGAGTTTATGGATGTTCAGTTTTTTTTTTGTTTGAGTTTATGGAAAATTGTAGTTTATGTTTTGTCTCCGACGAGCTTTCTGGCAATCCTCCGGCACAGGTAATAGTGGCGACAGTATCATTAGCGGCGTCAAAAAGGGCAATACCGACCCATCAATACCGGCGACCCTTTAGCGGCCACGTGTCGCCGCTAAAGGTCAATACCGGCGACAATTTGTATCAATACCGGCGACACCCGTCGCCGCTAATGGTGTCAGATTCTTGTAGTGTGCTTTCATTGAGCACATTTTACTCCGCACTCTCAAGAGCTCTCGTTATATTTTTGAAGGCTGGTTCAAGTGGGTCGGACTAATGATGTCACATTTACCCTAACAACGTCATAGATTCCATTATGAGATTTATCCTAAAAATAAAACACAAAATTTAAATAAGTAGATATAAAATTCACTTTAAAAGCATACTTAAATCCATGGTTATGCAAATGAGAAACATAAATAATGTTTCTAGTCAAACTAGGTACATTGCTTACGTTGCCTAAATATATATATGAAGACCACTTTGTAGGAGTAGTCTATACTCTCCTATTGCCTTGATTGAAAATCTTGATCCATTGCCAACATGGAGTTCCAAGTCACCTGCTTTAAGTTATCTGACTCTCATTCGTCAATCTAAATTGTTGCAGATGCGAATACCACAACTAATATCAAACACCTATGATTTACGAGAGAAGGAATTGGGTTCGATGATGAATACACTTGAAGCGCTATCCCTAGAGGCTTTGCCCTTCGTCAGTTCAACAAGGTATTTAAGACAGTTTCATCACAATGATAGCATAGATTGTCTTTTAGAGATTTCTTTGCATTTTGGTTGGTAGCCACTTTGCTCTTTTGCATCTGCCATTTTCTTTCCCTTTTTTGTCCTTGACATTCGCAATAGATTTCTTGACTCTACTTTCATTAATCATTAACACTTGGAGGATTGTTGTTTAGTAGGTCCATCTCAGCAATCTTAAGCATCTTATGCAAATCTTCGGTGGACTTTACCAAACCATTCATATTATAGTTCATAATGAACTAGTCATATGCTTTCAGCAGTTAGTTAAGGATAGTATCACCACAAACTCATTACTCAAGGGAAATCCAAGTTGATCAATATTGCTCCTTTTTTAGAACATAAAAGGTTACCTTACACTCGCCCTACATAACCCAATGAGCGATTTCATACTTTTAGAACGCTCATGTTGAGCTTTTTGTTGGAGCCTTTCCTCTTGCTGCTCAATCATGTCATAAGCTGCAAGATACTCTAGATCCTACTGAAGTTTTGGAATCATCATGGCCAAAATAAGGCATGACATTTCTAGAGAGTTATCGACATATTTTTCCCATGCTTTCTTGTTTACAGTAGAAGCATTTGTGTCAAGCTGGTCTCCAATTGGTTCTCAAGAACATAGTTCTACTTCTCTGCTTTGAGAGAACTTCCCTTCCAAAATGGATTTAAAAGAATAGTTGGCATGTGCGGGATAGTGTTATTGGAAGACATTTATAAAACAAAGTATGTGGTTTTTATATTTTCGATGTTTAAACTCCTTAATAAATAATGACCCGTCCGAAAACATTATTCACTTTAAGGACATTCTTTAAATCTCGTGATTCACTGGGCATTATTTACAAAACCAAATTATGTAGGTAGGTAATAACTATCAATCGTGTCAACTACACAATTCTTAGATGGTTGGCTTTATAGCCTAGTGGCATCTTGGGGGTGGGATAAGACTTTGAGACCAATAGGTTCTGAGTTCGATAACCACAAGGGGGGTTTTTCCATATTTATTGGGTTTCCTCCTGAATTGGTGTATAGGCATTATGCCTAGTGGGGATGGATATGATCGGGTGGTTCCGCTCGTGGCACGATGATACTCTAGTGGTCCATCAGTGATCCAAATTTGTCGTTCAAAAAAAAAAGATGAGAAATGTCTAAGAATGGTAAGTACGGTTAACCTGTCTATGTCCATTCTTCCATGGTAATTGACGAATGCCTTCTTACAAGTATAACACCCTTGAAAAGGAGATAATTAATCATAACCGAGACTCAAAACTCGTACAACTGGAACCAACACGAAAAACGAGGAAACCCAAGGTTTAACCTCGTCGCGCTACACATTGGTGTTGGGAAGTTTGGTCGCGTGACGGGACACCCCTATATTCGACAGAGGACACATGGCAGCCACGTGGCAGATCTACAGTAGTGACTCATGCCACCTAAGCCCTAGTTAACCTAGTCGCGCTACGCGACGGTGTTGGACCAAGTTGGTCGCGTGACGCGACATGGTCAGTTTCTGGCTATAAATTGGACGTGAATCTGCATTCAGAAATTGCTCAAAGTTTTCATTTCTTTCTCTCTCGCTCTGAACTACTCTGCTATTATACCCGATACCTCGAAACCCTAAACTCTGCTCCGTAGTAAGTGTTTTAACCCTGATCACTGGTACGATTCCCTATCTGATCGATCTGAAACCCATCAACGAATGTCAAAGTGCTGCCTGTATAAGGCTATACTTTGTTAACTAAGTTGCGGTTTTGATCTCGTGATTATCGTTGAAGTTGAATTGGGTCAATACACTAATACGGGTTGCATTGTGTGTTTATTAGTAACCCAAGCTTAATACCAGGAGGCTATTATAATAAACCCTAAATCTACAAAGTGAGTCATTCTCTTTTTATCAAATGATTTGCAAAACCCAAAATGTTTTTCAGTTATACTTACAGTGCTTAAGTCTTTGTATTCTGAAATTACTGCCGGTATGTGGGGTTTTGTATACACTACTAGTTCAGCTTCACTAGTTGAAAGAACGATCAACAGTGATATGACCACAACCACCTAGTTAGATAGGTGACACACTACTAGAAAAGAGGGTTTTTGTCATAAAACTTTTGGTCACAAAACAGTAGCAATTTCCCTGTTATCACCATTTCGCCACCGAAAATGCGGTGACAAAAACACCTGTGTCAATTGCCCTAATGCCACCAAATAGCCACCATTTTTATATTTTGCCACCTTATTTTTGCCACCACAAAATTGGTCAAAATTATTTGCCACCGCTTCTTGTTTTCTACGGTCCACCTTGTTTGCTACCGATTTGCCACCATTTAACCACCATGTTTGGTACCGATTTGCCACCATTTAACCACCATTTTCCTTGAAAAGTTTGCTACGGTCCACCTTGTTTGCTACCGATTTGCCACCATTTAACCACCGTGTTTGCTACCGATTTGCCACCATTTAAACACCATTTTCATTGAAAACCGGTGGGTATTTAGCGAGCTTGTTGAATTTTTTGCTACCATTTTGTGATTGTTTGAATATTTGTTTTTTATTTAGCTTGATTTTTCATTTTTCCCTGCTTTTTTCATAAAAATTACATAATCAATAAAATTACAAAATTATATAAAAAGTCTAATAAGATCACGAAAACCCAAAATTATATAAAACATATGTGTATCAAAAGCATATAAAACATTCTAATAGAAATACCAGCTAAAACATCAAATAACTAAAAAATCCTAATATGATAAACATCGAAACATTCAAAACCAAGTGTTTGTAGCCTATCTTCAAATTGTACTTGTTAACATAGCTTCAATTTGTGGCATCGTATCGGGCATAACATCTTTATCCACCTTATCTTTTTTTTCTTTTCAGCCAACAACCCGGCAATAATTCCATTTAGCCTTTCTTTTTCTTCATCATTTTCCTTAACGAGCTCCTTGATAACTAAGTTCAACTTTTCAATCTACAAAACAACCAATGAATTAAATCAAGAATTCAAAATTAACCAAAACTAATAACGGGTCAAGTTGGTTGCAAAGATAACAATATCCAATTGTAAGCTACAACTCAAGTGCTAGAAGCAAAGATTACTAACGAACACATCAGAATCATAGTTCCAGTCATGCAAAGATTACTAACGAACACATATAATTACGTATGAGTCATGTAAGTTGGCTATTTAAAGATGATGGCAAAGCATGCTGAATAGAAGGTACTTTCATGAGTTTAAATCTTTGGCAGATAACGATATGGTATATACCATATACCATATACCACACTTTTATTATAAGAAATGCTTTTATTTGTTGTAACAGAAGAGATGAGACGTAGAGCTTACATGGTACTCTAGCTAGCCAGAAGAAACGAAAACTTACAGTGCTATAGGATCAAGAATGAGTCCAGATATTGAAACCTTAACCTAGGGCTTGAATACAAACAGAGAAGGGAAAACATGGCCAAATCACATGAGACCTTCACTTAGGGTTTGAACTTTTAATGCATCGAACTATATGTGAATTAGAAACGTAACAGTTTTGAAGATATGCAAATGCAGGTTGTTATTTTAAAAAAATTCTAAGAAAATAATAGCATACTTATTTTAATTTCACTAACATCTACATCTTTGGGCTTGAATACAACCAGACAAGAATATTACGAGAAGAGAAGCATTTGTAAGGATTTCTCTATAAGTTTATAAAAAAAAAAGAAAGAAAGCCATTAAGAAATTCATTTATTATCAATTATGCGTGTAGGTATACCTACCTTCAAGAAGTTTTCATAGGACGATTAAAAACTTCATAACTCCTCTCAAAAAAATTTGGCCATATGATTATTATATGATCAGACCTAAAGACCGTATATAGACAAATTTCTACAACCTCCGATCAAATCAAAGAAAAAAATTGGGCATTCCATAACCCCTAAAGATATTATCATCACAAATATAACCAGAAATATGCTCATTACCTGAATCCACGGGGACCTCAAGAAACGACCACCACGATACGCCTTCACCCAAACCAACGGTTGCATTTGAATACGGCCACTAAAACCATCTTGCTTCATCTGCGATCTGGACCGTTGATCATCTCCTTCATCGGTCTCCCTAGACCAATCAGAACTTATCTCAGTGTCGTCAACGCTGTCACAAACCTGAAACAAAAACGTTCGACCACTCATGTAAATTAATGTTTGACTTTGACCAACGACACAGTTTGTTTTTTTTTAAACGGCCAACAAAAATTTTATTCATTACTAGCAAGGAACTAGACACCAAAATTACAATATATCGAACCAAAAACAACACCAGGTCAAAACATCAGAGCTGAATTAAACAAAAACATTAAACCTGTTCCAGTCCTCCCATGTTAACGAAGCCACTTTCGATCGATTTTTTATCCACATATAGCTCAACGACTTCGCTTCTTCCAGAACTTGTATGAATTTCGGCTGCATATGGTTGAATACAATCTCATTTCGCATCCGCCATATACTCCGCTTCTTCCAGAACTTAACGAACACAAACAAACGAATTAATTAATAAATACTAAACGAGTCGAGCCCGAGCCGAGCTCGAGCTTCAAAACTTACTTTCGAGCCCGAGTCTGAGCCGAGCTCGAGCTTCAAAAATTACCTTCGAGCCGAGCTCGAGCTTTAGAAATAAAGCTCGAATCGAGTCGAGCTCGAGCTTTCATAAGGTATTCTCATCAGGTTCAGTCCCATACCCGGAAAATTCTAGGAGACAAAGCAAGATAATTATCAAATAACAAAGCCAGGCATAAGTTGCTTAATAAAGAAAAAAAAGGCAGTTCTAGCATTTTGAAAGAGGGCACAAAAGCCAAGCAGTACAAGAATGATTTAGCATCTCAACACTCGAGTATAGTTAATTTGACAGAAAATGAATGATGTTCAAAAACTAAGAAACACACTTGGGTTCTAGAATGACACCTTAACTCATGCATAGTTCAAACGGAATATGTCATTGTACACATAAAAGCTTCCTTGTGGTGTTGGCATCAAATGAAACATCTGCATCAAAACCAGTCAAACAAAACATAAGAAACATGTTGTGTTGTATCATTAACAGGTAGGGGTGCAAACGAGCCAAGCGGCTCGAGAAAAAGCTCGAAACGAGCCGAGCCTTATCGAGCCCGAGCAGAGCTTGAGCTTAAAATAAAGCTCGTTTGTTTATCGAGCCCAAGCTCGAGCCTCGCATGTGAAGCTTGTTAGGCTTATCAAGCCTTAGTGTAAACGAGCCGAGACGAGCCGAGCTTATTTTAACTTGTTTACAAGCCGACCTCGCACCTAAAAATAAGCTTATTGAGTAAACGAGTCCGAGCCCGAGTTTCACTTATCGAGCTCGCGAGCCTAAAAAGTCAATTATTTATATTATTTTTATTTAATATATTAATTAATAGATAATAAACGAGCCGAGCTCGAGCTTGAGAAAATACCAACGAGCCGAGCTCGAGCTTTGAAAACAAAGCTCGAATCAAGCCGAGCTCGAGCCCGAGCTCTCATAAGTTAATCAAGCTCGAGCCTGGTCAAGCTCGGGCTCGGCTCGTTTGCACCCCTATTAACAGGTTAAATACATAGAGTTGGCTAAAATAAAACATATAGAAGTGTCAGATGAATCAAAAGTTGCCCAATGCGTATTTTTCATGCATGAAACCTCCTAAGTCTTCCTTAACCAAAAAATTAGATCATTAAGATACGTAACTGTAATCATACCTAACACACTAGATAATTATGTAAAAATAATCACATGCTTTGTACACAATGTTCTGGGTCATACCTACATTGACCCTCTCGGCCCATATTAAACACTAGTATTACCATTATCTGACCCACCAGATACCTCCACTTTGCAACATCTACTTGCAGTCACTGATCTCCATTTTATGTATTTTCAGTAATATGATAAATTAAAAAGTTAATTAACTGTTTTTCCTGGAAAATCCCCTACCATGTAAATTGACATTTGGTGTGACACTCACATACTTGCCTAAAAATGTTAATAAAAATTAAATAAACATAAGACATCGTGGACAGACAACCATGTAGCTCAAACTATAAATGTAGGGTCACTTTGCAATGAATACTCAACTTGACTATCTCTCTCCCAAGTTGTCACACCCCCAAAATCCACTTGCGGAATATCACCGCTTGGAGGCGTGACTGACCAGGATCCAGCTACCAATCATATTGAACAAGCATGTAAGTAAGTAAGTATAAAAATCCAACCAATACAATTGGTGTCCAAACAAAATATAGTTTAAGTTGCAAGCGGAAGCATAACGATTAAAATCCAAAACCAAATATAAGTTCAAATGTTTCAATGTTTAACATGGCACACAATTATCCATGTCCCACAACGACTCTTCCCCATGCAAGCTCCAGCTAAGTACCGATTGACCTGCAAAGCATGTAGTAACGAGTCAACAATAATGTTGAGCGAGTTCACGGTTGGGTGATTGTTTTAAGTTGTTTTGAAAACAGTTTCCTTTAACTGGCATCCTGTCGTGGGGGTTACCCCATAGTTGAAAACGTGTTTTGTTTATTCCCGTTTACTCTGACAATCCAGCCATGGGGGCTACCCCATGTTTAGTTATCTGGCTTTTCGGCCATGGGGGCTACCCCATGTATGTACTACTAGACTCGTTACCATATCGACTGCTGACTGTAGTCATGTTTATGTGCCCTGAACTGTCAATGTCTATCATCATTGACGTGCCCAGATCCATTAGTTCACGCCCGTCCTCTGCGGCACGGTGTGACGCTTGTCAAACCGAAATAGCGCTATCTAACTAATGACCCGCTCGTCATTGGCCCGACGATTAAGTAGATATAAAAAGGAGGGACTTCGTGATAGAGTTTTGGTCTAGTAAAAGTTAACTGTCCATGAGGACGAGGAATTATATTCCTGAACCAGTACTGTCCTACCCAAGAAAGGACGAGGAATCCATGTTCCTTAAACCCATTCCCAACCCCTAGGAATCCCATGCTTTGGAGAAAGTGTGAACTCACCTTGGTTTGCTCGGTATGCTAAACTATGTGCTCGCAAAAAATCAATCAATCAATCAAGGCCTAAGGTAATGCATTTACACACAGTCAGTTCATGTTGGTCAAGTCTCACATACAATCTATGTCACAAAGTGCTTGGCAGTTAATCGCATGTATCGTATAAGCAGTTAATCAATTTCATGCCATTCTTGCTTCACATCAGTGTCTTTCACAGTTTATTCTAATATATTTATCCAATAACACACTTGACAGAGTTAACAGGATTAACATGCTTAACAGAAATAATAACTAACAATGTTGATTAACTAACCAAGTTAGTAAACTAATAGAGCTACTTACTTAACAAAGTTACATTCTAACAAGGTTGCATACATAGTTTAATAGAGTTAATGGGTTTAACTGAGTTAATAATTAACAGAGTTTGCATGCTTGACTTAACAGAGACCACATGATGAAATCACATATATAACGAAATCCACTTGGGCCGAAAACGCTTGGGGCCGAAATCACTGATTGGCGAAAACACTTGGGTGACGAAATCCCAAAGTGTTTTCGTTGGAGTTGTGTTTTCGTCGGGTCCTTCAATTACCAACAGTTACAAGCACAAAACCCTAGTGATCATCAATTAATCATGCCGACTTCAACTTAATCATTCCGTCATAATAATTCATGCGATCCTCCATACAAAGCATTAATACAAAAATCACTCTACACAGAATTTATACGATTATCTTTTGTTAAGTTGAACATTCACTGAGATCTATCCAATTTAAAATACATAAAACAAGCACATGACTATATGAGAACTATGGCCGACAAATTTTGAGGAATTCTTATCATACAATCAATTCCAACATATGCTCATAATCATTACCACTAACAGTCAATATTTTATGATGTCCATTTATACTCTTCACATATTTCAACAACTTGTCAGTAGATCACACGTTGATCAATTTATAATATTCAGTAGATCACGTTCATATGTTTCAATATTTATCGTTCCATCACATCAACCCTAAAACTCTACATTAATACCATGTTTCGCATGACAGATTGATCATATGTAATTCTTTCAAGAACACAACCAACAACATAACTATATACATTCAGATCTGAAAACAATTGAACGTGAAAGTCACTAACCGAACTAGGAATGGTCAAGCAAGAGATCTGACTACGAATGAAAGGAGGATTGCCGTCGACTTAAGGGTGAGAGTTAGGGTTAGCCGATTAAAAGTCTCACGTAAAGGTTTAATCAAGATATATAACTGATCGTACTGGGCCTAAGGCCCATTTGGTTTTCGGCAGTAAGCAATGGACGAAAACACTAAGGTGTTTTCAGACATTGGGTGTTTTCGGTTGGGGGTTTTCGGCTAGGCATCCATCTATTGTTTTGTTTATAAAGCATAACTTAACACCACCATATTTTAACCATACACAAATAATCACATCAAGTATATATATATATATATATATAAAACACAATTAACACCCATCATGTATAACATACTAACCACAATACGATTTAACATATTTCAAACGTGTCCAGTTGTGAAACAAACAAGTCGTGTAACAAACAACTTAAACAATTAACACGCCATTAATGCGAAGATGGAAATCTTGGAAACTCGAATTGTCACACAAGCCCCCCAGGTCACATGGAATTCACAGAAGTATATTATCTCATTAACTTTCTCCCCATGAAGAATATCATGAAACTCCAACAAAAACAGAAAATTCACATATGCAAAATTGCTTATTCATAGACATCAATAACATCATAATTCATAACTCAATACAACTATTTCCATTGTTGATGTAATTAGTTGTTAGAAGCTTTGTTTTAAAATGTGCGGTTAATTTTAATACCTGAACCTGATTTCGATGGGGCTAAACCGCCACTTCGGTTCCGATTCGAAGAGGATTTTGTTAGGGTTTTGTCTGCAGATGATGATGATGATGAAGGTTGTTGTGGTGGTGCAGAGGAATATCTATAGTAAAATACATCATCTTCATCATCATCAGTGTATCTTGATCCAATCATTTTGGAACAATTTAGAGGATCAAATTCTCACAAATTGGTACACAAAGATGACTAATTTATGACGAAAACTGAATCAATTAGGGTTCGATGTTGTGTATCTGACCTGAATATAGATTGAATAGTGAAAATCAACAGTTGTTGTAGCATCAAATGAACTCTAAAATGGCCGTTTTGATGTTCGAATTCTGTAGAGTTCTTCGATCAGATCAAACATATGCGAGAAGAGTTCTTTGAATGGCTAGACCTAGGGGAGCGGGTGAAAAGCAGGCAATAAAATTTTGGGAGGGGAGTTATTTGGTTGGAACCCTAATTATTTAACTTTTGGAGAGCGTGCAGATTCATTAAAAAATAACTTATCTATTTGAATTTTCATTTTGTCACCGATAACATGGTCACAATTAACAAATGCCTTTTTATTTTTCATGTTTTTGCGTATTTTACCCACAAATTGCCACCGAAAATAAAAAGGTGGCAAAAATTGCAACCACTTTGCTACCATATCATGATAAATACACTTATTTTCATTTTCATGGCAAATCGGTGGCTAAATTTGCTACCATTTTTTTTTGTAGCAAATTTTGGTCACAATTGCCCAATTTTCTAGTAGTGAAAAATACGGATTGAGTAATTGAGAGATATAAACAACTGTAAAAACTATTAATGTTGTAAATTATAACAATGTGCCTTTTTATACAAATGAATGAACTCACCAGTATTTTCACTGATGAAATGTTTTTAAACGCGTTTTAGGTAACTTACAGTGAAAGTAAAAGAAGCATGCTATGAAACACTGAAGACTTAAATAAAATGGCTATGTTACCAGAATAAAGAAAAGAAATTATGTTTTAAAAAAAATCGGGTTTATCCCTATAAAAATCTTGGATTGAAAGAGTATATGTATATGACCAAAGTTCGGTCGATATCGGTTCATTTGTTACGATGTTGTCGCGTGCTATAGTAAGCGAAAGATCATATGACTAAAATAACATCTACACATGTTTAATTTGTTGCAACGACTACATTATTAACATTGAAACGTAAATAAAAACAGAAAAAGAAAAAAAAACATAATGTAAAAGTACGCAAAGCGTGACACATCCAAACTTATTATAATTAATGAAAATTTTCACTAAAAACTATTGATTTAACAAAAAAAAAAAGCAATTCTAATAATTATGGTTTTAGAAAACATATCAAGATTATATGTTGATGTATTTAATGTCTAAATAATCTTGTCCTTGTGTTAAAATATGACAAAACTCAACCAAAACTCTAGAAACAAAACAAATTAAAAAAAAGAAAGGAAATAAAAGGAGGGGAGAAGCATCGGCCAATCACATGTCACTACCATCACAATATTGCATTTAGTATTTTACAATTTATTAGGGGACTAGGGTGGGAAGCTTTTTTAGCGTGATGGAGAAGTTCAACGAGTGATGGGAGGAAATGAACCACCGCCACCAACATATTCAACGCGTGGAAGTTTGGATCCCGTGATAAAATCAACGAGTGATGGGCTGTGAGTGATAAATGGATTTTAGAGAGTGTGAGGGTTTATTGTTGGATGTTATGAGTGATGACCATTGCCACTAAGAAAGGTTGTGAGTGATGGAATAATGGTTGATGATATGGCGAAACTTTATTGGATGTTGTGAGTGATAGAATTTTTGCAAGTGATGACCACCCCCTCCGCCTTATGGAGTCTTAAAGTTAATTATACTTTTACAGTTTACTTTTTCATTGGCCAAACAATTTTACTTTTAGCACTATTCATCATTAGTTTCTAATCATATATATAAAATATAATAATAATAATAATAATAATAATAATAATAATATATAATGACTTAAATAGATTTTTCAAGGCGTACATATATCATGTATGGTAAGTCTTGCATGCACCCACCGATGATTGAGGCCTATATTTGACGTATTAGTCAAAGTAGTACTTCAAAGTATATTAGATAAAATCACAATAACAACCATACATTATCGTGATGGTAAGTTTTCATAAGTCGGTGGAAGTGTTTGTTACAATTTTGAAAGAAAAAGAGCATCATAAACCGTATATATTATATTTTTAATTGGTCACTCCCTAGTTGTAAGGCCATGTGTAGTCATAACCCCCTTTGGGGGCGTTATACGACACGTGGTGCGCCACGTGTGCAGGTGAGGGTTATGGGGCGTTATGCATTTAAGCCCGTAGTCATAAAGCACCCGCCTAATCATTACTCAATTATTAATTTCTAATTTTTTATAATTATTTTATAACTTTATAAAATTAAAACTCATTTTATTAAATTAAAAAAAACATTACACTAAAATTAAAAAAAAAAACATTACAGTAACAAAAAAAAAAATGCAGGGACCAAAGTGTAAAATGCAGGGACTTATACACTAAAGTGTAAAATGCAGGGACCAAAGTGTACAAAAAAAAATGCAGGGACCGGCTGTCTTCTTCTCCGGCCTTCTTCTCCGGCTTCTTCTCGGTCTTCAGGTCCGATTTGCAGGACCTATCCTGTTTCCTCTCCGATTTGCAGGGACCAAACATGGTCAAACAATTAAACCTTTCTCACATCACGCCGCGATATGTATCGCGCCCTCCCCCCATTTTTGAAACATAGCGCCGGTTGTTTTCGTGTTCCGGGCGTTTTGGCGGCGCCATGGCATACCGCCCCACTACGTATGCTCTAAGGATGAGGCGACTCTCTTTTATACGTGAAAAACATGTATTCCCTAATAAAATGTGTTTCCTAATGAAACCTGATACTTTCTTGATGCTTCAAATTAACATCTGTATGTTTTGTAAGAAATGTCTTTTTTTTTTTTTTTTTTAGAATATGCATATATAGGTTCTAAGGGGGTATGATGTGTGGGGAGTTAAGTGGGGAGGGGGAGTCACCGAGCGGTGACCATACCCTCATGTTGAAGATATTCGGTGAGTGGGTGAGAGGTTACAAAAATCGGTGTGTAATCACCGAAGTGATTGAAGAGTGAGTGATGGAGGAGAGAGAGAGAGGAGAGAGGAGTGATTAACCATACCTAGTGTTTGAGTGCAAAATAGAGAGTGGAATGGGGAGTTGACATGGCATAATATTATTGGGTAGGATTTCACTCAATCACCCTAGAGTGATTAACCATACCCTCCACCCTAAGAAGGTTGCAGTTGTTGCTTCTTTGGATTTTGTAAATTTCCACAGTTCAAGGAACATTGGACTCACCTCACATTCCTTACAAAATTATATGTAGAATTGTCTTCAGTCCACAGGAGACTAAGATATATAGTAAGTCTTCCTTCATTTAGTCCAACCTGGAAAATTATGTTTGTGGAAGATTAGGATATGACCAAGTCTTCAAAAGCAATATATATAAACTAGAGCAAGGAAACTATCTCGTAGACAACCATAAACACAAAGAATGGCACCTCTTTCCCTTTCAATCATCTTACTTGCTACATTTACAGTTTCCTATACCTTAAACGTTGTTGGTTCTTCAAATGAAGTCGATGCTCTCCTAAATTGGAAAGCAACTCTCCATAACCAAAATACGAGCTTCCTTCTCCCTTCATGGACAAATGATCTTACACTCAACTTTTCTGATGATAAAACAGTGTCTCCATGCAACTGGATTGGTGTTTCATGTAATGAAAATGGCAGCATAAACAGATTGAACCTTTCCTCATCTGGTTTAATTGGTACGCTTGATCACTTGTGCTTCTCCTCATTCCCGAATCTTGCATATTTAGATCTTAATTTAAACAACTTTTCTGGGATTATCCCATCTGGTATCCGTCACCTTATTAACACCAATACAACGTGACACTCTATTTCCTATAACTAAATCACTTCAAGAAGCCTTTACATGGTATCAAGAGCTTAATACACTCTCAAGAGTCATCGATCCTTTCTTTTTTCTTTCTTTGCTTCTGTGTTCATCCATGGCTTCCAACAACCTCATCACACTCACTGCTGCCACTCACTTTAACATCAAACTTACCTCCCACAATTTTTCCGTATGGCGCCGTCATGTTCAATCCACACTTATCGGACTCGGTCTTGACGGTTATCTCACCGGATCCACACCCGCTCCACCCGCTACCATCACCGACAAAGACGCCGGCAAAGACACCGTCAAACCCAACCCTGCTTTTGACGCATGGTTTCGCCAAGACCATGTCATTTTTAGTGCTATTCTCGGATCTTGCTCCGATGAGATCCAACCTCTTATCGCATCAGCCAAGACGGCCAAGGATGCGTGGGACAGGTTGTCTTCCTCCTTTGCAAGCAAATCAAGATCTAGAATTATTTCCTTGAAATCCAAGCTTGCGAAGAATCCTAAGGGCACCAGACCTATTGCTGAATTTCTCAATGAGATGCGCTCCATTGCTGATGATTTGGCTCTCGTCCAAAGTCCAATTACCGAAGAGGATCTTATGGTTCACATTCTAACCCAACTGGGTGACGAATACACCTCCATTGCTGCTGCACTCAAAGTCCGCGAAACACCGGTTTCTTACCCGGAACTCTTCGACAAATTGGTGGACTTTGAACGCTCCTTAAAACTCACAGAACCGGTCACTACCATGATGGCTACTGTGAATGCAACCCAAACGCGGCAAACTCGAACCCCGGGTCGGCCGTCATCTGACTCGCAGCACCGCAATGCTCGTTTTCAGCCATCTCACCCATCCCAGCGGTTATTCAGAACCACCAAGTCTCAACCGGGGCCATCGGCAAATCGCTCCGCTCAATTTTGCAACTTCTGTAACATTGCCGGTCACGACACTCGTGACTGCAGGAAGCTTGCTAGGTTCCTAAAGGAAAATCATATTTCTTTCAACACTAATCCTGTTGCAAATGCCGTTACTTCTGCTCCGGGATCTCCTATGTGGATGATGGATAGTGGTGCTTCGCATCACCTCACTTCGTGCCCAGCCACACTCTCCTCCGTTTCGGAATATGGCGGTCCCGACGAAATCGTCCTCGGTAATGGTATGGGTCTTTCTATCTCTCATATTGGTTCCACACAATTCTCTACTAAAACCAAACCTTTATCCGTACCAGATATCTTGTGTGTTCCTAATATGCGTACAAATTTAATTTCAGTTGCTAAGTTATGCCGTACTAATCAAGTTTCCGTCGAATTTTTTCCTTTTCATTTTTTTGTGAAGGATCTCAAAACGGGGGCGCCTATCCTACGGGGGGAGAACATCCATGATGTTTACTACCTCAACCGGTTGTCTTCACTTCCACAAGTAAATGCAACCACGTCCGTATCACCACTCCAATGGCACCATCGACTTGGACATCCGTGTTTTCGTATTTTTAAGCTTCTTTGTAAGGACCTCGGTCTTAGTTTTAAATCCTTATCATGTTCTACGTTACATTGTCAATCGTGTGCTATTAATAAATGTCACAAGTCGCCATTTGGACCAAACTCGTTTGTTGCTACTAAACCGCTACAACTTATTTACTCGGATGTATGGGGCCCGGTTCAATCATCCATTGATGGTTTTGCCTACTATGTTGTGTTTGTGGATTATTACTCTAAATATGTATGGCTTTATCCTATCAAACGCAAATCCGATGTGTCCATTATTTTTCCACAATTTAAACTACTCGTAGAGAAGTTTTTTCAAACATCTATTATCTCCATCTTCACCGACAATGGCGGTGAATACATCGGTCTCTTACCATTTCTCCAATCCATGGGGATTTCGCATTACACGACTCCTCCTCATACCCCCGAACAAAATGGCATCGCCGAACGGCGCCATCGCCACATTGTGGAAACCGGCCTTGCCTTACTACACTATGCCGGTCTACCACTTTCGTTTTGGTCACACGCATTCCAAACGGCCGTCTACCTCATTAACCGCCTTCCTACCCCTATCCTTAATTTCAAATCGCCATATCAAATGCTTTATAATGCATCACCAAATTATACAAAATTGAAAACTTTTGGGTGCTTGTGCTACCCATGGCTCAAACCATATACTACGTCTAAATTACAACCCCACTCCAAACCATGTATTTTCTTAGGCTATTCTACATCCAAGTCGGCTTACAAATGTTTGGATTCCCAAAACAACCGATTATACCACTCACGACACGTATCCTTTGTTGAAAATATTTTTCCATCAAAAAGTAGCTCTTCCACTCCTCACACTCTTCCCACCTCTGATATCTTTTTCTCTACCTATAATGCCCCACCACCTTTGCATTCTCCACTCCCAACCACACCTACATCCACCCATACGTCTCCACCACCCATGCATGCACCATCTACCCATGCAACCTCACATGAACCTCTTACAAATGCAACCCCACTTACAAATGCAACCCCACTTGCAGATTATCCATCACCCACCATCTCCTCTTTCCAAGATCCGACCTCGCCAACTCCAGCCTCCACTTCCTTGTCACCCACTTAACCATCACTCAATCTAAATCCCTCTTCTTCTCTTCAACCTTCATCCACATCCTCCCCATCCCGTGACACCACCTCATCTGCTCCTATCCCGGACGCTACCCCTACTTCCTCCTCTTCCTCATTTACACATCAAACCCAACCTCCACCTCTACCTCCTAGAACTCGCAAACCCAATGCAAAGTATTACAACTCCCACTTTGTTAATACTACCACTATTCATCCGATCCCTCAATCGATTGAACCCAATACCTACCATCAAGCATCCAAAGACCCGCTTTGGCGTAAGGCAATGGATGACGAATACAACGCTCTACTTCGAAATCAAACATGGGAACTTGTCCCACCAACCTCCCGCAAACCGATCGGTTGTAAGTGGATTTTTTGCATCAAACGTAATCCCGATGGCACTGTTGCAAAATACAAGGCGCGTCTCGTTGCTAAGGGATTCTTGCAAGAGTACGGTAAGGACTATTTCGACACATTTAGTCCGGTGACCAAACCCGTCACTATACGCACGGTCCTTGCTATTGCCTTATCTCGGGGATGGTCTCTACGTCAATTGGACGTTAATAATGCATTCTTGCATGGACACTTGCAAGAGGAGGTATACATGGTGCAACCTTCGGGCTACGTTCACCCACAGTTTCCGGAGTACGTTTGCAAATTATGCAAGTCTCTATACGGTTTAAAACAAGCGCCACGCGCATGGTATATGGCTCTCGCTTCCTTCTTGGTTGATTTCGGATTCACCAAATCTCACGCGGATGCCTCACTTTTTATCTATAGTCACAATGGTGTCTTGTGTTATTTCCTAGTCTACGTGGATGATATTATCCTAACAAGCAACAACAATAGCTTCATGAATGATTTTGTCAACAATCTCGCATCAAAATTTTCACTTAAAGACCTAGGGTATCCTAGTCATTTCTTGGGAGTCGAACTAATACCCACTGCACATGGTTTATTTCTTTCTCAACATCGACATATCCATGATCTTCTAACTACACATCGCATGGATGGTGCTAAACCGGTTCAAACACCGTTATGTTCATCTCAAGTGTTGACACTTGAAGATGGAACCCCGCAAGTAGACCCGACACCTTATCGTAGACTAGTGGGTTCTCTTCAATATCTTGCATTCACCCGCCCGGATATCTCCTTTGCAGTCAACAAGCTCTCACAGTTCATGCATCAACCAACCCAAACTCATTGGCAAGCTCTCAAACGCTTGCTTCGTTACCTAAAAGGAACCATTTATCATGGCTTGTTCTTGAAGAAGAAGTCCCCTTTAGAGCTCACCGCTTTTTCGGACTCAGATTGGGGCGGCGTATCCACAGCCGGTCGATCTACGACCGCGTACATTCTCTATCTTGGTAGCAATATCATCTCTTGGAAATCCTCTCGACAAAAATCGGTCTCTCGGTCATCAACTGAAGCAGAGTACAAGGCCCTTGCAAACGCGGCTTCCGAGCTCGCGTGGGTGGAAAATTTACTAAAAGAACTTGGTCTCCCCGTACCGGTATCACCTAGCCTCTACTGTGACAACACCGGTGCAACTTACCTGTGTGCCAATCCTGTTTATCATTCGCGTATGAAACACGTTGCACTGGATTACCATTTTGTACGAGAAAAGGTCGCGGCCCGCACTCTACGTGTTCATCACATCAATTCAAAGGATCAATTGGCGGATGCTCTCACGAAGCCACTCTCTCGAGCCCCGTTCTTAAGATTACGGTCCAAGATTGGAGTTTCCGACGGAACCTCCATCTTGCGGGGGCGTATTAACACCAATACAACGTGACACTCTATTTCCTATAACTAAATCACTTCAAGAAGCCTTTACACACCTGTCAAAGCTTGTTTATCTTGATTTCTCCCGTAATCGATTCACTGGATTAATCCCACCAGAGATTGGCAAACTGAGAAGTCTTGCCACCCTCCATTTGGCTCGCAATCAGTTGAATGGTTCTATTCCGCAAGCTGTATGTCAAATGAGACAACTTGCTATGCTTGATTTGGGTTATAACAATCTTCACGGTCCAATTCCATACTGTTTCGGTCAGTTATTGCATTTGCAGTATGTTTATCTGGAGCTTAACAGTATTTCTGATTCAATTCCAACCTCTTTCGGTCAGTTATTGAATTTACGTCATGTTTATCTGAATCGTAACAATATTTCTGGTTCAATTCCTCGTGAATTTGGAAATCTTTATCATCTGGAGGAGCTTCACATGAACAATAACCATCTAACTGGATTTATCCCTGAAACTATGGTCAATCTAAAACATCTAACCATCTTAAGTCTATACCAGAATAAATTGAATGGATCAATCCCTAGAGAAATAGGTAAGATGACTTCCCTCAAAAGGGTGGAGCTACAATTGAACCATCTCACTGGTCCGATTCCTGCCTCTCTAAGTGAACTTAAATCCCTTCTTCATATTAATCTCTATGGTAACAAACTTTCTGGTCCCATCCCGCAAGAGTTAGGAAACCTGACATCCCTTTTAAATCTCTATTTATCATTCAATGAACTCAATGGTTCCATTCCATGTTCATTTGGTAACCTACAAACCCTGGAAAATTTGCATCTTCGAGACAATCAACTTTCTGGTCCTATTCCACAGGAATTAGGAAAGCTTAAGCTGGTTAGTTTTGTAATCACCAACAACATTCTATCTGGTAGTTTGCCTGATGAAATCTGCAACGGAAGGAGGCTTAAATTTCTTCTCGCTGGTAATAATCAACTAACAGGTCGAATTCCTAAGAGCTTGTACAACTGCTCGAGCTTATCGCGAGTCGCTTTTGATGAAAACCAGATCACGGGAGATGTTTCAAAGAGCTTCGGTATCTATCCACACCTCTATTATATCAATCTCAATGATAACCAGATTTACGGGGAAATCTCAGACAGCTGGAGTAAGTGCAGAAACTTAACGACAATTCAGATGGGAGGGAATCGAATCCGAGGTAACATACCTCCTTCCCTTGGAAACTCGATTCAGTTGGGAACTCTTAATCTTTCGTTCAATGGTTTGGATGGAGAGATACCAAAAGAATTTGGAAAGATGACTCGCATGGAAAAGCTTGTTTTAAGCAACAATAAACTTTCTGGTGTCTTGCCACAAGATCTAGGATCACTAGCTGAACTCTTGATTCTTGATCTGTCCATGAACAAGTTGATTGGGTCCATTCCATCTTCCCTTTCTCTTTGCTCCAAACTCTTTTCTCTAAACATGAGCAACAATGAATTTAATGGCGAAATTCCTGTCCAGTTAAGCAAATTGATTCAGTTGTCTGACCTTGATTTAAGTCATAACGAACTTACTGGGTATATTCCTAAGACTTTTGAATCAATGGATTCGTTGTTGAACATTGATCTTTCATATAATCACTTACGAGGTCCCCTCCCCAAAAGCAAAGTCTTTATGAATCTTTCAATACAAGCACTGCAAGGGAATGAAGATTTGTGTGGAAATGTTAGTGGATTGAAACAATGTGCATCAGAAAGCCCGGCGCCAAATCGGAATCACAAACTCGCATTAATGATTTCCCTTCCACTTCTTGGAGCCCTTCTACTTGGCGTTCTGATGGGAATGTTCATCTTCTATAGTCATGGTTCAAAGAGTCTACCATCGACACAGCCTGTGAACCAACATAAACAAGGGAAGAATTTCTTTTCAATTTCGACTTTCGATGGAAGAGAGACATACAAAGAAATTCTAAGCCAAACCGAGGAGTTTAACGAAGCATATTGCATTGGAATGGGAGGATGTGGAAGTGTGTACAAAGTGAAGTTGTCATCTGGTGATACAGTTGCTGTAAAGAGACTTCACTCGTGTTCTGAGGTGATCAATCACAATGAATTTCTAAACGAGATTAGGGCATTGACTAGAATACGACATAGAAACATCATCAAACTACTTGGCTACTGTTCCCATTCTCAAATCTCATTTTTGGTTTATGATTATCTCGACGGGGGTAGTCTGGCGGATATTTTGAGCCATGAAAGTGCTCAAAATTTGGATTGGAAAAAGAGGGTGAACATTATCAAAGGTGTTGCATACGCTTTATCGTATATGCATCATGATTGTTCACCCCCTATCATTCATCGTGACATATCAAGCAAAAATATTTTGCTTGATTCTGAGTACGAAGCTTGTGTTTCCGATTTTGGTACATCCAAAATTTTGAATCCAAATTCTTCGAATTGGAGTAGCATTGCAGGAACATTTGGATACCTTGCGCCAGGTAACATATTTTTAGTCCATAATTACAAATTATCTCCTCATCTCTATAAACAAAACGGAATACATCATGTTAATTAATGTACTTTTTTCAGAACTCGCTTACACAATGAAGGCAACAGAAAAGTGTGATGTTTATAGTTTCGGCGTTATGGTATTGGAAATCGTCAAAGGACAGCACCCAGGTGATATCATTACTTCTCTAGCATCTACAACAACCAAAGAGATCAAACTCACAGATTTGGTGGATCATCGTCTTCTCGCTCCACTACCGGAAATCAAAGAAGTTTTAACGTCATTATTGATTCTAGCCACTAAATGCATTAATTCGAACCCTGAAATGAGGCCAACAATGAAAGATGTTTCTCAAAAAATTATGTGTATTATTTGCGACATGAATTAAGGCAATGATGCTGTGTAGTGTCTGGCGGTTTTCATGGTGGCTTCCGTTTCTGGTTCATCGGTTTCAGTGCTACGTGATGAGATGATTGTTAAATATAAGTATATACATGAATCAATTATAATAAAGTATTGTATTTTCTAAGCGTAAATGTGTGATTAAGGATACCATATCTAATGATGTATATCAGATATCTTTTGATACATGTAACATATGCCACAATGATATAAAAAGAGGGGTTTATAGTTGCTTGGGGTTTTTGCTATATATTAATACTAGTTTAAGAACCCGTAAATTTCACCGGTTAGTAAAAGAAAATATCTTCATTATCAGCGTTGACAAAAATATTATGTTTTAATATACGTTATAATACAAACATATTAGAGTACAACGACAAATTGAAATACATGAATATGCAACAATCACAATTCTTTGAAAATCTCTTTATAAACCACATTAGTTGTTTTATTTGTAGGTTTGTCGTTGTTGTCAAGTATTAGTAGTTTGACATAAACCTTGAGATTACAAAGATTTTTTTTTTTTAATTTTCTTCTTTTATGTAATAGAAAAGGGAACCAAACATTCACCGATACTATTGAGACCTGGTTGAAAAATGTGGCATTGTGAACCCCGCTCAACTTGGCATTCCTACATGCATGATGCATCGGAGTTGGCTTCGAAAACTACTTGATATCCATGAACATGTTTTAACCTCACACAAACAAGAGAAACATATTTAGAGGAAAGTGGTTAAAATTTCCACCTTTAATTAAAGATTTTATACAAAATTACATTAGATATCTAGTGAGCTTTTTAAGGTGTTAATTAATAATGCCTTTTTAGGGTTAGATCCCGTTTCTTTAGATCGGTTTATCCTGTTTAAAGCGGATTTCAATTGTTTGGTAATATGGTAGACCTTGCATGAACAATGGTGACTATGTTACCTTAAAAAACATGAATCAATTTGAAGTGCTAAATGGGTGTAGATACAAAAAATCTAATTGCCATACGTCATTTACACCGTACGAACCAGAATTGAAATTGCTGGCTACACCAAATGTAGGTCCGGCTAGGGGAGGATCTAGTCGCCTAATCCTTGTATACAAACTAACCCGGTTGTGCGGAATCCAACCGAGATAGCAAACCGAGATTGAACACAACAATGATAGTTTGGACACGAGATTCAACGATTAACACCTATGTATTAATACTTGAAAATCAGTTACAGCACAAGGTTTACAAATGTATTCAGTAAACTCTCTCAAACTCTCTCGTGTGTGTTCTCCGTGTGCTCTCTTATGTTCTCTCTGTGTCTTCAGTCTATTTATAGCACCATCATCACATAACATGACGAAATGGATTCAGCTCTCGACGAATCAAAACTTGGCGAAACAAAAACATCATCGACGTAACAGAAGAAAGCACGGCGAAACAGGATCATTGTCGACGAAACAGGTTTGTTTCGTCGACCCCTTGTGTTTCGTCGACTTGTGTTTAGGCCCAAACAGTGAAGGCCCGGTTCATTCGTTTCGTCGATCTTGTTTAGCCCAATGATGTGTTCTTTGATGTTTCGGCCCATAATTGATGTTGCACACGATGGAGGAATGTCGTGGCTCAAACCGAATCAAGTCGAGCCGAGTCGCGTCCACAAATATGTATCAACAAACTCCCCCTTGGACGCTACTCGCGAGATTCGCCTTTCATGTCTTCTATGTCGGAGGATCTTCAAATTCTTCACGTCTTGAAAGCAGAAAGTGTATCAACAAACTCCCCCGTGGACGCTACTCGCGAGATTCGCCTTTCATGTCATCTATGTCGGAGGATCTTCAAAGTCTTCACGTCTTGAAAGCAGAAAGTGTATCAACAAACTCCCCGTTTCATGTAGGAAGTGTGTTGACAAACTCCCCCTTAACATAAGCTCCCCCTTGAGTTATGCTCGTGAATGACTTGATCTTCAGTAGTTAAGATCCTTGTGGTGTTGATGATGGTCAGCGGCAACTCGATCATCTATATCTTTTGAGCGCCTTCACGTCGTGTCTTCATTCCTAAGCTTGTCATCGAACATGTTCTCCTTGCCTTTAGAATCTGCACATGCAAGAAATCTAAACGCGTAATGAGAACAACTGCTTGGAATATACTTAACATAACAAACAACACACGTATAACCATATCTCAATCAAACTACCGTCCGACAGTTTGAAAGTTTAACAAATTTGTCAATTTTAGATTTTAACTTTCAAAACTTGCAAATTCTGACCATTTATGAAGATTTAGTCGATTTTGGTTTTCAATCAGGTTTCAGGCAACGAAGACTCGAGATCCAACATCGTACAATCGAAAATAAGATAGAAATAAAATCTTTTTGGCTTTTAGAAAGTTTATATTAAAACACACCTATAATCTTTTTGGAATTTTTGAATATTTCAAATGAAAAGACAGAAAGCAGAAAATAAATATATACAGAGTTGCAGAAACTAAGAAAAGTAAATATATACAAACATTCTTTTTGCGAGTTTCGAGGGTAAGAGAATCATATCAGTGTACGGTCATGCCAAAACGCTCTTGTTGTTCTTTTAGTTAACATTTAGATAAACATCCTATAACAATTATCGGTATTGTTATCCAAATAAGCTCAACTTATCATATCTAATCATGGCGAGGGGATACGTTAAGGTATGATTTATACTTACCGACCGGTGTTCATCCACATCACGACACATTCCCGTATCAAGGTATGTACGAGGGTTCATCTTACCGGTGAGTATACCGATTATCATCTGTTTGACCGTATATGATGTGAGATTCTCACTTATTTGATTTGAAAACAAGCCCTATGTGATATAATCACTTATTGATGAGGAACTTGATTTTCATATGCATGAGGGGCACAAGAGCAAGTCCGTGAACAGGTCAGTACTTTCGTACAGCAGAGAGACGAACTTGACTCCCGGATAAATGTGATATATTATCACTTATTTGTTTGGACATGTGATTGTTGATCACTTATTGAGGTCGAATGCAATATGTACACGTATGTATAGTATCATGGAAGATCTAGACTTGCGTCTCCGTTATTTTTCGGTAAAAGATACAACCATGATACCCAGATGATAAGCAGCATAAAGACCGAATATCTCAGAACCTCGGCAATCTCTCAAACGAAATTTCGGTACTAAGACCATATGCCAATGAATGGTTCCCACCTGGTCTTCAGTCTATTTAAGATTTATATCACCCTGCACACTTTAAAATGATTGTGAGCCTACCGATACATCTTATATAGAGTTGCTTATCGTTTTTCATTTAAGGTTTAAAGAGGTTTGGATAGACCACTGATGTACTATCATGTTCTCTTTTGCTCGCCAGGAAACTCATTTTTGTTTTTCTATTGTTTTTGTGTTTTTGAAATTTTTTGATGTTTTTGGATTTTCAAATTTTGGATTTACTCCCCCTAAAATCAACAAACGAAGATAAATTTAAAACACAAAGGTATTTACAAAAATGATTTTCCGATGTTGGTCTTACTCTTGCTTGACCTTAATGCCGTTTACCAATAATAAAAAGTCAAATCTTGATTTGTCAAATGCTTTGATAAAAAGGTCGGCACGTTGGTCATCGGTGTGGACCTTAACAACATTGTCTGGCCAAAGAGTGCTGTACGAGATGATAATAATTCATAAAGCAGCTTAAATATCGACAAAGATAGGAGAGATTAGAAATTTAAAACCGTTTCCTGCAACTGCTTCGTGCATTGCAAGGAATTTGAGCGCTCTCCCAAACTGGATATCCACCCGGTGTGGATTTCAAAGTCGATTTTTGTAGCTACAGAGAAGTCTTTTCACAGCAACAAGATCATAAACCTTTGGGTCCGGCTGGTCTTCCACATTGCACCAGCGAAGGTCTTTGTCTTTCTCTTGAGAAGTAGTGTGCGGTTGTTCAATCCATGCCAAGGCATCCGCACACCTGGTTGGTTTGTTCAACAAACACATTTTCTTCAATCACACCGTGAAGAAATGTACCCTGCACGTTCATCTTGTGGACTTTGAACTTCTTGTGGAAGAAAAATCCATGAATCTTCAAAAAGCTTCAGACGTGCTACAGGCGTGTACTTTTCATTGGAATCTATCCTGAGGACCCGATCAAAAACCATAACAACTAAATTTTGGCACATTTTTCATCTGGTCGAGTTTTTTTTTTTTTTTTTTTTAAACTTCATTCAACTACATTCTTTCACCATCATTCCTTCATCAGAATGTTTGTCTTCTTATCTTTTTCCTTTCTCTCCATCAATGGCAACAATATTCTCCTAAATGTAACAATATTTCGGAGCCTTATGTCGCCGATCTTGTGCATGGATGCTCCACTATCAACAATCCTAAGACTATCAATAGTTCCTCCTGGAACATCCTACACACTCATTCAGAGATTAGTTGGAGAGGGGGACCCAAGCCATTGTGGTCTTGGGTCTTCCATTTTCATCGACAATAATTACTTCCACTTTTTGATGGTTAGGAAATTGTGATGGTCCCCCTGAATTTGTGGTCGTTTTAGGTTTCCATGTCTGTTGAGTTTTACCAGTTTGATTGTTTGAAAATTTAACTTCGTGATTGTTTGAAGTTTTTGAAAACTTTGAACTTTCTGGTTTAACTGGAACAGATTGTTTTTGAACCACTTCAGTTTTAAGTGCTTTCTCAATTACCTTGACCTGTTGGCGTTTCTGTTTCTTTTCCCTTTCTCTTACAAGGCGGGGATCTTGTTTTGAAGAAACAGATCGCTTTTGGTAATTTCGTTCACGGGGATCATCAACTTTGGCTTTTAACCTATGAAGATACGGACAATTTCGAATGATATGCCCAATTTCACCACATTCAAAACATGATCTTCGTTCAACAAACCCCGAAGTACCATGTGATTGTCTTGTCGATGACGAACTTTGTGATCCCGAGGTACTTGGTTTTGAACTGTTTGGTTCATTTCTTTTCAACACTTTTGCTTGTTTAACAAAATCTAAGTTAGATTTGTTTTCAAATGTCTCAATTTTGTCCGTTCCCTTTGATTTCACAAAGTTCACCTTCTTGTCCCTTTTCTGACTTTGTTTCTTTTGACCTTGAGTCGGTGATTTACCTTTTGGTTTGGTATGATTTTGCTGCTTTTTCATTGTTGGTAATTTCTGATTCCCATATTGTTTTCGAACTTCGGCCTTTGGGATAGGAGGGCACTGTGTTACCACAACGTGTGATCCTGTCTTTCCCAAAAACTTACTTGTTGAATTTTCAAAAACTTTACTGATTAAAGATTGATTTACATTCTTAATCGGAAAATCTTTGTCAGATTAAATTTTATCATCACCAACAAGAGTGTACAGCAAATCCACACTTTCAGATTCTTTTGCAGACGTGGACTCGGTCGGAACAGTCTTAGCAGGTTTTGCGGGAGGATCACATAGAATATGATTCTCAAGAGGTATGTCCTCTTCTTTGATTACCGCATCAGACTTTGCTGAATCAGTATCATCAGATTCATCATCAGAAGAATCAGCATCCTCAATCACAACCAGAGGATCCTGATTCGGTTCAGCAGAAGACACACATGTATCTGCTGACACATCCGATTCTGATGATACTTCCTTCTTGTATCCGAGTCCTGTTGCAAATTCCTCAACGTCCAAAGGAATAGATGGTTCAAAGTAAGTTCTATCCTCCTCATCAGGCATGGCATCATAATTGTGTTTCACAGGTGGTGGACATTTCTTGTAACCTATGCATGTGACATCCCGTTTCTCTTTCTGTACGTCAATGATGTGATCCAACACATAGCTAGAGCTCAAATAACTGTCTAGCTTAAGCTGGATCGCCTCACCTTCAGTTTTAACACAAGCCATCTCTTTTTGCATTATCTCAAGGCGAGTTATATACAAATTAATGTTAGTTTGTTTTCTGGAAACCATTTTTGTTAACTCGGTTTTATCTTTCTTTATTTTTTCGATTACCGATTTAAACTCCTTTTCATGGTTTTCATAAAACATGTTGGCTTCAGTGCATTTAGAAAGATCCACGGTCAACTTCTGGTTGTGAATGAATGTCACATCATACTTGTCTTGCAAAGCCTCGTGTTTGCTTTGCAACTCACACCACTTATCATTCAATGAAACATGTTTGTCTTGCAAGTCAAACAAACTAGCTTGTAAAGCATCATGTTTGGCTTGCAACTCAGACATGTTTGCCTCTAAATCAGCACATTTAACACTTAAGCTAGCACAATTATCACAATCAACAACAGTAGGTTCATCGACACATACCTGACTTGACGAACTGTCGACATTAGCCATAAAGGCTGAATGGAGAGAAGACGAAGAATATGCAGCTTGATCCACCAAAATAGATCTCCTATGAGTTCCTGCTGTAGCTTCTTCCAATAGATCATCAATGTCTGTATCGACTGACGCACTTGATGTGTCATCCACATGATCATCGCCTGAACTCGAGGATTCTTCATCTGCGCTTCTACTGTAGCCAGAACTGTCTTCGTCTTCAGAAGACTCATCACCATTGGTGGAAGATTCTCCACCACTGGCGTGCTTAAGATCCTTGACAACCTCAGCAAAACAAGCTGCTCCATCCGGTACATCATTTCCCAACTGAATTGACCAATCACAACCTTCATCTACTTGAACCACAAGCGCCTGGTTGACATTTGATGGTCCTGCCTAACTTGGGTTGTTAACAGGTATCAACGTACGCTCGTTATTCCTGTTCTGATTCTATTGGTTGCCTTGATTGCCTTGATTCCTGAACGGATTCTGGTTCCCATGCTGAGCTGGCCTTGTACATTCTCTTTTGAAGTGACCCCGTTCACCACAGTTGAAGCACTTGACAGCCTGTTTATCGAACCCATACTTGGTGTCTTTCTTGCTTTCCAAGCTGGTTCTGCCCGTTCTCTCCATGAAATCCTTTGCTCGCCTTACAGCACTTGCGAAAGCCCATTTGATGTCCATCATCTCCATCTCCTCTTTATCTATCTGCTGGTAATCTTCTTGAGTCAGATTGATGTTCCCGATCTGACCTGCTATCAACCCATAATACGCGCTCACCAATGTGTTTAGTAGCTCCATATGTTCTTTTGCTACTTCAACACTTACTTTAGAGAAGCTTGAAGTGTCGAGTCGTACTGTATTAGATGGCTGACCAGCTGATGACGTGCTACCATAACAGGCTTGTTGTTGCACAGGTAGAGGATTGCCGTACAAATCTGTGGTTGGTTGAACAACCTTTGGTCTTGAGGAAGGTGGAAGTGGATTTCCATACAGATCTATTGGTCCGGTAGATCGAACAGGTAATGGATTTCCGAACATATCAGTTGCTCTGATAGGTCGTTGGCTTTGCTGTTGTGGCATTGGTTGAGGAACTGGTTGAAGCGGATTTCCGTACAAGTCTGTTGTTGGAGCTGGCTTAACAGGAACTTGGATAGGATTGCCATATAGATCTGTGCTAGACACAAACCCCGTCTGAATTGGAGCATGTGAGATTGTTCTTGCAGGAGTACTAGGAGTTCCATAATACATTTCAGGATTCTGTGGCACTGGAACCCTTTTCGCCTTAAGGGTTTCTTCCTGATTCTTATTCTCCAGGAGTTGAACAAAGTCATTGATGTTTGTTGTAGCCAAAGTGCCATTGTACTTCAGGATTTCCAAGAAATTACTCCATTGTGGTGGCAAAGCATCAGCAAACTTGGTGACAACTTCGATTGGAGTCGTTACCACTCCAAAATTTCCCAATTCAGTCAACAAATGATTAAATCGACTCGTCAAATCTCCCAAAGATTCTTTATCCATGCATGTAAATCCATCAAACTCTTTCTTGAGTAGATCGTGTCTCAATTGGCGAGTCGCTTCGTTTCCTACACCTCTCGTCTTCAACGCATCCCATAATTTCTTTGTCGTTTTAAAGCTGACAAATTGATGGTAAATATCCTTGCTTAATGCCTGAGTAAGAATGGCATATGCCTTCTTTTCCAAGTCATATGTCTTTTTCTGATCTTCAGGAAGATCGGAAAATGTAGCAGCAGTTGAAGCGGCAACTTCTATAGCTTGATCGAAATCTGTGGTGAAACGTAACCACAATTCCATGTTTTGCCCAAGGACGTATGTATGAAACCTATCAACCCATCCCGGATACTCGTTTAAGTGCATCAACTTTGGAGGCCGATTCAAACTTCTGGTTTCGCTCTCGCTTAATAGAATGCTTTGAATACTAGGAGTTTGGTTTGATACGAATGCCCATTGACCGGTAGAAATTGCATTAGCTTGCGAAGATACCGGTACAGGAGACTCGGCCCACGAAGGAGACAAACCCGTACTTCTATATTTTCCTTCATCTATAGACGGAGTACCCCACCAACTCGGATTCATACTTGATACTTAAACCTGATTATCTAATAAAATCACTTGAAACAGGCAGTTAACACACCTTTACAATCCTTCAGTTAAAACTTGACAACACTCACGACGAAACACGTTCCACGAAACACAATTTTGTTTGATAAATGACGAAACAGAATGTTGACTGTTAGTGCATTCATCTGTCAACTTCGTCTTATATCGAGTCTCAGTCTCGGTGCGGATCCGAAAGAAGATGATGTCATCATATTGGATAATGACATCATATTGGTGAAGTAATCATGACATCATCCCACATGAGACAAAAATGTTTAGAATGTAAAAGTCTGATTTCATTCATTTGTAAACATGTGATTTCGCTCATGTGTCCAAGCAACTGATTTCGCTTATGTGTCAGGAGCTTGATTTCGCTTTTATGTCAATGATGTGATATCGCTTTTGTGTCACGACCGTATAAGCGGAATCACGTTAACTATAAATAGGGTCATAAGAGCGAAATCAGTAGATAGTTAGAGGTGTTGTCTTCCGGTGAGCCACGAAGTGCTGCCGAAGTGTCGACAGGTTGTAAACATTGTCCAGATCAATAATATCGACATATTAAATTGAATTCTTGCTGAATTGTACTCGGTTTGTCTGTTTCCGCCGTTCAAACTGAGATAAACTCTTCTACGCGACTCGTTTAGGTTCGAATTCGTTCCAACAAGTGGTATCAGAGCCAGTGGAGAAGAGTTTTCTACAATTCAGCCGAAAAATCTGTTTCTACACCTTTCTTTTTTGAAAAACAAAAATTTTTTCGGTCGAAATTGATTTAAATTCACACAGTGGGTTCGTAATCATATAAAAGTAAATCCTTGAAAGTTTCAAAGCTTGAATCGACCTAAAACATCGAATTTTTGTGGTTTCGCTTTTACGGTCTCGTACAAAAAGTGACATCAACAGGTTTATTTGTGATTTCGCTCTTACGGTCATACTTCAGCTGATTCCGCTTATGTGAACATTTTAATTCCGCTCATTTTTACAACATGATTCCGCTCTTAGTGACAGTTGGGTTCCGCTTTTGTGACCAAAAGTGATTTCGCTTATAGTGACAATTAGATTTCGATTTTGTGACAACTAAGGTCATCGAACAGTGTAATCACGTGATCTGGTGCACCGATTCATTCATGTTATCGGAAATTGTTGTTGGGTATTGAAAGTTGTCGGCATGTTTAAAAAAAAATAAAATTCAAAGTATGCATGTGATAATTGTCGGCTGCATGTAAATCAAGTTTGCATGTGATAATTGTTGGCTGCACTATTGTCAAGGTGTCAGTTTGTTGTTACATGTGATTTTTTTTGTTTCGATAATATAGATATCTGATCAAGTCATTGAAATTGATGTGGTATTCTGCTTGAGTGTTGTTTCAGTATACATCAGTGCATATCACGTGAATTTAAAAGGTGACAATTCATGTGAGTAGGCTCGGTCAAATCAGATTTAAGTAAACATTGGAGTTGCCGGCCACATTGAATTGTGAGGTCCAATTAGATCCAAGTAAAAGAGAGGCCCAATCAAAGATTTGTGAAGCATAATTGTTGTTGGCCATTTATAAATTCAAAATTACTTGTGACTCATAGTATTGATAAAGGTTTGCATAGTTGGAGAAATTGTTCTTGGCCCAAGTCTCGACCCAAGTCTCAACATTATTAAAGACCCATTTTGCAATTGAGTAAAGTCAAAGTTTATCGACTCATAAGTTGTGAATTTTTTGAAAAGTCCGCGAATCTTCGACACGAGTCCTAGATCAATTTCGCTCTCACACTTTTACGTATACAGTTCATTTAAACTGATTGTGTTTGTTTGTTTGTCCAGGTGATTCAAGATGGCTAAAATGTTTGATGAACAGGAAAACGAGAATCTTAAAGATTTAAACGTTTGGATTTCTGATTCTTGGTTTGATAAGAAGAACAGGAAGGATGTTTGGATTAAAAGATCCGAAAATTTCTTATGCATGAAACATGAATCTTTGGAACAGTTGGATAGACGTTTTGATGAATTGATTGATAAGATAAATAGATATGAGATAAAGTTTTCAAATGCTGAAAAAATTTCAAAATTTGCTGATGCATTACCTCTAGAATGGGATGAATTTTTGAGTGAACTAAAAAGGAATGAAAATTTCTCAGAGTTTTCATTTAGAGAATTCATCAATAAGCTTAGATTACATAAGTTTGATAAAGAAAAAAGAAAAGAAGAGTTGATGTATGAGATGAAGAAGGATTTAGAAAAGATAAATTTGGAAGTGATCATCGAAATGAGAAAAAGATTTTCTGTATGTCTTGCTGCAAAAAATGTCATGAAATATGATATTAAGAGAGGTTGTTTTATTGATGAATATGCAAACCCTCTTGATTTTGTTAAAATTTTTTGTGCAGGAACATACAGGATGGAAACAAAGAAAGAAGCCGATGCTGAAAAGATGAATGAAAAATGTGAAAAATGTGAAAAATCTGAAGCAGATAATGTGAAATTCTTGAAAGATGTGGAGAATTTGACATTGGAAAACAAAGCTTTGAGAGTTGACAAGAAAACCGATGATGAACAGATTCTGGAGTTGCGCTTGAACTGTGAAAAATTGAAATCTGAAAATGACAAACTTTTGAAGAATGTTGAGAGTTTGTCATTAGAAAATGAAAATTTTAAAAAATTAGAAAATGATTTCAAAAGTCAATTAAAGATTTTAGAAGATGAGAGAGATGTTTTTGATAAAAATAATCTCGAAAAACAATGTGCGATAAATTCTCTGATAAAATCATTCGACTTGAGCATGAAGCCGAAGATAATAGAAAGAAAATTGCTGAGTTAGAGAATAAGTTGAAAAGTTTTGTGACTTCTGCATCGTACGTTTGACCAAAACCGATCAATGTTGTTCCAATAAGTGACAATGTCACAAATTTTGACAAAGTCAAAATTGAAGATTGTGATGAAATATCTGATGATGAAAAAGAAAAGAAAAGAAAATTATTTTTAGATTTACAAGAAAAATTTCAAAATACTGTTTTGCAATCTACTGAAATAGGTGAATGCTCGAAACAAAAACCTGTTAAGAAGAATGCAGAACAGAAACAAAAAGATAAAAATTTGAAAATTTCTAAAATTGAAAATAAAAGCTCATCAGATAAATCATCCAATCATTATCAAAAATCACAAAAATTTAAAAATGAAAACTCACAAAATGTTGGTAATAAGTGGTGCAGGTTTGACCACAGTGCTCAAAAGACAAATCCAGCATTGAAGAGGAGAAATGATTCTCACCAAGCCAAACAATGTTATAATCTGAAGGTTTGGAATGACAGAAGTGGATGGTACGATAACAGAGTGTGCTATACCTGTGGTGTTAGAGGACACATTGTTGTTAACTGACAGAATTGGAATTTTGAAACACGAAGATGCTACAATTGCCATATCAGAGGACATATTGCCAGAAATTGCTCAAGGAGATCGATGGGAAGATCAAGGGTTGAATTTCAGAGAACGATAAAGAAACCAGTCAATGTCAAGCCCAAAGAACAGAAGGTTCTAGAACAGAAAGTGAAGCTTTCGCAGGGGCAAAAAGACAGACTGAGGAAAAAGAGGAAGAAGGCAAGAGAGTATTTGGAGAAGATTTTGTCTTCAGGTTCACCAGTTGGTTCGAATAAGAGTTCTGATGAATCGATTCCCTCGACAGCAAAGTCAAGCAAATCGAATTCTTCAGATGCAAATCTGAGGACAAACAAAAGGAAAAAGAAAGTTATTGGCGATGAATCTGGCTCATCCAAGTCAGACAAGCCAAGATCGGGCAATGAATCTGATTTCACAAAATCAGAGGAGCTACAAGTTGAGGTAAAAAAGGAAGAGACAATTCCTTTAATGAATGATGAGAATTTTCCACCATTACGAGCCGCAAACCTAAAATCAAAAGCTGTTGATGCTGGAAAAATGTTTAATAGCAATGTTAAACATATTTTTAACAAGATGGTTGATGGTAAGGAAAAAGGAGTGAAAGAATTTTATAAAGAAAAGAGAAAAGCTCAAAATGCACCTAAGGCTGGTCAGGCTTGGGTGTCAAAATTTATTGGTTGAATTCCTGACTTGCCGGAGCTTCCAGGTTGGTAAGTGTGAAGCAGGTATCGGCATCATTCTTGAGAAATTCACAGGATGGTAACTGTGATATTTCGTCTTACAAGTGGTTAATCAAGGACATTAAGTTGTACTTGATTTTCTACAAGTGATAATAGTGTTTGACCTTATAATGTTATATTTTCAAAATGGTTAAAAAAGATCAAGGTGATGAGATGACCCCGAACCCATAAGTGATGGGTAAACAAACTAATTTTTCCGGAAAAACCATTCTGATTAAAACAAACTTAAGTGTTTTGAAATCATTATGGGAAAATAGTTTGTTGTAAGGGGAAGTTCTGATTGAATATACCGAAACCCTCACGGCTGAACAAACATGATTACTTTCATCAGATTGAAAAACGGTTTTCAAACTGTAAAAATCAATGTGTTGTAAATCATGGGGGTATGTTATATTTTCTGCAAATCAGTGCATGTGAAGCAGAAAATGGATGGCGAGACAAAGCTATCAGTATTGGTTGTCAAATTTTCTTTAAATGATTTTGCATTTTAGGGGGAGTAATGTTGTTAGAAAATACAAAAACATTTGAAAATTTTGAAAAAGTCAAAAACATGATAAAATTAAAAAATTGAGTTTTTGCGTAAAAAGAGGAAATGATAGTACATCAGTAGACAGTTACAGTACGCTAAAGAATTGGAAAGTTTAAATGTGTTAAACGATCTCACCGTGGATGTGTCGGTAGATTTTTATACATTTAGTAAACTTTTCAGGATATAAACATAAATTTCATACTTACTTATTTCGTGGGGAACACTACTTGGATATATAGGTAACCCCTGAAATCTCGTTTGAAAGGTCTCATAATCTGATATACTAGGTCTTTATACTCAATGATGTCTGGGGTATTATTCCAGGACTTCTGCTGAACGGTAGTTCTGACCTAGTCCTTGGATAATACTTTCTGCAAATGCTTGAAACATAGCATTAAACCCTCAGCATGCCGATGAAACGATAAAATTGATAGTCGCTGCTGTTGTAAGCAAAAAGATCCTCTAAAGGGGACATACCGTAAAGTCGAAGCTGATATCTCTCTGCGTATACGGAAGTATCGACCTGAGATCCCTCGGCCCTCGCATACCTAATTTATATACAGATATCATTGTAGTATACTCACCTGTAAGACTGATTATTGGGATTCTGGATACGGGAGTATATTCAAGAGGTGGGACACATGAATAGGTTTAAGTTCTTAATACACTTAATTCGTATCCTGAATCAGTTAAAGTTTGTATGAAAATTTAAGTGGATCAGTATATCGACAATCTAAGTGAATTGTTTAATGCATAATGTGATTTTAAGCTCAACGGTACTTGTGACTTGTCGAAAACTGATATGATCCTCTAACGCTTACTCAAACAAAAATATTGTCTGTAAATATGTTTGTACATATTTCTTTACTGCTTTATATTTTCAGAAAATACAAAAAGATTTTGATTTCTGCTTTATTTTCGACAACCGATATCTGAATTGCTGAGTTTCAAAATCTAAGTAAGCTGATTGTGTTTCTGAAAATAAAACAAGTTCATTAATTTGAAACTTGATTTAAAATAAAAAAATTTCAAAAACAGTTTGTGATATCTCCAAGGTCATTAACTTGAACTTGGATGATGAACTGTGAGGGAGTTGGATTCTTTAACACTGCCAAATCTGTAAAGTTTGTTGATAGGGGGAGTGAATTAGAGAATTTGATTGATAATACGAAAACATTGTATTTATAGATGTTTGAGTGTTGCAGATAGTCCAGACTACGATCCCAAGAGCAAAGTCTAAGGGGGAGTCTGAAGACAAGTTTGAAACAAAGAGAAGCCTATAGATGGAAAGCTAGGTGTCGATCCCAAAGCACGGAAGCTTGATGAAAGGGGGAGCCTGAAGCTGATAAAGAATGAAGACTGAGAAGACTCGACACTTAAGACTCGTCAACATCTGAGGGGGAGTCTGTTAGTGCATTCATCTGTCAACTTCGTCTTATATCGAGTCTCAGTCTCGGTGCGGATCCGAAAGAAGATGATGTCATCATATTGGATAATGACATCATATTGGTGAAGTAATCATGACATCATCCCACATGAGACAAAAATGTTTAGAATGTAAAAGTCTGATTTCATTCATTTGTAAACATGTGATTTCGCTCATGTGTCCAAGCAACTGATTTCGCTTATGTGTCAGGAGCTTGATTTCGCTTTTATGTCAATGATGTGATATCGCTTTTGTGTCACGACCGTATAAGCGGAATCACGTTAACTATAAATAGGGTCATAAGAGCGAAATCAGTAGATAGTTAGAGGTGTTGTCTTCCGGTGAGCCACGAAGTGCTGCCGAAGTGTCGACAGGTTGTAAACATTGTCCAGATCAATAATATCGACATATTAAATTGAATTCTTGCTGAATTGTACTCGGTTTGTCTGTTTCCGCCGTTCAAACTGAGATAAACTCTTCTACGCGACTCGTTTAGGTCCGAATTCGTTCCAACATTGACGAAACTGAATTTCTCTTTTTGGGCTCCTAATCGACGAAACCGGCCCAAGACTTGATCGACAAAACGGATTTAGGAATTGGGTCGACGAAACTGATTTAGGAATTTGGGCTCCCAGTCAACGAAACAAGCCCAACTATGCAATCGACGAAACTCAGACTTGTTTCGTCTGTTGTCTGATTCGTCAAAAAGGTAACAGGGGTTGGTGAATAGTTGGTGATGCTTTCGGCTCAACCTTATCCTGACTGACACATGCACACGACTTTTCAAACTATCACCATACCCAACAGACCAACCAAGGTATGGTGAACAAATATTTAAATCTTAAAACAATTTCAATTTCACTTTTAATTCTAAAAACAATAATTATCCAAGAACACCTTGAAGATTCCTTGAATGTATGAAGAACACACCCAAAACTTTTGAATTTTCCGGTAAACTTATGAGTTTTCCGGTGAACCGTAAACTTCCGAACACAAGATTTTGCTTGAAACTACACTAAAAACCAATTTTTAACATGTGAAAATGAGAAATAACAAGGTTTTTATAAGAACATTCAGCAAAATATGAAGATTTTCTTGATTACAAGCAGATTTTCCAAGAAAAATATAAACTTCAAACACCCGGAAAACACCCGAAAACACCTCGGTTTTAACAAGGAGAAGAGCCAAGGCTCTGATATCACTTGTAGTTCCGGCTAGGGGAGGATCTAGTCGCCTAATCCTTGTGTACAAACCAACCCGGTTGTGCGGAATCCAACCGAGATAGCAAACCGAGATCGAACACAACAATGATAGTTTGGACACGAGATTCAACGATTAACACCTATGTATTAATACTTGAAAATCAGTTACAGCACAAGGTTTACAAATGTATTCAGTAAACTCTCTCAAACTCTCTCGTGTGTGTTCTCTGTGTGCTCTCTTATGTTCTCTCTGTGTCTTCAGTCTATTTATAGCACCAGCATCACATAACATGACGAAATGGATTCAGCTCTCGACGAATCAAAACATGGCGAAACAAAAACATCATCGACGTAACAGAAGAAAGAACGGCGAAACAGGATCATTGTCGACGAAACAGGTTTGTTTCGTTGACCCCTTGTGTTTCGTCGACTTGTGTTTAGGCCCAAACAGTGAAGGCCCAGTTCATTCGTTTCACCGATCTTGTTTAGCCCAATGATGTGTTCTTTGATGTTCAGTTACAGCACAATGTTTACAAATATTCTCTGTAAACTCTCTCTAACTCTCTCGTGTGTGTGTTCTGTGTGCTCTCCTTTCTGTCTTCTGTCTATATATAGTCACAGAACACATCAGCATTGACGAAACCAAATAAGCATCGACGAAACAAAAGACAGGCGACGAATCAGGAGAATGGTCGATGAAACAAAGTCTGGTTCGTCGACTTCCAGGCTGTTTCGTCGATGTGGGCTTGGGCCCAAACAGTGAAGGCCCAGATCACTTGTTTCGCCGATCTTGATTTCAGCCCAAGGACTACTTCAATGTCATTTGATCCTTTTGGTCCACATTTGATGTTGCACACGATGGAGGAATGTCGTGGCTCAAATCGAATCAAGTCGAGCCGAGTCGCGTCCACAAATATGTATCAACACCAAACAAACCAAAATCTAGCATCTACACCTAGATTGGAAAGGGTGTGCCTATTGGCACACCAAACCCTAGTAAAATTAGGGTTTATCTACGCAGCGTATTGACCAATACGCTGCGTAGATAAACCATGGATCTCAGTGCCTAATAAACAATCATTGCACATAAAACAAGGTTTATATACGCTGCGTATAGCTCTCTACGCAGCGTATATAAACCATTAGACTTTTTTGGGTCATTTTGGTAGGTTTGAGGGATCATTTTTTCACAAAGTTTAAATACGCTGCGTATAGACCTATACTCAGTGTATATAAAGGGTGGTAAAATTATTTTTAACCCAAAACCTATGGTAAAATTATCTTTTTAACCCTTATAGTGTATATACGCTGCGTATAGACCTATACGAAGCGTATATAAAGGTCTGAAAATGTCCTTTATACCCTTGTGTTGAGGCTATATGAAGCCACATACAAGGGTAGTTGTGTCATTTTTGTCTTATACGCTGCGTAGGGATCTATAAGCAGCGTATATAAAGCTCCATTTTTATATTTTTTTTGTGTATTCCTTTGTTTATTTATAAAAAAAAGGAAAATAACACCCGATACGATACTATACGATACGATATGACACCCGTATAGGCCTATAGGTGTGATTTAGGTCCCGTATTGACCTCATAAAAGCCTATAAGTGTGATATCATATCGTATAGGTGTAGTATAGGTCACGTATTGACCTCGTATAAGACTATAAGTGTGATATCGTATCGTATAGCATAGTATATATCCCGTATTGACCTCGTATAAGACTATAAGTGTGATATCGTATCGTATAGGTGTGGTTTAGGTCCCGTATTGACCTCGTATAAGCGTATAAGTGTGATATCGTATCGTATAGGTGTAGTATAGGTCACGTATTGACCTCGTATAGATCCCTAAGTAGCGTATGAGACAAAAATGACTTATACAAGGTCAATACGGGACCTATACTACGTTATACTATACGATATCACACTTATAGGCTTATACGGGGTCAATACGTGACCTATACTACATCTATACGATACGATATCACACTTATAGTCCTATACGGGACATATACTACGCTATACGATACGATATCACACTTATAGGCTTATACGAGGTCAATACGGGACATATACTTTGCTATACGATACAATATCACACTTTATAAGCTTATACGAGGTCAATACGGGAACTAAATCACAATTATACGATACGATATCACACTTAAAGGCTTATACGAGGTCAATACGGGACCTAAATCACACATATAGGCCTATACGAGTGTTATATCGTATCGTATAGTGTCGTATCGGGTGTTAATTTCCTTTTTTTTATAAATAAACAAAGGAATACATAAAGAAAAATACAAAAATGGAGCTTTATATATGCTGCGTATAGATCCCTACGCAGCGTATAAGACAAAAATGACACAACTACCCTTGTATTTGGCTTCGTATAGCCTTAACACAAGGGTATAAAGAACTTTTTCTGACCTTTATATATGCTGCGTATAGGTCTATACTCAGCGTATATAAAGGGTGGTAAAATTATTTTTAACCCCAAACCTGTGGTAAAATTATCTTTTTAACCCTTATAGTGTATATACACTGCGTATAGACCTATACGCAGCGTATATAAAGGTCTGAAAATGTCCTTTATACCCTTGTGTTGAGGCTATACGAAGCCAAATACAAGTGTAGTTGTGTCATTTTTGTCTTATACGCTGCGTAGGGATCTATAAGCAGCGTATATAAAGCTCCATTTTTGTATTTTTTTTTTGTGTATTCCTTTGTTTATTTATAAAAAAAGGAAAATAACACCCGATACGATACGATACGATACTATACGATACGTATGTCCCGTATTGACCTCGTATAAGACTATAAGTGTGATATCGTATCGTATAGCATAGTATATGTCCCGTATTGACCTCGTATAAGACTATAAGTGTGATATCGTATCGTATAGCATAGTATATGTCCCGTATTGACCTCGTATAAGCCTATAAGTGTGATATTGTTTCGTATAGCGTATTATATATCCCGTATAAGCCTATAAGTGTGATATCCTATCGTATAGGTGTGGTTTAGGTCCCGTATTGACCTCGTATAAGCATATAAGTGTGATATCGTATCGTATAGGTGTAGTATAGGTCACGTATTGACACCCGTATAGATCCCTACGCAGCGTATGAGACAAAAATGACTTATACGAGGTCAATACGGGACCTATACTACGTTATACGATACGATATCACACTTATAGGCTTATACGAGGTCAATACGGGACATATACTATGCTATACGATACGATATCACACTTATAGGCTTATACGAGGTCAATACGGGAACTAAATCACACCTATACGATACGATATCACACTTAAAGGCTTATATGAGGTCAATACGGGACCTAAATCACACCTATACGATATCACAACTTTAACACCACTATAAAACCGCTTCAGATCCATCATAGCCTTCTCGGTCGATCTAGATTGATCGTATAGAAGATGCTGCCGCAACCTCTGCCTTGAACCACTTGTTTGACTCAGCTAAATCTAATGGTGAACCCTGTCCACTGGTCACCAAAAACCCATTGGTTTTGGTTTTAGGACTATGGGATAATGTTTGTTGTTTTTTCTCCTAAAAATGCATAAACAAAATTATACTTAACAACTTAAGAAAGTAAGGATCATTTTTTTGCCAAATTCAAGAAACATAAATTTAGTTACCTGGTGTAACTGAATGTGAGTTTATCCTCTTTTTGTACATTTGTGTAAATTATAGATTACTACCAGGAAACCCTTAAACGAAGTCTAAGATAGCAATGTGAGTTTATCCTCTTTTTGTAAACATTTTTACAAAACCTTAAATGTTTTACAATGTGATTAAGCAGTGATTGAGTCTTTGTAGTTCTTCAATTACTGCCGGTATGTTGGGGTTTTGTATACAAAATGTGGAACACGATACAATTGGACAACGAGTTAGCCAATGTGTAATATAACCCACCAGTCAGGATTGACTGTACTGAATGAGTAATTGTGTCGAAATAAACATTGTGATCGCTCTCAATATTGTGTTAATTGATAAAACTCTTCTTTATTAAATTGGGATTCACTTACCAGTATTTCCCACTGACAATTGTTTTTAAAACGTGTTTCAGGTAACACAATGTGAAAGCCAATTAGGAAAAAGCCAACTGGAGAGCACTGACGGCTTGGAAAAATGTGGCTATCAAAGTTATCTAAAAGACGATGTTTTAAATTCAATAAAATAGGGTTTATCCCTATAAACGTATTGTAATAAAGAAACTTGGGATTTACCAATGTGATCATTAATATAAAATATGGTGGTTTTACTCTGATAAACATTTCCTAACTACGGTCCTGATGTAATTTCCGCTGCCAAATTAATAAATGATACCACCTCAACTAATGTTCGCGGCCGCCCGTTCCCGGGACAGATAAGGGGACTGGGGTTGTGACATTCTATGTGATTCATGTTGCGTTAGCGTTAAGCGTTTGCGATTATAAAGCGTTTAATCATGCAGTGGTGCTGTGTGATGAAAATGTATTTAGTATAACATAAACCTTTATTTATTTCGAATCTCGGAGTACAAAACGGTTACAAATCGAAGCAAGTAGTAAACGGATAATAATCCGAAAAGTCGGGTTGTTACAATTGGGGTGTTCAAAGCTGCCCTGGGCATCGCCACCGGTTGGTGAGGTGGTGTGGACATCACTGTTGTGAGGGCCGCTGTAAGGGCTACTGAATACAACAGGGGAAACTGGAAATTGCTTCCTGGTGAAAAATACTGCGTTGCCGTCTCGTCCGCGGTCGTGTAAACTGGCTGGGCTGGTCTGTAGTAGTGGCTCCTTGACCCTGAGGTCGGCGTAAACGCAGGGGAACCATAACCTAGGGGTACCCCCTGTGTTGAGACGGTCGAAACCGTTGTCACCACCGCCGTAGTAGTGGGAGACAGCGTGGTCCCTGGTCCCGAGAGAGAGAAACCTGCTCTTGAAGACGTTGTGTCCACCGGCCCTCGCTCATAACCCGGGGGTAATTCTGCATCAAACTCAAGCGCCAAAGACCTAGTGACCACAGGGGCCGAGATTGTCGTTGTAGTATTCGTCGTCGTTGTGCTTCCTCCTTCAGCAACAAAAGTTAGCACGGTGCTAGAGATTGCAATACTGTCGTTCGGAGCCCTCATCGTGGTAACAGGTTCTTTAGTATTTGCAGGTCCCATGGATGGCGCCAATATAAGAACGATACCTGAACACATCCCTGAACTGGTTGATCCGATAAGAAGTGATCCGATCATTGGTTTGCAAAATAAAACACCGTTAGGACTCATTATAGGAATGGGGTTATTACTGTAACCACCACCCGGCGTGAGAATAAGTATATGCTTTGTGGGAGTAAAGAGAATGTATTGAGAGAACAATGTGTCTTACCTTCGTGATGAGTCCCTCTATTTATACTTATGGGTGGTTTTAGGGTTTCCGCATTTTGGGAAGTCGGTTAGGCGACTCCTATTTTATCAGAGATTTATATGTATGGAGATATATGAGAATATCTTCCCTATTTATGACTTATTTAATGGTTGGTGTTTGACTCGGAATGACCGGATCGGGTCATTCCTCCACATATTTTTAGGGGCAAAGGTTTATTGGGGTCGGTGTCCCCCCCCCCCCCCCTGTTTTTTTACTCGTAGTGTTAATTTTATCGAAAACTCTGAAATTGTTTTTTTTTTCCTGTGTGAAATACTTGATTTTGAGACCCCAACCCCCCTCCCACACCACACACTAATTTTTCATTTAAGCTTAGCCACTGGTTATGCTAGTTTTTACACATAAAATGCATTCTCTTTTTAGTGGTTATGCTAATTTTTCCTCATAAAATGTATACTCTTTTTAGGTTAAGCTAATACTTGACTCAATATAAAATTTGTGCATTCTCTCACTATCAACCGTGAGGAAGGTTTTTTTTTTGAACGGTGAACTTCATGTATAAGGTTACCACACTCTTCAAACCGCCGTAGTAGTGGGATACAGCGTGGTCCTTGCTCCCGAGAGAGAGAAACTTGCTATTGAAGACGTTGCGTCCACCGACCCCCGCTCATAACCCGGGCGTAATTCTGCGTCAAACTTGGGCCAAAGATCTAGTGACCACAGGGGCCGAGACTGTCGTCGTAGTATTCGTCGTCGTTGTGCCTCCTCCTTCAGCAACCAAAGTTAGCACGGTGCTAGGGATTGCAATACCGTCGTTCGGAGCATTCATTGTGGTAACAGGTTCTTAATATTTGCAGGTCCCACGGATGGCGCCAATGTAAGAACGGTACCTGAACACGTCCTTGAACTGGTTGATCCGATAAGAATTGATCCAATCCTTGGTCTGCAAAACAAAACACCGTTAGGACTCGTTACATGAATGGGGTTATTTCTGTAACCACCCTTCGGTGTAAAAATAAGTATATGTTTTGTGGGAATAAAAAGAATGTATTGAGAGAACAATGTGTCTTACCTTCGTGATGAGTCCCTCTATTTATACTTATGGGTGGTTTTAGGGTTTCTGCATATTTTGGGAAGTCGGTTAGACGACTCCTATTTGGGAATATCTTCCCTATTTAGGACTTATTTAATGGTTGGTGTTAGACCCGGAATGACCGGATCAGGTCATTCCTCCACATTATGTTTAGGGGCAAAGGTTTATTAGGGTCGGTGTGATCCCCCTCGTTTTTTTACTCTTAGTGTTAATTTTATCGAAAACTCAGAAACTGGTTTTTTTTTTTTTTTTTTTTTTTTTTTTTTTTTTTTTGCTATGTGAAATACTTGATTTTGAGACCCCAACCCCCCTCCCCCACACCACACACACACAAATTTTTCATTCAATCTCAGCAACTGGTTATGCTATTTTTTGCGCATAAAGTGCACTCTTTTTAGTGGTTATGCTAATTTTTCCGCATAAAATGCATACTCTTTTCAGGTTAAGCTAATAGTTAGACTCTACATAAAATTTGTGCCTTCTCTCACTCTCAGCCGTGAGGAAGGTTTTTTTTTTTTTTTTTTTTTTTTTTTTTCTTAACGGTGAACTTCATGTATAAGGTTACCACACTCTTCAAATCGGAGAGCCTCGTATTGCTCCACTTTGACCAGACTATTTTGTTTTAACCGGGCCCACGCTGGCTTCAAAGTTTGGCTTTTATGTACGTTCCTCCTGGAGCCATACCGCCGGCTGTCACTTGACAGTCGTTGTGCCACCACAAGAGTAGAACTCTCTGGCGTAACACACGGTGGGACGAAAACCCGGTTAGGCTCGGAAATCGAACTGATCGACAACCTCACACAAGCCCTAGTCCAAATCCTTCATTGCCTATATTCGCCCCAATATGACATGAGTCTCTATTGGAAAACTCAAACCTTTTACCACCATGCCACAGGTGGGAGGATAGCCGTGAGGAAGGTTGGGCACGAGGGTTTTTGGACAGAAAAGTTTGACATTACGCTTCTGTGCGTAGCTAATACTCTTACGTGTTTTTTCTCTTCTCGAAGACAAAATTTGAGATAAATTGTTGAAAAACGGGACATCATCTCAAAGTATACGTTATGAATTTAATGACCCTGGTCCATGTTAAATATTAAACAAATAAATAAAAAGATTTTAATAAATATGTGGAGAAGTCAAGTATTACAATATTTATAGTCAAATGAATATTTTGGTACACCGTTTAATCAACATGAATCTTTTGATTATTTTCCGTAAATAAAGTTTGTAAATCCTGCAAAGGGCAAGTGTGGTGTGATTTTAGCTCTTAAAAAAAAGCAGTTTGTAAATAAAAGTTCTTAAAGAAAATGAAGTTAAAAAAAAACTTTGTAAATAAAAGTTCGTAAAGAAATTGAAGTCATATATATGTTTGAATGGTAAAACATCTTAATTCCACAAAATTAAGAAAAATATCTTTAGTTACAATCTTGAAAATTAAACATGTTTGAGAAAGCATATATACCATTCAAAATGATGAAAATAAGCAAACCGAACCCAAGAAATACTCTAGTTGATAAAATGAAATCCAAACTAGTTGCTGTTCTATGTTGCATCTTGTTGATTTTAACTGTTTTAGCAACTGTGACCCAAGGATCTGCATGGAGGGCGTTCAGATTTCCTCAAGGTTTGTGTAGATATATCTTTTTGCATTCTTAATAGTGTCCATGATTGACTGAAATAATCTTTTCTCTGAACTGCAATACTGCATGATCCAGATTTACAGCGTATACTTGAGGTAGAACCACCTACAGATCTTGGAGCTGACCCACCTATATATTTAATGACGCTTATCGCCCATCCACCGTCAAATGGATTTGCCGAATACGAATACGTAGAGTCTCCTCTGCCAAATAACTAATTTCATTAGATCCAAAAGTCAATTACTATTATGCTCATATTAAATAGAAAAGAGATCTTTTGATGTTTGTGGTTTCTGGTTGGTGTTTTCAGTTTATGGGGTTGGTATTTTCCTCTTGTTTTCCTACATGTTTCAGACAGTATTATACCGTTGTTGGTTGTTTATTTGTAGCTGTTATTTTGGTTATGTACTTTTCATATATAGCCATAAGCTTATGAACACAGAAGTGCAGAAATGAATAAACCAACTAATATTGTTGATAACTATTTTGTTCTATTAAATAAAGAGCGTTTTGTCACATCCCATGATCACTATCTCCCTCCTACTAGCTCATTTCCTTGTTATTTTTCGTATTCCTGCCAATCGACCTAGAAGGTCTGCAAAGACGAAAGGGTGCAATTTTAATTTACTGAGTAAATGGCAAGACTAGATCAAACATATTCATATTTAAATTCAGTTGAGATAAAATTTGTTATCGTATATTAATTCTAGAAATTATATGATGTCAGTAGTGAATCTAATTGGAAAAACCCGATATCCACACTAAAATGTGATGTTTAATTAGTTTAGAAGCCTTGTCATACACAAAGTACTCTATTAGGATTCACCATATGATCATATAACATTAAATTCATAAATTTATGTCTAGTTTAAATTACACCGGGTTGGATCAATTTCAATTTCAAGTTGAACTTGTAAGCACATTTAGCTGAACCTAATGGTTTTTGCGGATACAATGTCTTCGAGGGTTCATGTGTCTGACATGATTTTCGAGTTCACGACTTGGCATGTTTTTCTAGTTCGTAACTTGGCATCATATTAAACCAGCTAACCTGTGAACATGGCCAATCTAACATCTTAATTCCTTCGTCAAGTTATTTTTTACGTATCACCATAAAATCATGTAAAATGGTATATTCTATGTGCAACTAATATCTATGTTGCAAGTTATACTTTGCCTGTGGTGGAAGCTGCAACTTACATAGAGACTTAGAAAGTTAATTATTTACTTGAAAATGTAAACAAAATAGTGCCTCTATAAAACAAGGTTAAATTACACTTTTCGTCCTTTATGTTTGTATTGAATTGCAATGGATACCCTTTAACTACAGTAATTACAGGAACAATCCTTTATTCATATAACTCACTACACCCTAGGTCTTTTTGCACTAACACTACAAGAAAATCAACCAATAGCGGCGACAGTTGTCGCCGCTAAAAAAACCGATCTGCACCGCTAAAGGTAATAGCGGCGACCTGTCGCCGATAAAGGGTCACCGCTAAAGGTTGGCCGGTAAAGGACCGTCTGTCGCCGCTATTGTTTAACTTGGGACACCGGGTGCGGATAAGGCCAATAGCAGCGACATATTGGATGTCCCCACTAATTGTGTCGCCGCTATTGGTCCTTTTTCTTGTAGTGTAACCTGGTTAAAATTTTAAGTTAATTTTGGTTACATAAGGATAGTTTAGTCCTTTTACCTAATAATTTAAAGTATATAATAAAAAAAATAACATTTTAAAACTTAAAGAAACAAATATAAAAATACCCATCCCCGAGTCCCTTCCTCTCTCTCTCTATGTGTGTGTGTGTGCAGATCACCACCAACACCACTCTGATTCTGTCACCCTCTCTAACACCTGAACCACCAAAGACCATCACCATTAGCATTCCGGCGCCTGAAACAGCCCTGTCCATACGAATTGAAAGCAAACCCCCAAATCTCTTAACCCTATATCTACTGGCTTTTCCACGAAGTGAAGTGTCTCGTTTACTTGCAAGTCTTCAAGAGGTACATGAAGATTTTCTTCAGCTAGACACTTCTTAAGGTTTGAGATGTGGAAAGTCGGGTGTACGTTGCTGAGTTCAACCAGTTATTCGAGTCGGTAGGCAACTTTACCAATTCCTTACAGAATCTTAAAGGGGCCCACGTAACGTGGCGCTAGGTTCCCTTTCTTGCCAAATCGGATTACCCCTTTCCAAGGTGAAACCTTTAAGAGGACGTGATCTCCAACTTCGAACTCTAGGGGCTTGCGGCATTTATCAGCGTAGCTCTTTTGACGACTCCAAGCTTTCAAGAGGTTGTCTCTTATTTGGAGAATCTTGTCTGTTGTTTCTTGTATTAACTCAGGACCGGTGATCTGTGCGTCTCCGATCTTGTACCATACAATAAGCGATTAACATCTTCTACCATATAGTCCCTCAAAGGGTGCCATTTGTATACTAGCGTGGTAACTGTTATTGTACGAAAATTCTATTAAGGGTAAATGCGAATCCAAATTACCACCAAAATCTATAACGCATGAGCGAAGCATGTTTTCGAGGGTGTGGATCGTGCGCTCAGACTGGCCGTCGGTCTGGGGATGGAATGCGGTACTGAGATTGAGAGTCGTACCGAGAGCGGATTGGAATGTCTCCTAGAGACGCGAGGTAAAACGACCATCGCGGTCAGAGATGATGTCACGAGGCGTCCCGTGTCGACAAATGACTTCGTCGGTATAGATTCGTGCTAATCGTTCAACCTTAAAGTCTTCTTGTATCGGAATGAAATGAGCAAATTTCGTAAGACGATCATGCTAATGGTATATTAGTGAGAGCTTTATAATGATATTGTTTCCTAGGAAGGGAACACTAGTGGGCCCCTAAGGGTGCGGGGGCACCTAACTAGCATCCGCACACGTGCATGTAGCTTGGGCAATGAGTGCTTTCATTGAGCACATTTTACATCGCACTCTCAAGAGCTCCCGTTATAATTTTGAAGGCTGATTCAAGTGGGTCGGACTAATGACGTCACATTTATCCTCATAACGTCATAGATTCCATTATGAGATTTATCCCAAAAATAAAACACAAAATTTAAATAAGTAGATATAAAATTCACTTTAAAGCATACTTAAATCCATGGTTATGCAAATGAGAAACATAAATAATGTTTCTAGTCAAACTAGGTGCATTGCTTATGTTGTCTGAATATATATATATATATATATATATATATATATATATGAAGACCACTTGGTAGGAGTAGTCTATACTCTCCTATTGCCTTGACTGCAAATCTTGATCCATTGCCAACATGGAGTTCCAAGTCACCTACTATAAGTTATTTGACTCTCATTCGTCAATCTAAATTGTTGCAGATGTGAATACCACAACTAATATCAACACCTATGATTTATGAGAGAAGGAATTGGGTTCGATAATGAATACACTTGAAGTGCTATCCCTAGAGGCTTTGCCCTTCGTCAGTTCAACATGGTATTTAAGACAGTTTTATCACAATGATAGCATAGATTGTCTTTTAGAGATTTCTTTGCATTTTAGTTGGTAGCCACTTTGCTCTTTTGCATATCCCATTTTCTTTCCCTTTTTTGTCCTTGACATTGGCAATAGATTTCTTGACTCTACTTTTGTTAATCATTAACACTTGGAGGATTGTTGTTTAGTAGGTCCATCTCAGCAATCTTAAGCATCTTATGCAAATCTTCGGTGGACTTTACCCAACCATTCATATTATAGTTCATAATGAACTAGTCATATGCTTTCAGCAGTTAGTTAAGGATAGTATCACCACAAACTCGTTACTCAAGGGAAATCCAAGTTGATCAATATAGCTCCTTTTTTAGAACATAAAAGGTTACCTTACACTCGCCCTACATAACCCAATGAGCGATTTCATAGTTTCAGAACGCTGATGTTGAGCTTTTTGTTGGAGCCTTTCCTCTTGCTACTCAATCATGTCATAAGCTGCAAGATGCTCTAGATCCTACTGAAGTTTTGGAATAATCATGGCCAAAATGTGGCATGACATTTCCAGAGAGTTATCGACATATTTTTCCCATGCTTTCTTGTTTACAGCAGAAGCATTTGTGTCAAGCTGGTCTCTAATTGGTTCTCAAGAACATAGTTCTTCTTCTCTGCTTTGAGAGAACTTCCCTTCCAAAATGGATTTAAAAGAATAGTTGGCATGTGCGGGATAGTGTTATTGGAAGACATTTATAAAACAAAGTATGTGGTTTTTATATTTTCGATGTTTAAACTCTTTAGTAAATAATGACCCGTCCAAAAACATTATTCACTTTAAGGACATTCTTTAAATCTCGTGATTCACTGAGCATTATTTACAAAACCAAATTATATAGGTAGGTAATAACTATCAATCGTGTCAACTACACAATTCTTAGATGGTATCGAATCAAAAGATGAGAAATGTCTAAGAATGGTAAGTACGGTTAACTTGTCTATGTCCATTCTTCCATGGTAATTGACGAATGCCTTCTTACAAGTATAACAACCATCGAAAAGGAGTTAATTAATCATAACCGAGACTCCAAACTCGTACAACGGGAACCAACACGAAAAACGAGGAAACCCAAGGGTTAACCTCGTCGCGCTACGCGTTGGTGTTGGGAAGTTTGGTCGCGTGACGCGACACCCCTATATTCGACAGAGGACACATGGCAGCCACGTGGCAGATCTACAGTAGTGACTCATGCCACCTAAGCCCTAGTTAACCTAGTCGCGCTACGCGACGGTGTTGGACCAAGTTGGTCGCGTGACGCGACATGGTCAGTTTCTGGCTATAAATTGGACGTGAATCTGAATTCAGAAATTGCTCAAAGTTTTCATTTCTTTCTCTCTCACTCTGAACTACTCTGCTATTATGCCCGATACCCCAAAACCCTAAACTCTACTCCGTAGTAAGTGTTTTAACCCTGATCACTGGTACGATGCCCTGTCCGATCGATCAAAAACCCATCAACAGATGTCAAAGTGCTGCCTATATAAGACTATACTTTGTTAACTAAGTTGCGGTTTTGATCTCGTGATTATCGTTAAAGTTGAATTGGGTCAATACACTAATACGGGTTGCATTGTGTGTTTATTAGGAACCCAAGCTTAATATCAGGAGGCTATTATAATCAACACTAAATCTACAAAGTGAGTCATTCTATCAAATGATTTGCAAAACCCAAAATGTTTTTCAGTTATACTTACAATGCTTAAGTCTTTGTATTCTGAAATTACTGCCGATATGTGGGGTTTTGTATACACTACTAGTCCAGCTTCACTAGTTGAAAGAACGATCAACAGTGATATGACCACAGCCACCTAGTTGGATAGGTGACAAATACTGATTGAGTAATTGAGAGAAATAAACAAATGTAAAAACTCTTAATGTTGTAAATTATAACAATGTGCATTTTTATACAAATGAATGAACTCACCAGTATTTACTGATGAAATGTTTTTTAAACACATTTTTGGTAACTTACAGTGAAAGTAAAAGAAGCATGCTATGAAACAATGAATGCTTAAATAAAGTGGCTATGTTACCAGAATAAAGAAAAGAAATTATGTTTTAAAAAAATCGAGTTTATCTCTATAAAAATCTTGGATTGAAATAGTATATGTATATGGCCAAAGTTCGATCGATATCGGTTCATTTGTTACGATGTTGTCACGTGCTATAGTAAGCAAGAGTATATGTATATGACTAAAACAACATCTACACATGTTTGATTTGTTGCAACGACTACATTATTAACATTGAAACGTAAATAAAAACACAAAAAAGAAAAAAAAACATAATGTAAAAGTACGCAAAGCGTGACACATCCAAAATTATTATAACTAGGATTAAGACCCGCCCGCGTTGCGGCGCGGGTACATCGTAAACATTGAATGGATTAGTCCAAACGTTATATGATGCATTAACCATATGAAAACACACATTCGAGGTATCCAGTTGAACTTAATGTAACCTGTATAAGTATTGTGATTGGATCAAACGTAAAGTAAATCAAATTCACATCGAACAATCATAACATATTATATGTGACCCAACTCATACATAGAAAACGTAACGGGTATTAAGGAAAATCTGCACATGTAATCGAAAGGGATTAATTAGAGCTTTCGAAAAAAGGGGAGAAAAAGAAACCATAATTTGACTCCACTCGGTTCGAAACAAACTTTACGAAACATACATAAAATAAACACGAAAACATATTATATTTGACCTGAATCATTTCCCAAAAAAGTTTACATCGAAACGTAAAACAACTTGAATTTATACCGAAACGTACATAAAAATATGCACGTAAAAATGGTGTCTTTAAACGAAAACATATTATAATTGACCTGACTCGTCTATAAAAAAAATTACGTCGGAATGTAGAACAAGTCATATTTATACCTACCCGTACATAAAATATGCACGTAAAAAATAGTTTTTAAGTAAAGGAAGTATACGGGTAAACTGAAACAAAATATTAGTAAAAAATTTAATAGGTTAAAACGTTCGTAAAACCGTGCCAAGTAGCGCCAATGCCACAACAGCATCGACTCTCAACATCGTAAAAATAAAATAGATAAAATGGAAAAATTACACTGAACGAAAAGCAGACTTAAAATCGTTGAACCACACACACCCGTTACAGTGTTTTAATTCTAAGAAATTAACCAGAAACGTAAAACGTAGAAAATAATAACTTAGTCGATCTAAGACCCGCCCGTTGCGGCGAACTTGTCAAAAGGGAAAAAATGGACACGTTGCGACGGCTCTGTCAAATATGAAAAAATAGAGCAAAAAACGTTGAGCCTCGCATGCACGCTACGACATGTTAACTCGCAAAATTTAGAATGAAACGTAAAACGAAAAACTTGCGAAAGATAAAAAGTATGGGGGACCAAAGTTGTAAATAATAAAGTGTTGTATTAAATTATAAAAGATGGAAAACTTTAGGTTAAAAGTGAAAAAATTAAAATACAAAATATGAAAATACTTGGATTAAAAGTGAAAAATCAAAAAAAATTTGAAACACTCCCCAAGCATGGGATACTACACACAATGCAACAAGAAGTTGCTAATTTATAGTATATAATTAATAAAAATTTTCACTAAAAACTATTGATTTAACAAAAAAAAAAAAGCAATTCTAATAATTGTGGTTTTAGAAAACATATCAAGATTATATGTTAATGTATTTAATGTCTAAATAATCTTGTCCTAGTGTTAAAATAATGAAAAAACTCAACCAAAACTCTAGAAAACAAAACAAATTAAAGAAAGAAAGGAAATAAAAGGTGGGGAGAAGCATGGCCAATCACATGTCACTACCATCACAATATTACACTTAGTATTTTACAATTTATTATGGAGTTTTAAAGTTAATTATGCTTTTACAGTTTACTTTTTCATTTGCCAAACAATTTTACTTTTAGCACTATTCATCATTAGTTTCTAATCATATGTATATATATAGTAAGTTTTAATCTATATACTATATATAAGCATTTCCCATGTACACAATTGTAATTTAACACCAATTTTTTAAGATGGCAGCCTAAAAGTCTCAAATAAAACCTAAATTTTTACATTTTTCTCCCCCATTTTGTCCTCCTCTCCTTACATCCCCTACTCCGAATATGTGTCAATCGAACAAGCAAATGAAACGGTGGGAGCAATTAATTATGGTTAGAATGATTTCGTCACCCTCATCGATTGCAGTAGTGAATGCTAATTTTAATTCTCGATTGAATGCAACAATTGAAGCATCTGTGCGTTTCCATCCCACCCACTGAATTTTAGCTATATTTATGTACTTCCCACACATATACGATGCGATACAGAGATCCAATCTATTATCTATATTAAAACAAAACACTTTGGTGCCACTTGGCATTATTTTAATCCTCTAATTGCCACCTGGCAACTTAATAATCCTCACAATTGTGATTTGAGCGGCAATATACATCGATTGGAGAAGCTTCTCACATACGCTTCTTTTATACTCTCTCTCTCTCTCTCATTTTCCATCGCCTCCTGTTTTTCATCTTCTGTGTGGAAACCCTAAGGTTTTTTTCTCAAAGATCATCACTAATATGAATCTATCGATCTCCTTCTTCACCATTCTCACAAATCCCCTTTCGGTAAAGTCAGTTTTTTTTTCTAATTGCTTATGTGATCCTTTGATTTTGTAAGATTTGTATTGAACACTCCTTTGTTTAAAATGTCGGATCGAAGAAGAAGAATTGGAAAAAGCATAGCCGTCTTCCATCCCAAACCATACATCGGATATTTCGTTCCAAAATAAGAACAACCATATAAAAATCGCCCACGACGTGTTGGAGTTATTTAGAGAAGAAAGAGACACGTTTGGTCCGATTCAAGTTCCATCTGATAAGTTAGTGTTCTTTTTTTTATGTTTTAATTATCATTTTACTGTTATTAGGATGCTGATTAGTGGAAATTAGAAACCCTAACATGATGCAATGAGTTAATTGGCTGTTTTAGGCTTTTATAATTTGGATCTTTGTAGAAGAACACTTACTGGCAACAGTCAATGTTAATGATATATAGTTTTTATATTTAGGTGTTTTATGAGGCTTTAGATCAACCTTTTGGCTTCATAACATTAGTTGAAATACGGTTGAGGGTGAACTGTTAAATTTGATTTGTAATAGGTGGTGATGATTTCTTTTTAATAGGTTAGTTGCTTTTTTTGGTTAAGTAATTGGTTTTTCTGTTTTTTAGGTTATGGGGTGCGTAAACGCAACAATCTTTGCAGAATTTTGAAATCGGTGGTGACCGTGAAAGAATGCCTAAATCGATCATTCGTTCTTTTGGAATCCTCAAAAAGTGTGCTGCTAAGGTTTTTCATTCTTACAACTTCCCAGCATTTTTCTCATATCAATATTTAGTTATTAATCAGCTAAAGTAGGATGTGTGTTGGCCTGTTGCTTAATTAATAGATAATTGAAACATGTTTATTACTAGAGTCTTGCTTAATTTTATCGTAGTTGATTGCATATGGTTTCATCATATTTTTATTCTTTCTAGAAATGACAAAAAAAAAAAAACTTAATGTATTTTTCCGTTCAAGCTCCACCACTTTTTAAATGTATCTGTTTTTAAAAAGTTTTCTTCATATTGGTTTAACTTTGTTTATATGCGTGTTTAGTCCCTCTACTTGAAGACCCTTAAATTAGACTTTTTCATGTGGTTTTTTTCATGTCATTTGAGCTACATGAGTATAGAAAATTTAAATTTATTTGTTTTTGATGAATTGTTAGGGTTTAGAGTTATCAGTATCATTCAATTTCATCACCATGATTTCTGAACGGTTATTGTTCAGGGTGGAGATTGATTCATCATCTGAAGCCGATGCACCTATTTAGTCACCGGAAAATTGTATATTCCAGGTAGTATTTTATATTTGAAACCTTCATCCTTAATTTGCATCAAAATTAAGTGTTGTTTACAGTAACAATCACGAGGATTTAGTCATTTTAAAATTTGTTGACAATCAATTAGTGTTTTCCAACAAAATTTTGGGCTTTTAGATTTGAAGGTTAATACGCTTATGTCGGTAAATCAATTTGTAGATTAACATACATTGGATGGAAAGTATGTATCTGAAATACAGTTTAAAAATCATGTTTGTTGTTTCATTAAACCAATCAGGGGTCTTTGTCACGATTGCATGAAATTTTTTGTCCTTTACCTCTCTTCATTACCAGACTATAATGTTATATTTTCACCTCTTTTGCACACATGTTGTTAGGCAATCAAATGAAGTCGAATTGCCATTTATTGTTTGTGATTTAGTGATTGAAAGCTTGTGAAGCTTTGTGACATTGTGAATGATCCAATTTACATCTTCTGGTCAAGACTTATGAGGTTACCTATTATTTCTTTTTTTGGTTTTTTGAGATTGTATAAACTTATGTTTTAGTAACAGAGTATCTTTATTCATTCTTGAATTGGATATCAATATTTGTGGTTCATATTTATTCATTCTCCACTGTTCTGTATTTAACCTTTATGATTATTTTAAAAGTCTGCTTAAGATAACTAGGGATATAAGGCGCTTTTGATTGTTGGGAGAGCATAGGTGACAATTTAAATAGTTATAAAAGACCAAATTTAATTTAAAAAAAGTTGATTATAGCCTAAATGTTTCTTTGATGCAGATATGCGAATGGAAAGTCTGGGAAAAAGATACCCCCGCATCAACAAGATAGCGCACATGCTACCTCATTTACTATGAGCGCAAAAAGTGTTAGTGGAACAACCCAGGCCAACCCGATCCGGCCTGTTTCAACCCATAGTAAATATGTGAGTTATTTGGACATGACCCATTTTGACCCCTCTATCGCCACCTCTGAAGTAACTTGAATATTTACAACCCTTTTGATTAATGTCACTGTTAATGGATCCTTTGTTGTTTATCTTGAAAACTAATTAGATAAGGAGGAGAATAAGGAGGTTACTGTCAATGATGTTATGCCATTTGATGAGGCAATTGAGGTGGTTAAAACAATTTATCTTTACTTCTTACTTCAACATGAAGATGTCCCATTACACAAATGAACCTAGGTTTTAATTATTGTAATGCTGGTACTCGTGGAAATCTCTATTTTGAAAAGATCAACCTAAAATTAAAGTTGTTCTTCTTTCATGTGGTTACAATTTTCTTATCCCCACAGAAGAGCATCATAACATAGATGCGTGGAACTTAATAATGGATCAAAGTTTGTGAATGTTTAGGGCGTTTTAGAATAATATGCCATGTCAGGTTGGGTTGATATGCAACTTTCTTTTTGTTGTTTTCTGGATATAAATTTTATATAAATATCTTAAATATTGTAACCACATTCCTTATTAAAACAAGAACTTAATTTTGTTTTTAAATAACGTTAGGAGGCCAATCAGCCATAAACACTTTGATTAGGCCATGGGAATGTTTGAACTCAGCTGACCAATACAAAGTATGATGTCACTGTATAGATGACTTTTATATCTTTTTTGAATTATCTGTTGTATTTTTTATCTATTCTATGTATTTTTAAGTTTATTTTACTAATATTGAATAAATTTTCATTTTATTTTTATTAAATATGAACAAATTTAAAGTATTGTACTTTGTTAAACCAGTTGAGGGTGTCGGGCGATGGGCCGATTATATTTTTCATTCCATCACGGAATTGAGAGAAAATTACATTTTAATTCGATTGATTAATATAATCTTAAAATAATTTTCATTATTAATAATCTCAATTGGCTTTTTAATGCGGTTTTGTTGGATTTAGCTTTTATGAATGAGTGTATAAAGTTTATACTGTGCTCTTCTCATCCTAGCAAACCAAACATTTTTTTTAGTCCATATAGTTCAAAATTTTTTCCATCCCTTGTGAAGTGGATAAAATGTTAGTTACAAAAGCAAGGTTGATTTTTTTTATATTTCTTTTGATATAGATTACTTAGATTTTGTTTGTTTTTGGCTACTGCAGGTTGCTCTGAAAACATAAAGGATGATTTAAGAGGGATTGACAAAGCTATTGGTGCTGTACTAGGGGAGCAGACCATTGAACACAACCAACTGTTGGTTAGGTTAGCATAATTTTTTACTTGGCCCGTGCCCATAATTTTTTATACTTGGTTTCTATTGATTATATTAATTTTGGTTTCTATTGAATTTTTTATTAATCAGGTTAATTTGGTTTCAAAAAGTCAACTGGTTATTTGTTTACAGACACATTTCATCATATACTTAATGTCGTATGTTATACATTAATATAATATATTATTTATTTGACGGGTTCTTTATATTAATGTACATCTTAATGTCTAACGAATGTCTAACGAACATCATGTAGATGTACTACTGGGACGTGCTCAAATCTCTCAAAATATTAGGCTTAACAAATCACACTTTAACGCTTCTATGTTTAAATTATTTTATGTGTTTAGTTGGTGTTTAGCCACCCGCGAAGCTCACGGGGTCTTAGGCTAGTCTCAAATAATTTAACACCAATTTTTTAAGATGGCAGCCTAAAAGTCTCAAATAAAACCTAAATTTTTACATTTTTCTCCCCCATTTTGTCCTCCTCTCCTTACATCCCCTACTCCGAATATGTGTCAATCGAACAAGCAAATGAAACGGTGGGAGCAATTAATTATGGTTAGAATGATTTCGTCACCCTCATCGATTGCAGTAGTGAATGCTAATTTTAATTCTCGATTGAATGCAACAATTGAAGCATCTGTGCGTTTCCATCCCACCCACTGAATTTTAGCTATATTTATGTACTTCCCACACATATACGATGCGATACAGAGATCCAATCTCAAAACTGATATTAATGTCGGTGTGATTTGTTTAATTACAGCAGTTCGGTGAAATCAGGGGTTGAGGAGGAAGCAAAGCCGAAATCATGGGGCCGGAGAGTTGTTTCCGGTGGGTTTATATGTGTGACTGGTGGTGTTGCTTTGAGTGCTCTTGATGATCTTTTCAATTATCATGGTTGTAGCAGGTATAATCAGTTGCTGTTTGTTATTTTGACTATTTGACTTATCCTCTGATATGTTATTTATGTAGAGGAAATAGAATTATTGTGTGTATTTGTGGGAAGTTTACATTAGTTTTGTGTTAGGATGTTGGTTTTGAAATGCGGTGATGAGATCGCGTCACTGCAGTTGATGCGTGCATCGAGGCGGCGCCATATGCATATAATTAGTATTTGAACAATTTAGACCATCGATTGAACAAATCTGACTATTGATTGAGCGATGGTTTTGAGTATTTATTTACACATAATAGACCATTGATTTGGCAAAAATTTGACTAGATATGATGGGATATAAGGATATCTTATTTGTAGATGTATAAAAGTTAACAACTTGTTAAAATATGATCTATAAATATTTTTTTTAGTATTTTTTATTATCTTATACGGAGAAGGGTACCGCCCATGTTTGGGGCTTAGTTTGAAGTATCGAAGGCGGTCGGATAAGATTGTGAATGAGAAGAAGAGGTTTAAGATTGTAGAACAAGGCGCAACTGGAAATCATCGCCCATGATGTTGATCCAATTGAATTGGTTGTCTGGCTTCCGGCACTCTGCAGAAAGATGGAAATCCCCTACTGTATTGTGAAAGGGAAATCACGATTAGGAGCCGTACGTGTTCTGCGTAATATATATAGTTTTTTGCTGCTTTAATTGTTTCAGTTAGAAAAATAAATAAATAATTTTTGTATTTTCAGATTGTTCACCAGAAAACCGCTGATTGTAGAACAAGGCGCAACTGGAAATCATCGCCCATGATGTTGATCCAATTGAATTGGTTGTCTGGCTTCCGGCACTCTGCAGAAAGATGGAAATCCCCTACTGTATTGTGAAAGGGAAATCACGATTAGGAGCCGTACGTGTTCTGCGTAATATATATAGTTTTTTGCTGCTTTAATTGTTTCAGTTAGAAAAATAAATAAATAATTTTTGTATTTTCAGATTGTTCACCAGAAAACCGCTGCAGCACTGTGCTTGACTACAGTCAAGAACGAAGATAAAATGGAATTCAGCCGGTTTTGGAGGCTGTCAAGGTACATCTCAAGTGATTTTATATAAACTTTTATTGTAAAGTTATGGTTGATTTAAAATTATTCTTTTTGTTATTTTGATGTTCTAGGCAAACTTCAATGACAAGTATGAAGAGTACAGGAAGAAGTGGGGTGGTGGAATAATGGGATCAAAATCACAAGCAAAGACCAAGGCAAAAGAGAGTTCTTGCCAAAGAGGCTGCATTTGGTAATATTTTGAGATTTTGAAACATTTTGTTACTTTTTAAGAATCTTGTTCTTCCATTTTCAGTTTTTGGGAGGTCAATTACTCATGTATGCTTCTTATTGTATGTTTTTGGTTTTTGGTTCTGTGACAGTTGATTCAATTCTAGAAAATTTTAACCAGTTTTACCTTCTGTAATATTTATTGTTTTGAAATTGTTGGGCGGAATGGCTTTGAAAAGCTTGATGTCCAAATTCTCGTATGTCATTCAGGAATATATCGGGTGGGGTCTCGGCATCCCGTCGATTGTTGTGTTTGTTTTTGGGTACCCGTTGTATAGAAATATGGATCCGTCGGGTAGCCCATTTACGCGGTTGGTGCAAGTGTGTGTGGCTGCTTATAAGAAGAGGAATTTGCCAGTGGTTTCGGATGCTAAGATGCTTTATGAGAATGAAGAGCATGATGCTTCTATTTCTGTTGCTGGGAGACTTCTCCATACTAAACAAATGAGGTAAGTCTATTCTTTTATATCACCTTTTGTCATGTCATTTTTTTAAGCCGGGTGCTTGTTCGTGTTCGTTCGTTCATTTGTTTTAACATCGTGGAGCCATAGCGGGGCCACCCAAGGGTTAGTATTGTAATTTCATATTGTTTGATGCTTTGATTAGAATTTGACAGTATAGATTCCTCATTAGTAACATTTGAAGTTCAGCCAAATAAAATGTAACTTGCTACTTCATTTGTTGCTACAGTAGTTAATAAAGTTTTTAATGTAACTGGCAATAGTATTCTTGCTGTTGATGGGTCAATTGGTACATTTGGAAAACATCTATCTAGCATCAATGTTGAGTCAAACAGGAGGGCACTTCGTGAGCTTCTTTTTTGCACTCCTGGTGCTCTCCAATACCTAAGTGGAGTCATTCTTTTTAAGAAAAATCTCTACCAGAAGACAGGTACTATATTATATGACGTTTGGCAAACTGCAAAAAAATTGCAATGCACTATTCTTTTTTAGCAACTGATACAACGTACATCTTTTAATGATCTATAGCCAACATACCTTTTGTTCCTAAAATATGAATTTGTATCATCTTATTCAATACGGGTCGAAATATGAATCCATCACCCCGGTACCCACAACCCTTGGTTCGGGTCGAAACGGGTGGAAACAATACGGGTCGAAACGGTTCGGGCAGAACGGTACGGGCCAAAACGGTTCGCGTCGAAACGGTTCGATTCGAAACGGTACGGTCGAAACCGTTCACGTCGAAACGTGTCGAAACGGTTCGCGTTGAAATGGTTCAATTCTAAACGGTTCGATTCGAAACGGTACGGTCGAAACCATTCACGTCGAAACGTGTCGAAACGGTTCGCGTTTAAATGGTTCAATTCTAAACGGCTCGATTCGAAACTGTACGGGTCGAAACGGTACGCATCAAAATGGTTCGTGTCGAAACGGTTCTATTCAAAACGGTTCTATCGAATTCTATTTTCTCATTGCAAATTACATGTCTTGTTTTATGCTGTCTAATGTGTGAAAAGTGTTCTCTGGCCTAAATTTTGCTTCTTTAATCCATGTTTTGTTTTAGTTAGGTGTAAAAGTATGTGTTGCTAGCTTAAATTTTGCTTCTTAATCATTACTATTCTTCTCATATTTTGTAAATGTTTCGTTTTCTTTAAAATATAAACTTGAGTTGAGTAACGGGTCAAATGGGTTCATAATAACCTTTTTTTTGTATTTAGGTACTTTTAACTCGTTCAACTCATCAGGCCTGTTTTTTTCCTTTTCTTTTAAACTAAGTATAACCTTATTTACCGGTTTAAAACACAACTTGAATTGGTTTTATTCTTCCTGTTCTTAATATTTTGTTAAATAAAGGCCAGCTTGAATCAAGTTTGTAAGACCATGTTCTTACTTACATGCATCTGTAGGGATAAAATAGTTGGTAAGGCCTTCGTTGCCAAAGTGCCTTTGGCCTAGCGGTATCAAAGAGTGTAAAAGTGTTACCCTCTTCTTGAAGCTGGTTCGAGTCTCACAATGAAGAAATGGGTTAGATTAAATAGTCTAAACCAGCCAAAAACCAGTCATTTTCATTCTTGTAGAGGTGTTTGTAGAGATGCATGATATATAACATGAAATACCAGGCATATGTATCAGGTTCTTTGTGGTACTCAAAAGACGCAAAAACCTCAACTTATGTATGATTTTTTTATCGTTTTAAGGTTTGGATTATGTTCCGTTCCATATTATCGACTCCGCTGCAACGCGCGGGTTTCCCACTAGTATAATATAATGACTTAAATAGATTTTTCAAGGCGTCCATATATCATGTATAGGAAGTCTTGCATGCACCCACCGATGATTGCGGCCTATATTTGACGTATTAGTCAAAGTAGTACTTCAAAGTATATTAGATAAAATCACAATAACAACCATACATTACAGTGATGGTAAGTTTTCATAAGTTAGTGGAAGTGTTTGTTACCATTTTGAAAGACAAAAGAACATCATAAACGGTATATTTCCACAGTTCAAGGAACACTGGACTCACCTCACATTCCTTATATACGATTTGTTGTTTGTATAATAAGTTGATATAAAACTTCAAAAATTTGTTGACAAATCAACTCTACTAAATTATATGTAGATTATACAGGTTTTTTCATTTCATTCTTGACTTCAGAATTGTTTTCTCAGTCCACAGGAGACTAATTAATTAGATATATAGCAAGTCTTCCTTCATTTAGTCCAACCTGGAAAATTATGTTTGTGGAAGATTAGGATATGACCAAGTCTTCAAAAGCAATATATATAAACTAGAGCAAGGAAACTGTCTCCTAGACAACCATAAACACAAAGAATGGCACCTCTTTCCCTTTCAATCATCTTACTTGCTACATTTACAGTTTCCTATACCTTAAACGTTGTTGGTTCTTCAAATGAAGTCGATGCTCTCCTAAATTGGAAAGCAACTCTCCATAACCAAAATACGAGCTTCCTTCTCCCTTCATGGACAAATGATCTTACACTCAACTTTTCTGATGATAAAACAGTGTCTCCATGCAACTGGATTGGTGTTTCATGTAAAGAAAATGGCAGCATAAACAGATTGAACCTTTCCTCATCCGGTTTAATTGGTACGCTTGATCACTTGTGCTTCTCCTCATTCCCGAATCTTGCATATTTAGATCTTAATTTAAACAACTTTTCTGGGATTATCCCATCTGGTATATATCCGTCACCTGTCAAAGCTTGTTTATCTTGATTTCTCCCGTAATCGATTCACTGGATTAATCCCACCAGAGATTGGCAAACTGAGAAGTCTTGCCACCCTCCATTTGGCTCGCAATCAGTTGAATGGTTCTATTCCGCAAGCTGTATGTCAAATGAGACAACTTGCTATGCTTGATTTGGGTTATAACCATCTTCACGGTCCAATTCCAAACTGTTTCGGTCAATTATTGCATTTGCAGTATGTTTATCTGGAACTTAACAATATTTCTGATTCAATTCCAACCTCTTTCGGTCAGTTATTGAATTTGCGTCATGTTTTTCTGAATCGTAACAATATTTCTGGTTCAATTCCTCATGAATTTGGAAATCTTTATCATCTGGAGGAGCTTCACATGAACAATAACCATCTAACTGGATTTATCCCTGAAAATTTGGTCAATCTAAAACATCTAACCATCTTAAGTCTATACCAGAATCAATTAAATGGGTCAATCCCTACAGAAATAGGTAAGATGACTTCCCTCAAAAGGGTGGAGCTACAATCGAACAATCTCACTGGTCCGATTCCTGCCTCTCTAGGTGAACTTAAATCCCTTCTTCATATTAATCTCTACGGTAATAAACTTTCTGGTCCCATCCCGCAAGAGTTAGGAAACCTGACATCCCTTTTAAATCTCTATTTAGCATTCAATGAACTCAATGGTTCCATTCCATGTTCATTTGGTAACCTACAAACCCTGGAAAATTTGAATCTTGGAGACAATCAACTTTCTGGTCCTATTCCACAGGAATTAGGAAAGCTTAAGCTGGTTACATTTATAATCACCAACAACATTCTATCTGGTAGTTTGCCTGATGAAATCTGCAACGGAAGGAAGCTTACATTTCTTCTCGCTGGTAATAATCAACTAACAGGTCGAATTCCTAAGAGCTTGTACAACTGCTCGAGCTTATCGTGAGTCTCTTTTGATAAAAACCAGATCACGGGAGATGTTTCAAAGAGCTTCGGTATCTATCCACACCTCAATTATATCAATCTCAATGATAACCAGATTTACGGGGAAATCTCAGACAGCTGGAGTATGTGCAGAAACCTAACGACAATTCAGATGGGAGGGAATCGAATCCGAGGTAGCTTACCTCCTTCCCTTGGAAACTCGATTCAGTTGGGAATTCTTAATCTTTCGTTCAATGGTTTGGATGGAGAGATACCAAAAGAATTTGGAAAGATGACTCGCATGGAAAAGCTTGTTTTAAGCAACAATAAACTTTCTGGTGTCTTGCCACAAGATCTAGGATCACGAGCTGAACTCTTGATTCTTGATCTGTCCATGAACAAGTTGATTGGGTCCATTCCATCTTCCCTCTCTCTTTGCTCCAAACTCTTTTCTCTAAACATGAGCAACAATGAATTTAATGGCGAAATTCCTGTCCAATTAAGTAAATTGATTCAGTTGTCTGACCTTGATTTAAGTCATAACGAACTTACAGGGTATATACCTAAGACTTTTGAATCAATGAATTCGTTGTTGAACATTGATCTTTCATATAATCACTTACGAGGTCCCCTCCCCAAAAGCAAAGTCTTTATGAATCTTTCAATACAAGCACTGCAAGGGAATGAAGATTTGTGTGGAAATGTTAGTGGATTGAAACAATGTGCATCAGAAAGCCCGGCGCCAAATCGGAATCACAAACTCGCATTAATGATTTCCCTTCCACTTCTTGGAATGGGAGGATATGGAAGTGTACAAAGTGACGTTGTCATCTGGTGATACAGTTGCTGTAAAGAGACCTCACTCGTCTTCTGAGGTGATCAATCACAATGAATTTCTAAACGAGATTAGGGCATTGACTAGAATACGACATAGAAACATCATCAAACTACTTGGCTACTGTTCCCATTCTCAAATCTCATTTTTGGTTTATGATTATCTCGACGGGGGTAGTCTGGCGGATATTTTGAGCCATGAAAGTGTTCAAAATTTGGATTGGAAAAAGAGGGTGAACATTATCAAAGGTGTTGCATACGCTTTATCGTATATGCATCATGATTGTTCACCCCCTATCATTCATCGTGACATATCAAGCAAAAATATTTTGCTTAATTCTGAGTACGAAGCTTGTGTTTCCGATTTTGGTACATCCAAAATTTTGAATCCAAATTCTTCGAATTGGAGTAGCATTGCAGGAACATTTGGATACCTTGCGCCAGGTAACATATTTATAGTCCATAATTACAAATTATCTCCTCATCTCTATAAACAAAACGGAATACATCATGTTAATTAACGTACTTTTTTTCAGAACTCGCTTACACAATGAAGGCAACAGAAAAGTGTGATGTTTATAGTTTCGGCGTTTTGGTATTGGAAATCGTCCAAGGACAGCACCCAGGTGATATCATTACTTCTCTAGCATCTACAACAACCAAAGAGATCAAACTCACAGATTTGGTGGATCATCGTCTTCTCGCTCCACTACCGGAAATCAAAGAAGTTTTAACGTCATTATTGATTCTAGCCACTAAATGCATTAATTCGAACCCTGAAATGAGGCCAACAATGAAAGATGTTTCTCAAAAAATTATGTGTATTATTTGCGACATGAATTAAGGCAATGATGCTGTGTAGTGTCTGGCGGTTTTCATGGTGGCTTCCGTTTCTGGTTCATCGGTTTCAGTGCTACGTGATGAGATGATTGTTAAATATAAGTATATACATGAATCAATTATAATAAAGTATTGTATTTTCTAAGCGTAAATGTGTGATTAAGGATACCATATCTAATGATGTATATCAGATATCTTTTGATACATGTAACATATGCCACAATGATATAAAAAGAGGGGTTTATAGTTGCTTGGGGTTTTTGTTATATATTAATACTAGTTTAAGAACCCGTAAATTTCACCGGTTAGTAAAAGAAAATATCTTCATTATCAGCGTTGACAAAAATATTATGTTTTAATACACGTTATAATACAAACATATTAGAGTACAACGACAAACTGAAATACATGAATATGCAACAATCACAATTCTTTGAAAATCTCTTTATAAACCACATTAGTTGTTTTATTTGTACGTTCGTCGTTGTTGTCAAGTATTAGTAGTTTGACATAAACCTTGAGATTACGAAGATTTTTTTTTAAGTTTCTTCTTTTATGTAATAGAAAAGGGAACCAAACATTCACCGATACTGTAACAACTCTCATCAAAAGTCATAATTATTAAATTAATTTGTCCAAAAGGAAACCCTAATTGAGACACCCAAGTGATTCTGTATAAACCCTCAAATTTTCAGAACAATCAGAATCAGGATCAGGGCCCCTAAAACTCAGGGGGTAAACCCTAGTTACGATTATCTAAATAACTTGTTGTCCGTTTTGAATTTTAAGATTTCGTCAACTCAGCAAACCTAGTTAGGGACGTGGCTACCCTGTGAAACTAGGTGACGCTTCGCGTCACGCGAGGGGGTCAATTTTTGTGTATAAATAGGGGTGTCTGGGACTTGAATTATGGCACTTGAACGACATTAAAACTCAAAATACACGCTGAGATATCGTAGAATTACTATAAAAACACACACGGATCACTAATTGCTGCCGCAAAACAGGGTAATAACTCGATCGCTGATAAGATTCAATGTCCGATTGATTAAACTATCCAATGGATGTTTAAGTGCTGCCCACATTAGGGTTTATGCTTTGTCATTCGTTGTTAAATCAATGGATGTTTAAGTATCGCACTTTGTCATTCGATGTGAAGGTTTAATCTCGTGAGTTATCGTAAATGCTGTATTAAGTTACTAACCGAGTTGTGTGCATGTTATTAAATTTAGGTTAAAAGGCTAATCAGTAGACTAGGCTCTGCTCAAATTAAATCTGCAATGTGAGTCATTCTCTTTTTATCAAATTACTTTCAAAAGCAAGTTTATTTTCAAGGTTATAATTACAGGGATTACGTTTATGTAATCACCAAATTACAGCCAGTATGTGTGTAAGGCCTCCTAATCCAAGATCTCACTCAGCTAAAGCCACCAACAGGTGTGCGGAATCCACCTGATGATCAACCACTGCAGATGAAACACTAGTATGCAAAGATTTGTGAGAGAAATCAAGAATACACTGAGTATTCTTGATGAGGAAGATGAATGACGTCACTCACACAAAGCAGCCACCAGACAAAATACACCCAAAGATTAGGGTTAGGTGCACAGAATTTCACACAGAATCGCCGCCTTGTCTATTCCACATAAAGGTATATATACAAGGCAAAACCCGGACTTTCAAGACAAACTAGAAAGCCCGGACAAACAAACTACACAAAGCAAAACTCTGACTTTTGTCCCTAACATAAACCTCAGACAAAAGCCTTTCCTAAAACTTGGACAAAATGTCCCAAGGATAAAGTTGGGACTATCTTTCAACAAATGTACAATAAAGACCCTATAGAATGGGAGACATGCACTTATCACCTAAAGTACATTAACAAACTCCCCCTTGATTAGTGCATGGTCTTCATTGGACTTGAGATCTTCATACTCTCTTCGAGAAGCTGCTTCCTGCCCAGACATTATTCTTCACACAGAACTGAACCACCTTGATGAACTGGTCCGCTAGAACACGATCTTCTTCATTGTATTTTAGAGGCAGGCGCCAAAGCTTCTTCAGATGTGCTTCCCTTAGGTTGGCAAGCCAAATCGGATCCAAAATTTTAGCAATCTCAACCGTCACTTTCTTTTCGGTAATTACGGCTTCCCCAGTCTTGCCATTGAGATACCAATAACCTATGTTGTCGAATTTATCGAGATCAAACTTTCGCATAGGAATTTTACGAAGGCATCTCGCTGGAGGATAAACCATCTTCCATTCTTCTTTACCGGTGAACTTGTTTAAGTACTTAACTCCTCGACCAACTGCTGGCTTGAATTTCTTCCGTTTACTCTCTCGACTCTCAGCAACGAGATGAGGAATCAATCCTCTGATACTAGCAACATTTGTATGGTTGTTGAGATCGAGCTGAGCAATGTGATGGAGATCACGAGCTGGAAGAGTCTGAAGATCCTTGGCCCTTGGCCTGAAGTACTGTATTCCATCGGTCCTTTTGATCATTACCAGGCCGTGCTGCTCGTCGAAATCCCAACTTCGAATCTGACCCGAATACTCACCTTTTGTGGATAAATACCTCTTCCTTTGAGTGTCATCTGGAAGATTTCTAAACCATTTGTGAGCTGCCACACTGACTTCTTCGGGAATTCGAATAGGGTTAAAGATTTCTTCGGGCATTTCACAGCCAAACACAAAGCCTCTGATAACATCACTATTGACCGGTAAGGATTCGTACTCAATCCTCTTCCCTTTCGCAGTCTCAATGAAATTGAACTTACCAGCTAAGTCGTCGTCGGTTCGCCAATCTTCAACCATTTCCTCAACCACTTCACCAGCTCCTAAGAACAACTCATCAGCAGGATCTAACTCAGAATCAGATAGGGCACCTGTATCAGAATCTACAGGGCCTTTATCTCCCCCTGCAGCTGCACCCGAGGACTCCCCCTCAACATGGGCCGAGGTTGCAACTTCAGGGGCACGTGCGCTCCTTGACTGCTCCCCCTGCTTCGCTGCGTTGGGATCCTTGTCCTTGTCAAGATCGTCTCTGATTTTCTTTAGTTCATCCATCTTGCATTTAGCCTGAACTTGAAAATCCGAAGCCGAAATCTCCCCCTGAGCAGCAAGGAGTGATACGAGATCTGTCACAATCCCGAGAAGCCGATCCATAGTACTAACCAAGGTCTGTTGTCGGGCAGACGTCGAGGCATCTTGTGTTATGAACTTACCCAACTGAACACTCTGATCTTTGGTTAGACGAAAAAGCTGTGCCATCTGCTGGTCTCGAACTGCATCCCTTTTCTTCAAGAAAGCGATTTCTTTCTGCTGCCTAGAGATCTGATTCTTATGTTGTACCATGACCTTGGCTGCATCCTGAAATTTGCCACGAACAAACTCCTGAAAATTCCGCTCTTGACCTGAACTGGATGGTCTCGAAACAGAAACTGTAGAAGGTCTAGGAACAACAGGTCTAGAACCAGACGGTTGTGCACCGGATGGCTTAGGACCTGAGGATGACAGAACTGGAGATTTCTAAGATCCTTTCTTCGATCGCACTGGCGGATTTTGACCGAAAGCAATCTTCGGACCGACTTCCCGTGTCTTTGGCGCTCGCATATCAGTGAAAGCACTAGGCCGCGGTGGTAAAGAAGAACTTCCTGACAAGGCAAACAAATTGCCCGTACCCATTGGAGAAGATAACGACTCAAAAAGCGGTACTGTAGGAATCTGAGAAGACATCATCGGCGTTACCGGTTGAAGAGAAGTAGTCATGCTGGTAGCTTCCACAAAGGAAGTGAACGGAAGTGAAGAAGACAGTGACGGAAGAGCGATAGTTAACTCCAAATTTAGGAGACCTCTGGAATCTGATGGAGCAGCGCTTGAAGTAATCGTAACTGAAGCAACTATTGGACTCGAAGACTGAAGATCCGAAACAGTAACACGTCGTCGCTTATACGTCTTGAAAGGAACTGGCACACGGACAATATCAGTATCAGGACGGCGACGATCTTCATCATCATCATCATCAGAAGAGGACGAGCTAAACATAATTGAATCTAAATCATTCGCTCTGTCATTCCAACTAGCTAAGCGTATACTCCAATCGGAAGAGGGACCGAGAGAAGCAACCTTCGCTCGAAATAACTCAAGCTTTTCTCTTTCAGAGGGTGAAATACGATTTTGAAGTTCCTTCATTACTAACAGAAGGTATTGCTTTTCAGATGGCATATCATCTACGGATTCATCCACAGAAACTTCTTCCATAGGACGCTTGCCTTTGTCAACTGTACGGTAGGACGGACCCGCATCTAGAGCTGCATCAAGCTCTAAAATCACATCATCAGTTTCTACAGCAACTCCTGTTGCCGAAGACGTAGAAACTGGAGCTTGAACAGACACAGCTTCTTGAATAGAAGCAACAACAACTGGTTCAGAAATCACTGGTTCTTGAACGGGTTCAGGTTCCGGAAGATTAACCGGTGGTTGTTGAAGATCAACCTGAGGTTGAACAACCACGGGTTCGTGAACATTTGCCTCAACTGCTTGCATTCCTCCACTAAAGATTTGATCAACACCATTCCGAATGTTTAACCAAATTGGATCATTATCCGGATTGTAGTTCCCTTGAACAATTGCACCAAGCAAAGGAGTCGTAACAGGACGAGCATTAGTCTTTTTGGACTCGTTAATCCTGGCACAATCAGTGAAAATACGAATAGGCATGGGTGCTTGAACGTAGGCAGGTAGAGTTCCTTCGAACGAAAGATTCGGCAACAAATGTCGAATAATAAGAGAAAGAAAGCGAGTATACAGAATCAGCAAATGCTTATCATTTGCCTTCAGGCCAATTTGGTGTTTGAGAGCTTGGAGAATCATCAGTGAGAAATTATACGGCTGGTTGTAAGTTAAACCAATCATTGCAGAAAGAAGATCATGACCCATCGTATCAGTTCCCGATTTTCGTGCAGACAGACACTGCATCAACACATGAAAGAAGTATCTCCACTACCCAATAATCAATCCCTTGTGGATCTCCTTCCTGGTAAAAGAATCAACGTAACCGAAAGATCTAACCCCACGTTCACGGATTTGCCGCACATAGCACGTGTTTCCATGATTTAAATCACCAAAACGCAAAGCCGCACGAATAACTGCCTCCGTGATAACAATAGAGCTTCCAGAAACAGTAGCTTCGATAGAATCATCAACAATCCGAGCCGTACGCCAAAAATCCTCAATATACGCTTGCACTTGGTGAATATTTTCTGAAATCGTGAAACCAATTCTTGAATTTCGAAGAAAACGTATGATATCAGAATATTCGGCTCCACCACGAACGTTCTCGTTTAGCAAGGCAATTTGATTATGATTACGATGAAATTCCCGAACAGGACGAGGTTGTTCTGCCATCTCTGTTGAAAAACAAACCAGAAACGAAACGCATGCATCAGATATAAATGTAGAACAATTAGAAAATAACAGCATGCAGTTTACACATAGTAGACTTCAACACATAGTTAAACATAGGAAAGATGAAGCATGAGCAGTCAATCCTAACAGTTGAATGAACACTGAACAGGTTAAAAACCACTGAACATTTTAATAATTGGACAGTTGTTGAAACATTTGAAACTACTGAACAAATTGATTCTCTAAAACTCGGAATTGAAAAGTTTTACAAAACTCAGAATATATTGGAGTGTTTAAAAACTTGGAAAAGAAAAAAAAAATGATAACTTAAAACTCAGAACAGAACAACTGTAAAGAAAACTCGGAACCCTTGGAACCTGATCTAAAACCCGGAAAAGAAAAGAAACTCGGAGACCATTGTGAAACTGTAAACCTCGGAGACACGGAGTAGACTCAAGCCAAAAACTCACCAATGTTGTTTGGCCAATACTCGGAGTTACAGCTCATTGTAAAAACCTCGAAAAAAAGCAGACTTTTGTTAAAATTGTAAAACTCGAACAGTTACAACTTGTTGTAAAACTCGGACAGAAAAACAAGATAAACCTCGGAATGAAAGAAACTCGGGACATGAGTTAGCAACTTATCACGGAGTCAAGGCTTTGATCTCTCCGAACTTACGGAAGAGACAAAGGTTGAATCTTAAAGTTTTAACACAACACACCAAGAACACTCCTTTCATGATGGATCAAAAAGTTAAATTTTCAAATTTCTTTCATCTTCTTCCTAAGAACAACCAAGTTTCGCGCCAAAACACCAACCAAGATTCTACTAAACATCATACAAACAAGCAACATTTTTACCTAACCAAACATATTCAAGAACACATTCAAACAAGATTTTAACCAATCAAGTCTCAAAAACAACTCTATCATTTAATTTTCTTCAAGATTCAAAACCCCCAACCTCAAGAACACCAAGTTCTTGAAGCCAAACACAAAACCCCCAAAAATTTTCACAAAACCCTAACTTCAAAGTAGTTCACTAAGTGACAAATAACATCATCATTCAGCAACAAAGAAGCATTCAAGCAAAAATTACCATTAAATAAGAACACTAAGTTCAACTAAGATGGAAATCCAAGCCCTAAATTCATGATTCTTACCAAGTTTGAGACAATGGAGATGTTATGAGTGTAGAAACACATACCTTGAAGATGATTTATGTATCTAAACACAAGTGACAGAGTTTTGTAAGAAGAATGAACTGAGGAAAGAGAAGGGGTCGACGCAGGGTTTTTGTATCTTCTGAGACTTTGAATTTGAATGAGAGAGATGATAAAATCCTTAAATACTTACCAAAACTCGGACCAGAGGGTCTATTAAAACTCGGTCGGTTTATTTAATGTTGAAACCATATGACCGGTCATTATCAAAGTAAGACAGACTCTGACCAACTCGAACCATATGACCGGTCATTATCAACTCTGAATTTTGTTTTACATACGTTGACTAAGAAACCCCCAATTTTATTGATCAAGATAATCTTCGAAATTCTAAAAAAGATTGACTTTCAAAAAACAACACTTCACTCAAAGACATAAAAGTTTGAACAGGAAAAGTATCACAACTTGAACAAAATTTTATCGAACCCTTTAAAAAGACGAAGTTTCACACATACACTTAGATGTATCTTGCACGACCGATTTTTATGGAAAGGACTTATTTTAAGATTACCTAACTTGATGTTTAACACCTTATTAAAGAATGTTCACAACCCTTAGAGAATTTTCAAAATGATAACTCGCACATAGAAACAAGAAAGCAAAATCTTTTTGATGTTTTTGAATTTTTTTGACTGAATAAAGAAATTAAACCTACGAACGTATTTACACTAATTATCTTTTTTGTGAAATCGGAGCAAAGAGATCATATCGGTTTTTCTGTCAATATCCAACACAAGAACATAGATTATCAGTTTAAGCTCTTAGAATGATATTAACAGTTCAAGACGTTCAACGGTATTGTGGTCCACTTAAGTTTTAGCACACTTTCGAACACTATTTTCGAGATATGGAATTAAGTGTATTAAGCTGACAGTAACTATGTTTACCCACCTCAGAATATACTCCCGTATCAAGGTATGCGCGAGAGATCATCTTACTGGTGAGTATACCATTTATCATCTGTTTTTGACGTATAAGCTAATGTGAGATACTCACTTATTTGGGATTGAAAACAAGTCCTTTGTGATAAAATCACTTATTGAGGAGGAACTTGAATTTCAGATGCAAAGGGCACAGGAGCAAGTCCGTGAACAGGTTAGTACCATCGTACAGACAAAGAGACGAACTTGACTCCCGCATGATTTTGTGGGACATGTGATTGTTTATCACTTATTTGGGTCGAATGCATCATGTATTAAAGATATTTACACGTATGTATGGTATCATGGAAGATCTAGACTTGCGTCCCCGTTATTTCCGGTAAAAGAAACAACCATGATACCCAGATGATAAACAGCATAAAGACCACGTATCTCAGAACCTCGGCAATCTATCAAACGAAATTACGGTACCAAGACCATATATCCGAGAGATGTACCACACAAGTTACGCAGTTCATTATGTTTATATACCAAAAACAGGTTCTTATTGACGCGTAAAACCTACCGAAGCAACGTATAATGAAGCTGTTACAGTTAACGGTTAATTTTATATATTACTATCATCCTGCACCAGATACGACTAACCGATGTACTATCATTTCCCTTATATCTCAACACGACTTCATTTTATATTTTTCAAATGTTTTTTTGTATTTTTCTTAAAATTTATCCTACAACTAAGTAAAATATTTTTGGAGTTTTTCAATTTTTTGAAAGCGGTAAGAACTGTACAGTAAACATAAAATAAAGTTTCTATGCGAGTTTTGAAAAGCATTTTACTCGGGGTTGATCATGCCAATCATTCGGACCAGATTTTCAAATCTAGCCCGATCGAATGTCTTAGTAAACATGTCGGCAAGATTATCCAAGGTGTCTACCCTAACCACTTCTATTAAACCCTTCTCAGCACAGTCGCGAATGAAATGATGCCTAACATCTATGTGCTTAGTGCGTGAGTGATTAACAGGATTGTTAGTTATGGAAATGGCAGAGTTGTTATCGACAAGGATAGGAGTTCGAGTAAAATTCAAACCGTAGTCCCTCATTTGCTGCTGAATCCACAAAACCTGAGCACAACAGCTTGATGCAGCAATGTACTCGGCCTCACACGTGGATAGAGAAACAGCAACCTGCTTTTTGCATTGCCAAGAGACAAGACGATTCCCAAGAAGTTGTGCGCCGCCAGAGGTTGACTTTCTGTTCATCCGGCACCCTCCGAAATCTGCGTCAGCATACGCCATCAAATCCAGACCACCTTCAGCTGGATACCACAATCCAAGCTTAGGCGTCCCTTTCAGATATTTGAAAATACGCTTGACTGCTTTCAAGTGAGACTCCTTCGGAGTTGATTGGTACCTAGCACACAAACAAATAGAGAACATAATATCTGGTCGTAAAGCAGTAAGATACATCAATGAACCTATCATTGCTCGATATAGAGTCGGATCCACTTCAGGATCTTTCACATCATCGGATGAAAGCTTGATATTTGTCGGGAGAGGCGTGTCATAGGGTAGGCTATCTTCCAATCCAAATCTTTTGAGAATCTCGTGGACATACTTTTTCTGATGCACGTACGTCCCGGTTTTCCCTTGACTCACTTGAAGACCTAAAAAGAAAGATAACTCTCCCATGGCGCTCATTTCAAATTTGGACTTCATCACCGCTTCGAACTCACGACACAATTCTTCATTTGAAGAACCAAAAATTATGTCATCAACGTAAATTTGCACGATCAGAAAATCTCCCCCTTTCTTCAAAATGAACAGGGTGGAGTCAATTGCACCACGCGAGAACCCATGCTCCAATAGATGCTTTGACAACGTCTCGTACCATGCTCGAGGGGCCTGATGGAGACCATAAAGAGCCTTGTCCAACAGATAGACCTTGTTGTCTAACCCTGGAGCTTCGAAACCCGGTGGCTGGGACACATACACAGTTTCATGCAATTTCCCGTAAAGGAGGGCGCTTTTCACATCCAACTGATAGACTTTGATACGCATGTGTGCAGCAAAGGCTAGAAACAAACGAATAGCTTCCAGTCTTGCCACCGGAGCATAAACTTCGGTAAAATCAATCCCTTCCTCTTGATTAAAGCCTTGAACAACCAACCGTGCTTTGTTTCTGACAACGACACCCTTATCGTCTTTCTTGCACTTGAAAACCCATTTCGTGTTGATTGCATGTTGGCCCTTTGGAAGATCGACCAAATTCCACACCTTTAACTTGTCGAACTGAGCTAACTCTTCTTGCATCGCCTCACACCAAGAATTATCCTTCAGAGCCATTTGATAGTTCTTCGGCTCTATCTGAGAGATAAAACATTCATGCAGGCTAAGATTGTAGATTTCTTCTTTCTTGATAGCAAAGAACAGACATTGCATCTCTGAAATACTCCTTCGCGTTTGCACTCCCGCATTTGGATTCCCAATAATATTATCAACAGAATGATGAATATTTGTTCTTGGAACTGGGATTGCCGGAGCTTGAAGATTGTTTCCCAAATTCGATTGAATCTCCCCCTCAGCATTTTCATTACTACTAGAAGCTTGATCATTTCCAGAAGACGCATTAACATTTGGATATGCTGAAAAGTTAACGTACAGATCTCTACTTGTAGTTTGAGCAGCTGCATTGGGGATCTGCTCAGCAACAACATCATTTACGGTCGAAGAATCAGCGACTGGAACATTCGAAGACACATTAGTAGGAATACTTGCTCTCCAGCTCGCATCCACTTCATCTTTGTTCACAAGATGTGTGTATACAACCTCCGAATCTTCTTCTGAAACATCAGGAAGATCAAACGAATCAAATAATTTATCATAATCATAACCACTTTTGGGACCGAATTCGGACGGTGGAGGATCGTAACTCAAAGGAGTTATATCAAACACGATCTCCACTGTACGCTTCTTAACGTTATAAACGCGTTTGTTGGGAGTTCCATTGGCATAACCCAAAAAGAACCCAACTTCACCAACTTCCCCCATTTTAGGAGTATCTTTGGTGCGTTTGATAACACACTTAATCCCAAAAGGTTGAAAACCAGATAAGTTCGGTTTCCTGTTTTCAAGCAATTCATAACACGTTTTATCTTCTCTTTTGACCGTAAGCACACGATTTAACACATAACATGCAATGTTTACCGCCTCGGCCCAGAAGAAAATTGGCAATTTAGATTCAGAAAGCATAGTTTGGGCCGCCTCAATTAGGGTACGATTCTTCCGTTCTGCAACTCCGTTCTGTTGAGGAACATATGGAGCGCTGAACTGATGAACTATTCCCATTTCCCGACATAACTCATCCATATAATGATTTTTAAACTCAGTGCCGTTGTCACTTCGGATTTTCTTAACAGGAAGTGAATAATTTTTCTCAAGTTGTTTGAATAAGTCTCTTAAAATACCAGCAGTTTGATCCTTTGTTTTTAAGAAAAATACCCATGAGTAACGTGAGAAATCGTCAGTGACAACTAAGCAATAAGACATCCCACCAATGCTAGCAACATGGATCGGGCCGAAAAGATCCATGTGAAGCAATTCAAGTGGTTTTTGGATTGAGTTAACTGTTTTCGGTTTGTGAGGCTTTCGTTTGATTTTTCCTTTTTCACATGATTCACATTTGTTGTGCATATTGAAACTATGTAAAGGAACCCCCAACACTAAGTTGTTTTTCACTAAGTGGTTCATTTTTCGCAGATGCACATGGCCCATTCTCCTATGCCAGAGATACGATTGATCTTCAGTCGCCTTTGAAAGTAGACAAGTCACTGGAGCAGACGAGTTAACCAACGGGCGCATGTCCATGACATATGTGTTGTTCACCCTTGGAGCCCTCATAACGACCCAATCTTCAGGAACAACAAATCCCGGACGCAAGACGAAGCAAGCTTTATCAGTGAACAACATTGTGTACTTGTTATCACAGATTTGAGAAACCGACATCAAGTTATGCTTCAGTTCTTCAACGTAGTTCACTTTATGCAGCGTAATTTTTCCATTTGACACAGAACCTTCACCGGTGATGTATCCACCCTTCTCACCGGCAAAGTTAACATAACCACCACGAATTTGTTTAAAATTGTTCAATAACTCTTTATTTCCTGTCATGTGTCTGGAACAGCCACTATCGATATACCAAATATAGATAGCTCTTTTCAGCTGCTCCTACACTCCCCAACAAGAAAATTTAGTTAGAGTGTGGGACCCAAGCCATGATGGTCTTGGGTCATCCCGATTCGTCAACATAAGAAAACTCTTTGAAATAGCCATCATCGTCTCTATGTCCTCCATTTCCATTTCGGAAATTGTTGGAATGACTCCCCGCAAATCGTGGATTATACGGAGTTGACGATCTGTTGGTATAACCAGAGTTTCCATAACCTCGGCTTCCATAGCTTTGGTAACTGTAAGTTTAATTCCTGGGTGGCTCAAAATTCCCACCAAATCTAGGAGCATCTTCGTGTCTTGAGAATGATCGTGGATGATTATCCAAATGCGGTCTTTGATTTGGAAATCGGGGGGGGGGGGGTGACGCATTTCGATCATTCACGAATCTGTTCTGTGCATGAGGTCTAACATAGTTGTTGTTCGAACCTCCAGAACGTTGGTCATTCTCAACTACTTGAAAGGTGACATGATTTTGTCGTCTGTGAGGGGTTTTCTCACGAGTATCATGTCTTTGAGATATATTTTCCGATCTGTCCCCACGGTTAATAACAACGGGTTTCTCCTCTTGATCCTGATTTCGTTGTGATTTAACCTTTGGTTTGACAACTGGTTTTACTTCTTGTTTAATCACTTTGTTTTTCTCAACCTTCAGATTTTTACCATTTTTCTTTTCAACATTAACTGTTTCATTTTGTGGTTTTTCAACAAAAGGTTTCTTTTGATCAGGATCAACAAGAGACTTACCCTTGTTATCTGGACAGTCTGCTGCTAAGTGTCCTTTCCCACGACACTTATAGCATTTGCGAATTTTTGCAGCATTCTTAGGACGTTCCTCATGATCGGTCGAAGATGATGAGGCGTTGGTGGAATTTTTCAAAATTTGGTTCACAAACTGAGAGTTGGAACCTTTTTCGATTTTTACTTCTTCTTTGACAAAATCCTCCCCTTTAACAAACTCAGTTTTAGGGACATTTTTCAAAGCCTTTTTAGTTTTCCCACGTGACTTTGGTTTTGACTTCTCATTTTGAACTTGATTGAAAATTTCCAAAATCTTATTGCTTATCAAATTTTCAATGTTTTCAAGATTCACCTCATTTTTCTTTGAAATTCCACTCATCTTCGACTGATCTGAGTCAGTAACTTCATCTGGCTCAAATTCTGACTCACTTTGCGGTTCAACCGTCAGAGGGGTCGTTGGCACAAAATTTGCCAATTCAGGATCAATGCTTGGCATCGATGTATAGTTATGGTTTACCGGAGGGGGCACCTTAGTATAACCAATGCCGAACATTTCTTCGTCAGATTCTTTGAGACGTTGGCTGTTAATACAGAAATTCATCACTTCGGATGAATCCTTGAACTTTTCAATCTTTCGTTGCAAATCTAAAATCAGATTATCTTTTTCCAAAATGATTTTGTTCTTTTCCAAAACACAATTTTGATTCATTTCAAGTTCAGATTTTAATTCCTGATTTTTAAGATTTCCCTGAGCCACAAGTCTCTCAAATTCAGAGATATCATTTTTCAGTGCTTTTATCTTAATTCGGTGTTCTTTATCCCAATTAGACAAAACAGCAATGAGTTCTCTGGATTTTTCTAAATCTGCAATTAAGTTTGTGTTATGAAGTGTGTATCTATCAATCTTAGTCACAAACTCAACACATCTAGCACATCGCTTATCTACAGAAGATGATTTTACCTCAATGCCAGCCATGAATGCACAAGCCTCGTTTTCAACGGAGTTTTCTTCCAACCTTTTAGCTTCTGCATCCGCAAATTGCTGCATTTCAGCTGTGGAGATGTTGAATTCAAAATGTTCTCCCTGTTCTCCATCTTCTGTCTTGTTAGACTTTTCAACGGTCTCTTCAATCGAGGAATCTTCATTCGCAGCAACATTCCCCGAGTCCAACTCTTCCCCAAGAACCTCAGCTACAACCGCAAGTTCCTCAATGCTAGTCTCTTCGACAATCTCTTCACACACTTCTTCGTTGACAATTTCAGCTATAAAGGCTTGTGACACAATAGCTCCTGAAATGTCTTCCAATGCACAACCCCAGTCGTAAGGCTCAGTCACTTTTTGTAAAGATTGAGCCACTATAGCATTGTTTGTTGAAGGTGTAAGATTTTCAGAACCACTTGGACGAGCATTTGAGTTTGAAGTAGTTGCTGAATTGTTGTGAGGTCTTGAGTTGTTTCCTTGAGAGTAGTTTTCTCTGTTCGATCTTTCCATCTTCGGCTTCCGACAATCACGTGCGAAATGCCCGTAGATGCCGCAGTTGTGACATTTCACCTTTGACATGTCGACTCCCATTCGAGTCTTTGTCTGACCTCCTATGAACTTTCTACCTGTCTTCAACAGAAACTTCTTCGCTCTACGGACTAACAGTGCCATATTGAGTTGTAGATCAAGTTCTTCCATTTCGTCTTGATCTATCTGATCAAAGTCCTCATCGAGACTTGACGATTCAACGAGCTTTCCAAGACAGAAGTTCTCGTAGGCAGTCATGAAGGACGCCAACAAACTCATATTTTCTTCAATCAACTTCAAACCGCTTGCATCTATCTTAGGAATGTTCAAACTTGTGCCTTGAGATTTCTGAGCTCCACTAGAAGAGTACATCCCTTGATTGGAATTGGTTGTTCCACTTGAACTAACATTGTTGCTTATAAAGGCGTGTTAACTTGCAGAACCTTCACTCTCCGAATACAAAGCAACACCGACTCCACTGTTACTCCCCTTCTCCATTTGTTTCGAAGCCTTATATAACTGAGGATCCTGGAGCTTCTCGAAATCAGATGCTTGATCTTCCATATTCAAGGCATAACCCTTCCGCTTTTGAACAGCTTCTTCCAATGAAAGCTCCTCATAGAGAACACCCTCTCTAATCAATGCGGTGTACATATTCCATTCTCTGGGAAGACAATTCAGAAACTTCTCGACCTTCTCAAATTCAGTGTAGATACCCTCCTTACTTCTATCAAGTTCACTCAACAGATGATAAAATCGGTTCACTGTGTCATCAAATGATTCATTCTTTAACGCTTTAAACACAACGAATTGAGTCTTCAACTTTTCGAGCCGTCGTTTCTTGTAAATTGCATTTCCTTCATATCGCTCGATCATACTATCCCACAATTCCTTCGAGCTATTTCTCTTACGGAACGTATGAAGTATAGATTGTGACATTGCCATCGTTATCATTGACATAGCTTTCTCTTCACAGTCAAAAAATCTCTTCTGGTCGTCAGTGAGTGCCAAATACGTATCAATCGTCAACGTACGTACTGGAGTAGCTCCACATCCTTTAACGATACACAACCAGATTTTGATGTCTTTTGCTCATACATATCTTTCGAAACGCTCCTTCCACTCAGGAAAACCAAGCTCGTTGATCAGCAAAGGAGGTTTGTCATTACTCCCTACCTCAGCATTGTGTTTGAGGTTTTGCACCATTGCAGTCAGATTGTTGTTTGCCATTTCAGAAAACAACAGTAGTTTCTAAGCAAGAACTGTGTTGCTGAAAAGATTTTCTAAGTCCAAACTCGGAGAGAAAACACGGAGTGAAGTGTCTGAGCTTTAATCAGAGTGTGAAACCCGGATCACAAACCTGAAATGAAACACAAACAAAAAGACTTGGACACTACACTGTTAGAAATTTAAAACTACCTAAAGGTTAAAATTCGGACTCCAAGATTATAAAACTCTGACTATAAAAATTCGGACTAACTAAAAGGAAACAGAAGCTCGGACTCTATAATAGTTGTAAAATTCGGACTTAATTAACTAGATATAAAAGTCAGACTCTATAAAAGTCAGACTCTACTAATCAAGTTAAAAATCGGACCTATAGCAGAACCTAAGACTCAGACACAAGGAAACCAATAACTCGGACTCACACTATAGTGAAACACTCTGACTCAAAGAAAGAACTCGGACTCAAACTTCAATTAAGAAACTCGAACTTAATATGAAACTAACAAAGGAGACTCTAAAATTCGGACCTAATAGAACTCAGACTCTAAAAACTCAGACTCTAAAACTCAGACTCTAAAACTCAGACTCTAAAACTCAGACTCTAAAAACTCTAATAAAAAAGTTCGGACAATGAACAAAGGTCGGACTGAGATAGAGATTTGAAACTCAGAACAAAGTAAGAGTTTCTCAAAACTCAAAAGAAGCAATCTCCGGACTATCTCCCCAATGTGACTTCACACTGGTTCAACAATACCCCGGAGACACAAACACAGAATTTAAACCACGGACAAGGCTTCCAAGGATCAAACTCAGAATCTTTTTCAACCTTCAAACTCTGTATGAACAAAAACCAAAACCCCTGTAAAACCCAGATGAAGAACAACACTAAAAATCACCAAACTACTCAAAATTCATCATCAAATCACTAGATATGAATGAAGAATCATGAATAAAACACAAAAACTCACTAAACTCTCACTAAACCCTATCAAAGATTGAACTTTTCTCACAAAACCTTCAAACTAAGAAACACCTATAGTAGTATGAGCACACTGCTCTGATACCACTTGTAAGGCCTCCTAATCCAAGATCTCACTCAGCTAAAGCCACCAACAGGTGTGCGGAATCCACCTGATGATCAACCACTGCAGATGAAACACTAGTATGCAAAGTGAGAGAAATCAAGAATACACTGAGTATTCTTGATGAGGAAGATGAATGACGTCACTCACACAAAGCAGCCGCCAGACAAAACACACACAAAGATTAGGGTTAGGTGCACAAAATTTCACACAGAATCGCCGCCTTGTCTATTCCACATAAAGGTATATATACAAGGCAAAACCCGGACTTTCAAGACAAACTAGAAAGCCCGGACAAACAAACTACACAAAGCAAAACTTTGACTTTTGTCCCTAACATAAACCTCAGACAAAAGCCTTTCCTAAAACTTGGACAAAATGTCCCAAGGATAAAGTTGGGACTATCTTTCAACAAATGTACAATAAAGACCCTATAGAATGGGAGACATGCACTTATCACCTAAAGTGCATTAACAATGTGGGGTTTTGTATAGATTACTTGATAATCTTTGCCATTGGACAAACGGGTGGCCAATGGTGATATGACCATAGTCACAGATCCGGTCGAGTGACAAATACTGTGGGTAGTTGGTTGATATCTGAAACATTGTAATCTCCCTTAATACTGTAAATTATAACAAATAGGTCGTTTTTAGTAAAAAGAATGATCCACTCAGTATTTCCCGCTGACAAAACCTTTTTCAAACATGTTTCAGGTGATCTGTTGTGATCCAAGAAAAGTGCCGAGAAGCACTACAAGCTTAAGGAAGTGGCTCAATATAAAATAAGGAAACATGTTTTGTAAAAATAAAGATTTCTCCGTGAAATCTTATAGTTGTAAATTACCGGGGTTTTATCCTGAGTTGTGAAATAAAATAATGGGGAAAATTGCAGTTTTAAAAAGATCCTGATGAAAACTTCCGCTGTTAAATAAATACCACGGGATTTTCTGTCCCGCGGCTCCTGAAACGGCTCAAACCGGGTCGGGGGTCGTGACAGAAAAAGGTGGTATCAGAGCCACTGATTTAAGCCAATTAAGTATTTAGAAATACTTAATTTTTTCTACTTGTCATTTTGTGAATTTTATTAATTGAATATTTGTGTACAGTATGGGTAAGCAAAAGCTATCAAACATTTATCTTAAATTAGATAGGTCATCAAACGAGAAGGGAAGTTCGTCCCAAACAAAATCCTCAAATCAGTCTGTAATTCCTGATGAAGGAATATTTGTGCGAAAGGCACAATATGAGGAACCACTTTCTCCTAGTAAAAGAAGTCTGATTATTAGGAAAACTAAAGAGAAAATAAAGAAATTCCGAGAAAAGAAGATTAAACAGGAAACCCAGGAATTAACAAGTAAATCACCTTGGGAGGACAAGTTAGATGAGAAATGGGCAGATCTTTATATGCTAGCTACTGTAGCAGTTAATGCAAATCTTTAAAATAATTTTTATCAAGTCTTAGCACTTTTATCAACTACAGTCCATAAATTTTATTTCAGTAAATAAATAAATTTACAATAAAACCTAGTGTGTTTTAATTTTCATTTGTTTTGTAGTTACCCAGTCTGAAATAATATTTAAAGGTTTCTATGAAATTTTGTTATATTTTTTAAACTTAGTAATTGTGTATATTTTGTATAACAGCATGAGTGACTTGTCTGACGCCCTTCAGAATTTAAATCTCTATCCGGTAAAAATAGAGGTTTCCAGAGATTTCAATAGGTATATACCTGACATAGAAGAACCTATTGAATTCAATGCTCCACCTCCGGAGAAACCCAAGCCCAAGAAAATGAGGAGGTTTGTGGGATGGAGGCGTGTGCGTAGGAGGAAGCCTGCCACTAGAAAAATGCCTAAAATAGAAAATCCTTTAGATAAAGGAAAGGGAATTGAAGTCGGGGAAGAGTCTAGGCAGATGGGATTAAAGTTTGATGAATACTCAAAGCAAATAGAAATAGAGATTGGAGGAGGTTCTAAACAAACCCAGATAGAAATAGGAGAAAGCTCTAAACAAAATCAAGAAATGACATTACAAGAAGAGCTAGATTTTATATTGGCAAGTTGTGATACTATTCAGCCTGTCAATAAAAATACTTTTACTCATCCTATTGAAACTCAACTTCCAATCAATTTGGAACCAGCAATCCCAGAACCTATAATCCACACCCAGCCTTTAGGAATGGACGAGTGGTGGACGAATGATTGGCAATTCCAAAACCTGCTCAACAGTCCTTATTCCTTCCTTCCTCAATTTGACCCATAACCTATACCTAATCTACCTATGAGTAATGAGAATTTAGCTGAACTTCGCCACTTTGGCGAGGAACTGGTGGATGCCGGAAATAGGATCAGGGAAGTAGGAGAACAGATCTCCTGGAAGTATGATGAGAGGGAGCGCCGTTATTAAAATATTAGCTGACGAGGGATAAGGGGTTTATGGGAGACTGTGGTTGTATAATATTAATAGTAATATAATCTTGTGAAATAACTTAAAATAAAATTTTGTAAATAGTGTGTATTGATGCATACTATATAAAAATGGGAATCGAGAAATCGATAGTTTTGGCCATATGTGTGTATGTGAAATTTGCATGATTATTTTATATTTAATTGTTATTTATTCGATACTAATAAATTATATATATTAATGATCAGATGGAAAACGTTAATAATGAACCAGTTAATGAGTTTAATCAATCCGAACAACACCCGGGGGATCAATATATGACTAGGCAAGATATAGAAAATATCGTTGCTCAAGGTATCGCCAATGCTATTCCAGCAATAGTCGCTGCTGTCCAGAAACCTGCTGAACCTCAACAAATCATTCCTAGCAAACGTATTTATGAAGATAACTTCAGTAATAGCGTAAATGGAGGCGGTAATCATATAAATCACGATAATAATCCACGACAGGCTCCGCTCCCTAAGAAAATGAAAGCTGCAACGCCTGGTTGCACTTACAAAGAATTTATTGCTTCCAAACCCACTGAATTTCCAGGCAATGAAGGAGCGACTGCGGCACTGCATAGGTTAGAAAAGACCGAGGCAGTGATCACAATAAGTAAATGTGACAAAGACGATCAGGTTATGTACGCGTCAAATCTGTTCAAAGAAGGGGCGCTAGAATGGTGGAACACGGTGTTACAAGCAAAAGGAAGGATGATGGCATATGCTATGAACTGGGAAGAATTTAAGAGTTTTGTAGAAAGAAAATTCTGTCCCGAATATGAAAAAGATCAAATGGCAAATAAGTTCTTAAATCATAGAATGATGGGTGTAGATTGTCGCGGTTATACTTCGACATTCTTTGAATATGCTAGAGTGGTACCAACGCTGGCTTCGCCAGAACCGGTACTCATTTCTCGCTACATTTGGGGACTGATTAGTGAAATCCGTAACATCCTTAAAGCTGCGAGACCTCGCACTATTGACGATGCTGTGGAATTAGCTAACACCTTAACTGACGAATTGATACGCACAAGAGATGAAAATAAGAAGAAGGAACTGGCTCAGAAAATTACCCAAGGATTTCGTGTGGGTAATAATAGTAGCTTCAAAAGAAGAGGAACAGGGCAATCTTCAAACTTGCCATTCTGTAAGAATTGCCGAAAGAAACATTATGGAAGATGTAATGTGACCTGCAACTTTTTCAAAGCCATAGGACATCGTGAAGAAGACTGTAGAAGGAAAACCAGGATCTGCTATAACTGTGGAGAAGCTGGGCATTTCAAAACAGAATGTCCTAAATTGGTCAAACCAGCAGATAATAAAGCCAAGACAGCCGACGGAACTACCAAGAAGAATGTTCGAGCCCTTCAGTTAACTACTCAGGAAGCCGAGATGATTCCTGATGTGATAGCTGGTATGTTCCTAGTGCACAATGTGTATGCAAAAGTATTATTTGACTCTGGTGCAAACCAAAGTTTTATTAATACTTCATTCTGCCAAGCTCTTAATATACCCTTAATCAACATTAGGCAGATTTTTACAGTCGAAACGGCTGATGGAAATTCAGTTAAAATAGATAAGGTTTTGCAAAATGTAGAAATAGGAATTTCAGGTCATAAATTCTTTGCAAACCTATTACCTATGAAATTAGTTGAATTTGATATTGTATTAGGAATGGATTGGTTAGTAGCCAACCATGCTCAAATTCTTTGTGATAAGAATTCCATAGAAATTCAGGCACCCACCGGAGAAGTCATTTTGATTACAGGAGATAAACCACGTAAGCCCATGAAGTTCATATCAATAATGAAAGTTGCTAGTTATGAACGAAAGCAAGGAATAGTATATATGATTTCGGTAATCATTAGTACTAAGGGTAAAGAACTTAAGGAAATTCCTGTAGTCTCAGAATACCCAGATGTATTCCCAGGACTTCCACCAGATAGGGAGGTAGAATTTAGAATTCATCTAATTCCAGGAACTATACCGATAGCTAAGGCACCTTATCGGTTAGCTCCCACAGAAATGTTAGAACTGAAAAAGCAATTAGATGAATTACTAAGTAAAGGTTTCATACAACCTAGTTCATCCACGTGGGGAGCACCAGTGTTGTTTGTAAAGAAGAAAGACGGTTCAATGAGAATGTGTATTGATTATAGAGAATTGAATAAGGTTACAATTAAGAATCGATACCCATTACCTAGGATTGATGATCTATTTGATCAACTTCAAGGAGCTAGATATTTTTCTAAGATAGATTTACGCTCCGGATATCATCAATTGAAGGTACAAGAAGAAGACATACCTAAAACTGCTTTCAGAACTAGGTATGGTCATTACGAGTTTACAGTCATGCCCTTTGGATTAACGAATGCACCCGCAGCATTCATGGACATGATGAATAGGATCTGTAAACCGTATTTGGATAAATTTGTAATTGTTTTCATAGACGATATACTTATTTATTCAAAAAGTCAGGACGAACATTGTCAACACCTGCATGCATTCTTAACTTTGTTAAGAAAAGAAAAACTGTACGCCAAATTCTCGAAGTGTGAATTTTGGTTGCAAGAAGTGCAATTTTTAGGACACATGGGGAATCACGAAGGTATTCATGTTGATCCTGCTAAGATAGAAGCAATTACCAAATGGAAGGTTCCGCAATCCGCAATGGAAATTATAAGTTTTATAGGTTTAGCTGGATACTATAGACGGGTTATTCAGGATTTTTTCAAGATAGCTGTACCATTAACTAAGCTAACCTGTAAAGCAGTTAAGTTTGAATGGGGAACTAAACAAGAAGAAGCCTTTAGAATCTTAAAACAGAAATTAACCAAAGCTCCAATCCTAGCCTTACCGGAAGGAACTGAAGATTTTGAAGTATATTGTGATGCTTCAAAACTAGGATTTGGATGTGTGCTGATGCAACGCAAGAAGGTAATTGCGTATGCTTCAAGGCAATTGAAAAAGCATGAAGAAAACTATACGACTCATGATTTAGAATTAGGAGCCATAATTTTTGCCCTTAAGATTTGGAGACATTATCTGTATGGAAGTAAGTTTACGGTCTATACAGATCATAAAAGTCTAAGATATATATTTGGGCAAAAAGAGTTAAACATGAGGCAAAGGAGATGGATGGAAATCCTAAGTGATTACGACTGTGATATTCAGTATCACGAAGGTAAGGCAAATGTAGTTGCAGACGCCTTAAGTCGTAAGTACCATGAGAAACAACGAAGGGTTCGTGCTCTTAGATTAAATCTACAATTAGATTTAATGAAAAAATTGAAAAATGTTCAAGAAGTAGCAATTAAGGATGATGATGAAGGAATGAAAGGATACTTAAAAGAATTAGAACAAGGAGCTGATGGAATTTGGAGATTCCACAAAAGTAGAATTTGGGTACCTAAGCATGGGGAATTAAGAAATAAGATTTTAGAAGAAGCCCATAAATCTAGGTATACCATGCACCCAGGAAACAATAAGATGTACCAAGATTTAAGAAATAATTTCTGGTGGATAGGCATGAAGAAAGATATAGCTAGATATGTTTCTAAGTATCTTACTTGTTCACAAGTTAAGGCAGAACATCAGAAACCTTCAGGACTACTACAACAACTAGAGATGCCTGTATGGAAATGTGAACTCATAACAATGGATTTTGTTACTAAGTTACCCAAGACCAGAAAAGGTAATGATGCGATTTGGGTAATTGTGGATCGATTAACCAAATCAGCTCACTTTCTACCTATGAAAGAAACCTGTAGCATGGAAAGATTGGCAAAGTTGTATGTAGATGAAATCGTATCATTACATGGAGTTCCACTCTCCATTGTATCAGATAGGGATAGTCGTTTTACTTCTCATTTCTGGAAAAGTTTCCAAGAAGCTATGGGAACTCGACTAAACTTAAGCACTGCATATCATCCTCAAACAGATGGACAAAGTGAAAGGACAATCCAAACTCTAGAAGACATGCTCAGAGCATGTGTAATAGATTTCGATGGAAATTGGGATGATCACTTACCTTTAATTGAATTCTCCTATAACAATAGTTATCATTCAAGTATTGAAACTGCCCCATTCGAAGCATTGTATGGAAGAAAATGCAGAACTCCAAATTGTTGGGCAGAAATAGGAGAAAGTCAATTGTCAGGTCCTGAAATAGTGCAAGAGACGACCGACAAGATTACACAAATCAAGGATAGACTGAAGACAGCTCGAGATCGTCAAAAGAGCTATGCCGATAATCGACGTAAGCCGTTAGAATTCCAAGTTGGAGAAAGAGTACTGTTGAAAGTTTCTCCTTGGAAAGGAGTTGTTCGATTCAGTAAGAAAGGAAAGCTAAGTCCAAGATACGTAGGACCATTTCTAGTGATTCAATGTATAGGACCAGTTGCTTATCGGTTACAACTACCAGAAGAGTTAGCTGGAGTACATGATGTATTTCATGTATCAAATCTCAAGAAATGTCTATCTGACGAATCTTTGGTAGTACCTCTCCAAGATATAGAGTTAAACGAAAAGTTAAAATTTGTTGAGAAACCTCTTCAGATAGAAGACAGAAAAGTGAAGTTTCTCAAGCACAAACGACTAGTGCTAGTTAAAGTAAAGTGGGATTCAAAGAGAGGAGCTGAATACACTTGGGAGCTGGAATCAGAGATGAAGCGAAAGTATCCTCAATTATTTCAATAAATCTCGAGGACGAGATTTTTATTAAGGTGGGGAGGATGTAACAACTCTCATCAAAAGTCATAATTATTAAATTAATTTATCCAAAAGGAAACCCTAATTGAGACACCCAAGTGATTCTGTATAAACCCTAAAATTTTCAGAACAATCAGAATCAGGATCAGGGCCCCTAAAACTCAGGGGGGGTAAACCCTAGTTACGATTATCTAAATAACTTGTTGTCCGTTTTGAATTTTAAGATTTCGTCAACTCAGCAAACCTAGTTAGGGACGTGGCTACCCTATGAAACTAGGTGACCCTTCGCGTCACGCGAAGCCCCAGGGGGTACCCCTCGCGTCACGCGAGGGGGGTCAATTTTTTTGTATAAATAGGGGTGTCTGGGACTTGAATTATGGCACTTGAACGACGTTAAAACTCAAAATACACGCTGAGATATCGTAGAATTACTATAAAAACACACACGGATCACTAATTGCTGCCGCAAAACAGGGTAATAACTCGATCGCTGGTACGATTCAATGTCCGATTGATTAAACTATCCAATGGATGTTTAAGTGCTGCCCACATTAGGGTTTATGCTTTGTCATTCGTTGTTAAATCAATGGATGTTTAAGTATCGCACTTTCTCATTCGATGTGAAGGTTTAATCTCGTGAGTTATCGTAAATGCTGTATTAAGTTACTAACCGAGTTGTGTGCATGTTATTAAATTTAGGTTAAAAGGCTAATCAGTAGACTAGGCTCTGCTCAAATTAAATCTGCAATGTGAGTCATTCTCTTATTATCAAATTACTTTCAAAAGCAAGTTTATTTTCAAGGTTATAATTACAGGGATTAAGTTTATGTAATCACCAAATTACAGCCAGTATGTGGGGTTTTGTATACATTACTTGATAATCTTTGCCATTGGACAAACGGGTGGCCAATGGTGATATGACCATAGTCACAGATCCGGTCGAGTGACAAATACTGTGGGTAGTTGGTTGATATCTGAAACATTGTAATCTCCCTTAATACTGTAAATTATAACAAACAGGTCGTTTTTAGTAAAAAGAATGATTCACTCAGTATTTCCCGCTGACAAAACCTTTTTCAAACATGTTTCAGGTGATCTGTTGTGATCCAAGAAAAGTGCCGAGAAGCACTACAAGCTTAAGGAAGTGGCTCAATATAAAATAAGGAAACATGTTTTGTAAAAATAAAGATTTCTCCGTGAAATCTTATAGTTGTAAATTACCGGGGTTTTATCCTGAGTTGTGAAATAAAATAATCGGGAAAATTGCAGTTTTAAAAAGATCCTGATGAAAACTTCCGCTGTTAAATAAATACCACGGGATTTTCTGTCTCTCGGCTCCTGAAATGGGTCAAACCGGGTCGGGGGCCGTGACAGATACTATTGAGACCTGGTTGAAAAATGTGGCATTGTGAACCCCGCTCAACTTGGCATTCCTACATGCATGATGCATCGGAGTTGGCTTCGAAAACTACTTGATATCCATGAACATGTTTTAACCTCACACAAACAAGAGAAACATATTTAGAGGAAAGTGGTTAAAATTTCCACCTTTAATTAAAGATTTTATACAAAATTACATTAGATATCTAATGAGCTTTTTAAGGTGTTAATTAATAATGCCTTTTTAGGGTTTATCAGATCCCGTTTCTTTAGATCGGTTTATCATGTTTAAAGCGGATTTCAATTGTTTGGTAATATGGTTGACCTTGCATGAACAATGGTGACTATGTTACCTTAAAAAACACGAATCAATTTGAAGTGCTAAATGGGTGTAGATACAAAAAATCTAATTGCCAAACGTCATTTACACCCTACGAACCAGAATTGAAATTGCTGGCTACACCAAACAAACCAAAATCGAGCATCTACACCTAGATTGGAAATCATTGTATGAACCAAAACCGAACGAAGCAAAACAAAACGAACCAAAATCTGAAATCGTCGTCTGGTTGCGTGATTATGAGAGAGAGATTGTCGTGAAGGAAAACCATATGCATCTGGTTTTTTTAAATAATAAAAAGAATTAAATCTACCCAATAACGGTAAATATTTACAAAGTACCAAAGAAAGTAACTATTCATTTTTTAATAGAAATCCATGTAGAATATCAATACACATCCAATCATTAATTCTAGCACATTTGGATCTTAATTAAATGTATTAGAAACCGGTTGCAAGTATTCTACTGGTTTAGCAGTATTGTGCTTGCCCATGTAAAAAGTGGTGTTTAATGTATAGGAGTAAAAAATTGTTGTTAAACAATTAGCTTGGATTAACATGGATAACGTAAAAAGAGTAAAACCGAAGATTTCATAGGTGGAAGAAATAAATAAAACAATGGTATGGTTACACAACCACCCAACAGAGATCTTACTTAACCAAAGTCTAAGGAAGGTTTTATTAACATATACTGAAGATTTCTACTTTAGGATCGATGGGTTCAATAATAAAGAAGAAGAACTACCATCACTCCTTAAAATTGGTTGTTAACAACTTTAACACCACTATAAAACCGATTCAGATCCATCATAGCCTTCTCGATCGATCTTGATTGATCGTATAGAAGATGCTGCCGCAACCTCTGCCTTGAACCACTTGTTTGACTCAGCTGAATCTAATGGTGAACCCTGTCCACTGGTCACCAAAAACCCATTGGTTTTGGTTTTAGGACTATGGGATAATGTTTGTTGTTTTTTCTCCTAAAAATGCATAAACAAAATTATACTTAACAACTTAAGAAAGTAAGGATCATTTTTTTGCCAAATTCAAGAAACATAAATTTAGTTACCTTGTGTAATTGAATGCTTTTAAGAGACGGGTGCCCCGGCGAGAGGTGGGGTCCCTAAAGAAATCCAATGAGGAATGCTTCTGGCGGGCTCATGCAATAGAGATCTTAATTAACCAAATACATACATCACACCACTATTTTGCACAACATTAATAATATCTAGAGTTCATTGGACTGGGAGCTTTTCAAGATGCTATTTTTTGCCCAGATTATTAGATCTATGTTTCAAAATCAACTACAAATTATTACCAACACTAATCATCGAAAAAGTATATAAAAGCATGATAACTCAACCAGCAATGGTCCATATAAGCTACTTAAGTCCCATATAATTGTGAGCTCGTCATGAAGCGAATCATAAATTATAACAAAATATAAATTTACCAAAGTTTTTCTTCTTTATATATTCTGCGACATCCTTCTCCACATTACAATTCTCAAACACCTGCATAAACATAGCCAAACTCTAATTATACAAAAGATAATTTCATTGGGACTAAAGTTATAATAGATCATGAATTTAATGAAACAAGACGATTAATCACATAAATGACGATCTTCACGACTCTATATTGAGTTTCTTCCTTCATACTAGTACCCTTGATTATGACTTTTCTGCTGCTGGAATTAGAGGTGGATAATGATCATCTAATGAAAATGTAACAACCAACAAGGATTTCTTCCCCTTTTTACTCAGCTCTAATGCTAATCTAAAGAACAATTTAAGTACAACTTCGATAAATATATAAAGCTATTTTAAAGAAATTAAACCTTCATTTGTAACTCCTAACTGTAACACCCCGATCGCGTAAAATAACAAACCGCGACGGAAACGTCTGGGATTCGTGTCACATAATCATTGTCTCATAACACATAGAATTTAAAGTTTGGTTTTATTTAATAAATTGATTACATTGTCTTAGATTAAACGGAAATAAAACATAAAATAAACTGTCTTTCTTGATTTTAAGTCACTAAGGCCCAAGTCCGCCCTAAGTGTAGCACGATCAACATCAAACATTAGCTCCTGAAACACATGTGAAAATAGGTACGTCAGCATAAAAATGCCTGTGAGTAACATAGGTTTTGATGATGAGGATTCATGACTTGAAAATTAAAAGAAGTGTTTAACGAAAAAGTAGACATGAACCTTATAAAATGTTATCTTGTTGATCCTAGTTTGGACTTAAAAACTTCTTTTCACGTAATATGGCAAGTGATTTCAATAGATGTGAAAATCGTGTGCAGAAATGGAAATCAGACTTTCAAGAAACAAGACCTACAGAATTTTCAAGTTTATATCACTTTGAAACAAAATGGTTTACAAGGTGATTGTAAGATTATTCTCTATTACAAATGAATACTTGAATTCTGAGGTGAAAGGACAATGGAGTTTGTAGTATGTATGAATGCCAAGCTTAACTCATTGTTCTTTGCTTGAAGATCCTTCTATTTATAGATGGCTTGAATACATGAATAAACATTTGTTTATTCATGTATATTCCCTGCAACACGCCTCTTGACATATTCATTGAATCCAACAATCAATTTGCCTTTGTCATCATGATATCCAATAATGTCAACTTGCTTCGGTTAGTGTGGCAGGATAGAGCTGATTTTTAGAAAAGTGGGGTTTCATCAGAATTTCTGATGACCACTTCATCAGAAATTCTAGTGAACAAATCATCAGAAAATCTGATGATCAGAATCGTCAGAAACTGATGATTCAGATCCATCAGAAAGACCTTTTCTGATAATCTTCTTCAGCTCTTGATCAACTTATGATACTTTGAAGTAGATGTTGCTCTTTTCAGTTGTCCTATCTGGTCTTCTTCTTCTTCTTGTTTTTGATCTTCAGGACTGTTATCTTCTTCATAGATCAAGTTGAATCTGATTTTCTACAATACTTACAAATAAAGTTTCCTAACAGTTCCCCCTAAGTATTGTAAGAAAATAAACTATCTCATGAACTAAAAATTTCCAAACAGTGGAAACTTAAAATTTGCAAATCAAACCAGTTACTGCTATTCTGAAAAACAGATTACATAATGAAATGAAATTTTAAAACAAATATGTTCTTCAGAACAGCTTCAATTTCTTTAGTAAATATCCATCCTTTAATTGCTTCTTGTAAGAGATATACTTGTTGCGGATGTCATACATGTCTTTGTACCAGCTTCTTGCTTGAATCCAATCTTCAATCATTCTTTCAATTTCATGTCTTTGATTCTCTTTGTTCATTCCTGTCTTCTGAAGTTGTTCTTGTCTTTTGTTCATACTTTTCATAATGAACTTCAGAGTCTGATTTGAGTATTTGCAGATATCAACACTTCTGAACAGAGCCTTGTGTAATATGACCCACCAGTCTGATTTAGGGTTTTGTATACAAAATGTGGAACACGTTACAATTGGACAACGAGTTAGCCAATGTGTAATATGACCCACCAGTCAGGATTGATAGTACTGAATGAGTAATTGTGTAGAAAACTAGAAATAAACATTGTGATCGCTCTCAATACTGTGTTAATTGATAAAACTCTTCTTGATTAAATTGGGATTCACTCACCAGTATTTCCCATTGACAATTTTTTTAAAACGTGTTTCAGGTAACACAATGTGAAAGCCAATTAGGAAAAAGCCAACTGGAGAGCACTGACGGCCTGGAAAAATGTGGCTATAAAAGTTATCTAAAAGACGATGTTTTAAATTCAATAAAATAGGGTTTATCCCTATAAACGTATTATAATAAAGAAACTTAGGATTTACCAATGTGATCATTAATATAAAATATGGTGGTTTTACTCTGATAAACATTTCCTAACTACGGTCCTGATGTAATTTCCGCTGCCAAATTAATAAATGATACCACCTCAACTAATGTTCGCGGCCGCCCGTTCCCGGGACAGAGAAGGGGACGGGGGTTGCGACATTCTATGTGATTCATGTTGCGTTAGCGTTAAGCGTTTGCGATTATAAAGCGTTTAAGCATGCAGTGGTGTTGTGTGATGAAAATGTATTTAGTATAACATAAACCTTTATTTATATCGAATCTCGGAGTACAAAACGGTTACAAATCAAAGCAAGTAGTAAACGGATAATAATCCGAAAAGTCAGGTTGTTACAATTGGGGTGTTCAAAGCTGCCCTGGGCATCGTCACCGGTTGGTGAGGTGGTGTGGACATCACTGTTGTGAGGGCCGCTGTATGGGCTACTGAATACAACAGGCGAAACTGGAAATTGCTTCCTGGTGAGAAATACTGTGTTGCTTCCTGGTGAGAAATACTGTGTTGCCGTCTCGTCGTTGTTGTGCTTCCTCCTTCAGCAACAAAAGTTAGCACGGTGCTAGAGATTGCAATACTGTCGTTCGGAGCCCTCATCGTGGTAACAGGTTCTTTAGTATTTGCAGGTCCCATGGATGGCGCCAATATAAGAACGGTACCTGAACACGTCCCTGAACTGGTTGATCCGATAAGAAGTGATCAGATCCTTGGTTTGCAAAACAAAACACCGTTAGGACTCATTACAGGAATGGGGTTATTACTGTAACCACCATCCGGCGTGAGAATAAGTATATGCTTTGTGGGAGTAAAGAGAATGTATTGAGAGAACAATGTGTCTTACCTTCGTGATGAGTCCCTCTATTTATACTTATGGGTGGTTTTAGGGTTTCCGCATTTTGGGAAGTCGGTTAGGCGACTCCTATTTTATCAGAGATTTATATGTATGGAGATATATGAGAATATCTTCCCTATTTATGACTTATTTAATGGTTGGTGTTTGACCCGGAATGACCGGATCGGGTCATTCCTCCACATATTTTTAGGGGCAAAGGTTTATTGGGGTCGGTGTCCCCCCCCCCCCCCCCCCTTGTTTTTTTACTCGTAGTGTTAATTTTATATAAAACTCTGAAATTGTTTTTTTTTATGTGTGAAATACTTTATTTTGAGACCCCAACCCCCTCCCACACCACACACTAATTTTTCATTTAAGCTTAGCCACTGGTTATGCTAGTTTTTACACATAAAATGAATTCTCTTTTTAGTGGTTATGCTAATTTTTCCGCATAAAATGCATACTCTTTTCAGGTTAAGCTAATACTTGACTCTATATAAAATTTTTGCATTCTCTCACTATCAGTCGTGAGGAAGGGTTTTTTTTAACGGTGAACTTCATGTATAAGGTTACCACACTCTTCAAATCGTAGAGTCCTGTATTGCTCTACTTTGGCCAGACTATGTTGTTTTAACCGGGCTCACGCTGGCTTCAAAGTTTGACTTTTTCGGGCGTTCCCCAAGGAAACCATACCGCCGGCTGCCACTTGACAGTCGTTGTGTCACCACAAGAGTAGAACTCTCTGGCGTAACACACGGTGGGACGAAATCCGGTTGGGCTCGGGAATCGAACTGACAACCTCACACAAGGCCTAGTCCAAATCCTTCATGCCTATATTCACCCCAATACGACACAAGTGGGAATTGAACTTGAGCCTCCATTGGAAAACCCAAACCTTCTACCACTATGCCACAAGTGGGGGGATAACCGTGAGGAAGGTTGGGCACGCGGGTTACGCTAATACTCTTACGTGTTTTTTCTCAAAACTTCTGTGCGTAGCTAATACTCTTACGTGTTTTTTCTCGAAGACAAAATTTGAGATAAATTGTTGAAAAACGGGACATCATCTCAAAGTATACGTTATGAATTTAATGACCCTGGTCCATGTTAAATATTAAACAAATAAATAAAAAGATTTGAATAAATATGTGGAGAAGTCAAGTATTACAATATTTATAGTCAAATGAATATTTTGGTACACCGTTTAATCAACATGAATCTTTTGATTATTTTCCGTAAATAAAGTTTGTAAAAAGGGCAAGTGTGGTGTGATTTTAGCCGTTAAAAAACAGTTTGTAAATAAAAGTTCTTAAAGAAAATGAAGTTAAAAAAAAGTTTGTAAATAAAAGTTCTTAAAGAAAATGAAGTCATATATATATGTTTGAATGGTAAAACATGTTAATTCCACTAAAGAAAAATATCTTTAGTTACAATCTTGAAAATTAAACGTGTTTGAGAAAGCATATATACCATTCAAAATGATGAAAATAAGCAAACCAAACCCAAGAAATACTCTAGTTGATAAAATGAAATCCAAACTAGTTGCTGTTCTATGTTGCATCTTGTTGATTTTAACTGTTTTAGCAACTGTGACCCAAGGATCTGCATGGAGGGCGTTCAGATTTCCTCAAGGTTTGTGTAGATATATCTTTTTGCATTCTTAATAGTGTCCATGATTGACTGAAATAATCTTTTCTCTGAACTGCAATACTGCATGATCCAGATTTACAGCGTATACTTGAGGTAGAACCACCTACAGATCTTGGAGCTGAACCACCTATATATTTAATGACGCTTATCGCCCATCCACCGTCAAATGGATTTGCCGAATACGAATACGTAGAGTCTCCTCTGCCAAATAACTAATTTCATTAGATCCAAAAGTCAATTATGCTCATATTAAATAGAAAAGAGATCTTTTGATGTTTGTGGTTTCTGGTTGGTGTTTTCAGTTTATGGGGTTGGTATTTTCCTCTTGTTTTCCTATTTCATCTATCCATGTTTCAGACAGTATTATACTGTTGTTGGTTGTTTACTTGTAGCTGGTATTTTGGTTATGTACTTTTTATATAAATAGCCATAAGCTTATGAACACAGAAGTGCAGAACAGAATAAACCAACTAATATTATTGACACTATAAGAAAAATAAGCTAATGTAACTCCTAAAAATGTTGCATTAGGCCTTAAAAAAGTTTCAATAGGCCTAATGTAACCTTTTAACGGGAGCTGCATTAGAAGCGCGCAGTTGCATTAGACCTAATGCAACTTTTTCAAGCCCTAATGCAATCTTTTTTTAAAGTGTTGCATTTATCATTCAAATGCAACTTTTTTAAGATGCAACCCCTTTTATGTTCTAATGCAACTTTTTTAATTTAAAATTGTACTTTTTAAAAACTCAAATGCAACTTTTCTTTTATTTTAGTTAGGAAAATGCAACATTTCCTACATTTGAATGTAACTTTTTCTATGCTTAATTGCAACCTTTTTATAGACTTTATGTAACCTTTTTGTTATACTAAATGCAACATTTTTATAAATTTTAGTTATAGCAAATGCAACATTTTTTATACCCAAATGCAACTTTGTAACATAAATTGAATTATTATTATTTATTAATATTCATTCAATCGTAATTACACCAAAACAATAATAAATATTAGTGATAGTCAAATAATGTACTTTAACATAATTATCCAAACCCAAATAAAAATATAGTTAACAATAAGTGTCAATTACAATAAGATATTACAATTGTCTTCTAGATGGAGTGTTCTTGTTCGTCCTAGCACTTGATGTTTAACTTCCACTTCAATACAAACCTTATAGCTTCTTTCGAAGACTTGATCTTCTTCCATCAAAAATAGCCACTAAGAGATGACCTAATTTAAATGAACTTGTGAGTTACTCGTCAGCTAATTATGATAATGATTCTCCCTAGTTCAAAAAAGAATAACAATTTAAGTTCTCATGACAACAATAATAAATATAACCTGAAGATGAATACTTAGGATGGTACCTTCAACCTTGAGTAACATGCTCAAAATTTATTGGAAACATAAATACATAACATACAGTAAGCTTGAGTAGTTCTATTGTTCTCGCTGCTTTAACATCATCCTGTAAGTTCACTTGTGCATATAATACAAAACCTGAGATATACTCATAAAGGTAAACATAATTCCAACTAATCATTCGAAGTGAATCAACCAAGGTAATATACAGGGGCGGATCTACATTGATCCTTACGGGTTCGCCCGAACCCACTCGGTTTCAAATTATTAGTGTTAATTTTAATAAAAAAATCCTAATGAACCCATAAAATAATTTTAAGATGAACCCATTCATGTATTTGAGAGATGCCCAGGTGGTTTAGGCGTCTTATTTGTTCCTGTTGGTCTCTGGTTCGAATCCCGTTCTAGCATTAAATCTGCGTTTTTTTTTTTTAAATCTAAAATCCATCTAGGGTTTTATCATTATACAAGTTGCGCCCCCACCCAGTATACCCATTATCAAAACACACGCACAGCATCGTCAACTTCTGTTCTTTCACTTAACAAAACCCCTTCAACACCCTACCAAAATCTATCATTCTCTAAGCAAATTAATCCCCAATTAAGTCAAGAACACTTCGATTTCAACCCACAGCCTCACATTCATTCTGAATCCTTCAAATATCCAGCCAATTTCAAGTTCAGTGGTATACCTTCTTGAAGGAATGAAAGGTAAACTTACAATTTCTTTAGTTTCTTTCATTAATTTTCAATGAATATGTGTAATGTGTTGTTAATATGTTATGATTATATGAAAATTCTGCATTGTTAATTTGTTTTTAATACTTTGTTGAACTTGAATGAGTATGTGAATACTATGAATTAGACGATTAGTGATGTTAATTTGTTGAAACTTGAATTGGATATTTAGGTATGAAGAAAATTGACAACTTTTTCCAAAGACAACCATCAAACCTTGAATCGTCATCTTCTAGTAGTAAACCCTCAAAAATAGATTTAAATGATCTTCCATGGGAGCAATTATAGGTATTTTTTTTTTAATTTGTAACGTTTTCAAAAGATGAAAACCCGTAGGGAGCAATTATAGGTATTTTTTTTTTAATTTGTAAGAACCGTCGTATTTGTATTACATGTTTTTTATTTTTATTTTTAATGACTATGTTGTTTTATTATTGTATCGTATTTTTTTATGTGATGAATTTTACCCGACCCGAACCGTCGGATCGGCCCAATTTTTTTTTCACATCCGGTCCTATTATATTAGAGTATCTAAAAAATTGAACCCACTGAAAAAAATTCCTGGATCCGCCACTGGTAATATATTCTTCTCAAATTAAACAACTATATTTAGTAGTCTTGTAGTTACATGTTAATAACATTATAACCTTCTATATATCCTGTTTCAACAAAATAATACTATTACATGCACAAATGCATTTTATGGTTTCACACATGCTTGCTTCTATTTTAAATTAAGCAATAATAACTTAACAAGTTTTATATTCAGGTACATATAAAAAAACAAATTGTTTTATCTTTACTATGCTTAAAATTTCCACCAAAGATCAAGAAATGGAACCAAATTAATCATCACCCTAGCGATCACTACTACAGAAATAGGCATTTGCTACGGCCAAATCCGTAGCAAATCCGTAGCAAACACCCTTTTTGCTACGAATTTGCTACGGATTTGGTTCGTAGCTACAAGTCCCATCGCGAATTTATTTGCTACGAACTTTAGCTACGGAAATTATGTTTGCGACGAATTTAGCTACAAAAAATGTCGTCGGTATTTTAGCCACGAATTTGCTATGAAGAAGGTTGCTACGAAATTTCGCTATGGTTTTTTAGCTACGGATGTTTTTAGCTACGGTTGTTTTTAGCTACGGATACTTGTAGCTACGGAACATTTTAGCTACTAATACTTTTAGCTATGGTTATTTTTTAGCTACGGAATTTTGCTACCATTTTTTGCTACAGATTATTAGCTATGGAGTCTTTTTTGCTATGGATTTTAGCTACGGTTTTTTACTTACGGAACTTTGCTACCATTTTTATATTAAAATATATCCAAATTCACATAAAGATTTACAATCACAAATAAAACCTGAGTTTCTACAATTTGATAAAGATTATAAGATATATACAACGCAATAAAATATCATAAAATTCTACAATTATTCGAATACAACTTCTATATCCAAATGAAGAAAACAAGACTACTTCATCCCATCAAGAACACAACTTCTTATGAATGCAACATAGAATATAATGTTTATAAACAGCACGGCTTTCTCTTGATCTTCATCATTTCAAGAACCTTCATTGCCATCTTTTCTAATCAAATGCTTCAAAGCACATGCATTTTAGAGATTTCAACCTGGGCAAAGACATAATTTAAATTTATTAGTGTAATATAGGGGAATAACATTTGATGTTCAAAAAAATGCTTCGAAGCAAATTATATGTCCAAGCATATACACCTTTGGCTCACAATAACTAATTTGTTTAGTTGTGAGCCTGCGAAGCATTAAGAACCATCCAAAATCTCAAAACCATCTTGTACAAATGGTTGAGAACAAAAACACGAGAGTATAAAAAATATATATTTAAATGGGATTCGTACTTAAATAATGCAAAGTGCACCTGGGACTTAAAAAACACATATTAGTGGTAATGATGATTAATTATGAAGAGAGATTAAAAAAATGAAATGATCGCATACCCCGTGATGCTATAGATTGAATGAGAAATTAGTTTGGGGGATGAATTAAGAAAATAAGTGTATTTTGGAAGAAAGAAACTTGAAAGATCGGATAATAGAAATACTTCTCTTTTCTCTTTTCAGTTATCTCTAATGAACTCCATAAACAATCAATCCCATATACATGAACCCTGTCATATTTCATTTGCAATTAATTAATAACTTAGATAAAGAAATAAAATATAAAGAACATACCAAAGATTCAAAGAAGTCAAACCTTTATCCATCCATGGAGATGTGTGGATTCTACCCGCATGATAGAAAACTTTCATTCACACTGATCATGGAATTTATTGGGATTACAGGGCGGGAATTTTAATTTTTCATGGTGCCAAATCATGGGGAGAGATGCAGTTGGAAGGGAAAATTAAGCGGGGAGGGAGTGGAGTTATGGGGCGGGAATTTCAACTTTTGACTTTTTAAATTCACTTTTTAACAATTTTTGTAAATAAATTCTATAAAAAATATATAAATAATAAGTAGAAATTGTATAGAAATATATAAATTATTGTTACTTCTTAGAAACTATAGATAGTTAGTTACGTGTAATAATAGTTTAATATATAATAATTAATTTATAGTAATCAAATTGAGTTTTTATATATAAGGCTATAAAGTGTGGTTGGAGCCCCATGGGGCTTTATCAACTCCACCTAGGATCCACCTCACCTATGAAGCCCCCTTTTAATTTACAAGGTGTGGATGGAGCCCCTATTAAACAAAATTAAAAAAAAAGCATTTGATTGGTTTAAAACTAGTGGGCCCCACTTGAATTCTTCAACTTGGGTGTTACCACAAGTTACCACCATGGAGCCCAAGCCATGACGCCCCCCTCTTCACTTGGAGGGTGTGGTGATGGAGCCCATATGGGCGCTATACATGGTGAGGTGGCGGTGATGAAGCCCCCACACCCTCCAACCTAATAGGTTAGTTCGAGTTTTAATGACTCATACATGTTTTACTAATCTATTGAAATTTAAGAGTATTGTTAATTCTTAGTGGGACCATCGGGTATGGTCAAGAGGAAATGAGGTGTAAAACTTTCACTAGGGGTGCAAACGAGTCAAGTTGAACCCAAGCTTGACTAGACTCAAGCTCGTTGTTTATTATTTAATAGATAATATATATTAATTATAATTATTATTTTTTATAAATTCATATAACATAATAAATTTATATATTTAATACATCTATCATAATTTACAAACAAAATTAATTTGTATAATATATATGTGTGTATATATATATATATATATATATTAAATAGAAATAGGCTCGTTTAGACTCACGAGCCGGCTCAAGTTCCATAAGTGAAACTTGGAAGCTTATTTTTAAGCTCGAGCTTGAGCTCGGCTTGTTTCGAGCTTTTTTCCATATTCACGAAATGTTTATATGTTGATTAAAGAAATATATTACTTTTTTGTTTCCCTGTCATGGCTGTAGGACCACATCCCATCCCGCGGTGGTACATCCCTTGGTCTTGTGGCCCTTGATATGCCGAGGTTAGACCTTAAATGGTCGATATGGTATGTAACGAGTCATATTATGATGTGATACGTTACAATATGTCATTCACGTCTTAACGGGTCCACCTGATCTCTGAGAGCAATGATAGCTCGTTAACCAATATGCTGTAAAAGCCATTGACCGTGAGAAAAACGTTTATAAAACATATTAATTACAAAAGTTCGTTAACATAATAAATCTAGTAGCATGTATGCTAGCCCCGAAACATTAAAAAAAAGGATTAGAACTCACTAGTTCCAAAACTTTACTTCCACAAGCAAAGCGTCTAACGAATACGCTCCCAAACGCCAAACTCTCGTCGCACAAATCATCTCGATAAATCCCTATACCTTAAAATCACCAACACATTTATTCCAGATCCACGAGCTCGGGTTAAATCGCCCCAAACTATATAACCGATGCGTCTAATCGCGTATAAAAACATCTAATTCAACGTTACCGAAAAAATGTTCCTGAAAGTTGTCCCCCGAAGATTTTCCCACAACCCAAAATAGTCTCCTACAATAAATATAGAGTTCTATGGGGTTATACATTTGCGTAGATGCCGTCCTTCACGCGTTTATTCAGAGCTCCTGTAAAAAATACGAACAAATTTTTGTTTTGACCATAATCTACACATTTGTCTCAACGTACTAAGCCTCTGAAAATGATCAACGTCGACTATCGATGATGTCACTGCTTCTATAACAAAGATCTAACTATTCGTGAGTTCAGCTTTGCGTGTTAACATTCGAGTAGACCAAAATCGACCTAAACGAACTCCAACTTAGGCAAATAATATGCCCACACATTTGTATCGACGAACCATAGGTTCTCCGCCGGACGTCGTCACCGAAAAATGCCGCTACAGTTGCCAATGTTATCGTCATTATTATTATATTATATATATAAAAATAAAATTTTGTTTGGGCTCGTTAAGGCTCGACTCGTTCGAGCTTTTAACCGAGTCGATCACGAGTAGCTCTCGAACCTCTGGGCTTGTTTACACCCTTAACTACAACAATAAATACTCTCTGAGTTAATTGACTATGTGCCTTGACAACACTGATGCATACTTCTTTATGGCCACCTCTGAATAACTATAGAGAGTGACTATTTTACCCCTATGACAAACAAAGAAACAAAACACAGAAACAAACACTACAGAAAAAAAAAAAAGTTCAAATCTTTTAACTGTGAATTTGCAATTTATAACCAGAAACCTAGAAGGAATACATTAAATCGTTTAATTTTTCAACGCTAATGTTAATCCATCATCTTGCTGTCAAATGCAAATTAACAAATAAAACAAATTCAATTTAAAACCTAACAACATATTTTGCAATGAGCTCAAAGAAACCAATTTCTCCAATTCTATTGCCATCATCAAAATTTCGTCAAAGAACAGCCTCTCATTCTCCCTTTATGTATGAAAACCTTTCTTACTCTCCAAGTGTATCCCTAAAAATTACCAACCTAACACAAATGACCAACACAAATTTCGGATTCGAGTAAAAGGATTGATGATACCTGATGAAACAGCAGCGGCGGTGAAGACGCTATCCGATTGAGGTTGGCTGGAACGAGATGTTGGTCGCCGAATGGAACTAGAAGGTTGGCCATGGGCTGGAATGTGTGTTTTTTAGGATTGAGGGGGTATACAAGTAGTACAGGAAGTCAAAATTAAATTATACCAATTTAACAAATCTATCGAATTATACTTAGATCTGTGATTTAAAAAAATAGGAAATAAAATTGTTAAATAAACGTCTTTAAGAATCTATGCAAAATTATATGAGTAATCTATTAATATTACATACATATCTAAGTATTTATACATATTACATATGTATATAATATTAATAAATTAAATTAAATGAATTGTGGGAGTCGGTTCAAGTTTTTACCCAAATACCCAACTACCCGATTTCAACAAGGACAGGAACCGAGTTTTAGAAGTGGGTTTTTTTTCGGGTAGTGTACGTAGGTGAGGTCGGGTATCGGTTTGGGTTGGTTCTTGCTCGGGTCGGGTTTTGATTTTTCTCACCCCTAGAAGAAATAGATTGAAAGAAATTGGAAGTGTACCTGAGTCACAAGAAATTAGACCTTGGAAATTAAAATTGAAGGTCGTGATTCCGGTGGAGTGGGCGGCGATGGTCGTGAACGGTGGTAGAGTAACTGGTTGCATATGAGAAAACCCTATTTTGGGGTTTAAGCTTTATTTACATCCAACTTTCTACAATTTTGCTACCAAGTTTATTTAACTTTTTTATTTAATTTTCAAACATTTCTTTTTGCTACCGATTTTGCTATGTTATTTTTTATATTTTTTTCTTTAGATTTGCTACGAATGTTGCTACAACTTTTTTCTACGCTTGGTTTAATTTTTTTTTTTTGATAAATTTTGCTACGAATTTTGCTAGGCTTTTTATTTAGTTATTTTTTAGATACTTATATTCTCAACTTTGCTACAGATTTTGCTATTGGTTTTATTTAACTGCTTTTTAGTTAATTTATAAGTATGTATTTTCTTGGTTTTGCTACGGATTTTGCTACGTTAGTTTTTAGAATTTTCTAGATTTTGCTACCAATTTCTCTGCGGACTCTATTTACTTACCGAATTTACTACCATTCTTATTAAACCTCAGTTAGTTAGTTTTTAATATTTATTTTTATGATTTAGCTATGGACTTTGCTACCAATTTTACTAAGTTTTTTTATTAAATTTATTTTCACATTTTTTGTTATCGATTTTGCTACAAATTTTATTTTACTTTTTTTAGTTTATTTCTTAATACTTATTTTCATGGTTTTGCTACCGGTTTTGCTACATTATATGATTTATATTAATTTCATCAATTTTGCTACGGATTTGCTATGAGTTTTGCTACGAAATTCATTTGCGAAGGAAATTCGTAGATAATCCGTAGCTAATTGGTAGCAAAATGTGCTCGTAGCTAATCCGTAGCAAACTCGTAGCAAAATTTGCCACCATTTTTTTTCATAGCAAATGCCTCTTTTTGTAGTAGTGATACTCAAACAGGTATGATCACAATCATTTGAAAGATAATTTATATGATTGACCTATTAACAACATGCATAATTTCATGTCCCTAAACTATTTAGTACTCAATAAGGGCATATCATGTCCCATAAGTTCATATATCAAGTTTTGTGACTCTAAAACTATTTAGAACTCAATAAGTATACCATGTTCCTTGGGTCCCAAAACTTGACGTATAACAAGAGTTGGCAAAATAGAAAATAGAAACACATACCTCAATACATAAGAATTGTTTGTTCTTTCATCCAAAGACGAGATCTTCAGTTAGAAGTTTACTTGACCCGCTAAGGATCTCCTTCTCATATTTTGTCCGGTATCAAAGTTACGACCCGTATTTTCAGCACATAACGAACCGCTCAATTGCATGTGAATCCGTACTAAAAGCAAGCTACCTGGGCAAGGACCCATTTTGACCTGTAACTGAACCGGACTGGCATCGTCATATTTCCGCTTCTACTAATATATATGTATGACATATAAAAACAGACAAGTAGAAACTATAGTAAGCATACCATTAAAATGGTTATAAATCATTTAACCATGGTGCAACCAACTTTGAGCTTATGTCCTTTAAAACTCCAAACCTAAAACAAAACATAATTAGATAGGCAAAAAACTGTAGACAAATCTAGTACTTAAATATATGGTTACAACTTATAACAAATAAACTAAATCATGAAATTCAATAACATATACAACTAGGGATGTAAACGAGCCTATCTACTCATGATCGACTAAAAAAAGCTCCAAACGAGCAAAGCTTACACGAACTCTAGCCCGAGCCCCAGCCCTGTCCTAAAAATAAGCTTGTTTAGTAAACAAGCCGAAGCCAAAAAATAAGCTTTTTAGTAAACGAGCCTGAGCTTCACTTATAGAGTCAGCCTAAACAAGACCATCATTTATATAGATTTTAATTAATTTATTAAGCATATATTTAAAGAATAATTATTATTATTTCATAAAATTATAATATCTATATATATAATGTTATATATTAATTTAAATAATAATAATAATAATTTATATAATATATATAAATTAATTAATGAGTAATAAACGAGTCGTGCACAAACTCTAGAAACAAAGCGCGATCCGAGCCAAGCTCGAGCCTAGTCGAGTTCGGGCCTGACTCGGCTCATCTGCACCACTAGACACAAGCCAATATATTTTGCTAAACAAAATAATTTGTTTAAAACCTCTATTCCAATCCCAACAATGCTCGTTATAATTAATTTATGTGTTCAACACAATGCCCACTATAATTACCTAAAAAGAAATCATAAAGCCCTAAACAAATCATCAAAGAGTTCATGTGCAAAATTTTATATAACTTCAATAAGATATTTACACTAGGAATCAACATGAACAATTAGATGATATACCAACAAAGAACCTAATTTAGACCATACGTATTTTCAGGTTCATAAGCCCAATCGATAAGAAAAAAGAAATTCAGACCTAAAGGTCCGAGCTATTTGATAATAGCAATTGGGGTCACAAATAGTAGTTACCTTTTACCATAGATAGAAAGCAAAATTCACAAACTCAAACTCATCATATCTAAACAATTACTGACATGAAATGGAATCATTAGTTAGAAACTAAAATCACAACACATATAGCAAGAAACCATATCAAATCGATTTGAGAACTAAGAAGGTTATACTCACCTTTCTGAATTTTACGATTTGATTTCTAGAGTTGCTAATAGAAGCAATCTTCATCTTTTGAAGAACTTGCAAGCACGACGCTTCTCAAATAACCCCATGAGAAGAGATTTAAGTGATTCCATATCAGTTGCAAGTACTTTGTGAACCTGAAAGAAAATTAGAAGATATATAAATGGTGTTGTGAGTAGATGGTAAGAAGGTACTCATACCTTTCCTTTGTTGAACACCTAGCTTCCATCAACCGCCTTGAAGTTAAGGTATTTGTGACACTCGTGTGAATTAGAACACCAACTAAGGTGCCATTAGCCATCATGTACTGCAAACATACGATGAGTGCAATGTGATGGAATGAAACTCTGTAGAAGTAACTACTATCCATTTTAAAGAAAACTAGTCATGCCTTAGGGACCATATCGACATTGTAGTCTTTACTCGCACCTAGTTCTGCAGGCGGCGCATCGCCACCCTCGAATCACTTCCATAGCTATAAAGAACAAAATATTAGTGTCAAATGTGTCATTCAGCATAATAATAGTTTATATTAATCATTTAACTGTAAGTCATACCTGGTTTAATCATTGCCAAAGGCATAAACATTTTTCAACAACACATACCTAAAAAGTTGATTCTTGAACAACTACGGACCGAATCTCTGTAGAATGAATCATCATCTTGAACAACAGGACATACCCTAACCCTGGCTTCCTACAAACAAAAAGAAAACCCTACAAATTACAACATTCTAACCTAACAATTCTGAGTCGATTACACCAAATGAGAGAGAGAGAGAGAGAGAGAGAGAGAGAGAGAAAGCGGATAGATCCCTGTTGAATGTTGATTTAAGAGTCGATCACCATATGTTAGGGTTGGAAAACCAACTTTGGAGGGGTGCCGAATTGAAGTTGTGGTTGTTCGTCAGCCACCTGCTCATAGGGGAGGAGGTTACGTTGCCATAGCTTTGGTGGGAGATTAAAATGAAGGGAAAGAGGGGCTTATGCTGATTTAGGGTTACAAAAGAGGGAAGTTTTGGAAGGGAAGGAGGGAAAACGAAAATGAATGGATGGTTTTTAGGCGGTTTACACTAAAATCGCCTAAAATATAACGAGTCTATCAAACATGTATGTTTTTAGGCGGTGTGCAATTGTTTTAGGAGGGGGTTATGATCTAAAGAAGATTGTGAAACAGTATTTTTGGCGGCTCCATGGTATAGATTGCCCAAATTTATTTTATTAACCGCTCAAAATTCTTATTTTTTAGTAGTGTATGGATCTAACGGACTTTGATAGGCTTTATTGGGTCGCATTATATCTTAAAATAGGTAAATTGGGTTTAGTGAGTCATCCTATTTCAGAGTGAGCAATAATATATCGTACTTATCTTAATAGACGCTCTTAATAGTAATTATAGTTTCTAATAGACCATTATGAGCTTTTTGCAACCTTTATAACAAAAGTTGCCAATTTCAATAAAATTTGCAACCTTTCAAGAAATAAAGTTGCAATTTTGAGTAAAATCCGCAACTTTTTTGGAATAAGGTTGCATTTGATCTTCTAATGCAACCTTTATGTTTAACGAAGTTGTATTAGAGTCAAATGCAACTCATATGAAAAAAGGTTACTTCTAAAAAGTTGCATTAGCCCTATTTTCTAGTAGTGTGATAACTATTTTGTTCTATGGGGTTTTCTAATGGCACACCCCCTATCTATCCGCACACTTTTCCAATTCAATATGCATCGTATAAGCCTATACGATGCGTATTGAAACAAAGTAAAAGACATGGCAGACTGACAGGTGCAGGTTATGTCTGGCGGCGGGCTCGATACGCATCATATAGGCCTATACGATACGTATCATGGCACTGATTTTTTGAAGTTTATTTTTTGGTGTGTTGTGTCGAATGCGAACCCGAGAAACGAAAGGGATTGCAAGCAATTGGTCGATGACATGATAGATAAAGATCTTGACACGATCATATCCATTTTCAAGTATTAGACTAGATAGTCCAAGATGAAATATATTAAAACCATTCAAGCCCACTAGTCTACAATGTGTTATGGTGAGATTTTTCAAGTTTTCACAGTGGGAGAAAAGACCAGCACCCCTGTCAGTATTGTCATTACGCAATGAGACATAATTGAGATTTAAGCGGCGTGTTCCGATCAACGTTTATTGACATTGTTATAGGTGATGAAGAAACCCTAAAACGGAACATCATCCCATATTGTCTAAAGAAGCGTTTTTATCATGTGTCAGATGGTAACAACTACCAGGGGGATATTCAGATCTCTATTCGGTCATCTTTCTGAGCTTTTACACACGAATATGTGGTTCCCATTTTGCGGAACATAATCCCAGATTGTCTAAAGAAGCGCTTTTATCATATGGTAACAACTACCAAGGGGATATTCAGATCTCTATTCGGTCATCTTTCCGAGCTTTTACACACGAATATGTGGTTCTCAATTTGTAAAACATTATATCAGTGGGAATGTTTTAAAAATCAGATGCAACTTTACGGCACGCTTACCTTAATCACGTCTTCCATGTAGTCACAGATCCGACAATAGGGCCCACGAATCTTCAAGCCCACCAGTCTACAATGTGTTATGGTGAGATTCTTCAAGTTTGCACAGTGGGAGAAAATACCAGCACCCTTGTCGTTCCGTATTTTCTCTTTTTCTAATTCTCGAAGAATCTCGTAACGTATTCTCTGTTTCTTTAATTCGTCTATATAATTATAAAAAAAACAAACTATGCGGGCTTTCCATCCACATACTCCGTCCAATATATGACACATGATAAAAGCGCTTCTCTAGACAATCTGGGATTATGTTCCGTTTTATTAAAGTCGTGAGGTGGTCAAACCTTTCTAAAAGTAGAAAAAAATAAAACATTAACAACTAACACAGATTGAAGAACAAAAGAAGAAAGTGTTCCTCTTTGTTACCAAGCATGTCATCTGAAACAATTAACAGTACATTAATAATAGGTGCAACTTTACGGCACGCTTACCTTAATAACATTTTCCATGGAGTCACAGATCCGACAATAGGGCCCACGGATCTTACGCCCACCTGAGACCGACCTCTGGATCACACGTGTTGAATGATAGAGAGAAACTTATTCGAGCTAACTGCTGAAACGACTCGCCCAAAAATGTTCTAAAACGCTCCGTAAGTGAAAACCCGGATCCCTGAAACCCAAATGTTCATGAAAAACCAAGAAATTTAGAAATCTGGATTTCACGCGGGCCGCGTAAGGCATAAGGGTAGTCTACGCGGGCGGCGACAGATCGAAAATCACCGGATAAGCATGAAGGCCACGTGTCGTCACACGTGTCAAGACCACCGATGACTCAGCAACCTCCGATCTGATCCAAACTCCCTCGCGGGCCGCGTAAAGTTTCTTTTGAGTTTACGCGGGCCACGACAAGCCCAGTTTCAGCCCTATAAGTAAGGAATTCGAGTTCAGTTGAAATTCGCTCAATTTTTTCTTCTTTTAGCTTCTATTATAGCAAAATTATAGCTCGGGTATTATACTCTAAATCCCGAAACTCTGCCCGTTATTAGAGTAATAACTCTAGTCACTGGTACGATACTTTATCCGATCGATTGAAACCGATCCGATGGATGTTTAAGTGCTGCCAATATATGGCTATACTTTGTCATTCGTTGTGAGGGTTTTGATCTCATGATTATCGTTAAAGTTGAATTGAGTTAATACACTAATACGAGTTCCGTTGTAGCTAGAAATTAGAACTTGTAATCAGTGAGCTACTAAGCTAGAATACTTAGCGATTAAGTAAACTTAATAGTTAAGGAAAACTTAGTGGTTAAGTAAACTTAGTAGTTAAGATAACTTAGCGGTTAAGAAACCTTAATCGATAAGTTAAATTTAATCAGCTAAGTAAGATTAATTAATCAGCTAAGTATGATTAATTAAGTTAAGTATGATTAATTAATCAGTTAAGCAAGATTAATTAAGTTAAGCGAGATTAATTAAGCTAAGCAAGATTAATTAAGCTAAGCGAGATTAATTAAGCTAAGTAAGTAAATTAAACACCTAAACAGATATACATGAAAATAAATATATATGAGATAGATAATATCAAAGGAAGATACAAGAAGACATATATAGGGGTAGGAAGCTTCCTAGAAAATGTATAGGTAACTTACTAGAAATTTCATATTTCCTACCTATAAATAGGAAGCTTAGGATTCATTTTTCTTTGCTCATTCCTTCTATTCTTCTCTCTATACGTTGGTGTTCTAACCAATAATCACCAAAGCGATGTTCTGTCCGATCGATTCGGGAAACGAATGCCAAAGTATTGTACTTTGTGAATTTCGTTAAACGAATGCCAAAGTGTTGTCTAAACAAGACTATACTTTGTGAATTTCGTTAAACGAATGCCAAAGTGTTGTCTAAACAAGACTATACTTTGTGAATTTCGTTAAGGTTCTAATCTCGTGACCATCGTTAGGTTTGATGTGGTTTTACACTAATACGTATTCCACTCTGTTAAACTAAATGTTTAACTACCCGAAACTCTACACCATACTCTTACAATCAAAATGGATGCTTAATCATCAGAAGATTCAGAACTGTAAAGTAGATGCTTGTTTAAACAAGACAATATGCTAACAAGGTGAGTCATTCTCTTTTTATCAATAATGTTTTACAATACTCCAAGCATTTTTAAAAGTTATAATTACAGGGATTAAGTCGTGGTTATCTTGAATCACTGGCTAGTGGGGTATTGTGCACATTACTAATTTCTCACGGTTAGGTTCATTGACCTAACAGTGATAATCATCACTACTTGGGTGAAAGGATCCAATAGTGGTATGACCATCGTCACCAGGAGGTGACACGGTGCCAGATAAAACTAAGATAGTAGCCATTGTAATCGCTCTTATGCTGTAATTTATAACAATGTGTCTTTTTGTACAAACTGAATGAACTCACCAGTATTTCCTGCTGACCAAACCTTTTTAAAACGCGTTTCAGGTAATGACAGTAGATTGGAATAAGAGTGATGATACGGCATCGAAAGGCTTAAAGAAGTGGCATATTTTATCAATTGAATCAACTTAAGAAAACATGGTTTCATATATTCGGGTTTATCCCTTATTAAAGCTACCTTTGTAAAAGATGGGTTTTATCCCATCTATTTAATAAATAAAATCCGGCGTTTTCTAAACTCTAATAATTTTTCCTAACTCACGGTCCTAATGAACATTTCCGCTACAATGTTTTGAAAATAACCACCGGTACCACTGAACTGGTTCGTGGCTCCCGATTCCGTCCAGGGAGGGGTCGGGGGTCGTGACAGAAGTGGTATCAGAGCCACTTGTTTAAGCAATTAGGTGTTGTAATGAAATACCTAAGTTTAAACGAAGAGTTAGGAACTTGATATTTCTGATAGCACTCAGGATAGTATTTAGACTTGAACTTAAGAAAGATGCCTTAATATGAGCTCCAAGATGAGCTAATTACTTATATAAGTATATTGTGATATATATTGGTATGCCATAAGAATGATGATTAGAACATTGCAAGGTACGATAAATAAGCAATAACACTTAATTGTTGTTAATTCTTGCTTATTGATACTAATTGGTCTAGAATAAGATATGTTACGGGAATACAAATTTCCTTGATTCTAGATGAAAGCCTTAATAAAAGAGGCACTTTAAAATCTTGAAAAAAAATACTATTTATGGGAAATACAAATTTCTTCTCCGGCAAGACTGGGTATGGTGTAGCAGACTCTCCAGCTTGTCCGGATATAATGGGGTTACCTCTCCGGCGAGAACCGGATAAGACGGGGTATATAATATGTCAAACAAGTGACAAGATTTCCCTAAATAGTATCATGACCTGATATCTGACTTGTTTTTGGAAATATGAATCTGTTAAATACATTGACCTTATGAATGGTATGTATGATTACTAGGTTATATACCCGTGAGCTTCACGGGTTATGGGTTGTGTTAAAAAAAATCTATATCTATAAAAGTATTTTTTTGTATGATTTATAACCTGATAACTCTTCATGCTAAGACCCATGTTTGGCAAACCTTACCAAGAAGAAAAAAAAAAACAGAAATTGAATTACTTAGGACATTTACCCTGTGACACAGGATGCTCAACCTAAAAAATGATACATTTTATCATCATTATTATTATTATTATTATTATATTTTATTATTATTATATTTAGGATCCTTTATTATTTTTCTGGCCTAAAAATACAAACATCTTGCAACCCTATTATATACAACAATCTTATACACTTAACTCTGTGTTTCTATGATGTAAAATATCGTTTCACAATAATCAAATATTCATAGAACTGAATTTAAGTGCACCTGTAAACGGGGGTTAAGCTCCAAAAAATAATAGTCCCCGGTTTCCATACTGTACAAATACTCTACAGTTGCAGCTCCAACATAATTAACCGATTTTGCTAATCTTCTTGCCGCTTGCTCAAACTTCTTTATTGTGTCCGGTGGGGCTATGGTTATCGGCCCCTCCTCAATAATCTTAAAAAAAATCAAAAAATAAAAAAAAGTTGTATTAAAATTTTAAAATTAAGAACTGCTTTATTTTTAAAAGGACTACAATTCTCATACTACCTTTTGGTGTCGTCTTTGAACACTGCAATCACGACTGTGTAAAGCCGCTCCATTGCCATGCTGATCACATAGTAGCTGAACTTCTAGATGTCGGCTCTGTTTTTAAAAATATTTTAAATAATATTATAATAAGTTATGAGATGAAAAATTAAGAGCAGATTAGTAATTTACTAATTTAAACATTTTCTCACCTGAGAAGCAACTTTCATAATGAATATAGGGGAACCGGGCACTTCACCTTGAACTTGCTTGAAAAGTGCCTTGACTTCTTCATCATTATGCACCTAAATTAAATAAAAATAAAAATTATGTGCTTTGAGGTGAAAAACTAATTCATTGACTTTTAAAGGTCAAATATGGAATAAAGTTTAAGGACGCAAACCTTTCTAATGCCTTTGCCACCTCCACCCCATGATGCCTTAATCATGGCCGGATAACCGACAACTTGACAACTGGCAATTGCTTCTTCGGTTGTGTACACACAAGCTTTTCTATATACATCATCTGGAATTGTCACCAAATAGCTTTCCACTGGAATTTTCACCTAAAAGATGCAAATTTTATATAAAAAAGGTATATAGATGTGATTTTATAAAGATGCAATATATAAAGAGGGCTAATAAAGAGGGTAAAAATAGGTATTTTACGGGTACCGTACCAAAAGTACCGGTACCAAAAACTCCAAAAAGTGGGTACTGAATAGGTACCGCAAAATAATTCGGTACGGGAAATTCGGTTCGGACACGATTAATATTGAAATAATACGATTATCTTATTATATATAAAACATCAAGTTTTTTTTTTTTTTTTGAAATTTAAGAAAAGAAAAGGCAAAATCAGGTGTTTCCAAAGTAACATATTAAAATCTTTCAACTTTGCTGCCTTTACCTTCAGGTAATGCAAATTGATAAGACACCCACAAACTACCATCTAGAGTTACAATGTTAAATGTAGAATATGAATCCAAAATGAGATACACCAATGGATATAACTTCTGAGTTATATATCGAACACATACCCGACCTCTGCAAAGTGGGATTTTACCAAGGCAAGAGCTCTTGAGCGATGACAGAACTTGTTCTTTTCTTCCTTGGGCATTTCAGCATAATTAAAACAACAAACAGCATAATATTAATTCAATATTTAGTCATATGATCAATAATTATGCATGCAAGCAGAAATAGCATGGGATTAGAGGTGGCAATATGCCCAAGTAAAGCAAGCTGGCTAACGGGTCAAAACAGGCTCTAGTTCAAATGGACCTTTTTTTAGTATGGGTGAAAAGTCGTAACGGTCCATGCCATGTTTCCTGCAAACAACTTCGTACATTCTCTTCTAAACAAATGTAAATACATAGAGAAATTATTAACTCGTACATTTATAAATCTTGAACTTGCTCTTTTCTAACTGATTGCACTCAACAAACTATTATATCCTAACATAATAGAAATGAGCACATTGTTTTTCAAGAACTTGATCACAAGTGTGAGATGTCAGATGAGCACGCAGTTGAGATAAACTAAATCAATGAAAGTAGAAACCAACCTTTCTAGAAGCAGGCTTTACCAAGTGGATGGGTTGGAACTGTACCATTTATAAACTCCTCTACCACGGTTGCTGATACAAGAGTTTTTATTGGCACTCCAAGTTTGTTGTCACATTTAATGAAAGAAACTTAAAACTAAAATTCAGAGATTTAAAACTTAGCCAAACATGCCCTTAATATCAAACAATCAAAACCAACACCAATAATAAAATTTCACACAACAAACAAAAATCTTTAAAAAAATAAACAAAACTCAGATTTAGAAAATGACGCACACCTGTCTCAGGATGATTCGGCTTCAAGCTTTTACCTGCGTATTTGTTCAAATCAACAACGCAACTCTACAACAAACATTAATCTATAGTCAGAGATTTTGCTTCATTATTGTTCATATTTCATCAGATCTAAACCCTAATCATCAAAACAACCCCAAATCTAAAAAATAACAAAAAAATAGGGATTAGAAAACTCACCGATGCGATAAGTTCTGAGTTAGGTAAGAAAGAAACCTTGAAAATAGTTAAACCCTAGCCCTAGCAAAAACGAAGGAAGATGGTGAAATCGATCCAAAACCCTATCGATTCATACCTGAAAATACGCAAAAAAAAAAAAAACTATTTGAAACGTAATTCAATATTAGAAAGTTATGTGAATGAAAGAATGAGTCTTTGTCACCTTCAATGGCGAGGGTAAGACTGCCGATGGTTGTCTTTCAAAAGCATCTCCTTTCTCAGACTCTTTTTTCCTCTCGTTCTCCCTCTATATGAAAATATCAAAGGCAGATTTGGGAAAAACTGAATGCAAGAAGCCCAAATTTCTCCTAATTTTGAAATGGAACATCAGGAAGGTGATCAACACATGAGAGAAAGATAAGGGTAGAGAGAGAGAGGAGAGAGGCGTGAAAGATGAAAGAATAGGGAATTGAGAGCATTCACATCCAAACCATCAAATTATACATACATTCCACTAAAAAACAACTCCTATATCAACATATTTCCACTAAAAACAAATATTTTTTTCTCTCTCCTTTTCAATTAAATAATATTATCATCACATTTTTCTCTCTCCTTCACTCACAACCACTTTCAATATATATTAAAAAAATTATACTGGGTGAACAGTGTCCCCCCAAATATACAGATGAACAGTAACATTTTCTCTCTCCTCCACTCACAACCACTTTTTATACCCTTTATAATATAAAAACTCCCCCTCACATATTTTGATGGATAGAATGTGAATGCTCTGAGAGAGTAGAGATTTGAAATTCAAAATCTCTATTTCAAAATTCAAAATCAGAGAGAACATGATCTGAAAAGAGAGGAGCAGAGGGGAAGAAGAGGACAAAAGGGAAATGTGTTAATCACAGGAACTTGATACTACGTGGGAAGAAGGAAGGGAAGGCTTGATTTGCTGACACGTGTATATCAAAACTTTTGCTTTATTATAGTAGAAGATATAGATATGTATATCTATAAGGAATTCCAAAAGCCATAACGATTGACAATTTAAAATAAATCACGAACATAAGTGTCAATAATAATTCTAGATTTCTTTATCAGGAATCTCCTGCATATATCTATAACTACGATATCAAACATTATTTCGTTTGATCGTCTACCTCGTAACTCGTGCGACAATATAAACAATGGAAACCCTTTAAGTTGGGACGCATCAAAAGTATAAGAATTTCCAATGCGTTACCATAGACTATTAACGCAAGTAAGAAGCATGTAAAATTGTGCTAACGCACAAGAAAACACATAAAACTTAAATTATACGACCACAGATGTCGAAGTATATCACACACGACTTTCGAGGCAAGACCTTTGGAAAATATGATCGGGCACGACGACACCAATGCTAATCCCGTTAGTGGAAGAACTACTAATCGAAAAGCAGCACTTTGCCACGTGATCCTACAAACGACATGAATCTTGCTGAGGTACGATAGAACAAGGTTTTCACAACAATCGGTGCATAGTCTAATCGGACTCCTAAATTACTGGCACTGCAAAAGGAGTCACATACCTTTGCAATTCCCCTATTTCATTTTATTCGACATTCCCTAGTAATGTCACTTAACAACGGTTATCACACAAAATTCCAGATAAAATTCTTAAATTCCTTTTGTTAAAATTCAGACCTATGCATATAGTGAATAGACTTTTGCATTTCTACTCTCCGTAATGGTCATCATGAGGATTTCTTTCATAATCACGAATATTTATTTGGTTGTTTCATTTCTTGGTAAATCCACACGTTACACATGCACTTTTTGTTGCGCATGTGGTTAGTTGGATTTATGAAGACCATTGGAGGGCTTCATTCCAATTTATTGTTTTATCAAAACTCAAATATCGTTTCGATATACTTGATTTTTGCATTGTAAACCGCGTTTCTTGCAAAACGATGACTCTTTGATATCGAGTCAATGAATTTCTTGAAAAACTCAATTTTCTTTTTTTTAATGGCATACATGGTTTTGTTGTGACCATGTCAGAACCTTCTTATTGATACATGAACTCATATTGTTTAAACCAAGTTCAATTGTTTGAACTTGCTCGCATTACGTATTCAATTCAAAGTCCCATATGATGAATTGAAGCCACCATCTTCGAAATAATCCCAACAAGCACTTCAATTCTCTTGAACCATAACATGCTTGTTTGGTCTTCGACTTCATTGAATCGTTTCTTTAATCACGATCACCTTGTGGTGACGTTTTCACAAATTTGAAGCTTGCGCTAATCTCGTTGTAACGCCTCGTATTTTCATATTTGTATTTTACTTTTCGAGGCGTTAATCATAATGGTAATACATTTTTTATCACATTGTTAATGGATAAACGCAAGATTTTTATAAGAAACCGAAAAACTATACAAAGATATTTTTCTAATAATTTTTAGAAATTTTTTTAGCATAGGCCCCTTTTATAAAAAGTGTTTGTTTTAATCCATAGTATTTAAAAAACGGGTGAATAGTGTGAACAGTGCCCTGCAGGTACTATTCATTCAGCATGTTCCCAGAGACGCAAATTTGGAGAATTTTCCCACTTGTTCACCAACTGGCATGCCTTCTTACACGTTTAGATCACCACCTACCACCTCCATCTATAAATACAAGACCCCTAGACTCCATTTTCACTTGCTAATCACTTCTATAACAACAAAATCACCCTCAAATCTCTGGAAATTTAAGATCAAGCAGAATTCTCTCAAGAACCAAAGTGTGTTCATACTCACATTTCTTCATCTTTTCTTCATCAAATCTTCTTCAACAAAGCTTGGATCTTCTCCAGGATTGTTTCCCTCAGTTTATCTTATCAAACTAAGGTATAACAACATCATTTCATGATCCAAACTCTCTGCTTTTATGATTAGTCTTATACGTTATCTATATTCATACTAACATGCATGAAACTTATATCCTCCATACTTCTAATCAAAACCATGTTCAAGACACTTAAGTATGATTAATTCTCATGAGTTTAGAGGTGTGAAAACCCTCTTAACTTTCTGTTATTAATGACTAACATAACTACAAATATTAAAACCATCCAAATCTATCATAGTTCTTGTAGTGGCAAGTGTTTTGGTTAAACCAACCGAGCCTACCATAATTCTTGTGATTAGATTTGTGTTTTGGTTAAGCTAACTTAATTACAAACTCTATTATTATGTTGTTATTTTCCTTTCAATCCGATCATGCTTGTATTGATAAGAGATGAGTAATTTATACCGTCCGATCATACTTGTATTGATATGTGATACAATCCGATCATACCTATGGTGATAGGTGATGGTTAATCATACCGTCCGATCATCTTCGTATTGATATGTGATTTTGGACATAACATAACAACCTAACTCTTGGACTTAACTTGCAAAGGACTTAACTTATAAACTATATATATATATATCCTCATACATAATATATACTATGAACATCTACCTATATACTTTGCATCTTAAATTTCAATCCGAATCCTCCTTAAGCACTCCAATTCTCACACCTCCGTTTACCCCATATAGGGTGACCACGGTGTTCCAACCTTCAATTCTTAAACTCTTCATAGGATTTCCAAAGAAGACTTAGCAATGTCGTGAGTACACTTGACCCATTTTCCTTTTAATACACTTTGGGTGCAACATGTTTACTTGTTAAAATGCACAATTTACAAACATGCTTTTATTCATCCGATCCGTATACATGCTTTGTTATGCTTAAGTTCATACTAGACTACATACTACTTGTTAACTCGGCTTAAACAATTATAGCGCTATAGGAGTAGCACACCACCCGACGGGGTTTTGTTAAGTTTTATACTATACGGTCTCGGTTACTTCGGTATCGAGGGATGCTATTTATTATACATAACGGTCTCGTCACTCTTGTGGCGAGGGATGCTAAATACTAAATACTAGTGGACACTAGAGTTGACATATTGTATTGCATGATAGTTTGACTTTGTATACCAAATGCTATGTTGGATTGAAAATACTTTTTATACACACGACACGAGTCTAAAACTTGTGTACTCGCCAATACCTTTGTATTGAACTATGCTTTTAAAACATGTTGCAGGTTTAGCGATGATGTTAATGATGCATGGAATCTAGTAGGATGCTTAGATACACACTTTAAATTTTGTATTTTATTTGTGTTGTATTTCATTATTCATGTTGTATTTGTTTCAAACTCTTGTAATTGATTCTTTAGAAACGAAATGAAATTCACTATTTAAATACTTGACACAAATATTAGTGTTATGATGTCTCGAGCAATCTATTTCGTCTCACTCCGATGTTTCTGCCATCGGTTGGGGTGTGACAGATTGGTATCAGAGCCATAACTATAGGGAATTAGGTAGAATTGCCATGGTTTTTACCTAGTCTATAGTTCTAGAGCCTTATTCTTATGTTATATTCGAAACTACATGCATGCCACTTTATGTGTTTCTTATACATTTTCTTTGAGCCTTTTTGAACGTATATGTCATTTTTATCCTTATGTATCATACTTAACATGCTATTCTTATGTGTTAAACACATGCTTTATTAGGTGTTAACATTTGTTTTAATACGTCATTCTTTATGTGTCATTCTTGACATGTTTGTTTTCAACATACGCTTTTCCTCATACATTTTACTCGACTATTCTAATTCCACAAACACTCGTAATACACAAACGAGACGACTTCACCAAAATAGGCGTGAAACCCATAATTTGGTGAACAATTCTCAATCCATCTACTTTTCTTTTACACGAAATTCACCATCAAGTTAGGAGTGAAATCCTCACCTTGATGGAGAAATTCAAATTTCAAATTCTAGTGGACCCTCGTCAAAGTGTCGAAATTAACTTTTGACCCGACAAGTACCAACGACACTTAGGATACTAAATCGCCAAGTTAGGGGTGAAACCCGCACCTTGTCGACTAGTTCCACTCCTCGATTTTCAATCTCGCCAAAGTTTCAAATTTTCGATCGAATGGAAACGTGTAGTAACTGGAAGGGTAAACTGGAAGGGTAAGTGCTGGTAGTCGGGACGTCCTGTCTAGGCTGGCAATTCGCATAAATCCATTAAGGACCCGTTTGCCTACCTGGGGACCCTCAACGAGAGTACTAATACCTACTAGGCCAAAGCATGCTTCCCAAACTCAAAAGAACTTTTGATTCACTTTGGAATAGTCAGAGTTTTTAAACCCGAACCACTCGAACATTTTATCATCTCTCTTTTATGTTAACTCAATTTTTATGTGATTTAATACTTGTTACCTCTTTCAAAACCAAACACAACTCAAACTCATCCCCTTTAAAATTCAAAATTTATTTCAAACGATTATGCATACATATCCTTTTTTCTTATACTTATACGTAATCCCAAAATGGGGATGTATCATCAAGATAGGAGTGATTCCCTTACCTTGACGATTAGTTCCGCTCCTTCCTTTCTTACAACGACTTCACCAACAAGCTAGGAGTCATTTCCTTACCTTGGTGATCGTTACAATTTTTTTTGTTTCTTTTCAAAGAAACCTTGTCATGCCAACCACACGATTTAGTTTTATACTTAAATCTTTAGTCATTTTGTCAAATATATATATATATATATATATATATATATATATATATATATATAGTGTGAGGTTTATTGGGGAACACTAAAAAAGTGGGGAACAGTGGGGAACTGACACAAACGAACTCCGATTGGACTCATTCCAGCGGCGTTGGAACCGTCTCGTCGAACCCTAACTAAGATCTCTTAACCCTAAACCCTAAATCATAACCCCTAAACCCTAAATATATTAGGGTTTGGCTTTTAGGGTTTAGCTTTAGGGTTTAGCCTTAGGGTTTAGCCTTAGGGTTTAGCTTTAGGGTTTAGGGTTTAGCTTTAGAGTTTAGGGTTTAGATTTAGGGTTTAGCTTTAGGTTTAGCCTTTAGGCTTTAGTTTTAGGGTTTATAGTTTAGATTTTATGGTTTAGCTTAGGTTTTAGCCTTATTTTTTAGCTTTAGGGTTTAGAGTTTAGGAGTTTGGATTTAGGGTTTAGGGTTAAGAGTTCCTAGTTAAGGTTCGACGAGCCGGTTCCAACGCCGCTGGAATGAGTCCAATCGGAGTTCGTTTGAGTCGGTTCCCCGCTGTTCCCCACTTTTTTTGTGTTCCCCAATGAACCTTCCCCTATATATATATATAATGGTTATGTAGCCTTTGCCAAACGGCTATATTTCCCCCTATAAATACCCAATCAACAAATCTCATTTTATTCATAACAAAACACTCTCCCTTCTCACTCTCTTCAAGTTTTTGAAAATAATATTAAGGATGATTCATCCGGCTCTTGTGTTTGCTGGGGTGCTGATCGTGATACTGCACTATTTGATTTTTAGCCTTCCATTAGAAGAAATTGATTCATATTTATTCTTGGAGATTTTCGTTGTTTTACCATTGTATTTTATTTGTTTGATGATAAGGGTATGATTTGTCATGTTTATTGTACTCATTTCAGAAATAAAATTTTTAGGAATAAAATCATTACATTACCCTACCAACTATTTTACATACATCATCATACACATTTCAACTCGTGCAGTCAAATATCGTGACAAATTCACATATACTATCATTATACTTCGTTTTTTTTTTCACACTCGAAATTTCATGATTGTTTTACATGCTTAAATTTGTCATGTTTCAATTAATACTATATACGCAATCATTAGTATTCGTACTCAAACTCATGCTCATACTCATAACAATACATTTTATACTTATGCTAGTATTTATATTTATATTCATGCATTTCATGCTTATACTTATATTCATACGTTTCATGCTTATACTTATACTCATACTACTCGTACGTTTTATGTTTATACTCATACTTACGTGCATACTCATACTTAAACTTATACTTATGCTCATACTTTCATTCATACTCATGATTCATACATTTGTACTCTTACGCGAGCATAATCCGAGTGATTCGCTTACGTGGGTCCCAAACATACTTAAGCATGGACTTGCTTATATACTACATACTTATACGTACACATTCTTATTTTTTTTTAATTTTGTATACCCTGATTTCGTACACAACTAGTACAAGCTATGCGGATCATGCGACGATCAAAATAATCGCGGGTGCACACGGGATTATAGTGATAGGCGTATGAAAACCATAGAGTGTACTACTGTGTATGGTAAGACACGGAACGTAATATGACACCGAATAACGAGACAGACGTAACGTGGTCAAAGACATGGTGGATACGCCGCTGGTACTTCCTATATATAAGTGTTTTCATCATGTTACCGAACTTTTGTAAGACGTGCCATGAGAAATTCAGTGTTTTGCAGACTTATTTAGACCCGATACAAACTTTAACAACTCACAAATGCATTGCCAAACGCATTATATCCGATTATCCACGACGAGACTTCAATCTTAAACACATCACCTTCGTCTATCCAATACTTATGCTATTCTTATACGCGTTTAATCAATCATTCACCTTTATACTCCTATTATTCTCCATTATTCTTTCCTTTTATACAAACCTCGTTCACAATCAAGTCAGTTTAAACGTTCGAATCCCAACCTACCTCCTTACCTTATAAAACTACCTTGCTAATCTTTATTCATTTTACAACCACCGTAGTGGTCGTTACTTCCAAAACCGTTTTATGTAAAACGTCAAACCTTCTCATTCCTCTTAATAAAACATTTTTTTACGAATATGCGATTTTGTACCATTCTTAAACTGTCCATACCAACTATCTCACTTTTCATCAAAATACATACCGTTTTATACGAAAGCTTCCTTCTTAGGTAACAAGTTTTAAAATACCTCATCATTGAGTTATTCAAACTTATTTAAACTCGCTTGTCTATACACATACACGCACGTTTTACTAATGCTCAATGCCTCGAATCATTTTAGACAAACGAACCCTGTTTACAAACCTATCTTTTCGTTCCTCGAAACTTCATACTTTTCAACATATTTCAGAAACTTCCAAGTCTTGATTTTAGACAATCATTCTTCTAGCCAAAATGCTTTTTCTCCAAGGTCTTCCTCTTAAATAAATTTCGGGACGAAATTTCCTAAAGTAGAGGAGACTGTAACGCCTCGTATTTTCATATTTGTATTTTACTTTTCGAGGCGTTAATCATAATGGTAATACATTTTTTAATCAAATTGTTAATGGATAAACACAATATTTTTATAAGAAACTGAAGGGGTAAGGTCCCAAAAATCCCATAACAAGGGCATAAGACCATACCACAACCTCATCTTTAAGTCTTCCTTTTTTACCTTGCGCGGCCGCGCACTGGTCTTACAAAAGGGAGGCTCAAGAAACAGTCAACAGTCGACACTTGTGCGCCCAAAGGAAAACATAAATCCTTGTGTTTCCTCCCATAAACAAAGGATGGAAATCCTAAAGTAAACACTTCCGCTTAACATCCAGACTTAAATATTATTTACCCAGACTTGGGATTTATTTAGCTGATTCCATACGATAAGGAGTCACACCAGATTGCAACAGTGATCTTCTAGAAGGAGTTCAATCGTGCACCACTAAGACGGTTATAACCGTCTGGACACGTGTCAACTCCCCAGACGTCCCTGAAATCACGATGATAGCATGCCATTGGAGAGTAATCTCCACTTAATCACTTTACACGTGGCAAAACCACATCCATCGATCTAAACCACGATCCGTGTGCTCTCACGTCGGATCGAGGAGCTGGACAGAAGGAAATGCAACCACTTAAGGTGTTAGCATCTTCCGTCAACTTTTCACTAACGGGTTTTCCCGCCCAAAGACTCCCGGCTATAAATATGAGAACTATGCAGGTGTGAAATTCAAGTTACAGACACTTCTCAAATACATCTTCTTCTTCATAATCACACCGGAGTCGGGTCAATGAGAGAACCCGTTTCTCCCCTTGGCGAGGCTAACGGTGCTTCTTTTTTGCAGAATTATCGGAGAAGAAGATCAACTATCACCGAATCAAACGAGAGGAAACCCACCTTTTTATGCAGATTCAAACCCCCTAGATTATTGATTCCGATCGATTAATCTAGTGTTTCTTCAGAAACCGAAAAACTATACAAAGATATTTTTCTAATAATTTTTAGCGTAAAACTATACAAAAGAAATTTTAATAATTTTTAGAAATTTTTTTAGCATAGGTCCCTTTTATAAAAAGTGTTTGTTTTAATCCATAGTATTCAAAAAAAACGGGTGAATAGTGTGAACAGGGCACTATTCATTCAGCATGTTCCCAGAGACGCAAATTTGGAGAATTTTCCCACTTGTTCACCAACTGGCATGCCTTCTTACACGTTTAGATCACCACCTACCACCTCCATCTATAAATACAAGACCCCTAGACTCCATTTTCACTTGTTAATCACTTCTATAACATCAAAATCACCCTCAAATCTCTGGAAATTTAAGATCAAGCTGAATTCTCTCAAGAACCAAAGTGTGTTCATACTCACATTTCTTCATCTTTTCTTCATCAAATCTTCTTCGACAAAGCTTGGATCTTCTCTAGGATTGTTTCCCTCAGTTTATCTTATCAAACTAAGGTATAACAACATCATTTCATGATCCAAACTCTCTGCTTTTATGATTAGTCTTATACTTTATCTATATTCATACTAACATGCATGAAACTTATATCCTCCATACTTCTAATCAAAACCATGTTCAAGACACTTAAGTATGATTAATTCTCATTAGTTTAGAGGTGTGAAAACCCTCTTAACTTTCTGTTATTAATGACTAACATAACTACAAATATTAAAACCATCCAAATCTATCATAGTTCTTGTGGTGGCAAGTGTTTTGGTTAAACCAACTGAGCCTACCATAATTCTTGTGATAAGATTTGGGTTTTGGTTAAGCTAACTTAATTACAAACTCTATTATTATGTTGTTATTTTCCTTTCAATCCGATCATGCTTGTATTGATAAGAGATGAGTAATTTATACCGTCCGATCATACTTGTATTGATATGTGATACAATCCGATCATACCTATGGTGATAGGTGATGGTTAATCTTACCGTCCGATCATCTTCGTATTGATATGTGATTTGGACATAACATAACAACCTAACTCTTGGACTTAACTTGCAAAGGACTTAACATATAAACTATATATATATATATCCTCATACGTAATATATACTATGAACATCTACCTATATACTTTGCATCTTAAATTTCAATCCGAATCCTCCTTAAGCACTCCAATTCTCACACCTCCATTTACCCCATATAGGGTGACCACGGTGTTCCAACCTTCAATTCTCAAACTCTTCACAGGATTTCCAAAGAAGACTTAGCAATGTCGTGAGTACACTTGACCCATTTTCCTTTTAATACACTTTGGGTGCAACATGTTTACTTGTTAAAATGCACAATTTACAAACATGTTTTTATTCATCCGATCCGTATACATGCCTTGTTATGCTTAAGTTCATACAAGACTACATACTACTTGTTAACTCGGCTTAAACAATTATAGCGCTATAGGAGTAGCACACCACCCGACGGGGTTTTGTTAACTTTTATACTATACGGTCTCGGTTACTTCGGTATCGAGGGATGCTATTTATTATACATAACGGTCTCGTCACTCTTGTGGCGAGGGATGTGAAATACTAAATACTAGTGGACACTAGAGTTGACATATTGTATTGCATGATAGTTTGACTTTGTATACCAAATGCTATGTTGGATTGAAAATACTTTTTATGCACACGACACGAGTCTAAAACTTGTGTACTCGCCAATACCTTTGTATTGAACAATGCTTTTAAAACATGTTGCAGGTTTAGCGATGATGTTAATGATGCATGGAATCTAGTAGGATGCTTAGATACACACTTTAAATTTTGTATTTTATTTGTGTTGTATTTCATTATTCATGTTGTATTTGTTTCAAACTCTTGTAATTGATTCTTTAGAAACGAAATGAAATTCACTATTTAAATACTTGACACAAATATTAGTGTTATGATGTCTCGAGCAGTCTATTTCGTCTCACTCCGATGTTTCCGCCATCGGTTGGGGTGTGACACTCGTGCACACATCATATACGAATTTAATTATTTATTTATTTATATTGAATCTGCTTTATTGGTTTATCATATTCAAGTAATCTTAACACAATCATGTGTTAAGATAATGATACACAAATTCATGTCATATCTCAGTGTATCTCTTAACAGTTCCTACAACATCGATCGAGCATTTCTTGATCTTTTCGATCGAAAAACATTATTCAATTGTTTCATTTTCAATCAAAAATCCTACTAGATTGTTTGAAACAAACATTCAAGATTTACTTCATTGAACTTTCATTTGGTTTCAAGCATGGTGAACTCATTCAGTCACCGTTATTATTATTTCGATCACTACGACACCTTATGGAGTCGCTATAAACTTGTAGCTTGAGCTAATCTATATATAGCTTTCGCTTGACTCATCCTTGAAAGTGGTCTTAATACAACTACGCGTTAAGACAATGATACACTAAACTCTGTTGTATATCGGTGTATCCTTGTAATTCGATATATGTCAACCCATTGCTTTTTCTCAGTTGACAAATCATTTTCGTACTTCTATTTCATTCGAGCTTGTTGATTCTAAGTCTTCCTCAGTTGACAATCAAAGTAAATTTTCTATTGACAGTGAATTCTATTGTTTCTAAAAAACATTCACAACTTGTAAACATTCACATCTATTGATCATATATCTCTTTTAACTTGAACCTAATCACCTTAAAAAACTATATCATTTCATCTCATTTGACATCGACTTCTTGAACTAATTCAGTTAAACCATTGAGCCCTATTTGTTGAAAAACACGTATTCATTTGAACATATCTTAAAACTGTACTTATTGACTAAGACTTGACATAACTCTAAAAGAGATATCGTAGCCCAAATCTCGAGGACGAGATTTAAAACAAGGTGGGGAGGATGTAACGACTCGCCCAAAAATGTTCTAAAACGCTCCGTAAGTGAAAACCCGGATCCCTGAAACCCTAATGTTCATTGAAAACCAAGAAATTTAGAAATCTGGATTTCACGCGGGCCGCGTAAGACATAAGGGTAGTCTACGCGGGCCACGACAGATCGAAAATCAGCGGATAAGCATGAAGGCCACGTGTCGTCACACGTGTCAAGACCACCGATGACTCAGCAACCTCCGATCTGATCCAAACTCCCTCGCGAGCCGCGTAAAGTTTCTTTTGAGTTTACGCGGGCCGCGACAAGCCCAGTTTCAGCCCTATAAGTAAGGAATTCGAGTTCAGTTGAAATTCGCTCAATTCTTTTCTTCTTTTAGCTTCTATTATAGCAAAATTATAGCTCGGGTATTATACTCTAAATCCCGAAACTCTGCCCGTTATTAGAGTAATAACTCTAGTCACTGGTACGATACTTTATCCGATCGATTTAAACCGATCCGATGGATGTTTAAGTGCTGCCAATATCTGGCTATACTTTGTCATTCGTTGTGAGGGTTTTGATCTCGTGATTATCGTTAAAGTTTAATTGAGTTAATACACTAATGCGAGTTCCGTTGTGGCTAGAAATTAGAACTTGTAATCAGTGAGCTACTAAGCTAGAAAACTTAGCGATTAAGTAAACTTAATAGTTAAGGAAAACTTAGTGGTTAAGTAATAGTTAAGATAACTTAGCGGTTAAGAAACCTTAATAGATAAGTTAAACTTAATCAGCTAAGTAAGATTAATTAATCAGTTAAGTATGATTAATTAAGTTAAGTATGATTAATTAATCAGCTAAGAAAGATTAATTAAGTTAAGCGAGATTAATTAAGCTAAGCATGATTAATTAAGCTAAGCGAGATTAATTAAGCTAAGCGAGATTAATTAAGCTAAGCAAGATTAATTAAGCTAAGCGAGATTAATTAAGCTAAGTAAGTAAATTAAACACCTAAACAGATATATATGGAAATAAATATATATGAGATAGATAATATCAAACGAAGATACAAGAAGATATATATAGGGGTAGGAAGCTTCCTAGAAAATGTATAGGTAACTTCCTAGAAAAGCTATATGAAATTTCCTAGAAATACAAAGGAAACTTCCTAGAAATTTCATATTTCCTACCTATAAATAGGAAGTTTAGGATTCATTTTTCTTTGCTCATTCCTTCTATTCTTCTCTCTATACGTTGGTGTTCTAACCAATAATCACCAAAGCGATGTTCTGTCCGATCGATTCGGGAACCAACTAATGAATGCCAAAGTACTGTACTTTGTGAATTTCGTTAAACGAATGCCAAAGTGCTGTCTAAACAAGACTATACTTTGTGAATTTCATTAAACGAATGCCAAAGTGCTGTCTAAACAAGACTATACTTTGTGAATTTCGTTAAGGTTCTAATCTTATGACCATCGTTAGGTTTGATGTGGTTTTACACTAATACGTATTCCACTCTGTTAAACTAAATGTTTAACTACCCGAAACTCTACACCATACTCTTACAATCAAAATGGATGCTTAATCATCAGAAGATTCAGAACTGTAAACTAGATGCTTGTTTAAACAAGACTATATGCTAACAAGGTGAGTCATTCTCTTTTTATCAATAATGTTTTACAATACTCCAAGACTTTTTAAAAGTTATAATTACAGGGATTAAGTCATGGTTATCTTGAATCACTGGCTAGTGGGGTATTGTGCACATTACTAATTTCTCACGGTTAGGTTCATTGACCTAACAGTGATAATCATCACTACTTTGGTGAAAGGACCCAATAGTGGTATGACCATCGTCACCAGGAGGTGACACGGTGCCTGATAAAAATAAGATAGTAGCCATTGTAATCGCTCTTATGCTGTAATTTATAACAATGTGTCTTTTTGTACAAACTGAATGAACCTTTTTAAAAACGCGTTTCAGGTAATGACAGTAGATTGGAATAAGAGTGATGATACGGCATCGAAAGGCTTAAAGAAGTGGCTTATTTTATCAATTGAATTAAATTAAGAAAACATGGTTTCATATATTCGGGTTTATCCCTTATTAAAGCTACCTTTGTAAAAGATGGGTTTTATCCCATCTATTTAATAAATAAAATCCAGCGTTTTCTAAACTCTGATAATTTTTCCTAACTCACGGTCCTGATGAACATTTCCGCTGCAATGTTTTGAAAATAACCACCGGTACCACTGAACTGGTTCGCGGCTCCCGATTCCGTCCAGGGTGGGGTCGGGGGTCGTGACAACTGCCGATATCTCATCCTTCTTATCTTGCTATTAAACGAGGTATAATAGCTAATAAAATATGTTTAACTTTTGAAGTCTATATATTCTCTAACTTTTGAAGGTTTTTTATATGCTTCTTTTGAAGGTTCTTTATATGCTTCTCCATCTCCGTTGAGTTTGAAAGACGGAGAATGAAAACGATGCTATCTCCGTTGAGTTTGAAAAACACAACCGTTTGTTAATTTTAATGAAGCAATGAAGAATGAATTTGCAAACGAACAGTTTCTTCATAGATTCCGTCCGGTTTCAAAGTCGGTTAAGGATTACGAGTGTTCTAGACTCGTTCAAGGCATGCTTGTTTTTGCGATTTACAGAAATAAGGATGCATTCCATGGTAAACGATGCAACTGATGAAACCGGAGTTATTATCTCGGTTGTTTAGTACTTCCGAGATGATTCAAGTGAGTCCTATAAAGCAAAGTGTCTGTCTATTCAATTGAGAGGAATCATTGCATTACATCCCTGTTGAAAACAAGTGGTTGTAATGATGGGACCCTTGATTTGAAACGCATAATGTGAAACACACGGATTGTAATTCATGAAAATTTTCACTCAAAAACTATTGATTTAATCAATAAAGCAATTCTAATAATTATGGTTTTAGAAAACATATCAAGATTATATGTCCATGTATTTAATGTCCAAAGGTAATAAAAGGAGGGGAGAAGCATCGGCCAATCACATGTCACTACCATCACAATATTGCATTTAGTATTTTAAATAGTCTTAAAGTTAATTATACTTTTACAGTTTACTTTTTCATTTGCCAAACAATTTTACTTTTAGCACTATTCTTTATTAGTTTAAGGGGAAAGTTCTTGTACAAATAAAGTTAACGTACTAAACGTACGAATAGAATGAAAAGGACAAAAAATACTGTTGGTGCACTTGTGTCTGTACTTTGTCCGTATTTTGTCATGATACGAAACGATGTCTTTGTTAGTCTTGTAAGTTTGACCAAGTCAACCATCCTCCGGTTTGACTTGGCCAAACAGTTAACAAATTGGTTGTAATATGTCTGTGTCGAAGGATGTGTCATCGAAGGATTGTTTATATCCTTCGATGAGCTCGAAAGATAAACCTTCGATGGATGAACTTCGAAGGATATCATCCTTCGAGGTATATGAGATCCTTCGATAGGTTTCTGGTCGACAGATGATCTTACGATCAGTCTGTCTGATCCTTCGACCAGACGAGCTGTGTTGGGTATAAATACCCATGTGTTGTGTTCACTTTCTAAAGGAGATAGATAGAGTGCAGAAAATACAGAGAACACACACACTGAGAGAGTTTGCAAAACAGATTTGTAAACATTGCATTGTAACAGACCTTTCATACGTATTAATACAGAGGTGTTAATCGTTGAAGATTGTGTGTTGTGTTTGTGCTTGTTCTATCTCGGTTTGCATGCTAGCTTGGATTCCGCACTTGCTAGTGTGTTAGACATAACAAGGAATAGGTTTAACCTCAACCTCCGAGGGACCTACAAGTGGTATCAGAGCCGTGGCTCTTTTCCTAGTTAAAAACCGAGTTTACAAGACTTTGGAGTGTTTGGACAAAACTCACTTGGTTTTCGCAGCCGTTTTTACTGTTTTTCTCGCTTATCTTTACGTTAAAACGTGTTCTAAACTTACCGGGTGTGTTAAGGAACGGGTTGGGTAACTTAAAAACTTGTTTTTGAGGTGTTTGGTAATTTCCGGCCAAAATTCCGGCTTCTCCGGTGATCGGTTTCTGGGTTAGATCTGTCCTTTTTGGGGTATATTTTATTTGTTTCAAAATCTGCTTTGGCAGAAAGTATGGTCTGAACATACCTTCTGCCGAAAGTTTCTACCAACCCATCAACTTTTTCACCAACCTGTCTCATTTGTCAACTGTGTCAGGGCAGTTCGAAAGATATCCTTCGAAGTCGAAAGATCATCTTTCGATCAAAGGAGGTTCGATAGATAATCATCCTTCGAACATCCTTCGAAGTCTGTGACTTATCCTTCGATCCAAGGAATATTTTCGAAGGATACATCTTTCTTTTTACTGCTCTTATTCGAAAGACAAGGATCCTACGATTGGGGAGTCTTTCGAAATCATTGTTCGAAACTCAACAGTAATCTTTCGAACACTGTTGATCCTTCGAACAAGTGTTGATCTTTCGAACTTAGTCTGTTTATGTTTAACAAGTTTGTGATTTTCAGGTTTTATTATTCTTGATCAAAAATGAATCCAAGATGGGGTACTCCGGTAAATACAGACATGTATTTTGGTACTCCGTCTCCCGCACCGGTATCTTCTAATGCAACTTCTACCGGTCAATGGGCATTCGTATCAAATCAAACTCCAAGTATTCAAAGCATTCTCTTAAGCGAGAGCGAAACCGGAAGTTTGAATCGGCCTCCAAAGTTGATGCACTTATACGAATATCCAGGATGGATTGATAGATTTCATACATACGTTCTTGGTCAAAAAACAGAATTGTGGTTGCGGTTCATTACAGATTTCGATCAAACAATAGAGGTTGCCGCATCATCTGCTGCTACGTTTGCAGATCTTACGGAAGATCAGAAGAAGGTCTATGATTTGGAAAAGAAGGCATATGCCATTCTTACTCAGGCGTTAAGTAAAGATATTTATCATCAATTTGTCAGTTACAAGACGACAAAGAGGTTGTGGGACGCGTTGAAGACAAGGGGCGTAGGAAATGAAGCGACACGTCAATTGAGAAACGACCTGCTAAAGAAAGAGTTTGATGGTTTTACTTGTATGGAGAATGAGTCGTTAGGTGATTTGACAAGTCGATTTAATCATTTGCTGACTGAATTGGCAAATTTTGGGGTTGTTACAACTTCAGCAGAGATTGTAAAAAGGTTTGCAGATGCGTTGCCACCTCAATGGAATACTTTCTTGGAAATCATGAAGTACAATGGTACTTTAGCTACAACGAGCTTCAACGACTTTGTTCAACTCCTGGAAAACAAGAATCAGGAAGAAACTCTCAAGGCAAAAAGAGTTCCCGTGCCACAAAATCCTGAAATGTATTATGGAACTTCTAGCACTTCTACAAAGCCTTCTTCACACGCTCCAATTCAAACAGCGTTTGTGTCTAGCACTGACATGTATGGCAATACTATCCAAGTTCCGGTCAAGCCTCCTGCAACAGACATGTATGGAAATCCGCTTGAACCAGTTCCCCAACTAGCACCACAACAGCAAAGCCAACGACCTATCAGAGCAACTGATATGTTCGGAAATCCATTACCTGTTCGATCTACCGGACCAACAGACATGTATGGGAATCCACTTCCTCCTCAATCTACCATACCAACAGACATGTATGGGAATCCACTTCCTCCTCAACAGCAAGCTTGTTATGGAAGCACATCATCTGCTGGTCAACAATCAAAGCCAAATACAGTATGGCTCGACACCTCAAGCTTTTCTAAAGTCAGTGTGGAAGTAGCAAAGGAACACATGGAGCTGCTAAACACTTTGGTGAGCGCATACTGTGGATTAGTGGAAGGTCGGATTGGTAACATTAATCTGACAGAAGAAGACTATCAGCAGATCGATAAAGAGGAGATGGAGATGATGGACATCAAGTGGGCCTTTGCCAGTGCTGTTAGGCGAGCAAAGGATTTCATGGAAAGAACAGGCAGAACCAGCTTGGAGAGCAAGAAAGACACCAAGTATGGGTTTGATAAGCAGGCTGTTAAGTGTTTCAATTGTGGTGAACGTGGTCATTTCAAGCGTGAATGTACGAGGCCATCTCAACATGGGAACCAAAATCCTTTCAGAGGTCAAGGCAACAGGGCAAATCAGAACCAAGTAAGGAACAACGAGCGCACACTGGTGCCTGTCAACAACCAGAGTCAAGCAGGACCATCTAATGCCAATCAGGCACTTGTGGTTCAAGTAGATGAAGGCTGTGATTGGTCAATCCAGTTGGGAAATGATGCTCCAGATGGAACAGCGTGTTTTGCTGAAGTCGTTAAGGATTTAAATCACGCCAGTGGTGGAGAATCTTCCACCAATGGTGATGAATCTTCTGAGGATGAAGACAGTTCTGGTTATAGTGGAAGCTCAGATGAAGAATCCTCCACTTCAGGCAATGATCAGGTGGATGAGACATCGAGTGCGTCAGTCGATGCGGACATTGATGAGATTTTGGAAGAAGCTGCAGCAGGAACTCAAAGAAGATCTATTTTGGTGGATCAAGCTGCTTATTCTTCGTCTTCTCTCCATTCAGCCTTTATGGCTAATGTCGACAGTTCATCAAGTCAGGTATGTGTCGATGAACCCACTGCTGCTATTTGTGATAATTGTGATAAATTGCATGTTAGATGTACTGATTTGGATGCAAACATGTCTGAGTTGCAAGGCAAACATGATGCTTTACAAGCTAGTTTGTTTGACTTGCAAGACAAACATGTTTCGTTGAATGATAAGTGGTGTGAATTGCAAAGCAAACACGAGGCTTTGCAAGAGAAATATGATGTGACATTCATTCACAACCAGAAGTTGACCGTTGATCTTTCCAAGTGCACTGAAGCCAACATGTTTTATGAAAACCATGAAAAGGAATTTAAATCAATGATTGAAACGTTAAAGAAAGATAAAACAGAGCTGACAAAAATGGTTTCCAGAAAACAAACTGACATTAATTTGTATATAACTCGTCTTGAGGTAATGCAAAAGGAAATGGCTTGTGTTAAAACTGAAAGTGAGGCGATCCGACTCAAGTTAGATAGTTATTTGAGCTCTAGCTATGTGTTGGATCACATCATTGACGTTCAGAAAGAGAAACGGGATGTCACATGCATAGGTTACAAGAAATGTCCACCACCCGTGAGAAACAATTTTGATGCACTGCCTGATGAGGAGTACAGAACTCACTTTGAACCATCGGTTCCTTTGGATGTTAATGAATTTGCAGTAGGACTCGGATACAAGAAAGAAGCTTCATCAGATTCGGATGTGTCAGCAGATACATGTGTGTCTTCTGCTGAACAGAATCAGGATCCTCCAGTTGTTGTTGAGGATGCTGATTCCTCTGATGATGAATCTGATGATACTGATTCAGCAAAGTCTGATGCGGTGATAAACGAAGAGGACATACCTCTTGAGAATCATATTCTGTGTGATCCTCCTGCAAAACCCGCTAAGACTGTTGCAATCGAGTCCTCGTCTGAAAAAGAGTCGGAAAGTGTGGATTTGCTGTACACTCTTGTTGGTGATGATAAAATTTATTCTGACAAAGATTTTCCTATTAAGAATGTTAATCAATCATTAATCAGTAAAGTCTTTGAAAATTCAACAAGTAAGTTTTTGGGTAAGAAAGGATCACACATTGTGGTAACACAGTGCCCTCCTATCCCAAAGGCTGAAGTTAGAAAACAATTTGGCAATCAGAAACTACCAACAGAGAATAAGCAGCAAAATCATACCAAACCAAGAGGTAAAACACCGACTCAAAGTCAAAGGAAGCCGAATCAGAAGAAGAACAAGAATGTGAACTTTGTGAAATCTAAGGGAACGGACAAAATTGCAACGTTTGAAAATCAATCTAATTTAGATTTTGTCAAGAAAGCAACAGTGATGAAAAGGAATGAACCAAATAGTTCAAAACCCAGTACCTCGGGATCACAAAGTTCATCATCGGCAAGACGATCACATGATACTTCGGGGTTTGTTGAACGAAGATCATGTTTTGAATGTGGTACAATTGGACACATAATTCGAAATTGTCCGTATCTTCATAAATTAAAAGCCAAAGAAGATGATCCCCGTGAACACAATCACCAAAAGCGATCGGTTTCTGTAAAACAAGATCCCCGACTTGTAAGAGTAAGGGAAAAGAAACAGAAACGCCAACAAGTCAAGGTGGTTGAAAAGGCACTTAAAACTGAAGTGGTTCAAAAACAAACGGTTCCAGTTAAACCATAAAGTTTAAAATTTTCAAAAACTTCAAACAATCACGAAGTTAAATTTTCAAACAATCGAACTGATAAATTTCAACAGACATGGAAACCTAAAATAACCACAAATTCAGGGGGACCATCACAATTTTCGAATCATCAAAGAATAGAAGTTATTGTTGTTGATGAAAATGGAAGACCCAAGACCACAATGGCTTTGGTCCCCATCTCCAACTAATTATGTGAGTTCATGTGCAGGGTGTTCCAGGAGGAACTATCAGTAGTCATTGGATTGTTGATAGTGGGGCATCCAGGCACATGACAGGCGACATGAAGCTTCTCTACGACGTCAAATCTATTAGAGGAGGTTATGTTGCTTTTGCTGGAGATAAAGGCGGATATATTACGGGTGAAGGAATGATTTCCAACGGGGTTGTTAGCTTTGATAAGATCAACTTTGTACAACAACTTGATCACAATCTTCTTAGTGTTTCTCAAATTTGTGATAAGCAGTTCTCAGTACACTTTGATGCAAATGGATGTTATGTGCTGAAACCCGGCTTCAAAATTCCGAAAGAATGGATTCTCTTGTCGGCTCCAAGGATAAATGATCTGTATGTCCTTGATATGAGCCAAGCTATCACAACGTCTGCACAAGCAACTTGTTTCGTTTCCAAAGCCACAGAAAAAGACACAATCTCTTGGCACAGACGAATGGGTCACATTCACTTACGCAAAATGAATCATTTGGTGTCAAATGAATTGGTGAATGGTGTTCCTCTTAAAAACTTCCATCTTTAAGACGTCTGTGTCTCGTGCCAAAAAGGAAAACAAACGAAGAAGCGACACCCTACAAAGAAGATCAACACGGTGGCTGTTCCTCTTGAACGTTTGCACATGGATTTGTTCGGTCCTGTCAAGCACAAAAGTATTAGGAATGATCAATACTGCCTCGTGGTAACTGATGATTATTCAAGATTTTCTTGGGTGGCGTTCATGGCACATAAGAGTGAAACCTTCGGTATAATAAAAAACTTGATCATTCAGATTGAGAATCTCTATAATTTGAAGGTTAGGCGGATACGTAGCGACAATGGTACTGAATTCAAAAATCATGCCATGGCGGAGTTTTGCACTTCAAAAGGTATTCTTCACGAATTTAGTGCAGCTTATACTCCTCAACAGAATGGCGTCGCTGAACGTAAGAACCGCACATTGATCGAGACTGCTAGGACTATGTTGGTAGAGTCACAATTGCCGATTCCATTTTGGACTGAAGCTGTGGCCTCTGCATGTTATACGTTGAACCGAGTCCTTACAGTCAAAAGGCACAACAAGACCTGCTTTGAGCTTATTAACAAACGGAAACCAGATTTGTCATATCTTGAACCGTTTGGAGCTCCGTGCACAATAATCGATCCTAATGGAAAGTTTGGGGCAAAAGCAATTGATGGATACTTTCTTGGGTATGCCACCCCGAACTTAAGAGTCTGGAATCTAGAGACTAAAAGGGTCGAGGAATGGTCTGAAGTCAGAGTACAAAGGCACACTTTACCAGTCAAATGTCCTGGTCAGCCTTGGATGTTTGAGTACGATGACTTTTTCAATTCGATCAATGTTGAAGCAGTTGAAGAAAATGCTGCAGCAAGAATGTTTTTCGAGAGTGATAATGCAACAGATTCACCGTTGGTTCGTCCAATTCTTGTCAATCAAGAACCATCTTCGGTGAACAATAATGCTCTCGACAATGAGGATTTTCACGATGCTACCGAATTGAATGAATCTTCAGAGGATGATGAATTTCTCGATGCAGATCAAGAAGCTCCAACAACAGCAGTACATGGTACTTCAGAAGGTACACCTCCAGTGGATGTCCCTAGAACAGCTGAAGCTACTGCATCATCCTCTTCGTCAATTCCGGGCCTTGAATTGATTGTTGATCTCAATCTCAACAATCTGGGTACAAATATTCCAGTTCAAGATAATCCAGAAACAAGGATTCACAATACCCATCCTCAACAAAACATCATCGGAAATGTACAAAGTGGCGTTCAAACAAGAAACATGTTGCGGAACAACAACAATGCAGGCTTGTATGCAGATATCCGAGAATCAGGTCAACAAAATGATTGGTCTTTCGCGTGTTATGTCTCACAGGAAGAGCCAAGAACTTGGAAAGAAGCTTTGAAAGATAACTCATGGGTTGAAGCAATGCAGGAAGAGCTGCAACAATTCCAGAAGCTTGGTGTCTGGAAACTCGTAGAGAAACCTGCTGGTTACAAGAAGATTGGTACCCGTTGGGTGTTTAAATGCAAAAAGGATGACCGTGGAGTCGTTATTCGAAACAAAGCAAGGCTAGTCGTTCAAGGTTTTCGTCAGATTGAAGGGATCGACTACAACGAAGTGTATGCACCTGTTGCACGTCTAGAAGCAATTCGGATTTTTTTGGCTTATGCCTCATTCAAAGGTTTCAAGGTATACCAGATGGACGTGAAAAGTGCATTCTTACATGGTGTGGTGGAAGAAGAGGTGTACGTCGAACAGCCTCCAGGTTTTGAAGATCCTATCCATCCCGATCGGGTTTGGTTGCTCAACAAAGCTCTCTATGGTCTACATCAAGCACCGCGAGCTTGGTACGCAACCTTATCTAATTATTTGCTGGAAAATGGATTTCGCAGAGGTCTTGTCGACTGTACTCTTTTCATCAAAGAACAAGATGGAGATCTTCTACTGGTACAGGTATACGTTGATGATATTATTTTTGGTTCTACTAATGATGTTTTGTGTAGGAATTTCGAGCGCATTATGCAGGATAAATTTGAGATGAGTGCTATGGGGGAAATGACTTTCTTTTTGGGCCTACAAGTACAACAAACAGAGTCTGGGATATTCATACATCAGACTAAATATGTTGGTGACATCTTGAGCCGGTTCCAGATGTCTGATGCAACGCCCATCGGTACCCCATTGCCACAAAATCACGGAATTACTCCAGACTTGAAGGGTGAAGCTACTAGCCCCTCATACTACCGCGCGATGATCGGATCTCTTATGTACCTCACAGCATCAAGACCAGATATAATGTACCCAACGTGCCTGCTTGCCAGATATCAAGTCAACCCGAAGGCCTCACATCTTGCAGCTGTAAAAAGGATTTTTCGTTATTTGAAGGGTTACCCTGACACCGGTCTATGGTACCCTAGGGATAATAACTTTGAATTGATCGCATTCAGTGATTCTGATTTTGGCGGATGCAAAATCGACGGCAAATCCACAACGGCTGGATGTCAGTTTTTGGGAAATCGCCTAGTCACATGGCAGTGCAAGAAGCAGACGTGCGTCGCTACATCAACATGCGAAGCTGACTACATTGCTGCCTCAAGTTGTTGCTCCCAAGTCCTATGGATCCAACAACAAATGCGTGACTACGGTTTTGAATTCCTAACTACTCCTATTTACGTTGATAATTCTGCTGCCTTACAGATCACTAAAAATCCTGTGCAGCATTCAAAGACTAAGCACATCGAAATTAAGTATCACTTCATACGTGATTGCTTTGAGAAAAGGCTAATCGATGTTGCTTATGTCCACACCGATGACCAACGTGCCGACCTTTTTACCAAAGCATTTGACAAATCAAGATTTGACTACTTATTACTGGTAAACGGCATTAAGGTCAAGCAAGAGTAAAACCAACATCGGAAAATCATTTTTGTAAATACCTTTGTGTTTTAAATTTGTCTTAGTTTATTGATTTTAGGGGGAGTTTGATGTAAATCCAAATTTGAAAAATCCAAAAACATCGAAAAATTTCAAAAACTCAAAAACAATAGAAAAACAAAAATGAGTTTCCTGGCGAGCAAAAGAGAAAATGATAGTACATCAGTGGTCTGTCTAAACCTCTATAAACCTTAAATGCAAAACGATAAGCAGCTCTATATAAGATGTATCGGTAGGCTCACAATCATTTTAAAGTGTGCAGGGTGATATAAACTTAAATCGACTGAAGATCAGGTGGGAACCATTCATTGGCATATGGTCTTAGTACCGAAATTTCGTTTGAGAGATTGCCGAGGTTCTGAGATATTCGGTCTTTATGCTGCTTATCATCTGGGTATCATGGTTGTATCTTTTTCCGAAAAATAACGGGGACGCAAGTCTAGATCTTCCATGATACTATACATACGTGTACATATTGCATACGACCTCAATAAGTGATCAACAATCACATGTCCAATCAAAATAAGTGATAATATATCACATTTATCCGGGAGTCAAGTTCGTCTCTCTGCTGTACGAAAGTACTGACCTGTTCACGGACTTGCTCCTGTGCCCTCATGCATATGAAAATCAAGTTCCTCATCAATAAGTGATTCTATCACAAAGGGCTTGTTTTCAAATCAAAATAAGTGAGAATCTCACATCATATACGGTCAAACAGATGATAATCGGTATACTCACCGGTAAGATGAACCCTCGTGCATACCTTGATACGGGAATGTGTCGTGATGTGGATGAACACCGGTCGGTAAGTATAAATCATACCTTAACGTATCCCCTCGCCATGATTACATCTGATAAGTTGAGCTTAAGTGGACAACAATACCGATAATTGTTATAGGATGCTTATCTTAATGTTAACTAATTGAACAAAGAGAGTGTTTTGACATGACCGTACACTGATATGATTCTCTTACCCTCGAAACTCACAAAAAGAATGTCTGTAAATATTTAATTAATGCTTTCAGTTTCTGCTTCTTTTGTATATATTTATTTACTGCTTTCTGTCTTTACATTTCAAATATTCAAAATACCAAAAAGATTTTAGGTATGTTTTAATTTAAACTTTATAAAAGCCAAAAAGATTTTATTTCTATTTTATTTTCGATCGTACGATGTTGGAACTCGAGTCTTCGTTACCTGAAACCTGAACGAAAACCGAAACGACTAAACCTTCATAAACGGTCGAAATTTGCAAGTGTTGAAAGTTAAAATTGAAATTGATAAAATTTGTTAAAACTTTCAAACTGTCGGACGGTGTTTGATTAAACAATGGTCACATGTGTGTCGTTTGCTTATGATATTCCAGGCAGTTGTTCTCATTACGCGTTTAGATTTCTTGCATGTGCAGATTCTAAAGGCAAGGAGAACATGGTCGATGACAAGCTTCGGAATGAAGACACGACGTGAAGGCACTCAAATGATAAAGATGATCGAGTTGCCGCTGACCATCATCAACACTACAAGGATCTCAATTCATAAAGAACAAGTATTTCACGAGCATAACTCAAGGGGGAGCTTATGTTAAGGGGGAGTTTGTCAACACACTTCCTACATGAAACGGGGAGTTTGTTGGTACACTTTCTGCTTTCAAGACGTGAAGACTTTAAAGATCTTCCAACATTGAAGACTTGAAAAGACATCAAAGACTTGAAGACACGAGGGACCTACAAGAATTAAGATCGAGACAAAGATCGAGACAAAGCTACAGCCAAGGGGGAGTTTGTTGGTGCACTTGTGTCTGTACTTTGTCCGTATTTTGTCATGATACGAAACGATGTCTTTGTTAGTCTTGTAAGTTTGACCAAGTCAACCATCCTCCGGTTTGACTTGGCCAAACAGTTAACAAATTGGTTGTAATATGTCTGTGTCGAAGGATGTGTCATCGAAGGATTGTTTATATCCTTCGATGAGCTCGAAAGATAAACCTTCGAGGTATATGAGATCCTTCGATAGGTTTCTGGTCGACAGATGATCTTACGATCAGTCTGTCTGATCCTTCGACCAGACGAGCTGTGTTGGGTATAAATACCCATGTGTTGTGTTCACTTTCTAAAGGAGATAGATAGAGTGCAGAAAATACAGAGAACACACACACTGAGAGAGTTTGCAAAACAGATTTGTAAACATTGCATTGTAACAGACCTTTCATGCGTATTAATACAGAGGTGTTAATCGTTGAAGATTGTGTGTTGTGTTTGTGCTTGTTCTATCTCGGTTTGCATGCTAGCTTGGATTCCGCACTTGCTAGTGTGTTAGACATAACAAGGAATAGGTTTAACCTCAACCTCCGAGGGACCTACAAATACGCGGTGGCATTTTTGTAATTATCTGCTTGTAGGTTAATTATCAAAATTACTCTACAAATGATACTGTAGAGTAATTTTGATCATGTAGAGTAATTTTGTAAAATGTTCATTAGAGTAATTTTGGTCTTGTAGAATAATTTTGATCAAAATTATCAAAATTAATCTACAAATGATACTGTAGAGTAATTTTGTAAAATGTTCATTAGAGTAATTTTGGTCTTGTAGAGTAATTTTGATCAAAAAACCATACCTTAGCAGAAAAAAACGCCAAAAAAACCTAACCCCCCCCCCCCCCACCCCCCAAAAACCTAAAAAAACCTACACAAGTTTTTTCGTCACAGATTACTACACTTTTACGATGAATTTCCTAAAAAAATTCAAGATTTTGTTACAAATTTTCGATGCATCCATGACGAAAAATAAGAAAACCCTAATTAATTGACAGTTGCGTCACAAATTTGTCGGAAATAACCTACAAAAGGTTAATTATTATTCTTTACCGAATAAATATTTATATAAGCCAAAAAAATAAGGGAAAATGAAATCGTTTTCTACACATTTATGACGAAAAATAAAAAAATCCTAATTAATTGACAGCTGCGTCACACGTTTATGTGTAGTTTGCAAGAAATTTTTTTTTTTTTGTTAGAATATGCATATATAGGTTCTAAGAAAGTTGCAGTTGTTGCTTCATTAGATTTTGTAAATTTCCACAGTTCAAGGAACATTGGACACACCTCACATTCCTTATATACGAATTGTTGTTTGTATAATAATTAACTTGATATAAAACTTAAAAAATTTGTTGACAAATCAACTCTACTAAATTATATGTAGATTATACGTTCTTTCATTTCATTCTTGACTTCAGAATTGTCTTCAGTCCACAGGAGACTAAGATATATAGCAAGTCTTCCTTCATTTAGTCCAACCTGGAAATTTATGTTTGTGGAAGATTAGGATATGACCAAGTCTTCAAAAGCAATATATATAAACTAGAGCAAGGAAACTATCTCCTAGACAACCATAAACACAAAGAATATATGGCACCTCTTTCCCTTTCAATCATCTTACTTGCTACATTTACAGTTTCCTATACCTTAAACGTTGTTGGTTCTTCAAATGAAGTCGATGCTCTCCTAAATTGGAAAGCAACTCTCCATAACCAAAATACGAGCTTCCTTCTCCCTTCATGGACAAATGATCTTACACTCAACTTTTCTGATGATAAAACAGTGTCTCCATGCAACTGGATTGGTGTTTCATGTAATGAAAATGGCAGCATAAACAGATTGAACCTTTCCTCATCCGGTTTAATTGGTACGCTTGATCACTTGTGCTTCTCCTCATTCCCGAATCTTGCATATTTAGATCTTAATTTAAACAACTTTTCTGGGATTATCCCATCTGGTATCCGTCACCTGTCAAAGCTTGTTTATCTTGATTTCTCCCGTAATCGATTCACTGGATTAATCCCACCAGAGATTGGCAAACTGAGAAGTCTTGCCACCCTCCATTTGGCTCGCAATCAGTTGAATGGTTCTATTCCGCAAGCTGTATGTCAAATGAGACAACTTGCTATGCTTGATTTGGGTTATAACCATCTTCACGGTCCAATTCCAAACTGTTTCGGTCAGTTATTGCATTTGCAGTATGTTTATCTGGAACTTAACAATATTTCTGATTCAATTCCAACCTCTTTCGGTCAGTTATTGAATTTACGTCATATTTTTCTGAATCGTAACAATATTTCTGGTTCAATTCCTCATGAATTTGGAAAGCTTTATCATCTGGAGGAGCTTCACATGAACAATAACCATCTAACTGGATTTATCCCTGAAACTTTGGTCAATCTAAAACATCTAACTATCTTAAGTCTATACCAGAATCAATTGAATGGATCAATCCCTAGAGAAATAGGTAAGATGACTTCCCTCAAAAGGGTGGAGCTACAATCGAACAATCTCACTGGTCCGATTCCTGCCTCTCTAGGTGAACTTAAATCCCTTCTTCATATTAATCTCTACGCTAACAAAGTTTCTGGTCCCATCCCGCAAGAGTTAGGAAACCTGACATCCCTTTTAAATCTCTATTTATCATTCAATGAACTCAATGGTTCCATTCCATGTTCATTTGGTAACCTACAAACCCTGGAAAATTTGCATCTTCGAGACAATCAACTTTCTGGTCCTATTCCACAGGAATTAGGAAAGCTTAAGCTGGTTAGTTTTATAATCACCAACAACATTCTATCTGGTAGTTTGCCTGATGAAATCTGCAACGGAAGGAAGCTTAAATTTCTTCTCGCTAGTAATAATCAACTAACAGGTCGAATTCCTAAGAGCTTGTACAACTGCTCGAGCTTATCGCGAGTCGCTTTTGATGAAAACCAGATCACGGGAGATGTTTCAAAGAGCTTCGGTATCTATCCACACCTCTATTATATCAATCTCAATGATAACCAGATTTACGGGGAAATCTCAGACAGCTGGAGTAAGTGCAGAAACTTAACGACAATTCAGATGGGAGGGAATCGAATCCGAGGTAACATACCTCCTTCCCTTGGAAACTCGATTCAGTTGGAAATTCTTAATCTTTCGTTCAATGGTTTGGATGGAGAGATACCAAAAGAATTTGGAAAGATGACTCGCATGGAAAAGCTTGTTTTAAGCAACAATAAACTTTCTGGTGTCTTGCCACAAGATCTAGGATCACTAGCTGAACTCTTGATTCTTGATCTGTCCATGAATAAGTTGATTGGGTCCATTCCATCTTCCCTTTCTCTTTGCTCCAAACTCTTTTCTCTAAACATGAGCAACAATGAATTTAATGGCGAAATTCCTGTCCAGTTAAGCAAAATGATTCAGTTGTCTGACCTTGATTTAAGTCATAACGAACTTACTGGGTATATTCCTAAGACTTTTGAATCAATGGATTCGTTGTTGAACATTGATCTTTCATATAATCACTTACGAGGTCCCCTCCCCAAAAGCAAAGTCTTTATGAATCTTTCAATACAAGCACTGCAAGGGAATGAAGATTTGTGTGGAAATGTTAGTGGATTGAAACAATGTGCATCAGAAAGCCCGGCGCCAAATCGGAATCACAAACTCGCATTAATGATTTCCCTTCCACTTCTTGGAGCCCTTCTACTTGGCGTTCTGATGGGAATGTTCATCTTCTATAGTCATGGTTCAAAGAGTCTACCATCGACACAGCTTGTGAACCAACATAAACAAGGGAAGAATTTCTTTTCAATTTCGACGTTCGATGGAAGAGAGACATACAAAGAAATTCTAAACCAAACCGAGGAGTTTAACGAAGCATATTGCATCGGAATGGGAGGATGTGGAAGTGTGTACAAAGTGAAGTTGTCATCTGGTGATACAGTTGCTGTAAAGAGACTTCACTCGTCTTCTGAGGTGATCAATCACAATGAATTTCTAAACGAGATTAGGGCATTGACTAGAATACGACATAGAAACATCATCAAACTACTTGGCTACTGTTCCCATTCTCAAATCTCATTTTTGGTTTATGATTATCTCGACGGGGGTAGTCTGGCGGATATTTTGAGCCATGAAAGTGCTCAAAATTTGGATTGGAAAAAGGGGGTGAACATTATCAAAGGTGTTGCATACGCTTTATCGTATATGCATCATGATTGTTCACCCCCTATCATTCATCGTGACATATCAAGCAAAAATATTTTGCTTGATTCTGAGTACGAAGCTTGTGTTTCCGATTTTGGTACATCCAAAATTTTGAATCCAAATTCTTCGAATTGGAGTAGCATTGCAGGAACATTTGGATACCTTGCGCCAGGTAACATATTTTTAGTCCATAATTACAAATTATCTCCTCATCTCTATAAACAAAACGGAATACATCATGTTAATTAATGTACTTTTTTCAGAACTCGCTTACACAATGAAGGCAACAGAAAAGTGTGATGTTTATAGTTTCGGCGTTATGGTATTGGAAATTGTCAAAGGACAGCACCCAGGTGATATCATTACTTCTCTAGCATCTACAACAACCAAAGAGATCAAACTCGCAGATTTGGTGGATCATCGTCTTCTCGCTCCACTACCGGAAATCAAAGAAGTTTTAACGTCATTATTGATTCTAGCCACTAAATGCATTAATTCGAACCCTGAAATGAGGCCAACAATGAAAGATGTTTCTCAAAAAATTATGTGTATTATTTGCGACATGAATTAAGGCAATGATGCTGTGTAGTGTCTGACGGTTTTCATGGTGGCTTCCGTTTCCGGTTCATCGGTTTCAGTGCTACGTGATGAGAGATGATTGTTAAATACAAGCATATACATGAATCAATTACTTAAAGTATTGTATTTTCTAAGCGTAAATGTGTGATTAAGGATACCATATCTAATGATGTATCAGATATCTTTTGATACATGTAACATATGCCACAATGATATAAAAAGAGGGGTTTATAGTTGCTTGGGGTTTTTGTTATATATTAATACTAGTTTAAGAACCCGTGAATTTCACGGGTTAGTAAAAGAAAATATCTTCATTATCAGCGTTGACAAAAATATTATGTTTTTATACACGTTATAATACAAAAATATATATTAGAGCACAACGACAAATTGAAATACATGAATATGTGTTGGACCGTTCCTTGACCCGAAAACGTCAATCCGAGTAACTCATCTTCACATATGAAGGCGGAATCAACATATATGAAGTCTACAACAGCTTATCCTTTCAATTCCTATCTTTTATTGCTTTTCTGAAGAAAATTTGACAGAGATTCGTTCCACAAGCACACACCTACAACTATGAGATCCGCTCAAATGACTCCTCTATATATAGATATTGTGGTTCGCTCATATGACATACCATATGAGCGATCCAGACTCTTGACGTATAAGCGGACCAGAACTAATACATATAAGCGAACCAGACCTGACCCTATGAGCGAACCAGACTCAATTTCACATAAAATTTACATTATGACTCCCTGTTGACCAATCTTGACTTTAGACTTTTCATAGACGTAGTCAACAGACATTTCATGTATCAACAGACTCCCCCTTGGATGTTCACGTAGTCTTTTAGCTCCTGAGTCTTCAGTCTTAGTCTTTTCTTCAACTCTGTCTTTTCATCATAAGCACTCTATCTTCACATTCCCATTGACTGTTGATCCAGACTCCCCCTTTCACAGACTCCCCTTGAAATATCTGGTTCAAACTTTGACAATTTGCCTTCGTTGGGAAATAATGAAGATCAAACCTGTTACTCAACTAACAAACATTACAATTCTATCTTTTCAATCACAAAAACACAAACTCAATCAGTTATAGCAATCCACTTAAGTATTCAGGTCCAAGTTAATGACCCTGATTACTCAATTAATCTACCAAGTCCAATTTAATGACCTTGGTTGATCTTTTGACGAAACAAACTGATTTTAAAACAACAATTTCAAACAATTTCTGAAAATAACAAGTATCAAGTTAATGAACTTGTTTTTATCATTTCAAACAAATCAAACTTCTTCAAAGTAAGCTCTCCTCATTCTTCAGCTCAGAATCTCCTGCATTTGCTTCAAACATCTAGGAATCCAACAATCCACTCTCCACTTTGGTTTGTCTAAAATAAAGCAGAAATAAAATCTTTTTGGATTTTATCAAAGTGTTCTAAACTAAGAAATGAAATACAGAAAACTTAAATTGCAGAAATTAAACAAAATAAACTATTTACAAACATATTTTTGGTGAGCGTGACAGGGAATCATATCAGCTTTTCAGACAAATTACAAGTACCGTTAAGCTACATTACATACTCAGATTTAAACAATTTACCTCGATTGTCGATATACTGATCCATCTTAAATTCTCACACAAATTTCAACTTACTCAGGATATGATTTAGATGAATTAAGAACTTAGATCATTCATGTGTCCCACCTCTTGAATATACTCCCGTATCCAGAATCCCAATAATCAGTCTTACAGATGAGAATACTACAATGATATCTGTATATAATTTAGGTATGCGAGGGCCGAGGGATCTCAGATCGATACTTCCGTATACGCAGAGAGATATCAGCTTCGACTTTTCAGTGTGTCCCCTTTAGAGGATCTTTTTGCTTACAACAGCAGCATATATCAATTTTATTGTTTCAGCATGATGAGGGTTTAATGCTGTGTTTCAAGCATTGCAGCAAGTATTAGCCAGGGACTAGGTCAGAACTACCGTTCAGCAGAAGTCCCGGAATAATACCCCAGACATCATTGAGTATAAAGACCTAGTATATCAGATTACGAGACCTTTCAAACGAGATTTCAGGGGTTACCTATATATCCAAGTAGTGTTCCCCATGAATTCACAAGTTTGAATTTAGGTTTATATCCCAAATAAATCTACTAAATGTGCGAAAACCTATCGACACATCATCAGTAAGATTGTTTAACTCTTTTATACTTTTCAAATCTTTAGCATACTGTAATCGTCTAGCTGATGTACTATCATTTTCCCTATATACACAAGCTCTTTTTCAGATTTTATCATGTTTTTGTATTTTTGCATTTTTACTGTTTTTGTATTTTCTGAAAATAACTATGTACAAACATCTACTCCCCCTAAATACCAAAACAAGTAAAAATTCGACAAACCATTGCAGATTGTTTCTCGTTTTCATCCGCAACAGTACTCTCATCAACGCCAATTATGCCATCCGACACTGACAGAAGCTTCATACCATTCAGTTTTAACAAATATTTAAACCGATTTTTATCAAAAGCTTTGGTATGTAAATCAGCTTTCTGTTCATCTGTGTGGATTTTCTCAATTCGTATCAACTTTTTCTCAAAGCAATCACGAATAAAGTGATGACGAATTTCTATGTGTTTAGTTTTAGCGTGATGTACTGGATTCTTTGTTATATTAATTGCAGCCTCATTATCAACAAAAAGAGGTGTGTTAAGAAACTGCAAACCGTAGTCGCGCATCTGTTGCTGTATCCACAAGATCTGAGAGCAGCAACTGCTAGCAGAAACATACTCCGCTTCACAAGTAGATAACGCCACAGACGTTTGTTTCTTACACTGCCAGGTAACCAATCTAGAACCCAAGAACTGGCATCCTGCAGTTGTTGATTTTGAATTGACTTTGCAGCATCCGAAATCCGAATCGGAATACCCTTCGAGCGTAAAATCACCTTTTCTAGGATACCACAACCCCAATGAAGGAGTTCCTTTCAGGTAGCGCAATATCCTCTTTACAATGATCATGTGCGATGCTCTCGGGTTAGACTGAAATCTTGCTGCGAGGCACGTTGGGTACATTATATCAGGACGTGAAGCAGTTAGGTACATTAAAGAACCTATCATGGATCTATAAAAAGTTTCATCAGCCCTGTCTCCGGTGAGATCTGGATGAATTCCATGATTTGTTGTAAGTGGGGTAGCAGCTGGAGTAGAATTTGACATCCCGAATTTCTCTAGAATATCATGAACATACTTTGACTGATGAATGAAAATTCCTTCAGGAAGTTGTTCAACTTGTAAACCCAGAAAGAATTTCATCTCCCCCATTGATGACATTTCAAACTTCTGCTTCATCACTGATTCAAAATCTTTACATAGATTTTCATTTGTCGACCCAAAGATTATATCGTCCACATAAATCTGAACTATCAGAAGATGACCATCGACTTCTTTAGTGAAGAGAGTGGCATCCACTTTTCCACGAATGAACTTGTTGGCTAGTAGGTGTTGAGACAAAGTCTCGTACCAGGCTCTCGGGGCCTGGTGTAAACCATACATCGCTTTGTCCAATAAGTAGACCTTTCTTTTGTGGATTGGATCGGTAAAGCCCGGTGGCTGACCAACATAAACCTCCTCTTTAACCTTCCCATAAAGAAACGCCGATTTAACATCCAACTGATAAACTTTGAAGTTCTTCCAAGACGCAAATGCTAGGAAAATTCTGATTGCCTCTAGTCGTGCTACAGGAGCATAGACTTCAGTAAAATCAATTCCCTCCTGTTGACTAAATCCCTGAACAACGAGTCGAGCTTTGTTCCTTACTACAACTCCTCTATCGTCTCTCTTACACTTGAACACCCACTTAGTGTTAATTTTCCTATGACCATCCGGCAAATCAACTAACTTCCACACTCCCAATTTCTCGAATTGACTAAGTTCCTCCTGCATTGCATTGACCCAAGAATCTTCAGTAAGCGCCTCTTTGTAAGTTCTTGGTTCAATCTGCGAAATAAAACAACTTAATGAGAATTCAGTTTGCAAAGGAGCAACTTTTGAATAAAAACATGTAAGCCCTTTATCAATCTGATTTCGAGTGCGAACACCAGCTTGCAATTCTCCTATGATCAACTCCTCTGGATGATATGAAAAAGTTCTCGGCATCACTTCACTTGGAACATCTACATTTCCCTCCAGATTAGTAACATTCTGCTCTGCATCTTGTTCACCAACTTGGTTTGTTTGACTTGAAATCTGAATTTGCTCCCCCTCAGAATCTGAATCACCATGATCAAAGACTGGCATGTTATCAGCTTCTAGATTATCATTCTGAGCCGACTGATTATCCTGAGCAACTTCATTTTGTTGGACATCATCATGTTCACCAGCATTACTTGGACCTGCTTCATCATCATTTGAAGTTTCCCGTGGTCTTCTTGAATACTCAGCTGGAAACCTTAACTGCGACTCATATTCACGCAAAATATCCAACTCATCAAAGAAATCTTCATCATCCTCTGATTCTTCTCTCATGTCAAACGAATCCCAAAGTTTGTCATAATGATAACGCCATGAATCACCAGGATTCTGCGGCGGCATAGTATAACCTTGACATTCAACATTTGCAGCTTCAATAATCCGCTTCTCACTTGGAACGAAGACACGTCGCAATGGATTTGAATAACCAACAAATATACCTTCAATGCACTTCGGACCAAACTTCCCAAAAGGTTCTATAACCGTACAAGGTGACCCGAACGGTTCTAGATACTTTAAATTCGGTTTGCGATTATTGATTAGCTCAAAGCATGTTTTGTTGAACTTCTTGATAGTAAGAACCCTGTTGAGCGTATAGCATGCGGCAGAAACAGCTTCAGCCCAAAAATTTATTGGTAACTTTGAATCTGCGAGCATAGTTCTAGCCGTCTCAATTAGCGTCCGGTTTTTGCGTTCTGCGACTCCATTCTGCTGTGGAGTATACGGAGCACTAAACTCATGCAAAATACCTCTTTCATCACAAAATTCTTCCATCTTGCTGTTCTTGAATTCAGTACCATTATCACTTCGAATTTTCTTGATACGCCTTTGGTACAAATTCTCAATCTTTCTGAACAGACCCATCAAACTGTCAAATGTTTCATCTTTCGACTTCAAGAAAGAAACCCACGAAAATCTGGAATAATCATCAGTAACGACCAAACAATAGTAATCTCCTGTAATACTTTTGACATTCACCGGACCAAACAAATCCATGTGAAGTCTTTCCAGCGGTCTCGAAACTGAATTGACTTGCTTTGTAGGGTGTGACTTTTTCTTCTGCTTGCCTTTGATGCAGCTAATGCACTCCCTTTCCAGATGAAAACCTTTGATATTAACACCCAATACCAAATCATTGTGCACCAAATGATTCATTTTTCTAAGATGTATATGCCCCATCTTTCGGTGCCACAATCTTGATTCTTTCTCAGTTGCTCTAGACACAAAACAATGTGCTTGACCAGTAGTTGTAGTTGCTACAGACATATCTAACACATATAAATCATTCACTCTAGGTGCCCTCATAATAATCCATTCTTCAGGGATAACAAAACCAGGTTTCAAAATCAAACACTCTTTATCAGTGAAGTGAGTAGTATACTGATTGTCACAAATCTGCGAGATACTAAGCAGATTGTTCTCTAGCTCAGTGATGTAGTTAACTCTCTCAAACGTTACAATTCCATTGGATAACGTTCCTTCACCAACAATTCTACCACCTTCATGACCAGCAAATCCCACATAACCACCATTGATATTCTTCACATCATATAGTAATACAGTTTTTCCTGTCATATGTCGAGATGCGCCACTATCCATGATCCATCTTGAAACAGCTCTTGGAAGATCCTGCACATACCATAAGTTGATCTTAAAACATTTCAATAAAGATGCCGATTCATGCTTCGCGAACCAGGAAGCTCCGGCAATTCAAACTGCTTATTCGAACATGGTGTCCACCCAGGCTTCATCAGCCTTAGGTGTAATCTTGACTCTCGCAATTTGAATTTTGAAATTTTCAGCCTTCAAAGGTGGAAAATTTGCATCATAATCAACCGAAATTGATTCTTCAGCCTTTTTCACTTCAGAAGTTGAAATTTTCTTCTCTGTTTTAGGTTTCCAAATTTGTTCAGTTAATGCAACCCGTTTATAAAATTTGTCATTTTTAGTTACCACTTTCTTTACAGATTCATTTTTCACTTTGATGTTATCATTTTTAACTTTTTGCTTCTCTATCACTTTCTTCTCAACATACATTGGTGATTTACCCTTCACATCAACCTTCTTTTGTTGAACCTTCACAGCTTCAGTCCTAGGCTTCACATATGTACACTTTCGTGCAATATGACCAACTTGGTTACATCTAAAACAAGTACGAGTATCAGCTACTCGACTCGTGTCTTCAGACTGAGCCTGCAAAGCTCTCTTCTCAAAGAACTCTTTATTTGATTTTGAAAAAATTTCATTTTCCTCATCAGAAAGTGAACTTGAACCATTTACAAACACCTTCTTTTCAGCAAACCTTCTGTTTTGAAAATTCTTTTTCTGATAACTCTTACCACCTCGATAACCACCCGACCAATTGTTTCTATTGTTATTATAAAAACGTGGTGGAACAACAGGCTTTTTGTAATAAGCTTTATCTTTCTCAAAATTCATTTGCCTTTTTGTTTGACTCAAACTGTTCACCTCTGACAACTCAACTTCAACTAACTTGAAAACATTTGTCAACTTTTTCACATTAACATTCTCAATGGGAAACTCAGAATCCGAATACAACTTATCAGATCCAGCCATCTTGTACATCACAAGACCCGGTTCATCACTTAAGTTGTTTTTAGACTTTTGTTTCTGAATGTATTTGTCTAAGAAACACCCATCCTCCTCAGAAGTGTCACAATCCAGTTTAAGCACTTTGTCTACCACACTTTTCACCACATCACTTTGGACACCCTCGTCATTGGAAGATGTGAACGTGACATCAATGTTTTCAGGAAGTTTAACTTCACTTTCTTCCTCAATTTCCACCAAACTAGACTGCTTTTTCGTGTAGTTGTCTAAAATTGGCGGTGGAACTTTGTGAAAACCTACACCAGTTCCATCAGAAAACACATCCTCGCCATCTTTGTTTTTCCCTATAGGTTTAGGAACAATATGCTGCAAAACAAAGCTTGCCGATTTATAGCTGTTAAGCTTCAACTGGATTCGTTCATTCTCAATTTCAGCTTCTTGAACTTTAAGTTTCAGTTTAGCAATTTGATCCAGTTGTTCATTAATCGATTCTTCTTTTAATCTCAAAACAGCTCTTAGATGTTCATTTTCTTTAAATGTTTTGCCATTACGATCATCACTATCTTTGACAATGCTTTTCAATTTCTCAAACTTTTCAGAAATTTGACGATTTTCAAGAATTAACTTTTCATTTTCAGATTTTATTTTCTCACGTTCAGTTTTATCATTTTCAATTTGAGCCGTTAATTCTTTAATCCGTTCAGTTGACGCTCTTACACTTTTGTCACGATCGAGAATCTGATTTTCAACATTTCTAACCTTTGTTGTCAGATTCTGAATTTTCTCATTATTAAGATACGTGACAGTGCTACAAAAATTGCATTGTTTAGTACAATTTTTGCAGTCAGCATTTCCATCAATCTTGTTACCTGACGCATTCGTTGACACACTTTGACTGACTGATCCCTTTGACTTAGTAACAGAATTAGGATCTACCTCAAGTGCCTTTGCAGCTAGCACTTTGTCAGCCATCACTCCCAGGTTCTCAGCTGTCAACTCTTGCGTAGTATCAATTAAGCCTGTATCAACCTGCTTTTCTTTCTTCTCTTTCTCCTCTTTCTCCTTTCTCTCTTTTTCTTTCTCTTCTTCAATCATTTTCGAAGTAGGAGTTCCCCACCATTTGTGTTGCCAATACTCATCATCTTCTTTGTACTCCTTGATGATGGCTTCGATATCTAACGTTTTGTCATCAATCGCAATGTTGCCATACCTATCAAGATAGCACTCTCTATCTGGATCCCATCTGTTTGCTCTTCTAGCTTCCAGAAAGACACCAGAAAGTCTGATAATCTTGTTTTCAGCAATCATCTTCCGGTATTGATACTTCTGTTCCTCAGTACGATCATCTTTCCATTTAACGGGTTCATCATTACTTGCCATGAATGCGTAACCCACCGCATCTTCTTCCGGTAGAACTTCCTTACTCCAATCATACCCCTCATCATCATAAATCACAGCAAGAGCCCTTGATTTGTCTCTGTTGTCTTCAACCTGCTTCAATCTAGGCGGCTCGGATTTATTCTGGTGATAAATCGCCTTCTTGTAGTAATCATCTCTGAAAGGGTTCTCCGACTCATCAGTATAAGCGTTTCGGCATTCTCGTTTGAAGTGACCCTTCTGCTTACACTTGAAGCATGTCACTTTGGATTTATCGAACCCCAGTTTTGTAGATGGACCGCCGATCGTTTTTCTCCCTGTAATCTCCATGAAGCGTTGTGCACGTCGAACTGCACTTGCCATTGCCCAACGAATGTCGATCAGCTCCATTTCTTCAGGGTCAATCTGATCGTAGTCTTCTTTCGTCAGATTTGTATTCCCGATTTTTCCAGCCACCAACCCTTCATAGGATTCCAAAACAGATGCCAGAAAGACCATTTGTTGCTTGACCGACTCCTCATCAAAATTCTGTGCATTCTTCAGATCTATCGCAATATTGCAAGAAAACTTCGCATCAGAATGATTTGCAGAAGAAGTAGATCCACTATGATAACCACTATAGCTTCCACTGCTTGAATTGCTTTGACTTTCTTTGCTTGCTGGAAAAACATTCTCAGCAGAAAATGCAGTTTTTGGAGAAGTAGCTCTCGGCATCATGCTTTTTGGATAGTACAGATCCAGATTCTGTTGATAAGATGAATGATTAACTTTGTACGTCTTTTTCAACTCTAGCTCATGACTCTCGAGTTTTTCAATCAGCAAATCTAATGTCAGCTTTTCTGGTTCTTTGATGGTATTCTTCAGCATCAGCGCATAATATCTCCAATCCATCTCGTCAGGCAACGAATCGAACAATTTGTCGATAAGATCTTCTTCAGGAATGTCAATCTCATGTCTTACTAATTCCAGCTTCAGATGACCGAACCGTTCTATCATTTTACACACTGACTCGTTCTTTATACAACCAAACAGATCAAATTCTTTTCTAAGAAGTTTCTTTTTGTTTTTCTTAATTTCTTGACTACCGACACATTTCTTTTCCAACTTTGCCCAAAGATCTTTAGCATTGGAGTAATCTATTAGTGAAATGATGTCTTCACGCACCGATTGAAACAATAATGCCACACATTTTTGCTCGGCCACAAAACTGTCAATCTCTTCAACTGATCTTAATGCTTCACCATTCTTCTTTCCTTGAGCATAACCACTCTTCATACTCTTCCAGCAAGGGAAAGCAAATGCCATCAACCAATCTTCAAACTTTGTTGCCCACCTGCTGTAATCTTCTATAGCCATCAGCTTAGGAGGTTTGTTAAACGTTCCAAATGCGCTTTCGGACTCCCAAGCTTCCTTCTTTCTTTCTTTCGGTGGACTTTTGTTTGCATCGCTTGAAGAAGTATCGTTGTTTCCTGAACTGCCCGTGAATGCGTACATATCGTTGAAAGGATTCATGAAAATATCATCCATTTGATCGTACCTGCAAAATCAATCAATCACTTAGACAAATTTTCGAGAATTTTAACAAATGTGACAAATAAGCAAAACTATCAATGTTGTCCAAATAAGCGGACCAGATTATGTCCGTTCAAGCGAACCAAATAATGTCTGTAAAAGCGAACTAGATATTGTCGTTCGAGCGAACCAGAAAGTCTGTTCGAGCGAACCAGACTTTGTCTGTATAAGCGGATCAGATGTTGTCCTTTCGAGCGGACTAAACACAAATATGTTCTCTCGAGCGAACCAGAAAAAGTACGTTCGAGCGAATCAGCTTTTGTCCGTTTGAGCGGACCAGCTGATGTTCAAGTAAATCAAATTTTATCCGTTCGAGCGAACCAGCTCGTACGAAACAGCGGACCAGAATCAATGTCTGTTCGAGCGGACCAGGTAATGACCGTTCGAGCGGACCAGATCGTATGTAACAGCGGACCAGAAAAATGCGATGATCGTAAAAGCGAACCACAGATTTTAATCAATTTTTAGACCGAATTACAAACTGATACTTTCAAGGATTGTAAAACACTTAATTCCGATCACAATGAAATGATTTTCATCCAATTCCGACCGCTAATTTGTTCCAGATCTAAGTTCAAAGTTTCTGTCCGAAAACCGATCACGTTTATATATGAAATTGATTGATTTTACTGTGTTTTAATGTCTGAAACTTATACGGATTGTTTAATAACAAGTTTCGGTCAATATACTTGAGCTTCAATCCATTCTGTCAGACAAAACTTGTATAAACCAAAAAATAAAAGAGAAATGAGTAGAAATGAGATAATATCGCAGAATCAGCTGATGTAGTATGAGCTTCTCGTCCTGTAGCTCTGATACCACTTGTTGGACCGTTCCTTGACCCGAAAACGTCAATCCGAGTAACTCATCTTCACATATGAAGGCGGAATCAACATATATGAAGTCTACAACAGCTTATCCTTTCAATTCCTATCTTTTATTGCTTTTCTGAAGAAAATTTGACAGAGATTCGTTCCACAAGCACACACCTACAACTATGAGATCCGCTCAAATGACTCCTCTATATATAGATATTGTGGTTCGCTCATATGACATACCATATGAGCGATCCAGACTCTTGACGTATAAGCGGACCAGAACTAATACATATAAGCGAACCAGACCTGACCCTATGAGCGAACCAGACTCAATTTCACATAAAATTTACATTATGACTCCCTGTTGACCAATCTTGACTTTAGACTTTTCATAGACGTAGTCAACAGACATTTCATGTATCAACAATATGCAACAATCAGAATTATTTGAAAATCTCTTTATAAACCACATTAGTTGTTTTATTTGTAGGTTCGTCGTTGTTGTCAAGTATTAGTAATTTGACATAAACCTTGAGATTACGAAGATTTTTTTTTTTAATTTTCTTCTTTTATGTAATAGAAAAGGGAACCAAACATTCACCGATACTATTGAGACCTAGTTGAAAAATGTGGCATTGTGAACCCTGCTCAACTTGGCATTCCTAAATGCATGATTCGTCGGAGTTGGCTTCGAAAACTACTTGATATCCATGAACATGTTTTAACCTCACACAAACAAGAGAAACATATTTAGAGGTAAGTGGTTAAAATTTCCACCTTTAATTAAAGATTTTATACAAAATTACATTAGATATCTAATGAGCTTTTTAAGGTGTTAATTAATAATGCCTTTTTAGGGTTTATCAGATCCCGTTTCTTTAGATCGATTTATCCTGTTTAAAGCGGATTTCAATTGTTTGGTAATATGGTTGACCTTGCATGAACAATGGTGACTATGTTACCTTAAAAAACATGAATCAATTCGAAGTGCTAAATGGGTGTAGATACAAAAAATCTAATTGCCAAACGTCATTTACACCAAACGAATCAGAATTGAAATTGCTGGCTACACCAAACAAACCAAAATCGAACATCTACGCCTAGATTGGAAATCGTTGTATGAACCAAAACCGAACGAAGCAAAACTAAACGAACCAAAATCTGAAATCGTCGTCTGGTTGCGTGATTATGAGAGAGAGATTGTCGTGAAGGAAAACCATATGCATCTGCTTTTTTTAAATAATAAAAAGAATTAAATCTACCCATAACGGTAAATATTTACAAAGTACGAAACAAAGTAACTATTCATTTTTTAATAGAAATCCAAGTGGAATATCAATACACATCCAATCATTAATTCTAGCACATTCGGATCTTAATTAAATGTATTAGAAACCTGTTGCAAGTATTCTACTGGTTTAGCGGTATTGTGCTTGCCCATGTAAAAAGTGGTGTTTAAAAGGTAATTTATTTGTTATTCTGCAATTAACATCCACACACCAACAATTAGCTTGGATTAACATGGATAACGTAAAAAGAGTAAAACTGAAGACTTCATAGGTGGAAGAAATAAATAAAACAATGGTATGGTTACACAACCACCCAATAGAGATCTTACTTAACTAAAGTCTAAGGAAGGTTTTATTGACATACCGAAGATTTCTACTTTAGGATCGATGGGTTCAATAATAAAGAAAAAGAACTACCATCACTCCTTAAAACTAGTTGTTAACAACTTGAACACCGTTATAAAACCACTTCAGATCCATCATAGCCTTCTCGATCGATCTAGATTGATCGTATAGAAGATGCTGCCGCAACCTCTGCCTTGAACCACTTGTTCGACTCAGCTGAATCTAATGGTGAACCATGTCCACTGGTCACCGAAAACCCATAGGTTTTGGTTTTAGGACTATGGGATAATGTTTGTTGTTTTTTCTCCTAAAAAAACAAAAACAAAATTATACTCAACAACTTAAGAAAGTAAGGATCATTTTTTTTGCCAAATTCAAGAAACATAAATTTAGTTACCTGGTGTCCCTAAAGAAATCCAATGAGGAATGCTTCTGTCGGGCTCATGCAATAGAGATCTTAATTAACCAAATACATACATCACACCACTATTTTGCACAACATTCATAATATCTAGAGTTCATTGGACTGGGAGCTTTTCAACATGCTATTTTTTTGCCTAGATTATTAGATCTATGTTTCAAAATCAACTACAAATTATTACCAACACTAATCATCGAAAAAACATATGAAAGCATGATAACTCAACCAGCAAGGGTCCATATAAGCTACTTAAGTCCCATATAATTGTGAGCTCGTCATGAAGCGAATCATAAATTATAACAACATATAAATTTACCAAATTTTTTCTTCTTTATATATTCTGCGACATCCTTCTCCACACTACAATTCTCAAACACCTGCATAAACATAGCCAAACTCAAATTATACAAAAGATAATTTCATTGGGACTAAAGTTATAATAGATCATGATTTTAATGAAACAAAGACGATTAATCACATAAATGACGATCTTCACGACTCTATATTGAGTTTCTTCCTTCATACTAGTACCCTTGATTATGACTTTTCTGCTACTGGAATTAGAGGTGGATAATGATCATCTAATGAAAATGTAACAACCAACAAGGATTTCTTCCCCTCTTAACTCATCTCTAATGCTAATTTAAAGAACAATTTAAGTACAACTTAGATAAATATATAAAGTTATTTTAAAGAAATTAAACCTTCATTTGTAACTCCTAACGGTAACACCCCGACCGCGTAAAATAACAAACCGCGACAGAAACGTCGGGGAGTCGTGTCACAGAATCATTGTCTCATAACACATAGAATTTAAAGTTTGGTTTTATTTAATAAATTAATTACATTGTCTTAGATTAAACGGAAATAAAACATAAAATAAACTGTCTTTCTTGATTTTAAGTCACTAAGGCCCAAGTCCGCCCTAAGTGTAGCACAATCAACATCAGACATTAGCTCCTGAAACACATGTGAAAATAGGTACGTCAGCATAAAAATGCCAGTGAGTAACATAGGTTTTGATGATGAGGATTCATGACTTGAAAGTTAAAAGAAGTGTTTAACGAAAAAGTAGTCATGAACCTTATAAAATGTTATCTTTTATAAAATCATATGAAAATCAATGTGAAAATCAAATGATTTAAAAGAAATGATGCATGACTAAGTAAATAACCAAATGAAAATGATTTGTATGAAATATGTTATGCCTTGTAATAAAATATGTCGTGTTTTGTATAAAAGATGTCATGTCATGTCTTTGTCGAAGTGGTTTAGATAACGCCACGATATGTAATGTAATAAAAGCACTTATATAGGAAGTACCAGCGGCGTATCCACCATGCTTTTATCACATTACACACGTCTCGTTATTTAAATCATTTACCATGAACCATCAAACAAATGTCTTGTTAAAACCAATGTTAAATGTCATGTATAAACAATGTCTTGTATAACAAATGTCAGGTAATAACCAATGTCTTGTATGGTAAGTAAAAAGTCTTTACTTAAACCACATGTAATAATGTCTTGTACAGTAGAAACTCTATAAAATAATACACTTGTGACCACCAAAATTTATTAATTAAAAGAGTTATTAATTAATCGATAAATTATTAATTTATATATTAATTAATATTTTATTAATTTATAGTAGAATACTTAGTTTACAAACACCTTTCAAGCTTCCACTTAATTATTGTATACAATGCATGTATATCAATGAGGACGGTTCGGAAAAACTTCCTTTATGGATTATTGGGAAATATGCTAAACCAAGGTGCTTCAAGAATGTAAACTTGAACAGTCTGAACTGTGAGTACCGTGCTAACAAACGAGCTTGGATGACTGGTATGTTATTTGAAGAATATGTTCGCCAACTTGATAAAAAATGGTTGGAAGAAAAATTCTCTTGATTGTGGATAATTGCCCTGCTCATCCAAAAATTATTGAAGGATTACGAAATGTTGAATTATTTTTTTTTGCCACCAAACACAACTTCAAAAATTCAACCTTGTGACGCGGGGATCATACGAGCTTTTAAGATGCTTTATCGTCGTCGATTTTATAGAAGTCTTTTGGAGGGTTATGAATTAGGGGTTCCAAATCCAGCAAAAATAAATGTATTAGATGCAATGAATCTTGCAATTTCAGCATGGACTATGGATGTTCGTGCAAATACAATTGCAAACTGCTTTCGTCATTGTAAACTTCGATCAACAGATAACATGACTTTTGAGAACTCAGATGAAGGTGGTGAAAGTACTCAAGAACTCCAGAATTTGATCAAAGAGTTGGGTTATCGCAATACAATGGATGTCGAAGATGTTCTGACTCACCCAGAAGAAAATGTAGTTGCACAGTTGTTGACTGATGAAGAAATTATTGAAAGCGTTATTGGAATTAATATAGATGATATCGATGAAGAAGATGATGAGAGTTCTACAATGGAGCCCCCTTCGCGAAAGGAAGCTATTAAAGCGGCAATCACATTGAACAATTTCTTGTTGAGCTATGAGAAAACAACACCAGAAGTTCTTACCATGCTAAGGAAAATTAGAGACGAGATTCAAGGGGAAATTGATTTCAACAAAAAACAAAAGACAATTGAGTCATTTTTCAAGAAACCTTCATAAATCATTCATGTAATATGCTATATATAAGGAATTATTAATTTATATTTTATATGGGGTCTAAAGAAATTATCAAAAATGTATTATCTTATAATTTTAGCGAATTATTAATTTAGCACCCTATCCCCGAGTCGGAACCGGCAAAAATATTATCTTAGAGAGTTTATTAAATAATCGAGTATTAATTTATCGAGTTTCTACTGTATAACCAAATGTATTGTGTAACCAAATGTCGTGTACAAAACAATGTCTTTGAATAAACAAAAGTTATGTTTCGAAAACTGTTGTTTTTATTGTTATAAACATTTATCTGGTTTGTTACCGAATACATTCAAGCCTTGTTGACTGTCGGATAAACCCTTATCAAGTCAAAGGTTTATCAATGTTCATCGGATTCTGCCGTTCCCTAAAGTCACTTCCAAACAAACCTAGGAAGCGGGAACGGGATTGTCAATCCTATGGTACCATTACATACTACCGGTCGGCGTGATCAATGTTAATGAACGTATCTTGTCTCGTTAACCATACCAAAATGTCATAATCAATGTAAGCATGCCATGTAAAATGTCTTTTAAAACCATGTACTAAGTATGCTAAGTCAACATATGACGTATAATGTCCATGAAATCAATGTGCTAGATATGCTAAGTCAACATACGTAGCAAAAGTATCCTTGAAATCAATGTGCTAGGCATGCTAAGTCAACATACGAAGCAAAAATGCAATTTAGATCAATGTACTAGATATGCTAAGTCAACATATGCAGCAAATGAAACCTTAAAATCAATGGGCTTGGCATGCTAAGTCAACATACGAAGCAAATCATAATTTAAATCATGTACTATATGTATACTAGATGAACATAGCATGAATATGTCATGAAAACATGAAAGTAACAATAGGCACATGTGTCTCACCCCAAAATATTTGCAAAAGTAAAAGAGGGGACTATGTGCTCACTTGAGATTGTGTTATAGTCTTGTAATAAAGATCAAATAAAGCTTGAGGGATCAAGGAATCAAGTGGCACCTAGTATAGATAACTACGTTAATAAATCGGGACACTAATCGGTGGATAGGATAGAATGAAGTTCTATAAATCAAATAAGTATTGAAACTCATATGGCATGATTTAATAAACTTAACATTCTGATTAGAAAGTAATCCTAAGTGCTTTTGACCCTTTATGACCCGTTAAGGTACTTTAACGTGTCATTTGCGTAAATACGTGTTCGGATGGTTAGATATTAGCTATGATAAGTCTTATGTGCCCAATTATGTTTGAAAATGTTATTACATCAGTTTAGATGTCAAAAGTTTGATTGCATATGCTTAAAATGATTTTATGCGCAAAAAGGGCATTTTGGTCATTTTTAAATGGCATATAAACGACTTATCATATAACTAACCAAACGAAGTGACCATAAGGTATAAGCTCAGTAGGTATTCCCTGTACAATCACGTTGCAAAGTTCAATTGAACTTTGACTTAACCAATTCATTGTCTAAACCAAAAGTCAAACAGTAAGTCAAACTATTTAACTTTTAGCTTGAAATAGCTAAAATAAATAAACAAGACTAGGAAGAACACTTACTTGTGTTCTAGGATGAAGAAAGCTTAGATGGGAGGCATCCAAAGATGGTAGCAACTCCAACTTAGAGCAATAGATGAGAAAGAAAAGAATTGAGCAAGTTGTGAGGTGAATGGGGCATGCTATTTATAGTGTTCTTGAATTAATAGGATCTTGACAAGTGTTTGTGTGGTCACCAAGGATGTACAATATCATTCCAAGTGTGTGGTCCAGCTTCAAAGCCTTGGAGTACACTTAAATTGCCCACAAGATTGAGAAACAATGAAAGGAAAACAAGTAGCAATGAGCTGGAAGCTGCTTGGAACATTTTACCAGCTGCAATCTCTCACGCACCAACCAGGGAGGTCTCCCTGTCGCGCCCCGCCAAAGAAATCCATCAGGTTTCAGAAATTGACAGTTTCAGTCCCTGCAACCTTATAAACTTGTTTTCGATGCATTTAACCCCCGTTAATCCAATTTTAAGGATTCACAAGGATGTTAAAGCATAGAGGACTTGAAATATGCTTGGAAATATTGTGGATGTCGGTTCGTTTGGCTGTACGGTTGTGTTTTTCGGTTAATTACGACGAACGCTTCAACGAACGCGAAAACGATTCAAATTACGAAACGAATGGCATTTTGCATCCCCATCACTAAAATACAATATTTTAATGATTACAAAATTTTTTGGATGTACGTATATGTTCTGTATTATGAAATACGCAAATTGGCAGACTTTCGTACTTTGACGCAAATAGTCCATGTGCATGAATAAGCATGTTTTTACCATACAGAACCCCTCAAAAATTATTTCTAAGTTATATAACGGGTATTTAGGGTATGTTTAGCTTATGTCCTTGTTTCGGAGCTCACATTGCGTTAAACTGCGTAACAGTTTGCGTATAACTTTCCAGAAAATGTTTAAGAGCTCAAAATCGAACAAGAATTAAAACGTGCAAATGGCAAATATAAATAAAAAAATATTGGAATCAAAACATAATGTTTCATTGATAATAAAGTTGTTCAAAGTTGTACAATGCTTAAAAGACACAAATGTCACACTAACCCGGTCGGACCCGTTTCTACGAAAAGTGTTTGTGAATCAACACAACCTGGCCCGTTTCACCTTGAACCTGTTTTGACCCGTTACCTGATTAGCTAAAACAACCCATCTTGTTGCCTCTCTAACTTTTGCAACAAAAACTTGAATGACTGATGATCTTGTAAAAAACATAATTAATTCAATTCAAACTACTTTTAGGCCTTATACTTCACATAAAAATAGCAATATAGACTGAAAAACACTATACTTTCAACCATTTAAGTGATTTCACAAAATCCTATGCTCTTCACTTCTTTATGACACTCAATTAGGGATGGTAAAAAAACCCGAGCTCGACGGGTATACCCAAAACATTTGGGACGGGTATACCCGAAGCCTGACGGGTATGGGATTAGTTTTTAAAGAGTCTACCATCGACACAGCTTGTGAACCAACATAAACAAGGGAAGAATTTCTTTTCAATTTCGACGTTCGATGGAAGAGAGACATACAAAGAAATTCTAAACCAAACCGAGGAGTTTAACGAAGCATATTGCATCGGAATGGGAGGATGTGGAAGTGTGTACAAAGTGAAGTTGTCATCTGGTGATACAGTTGCTGTAAAGAGACTTCACTCGTCTTCTGAGGTGATCAATCACAATGAATTTCTAAACGAGATTAGGGCATTGACTAGAATACGACATAGAAACATCATCAAACTACTTGGCTACTGTTCCCATTCTCAAATCTCATTTTTGGTTTATGATTATCTCGACGGGGGTAGTCTGGCGGATATTTTGAGCCATGAAAGTGCTCAAAATTTGGATTGGAAAAAGAGGGTGAACATTATCAAAGGTGTTGCATACGCTTTATCGTATATGCATCATGATTGTTCACCCCCTATCATTCATCGTGACATATCAAGCAAAAATATTTTGCTTGATTCTGAGTACGAAGCTTGTGTTTCCGATTTTGGTACATCCAAAATTTTGAATCCAAATTCTTCGAATTGGAGTAGCATTGCAGGAACATTTGGATACCTTGCGCCAGGTAACATATTTTTAGTCCATAATTACAAATTATCTCCTCATCTCTATAAACAAAACGGAATACATCATGTTAATTAATGTACTTTTTTCAGAACTCGCTTACACAATGAAGGCAACAGAAAAGTGTGATGTTTATAGTTTCGGCGTTATGGTATTGGAAATTGTCAAAGGACAGCACCCAGGTGATATCATTACTTCTCTAGCATCTACAACAACCAAAGAGATCAAACTCGCAGATTTGGTGGATCATCGTCTTCTCGCTCCACTACCGGAAATCAAAGAAGTTTTAACGTCATTATTGATTCTAGCCACTAAATGCATTAATTCGAACCCTGAAATGAGGCCAACAATGAAAGATGTTTCTCAAAAAATTATGTGTATTATTTGCGACATGAATTAAGGCAATGATGCTGTGTAGTGTCTGACGGTTTTCATGGTGGCTTCCGTTTCCGGTTCATCGGTTTCAGTGCTACGTGATGAGATGATTGTTAAATACAAGCATATACATGAATCAATTACTTAAAGTATTGTATTTTCTAAGCGTAAATGTGTGATTAAGGATACCATATCTAATGATGTATCAGATATCTTTTGATACATGTAACATATGCCACAATGATATAAAAAGAGGGGTTTATAGTTTCTTGGGGTTTTTGTTATATATTAATACTAGTTTAAGAACCCGTGAATTTCACGGGTTAGTAAAAGAAAATATCTTCATTATCAGCGTTGACAAAAATATTATGTTTTTATACACGTTATAATACAAAAATATATATTAGAGCACAACGACAAATTGAAATACATGAATATGTGTTGGACCGTTCCTTGACCCGAAAACGTCAATCCGAGTAACTCATCTTCACATATGAAGGCGGAATCAACATATATGAAGTCTACAACAGCTTATCCTTTCAATTCCTATCTTTTATTGCTTTTCTGAAGAAAATTTGACAGAGATTCGTTCCACAAGCACACACCTACAACTATGAGATCCGCTCAAATGACTCCTCTATATATAGATATTGTGGTTCGCTCATATGACATACTATATGAGCGATCCAGACTCTTGACGTATAAGCGGACCAGAACTAATACATATAAGCGAACCAGACCTGACCCTATGAGCGAACCAGACTCAATTTCACATAAAATTTACATTATGACTCCCTGTTGACCAATCTTGACTTTAGACTTTTCATAGACGTAGTCAACAGACATTTCATGTATCAACAGACTCCCCCTTGGATGTTGACGTAGTCTTTTAGCTCCTGAGTCTTCAGTCTTAGTCTTTTCTTCAACTCTGTCTTTTCATCATAAGCACTCTATCTTCACATTCCCATTGACTGTTGATCCAGACTCCCCCTTTCACAGACTCCCCTTGAAATATCTGGTTCAAACTTTGACAATTTGCCTTCGTTGGGAAATAATGAAGATCAAACCTGTTACTCAACTAACAAACATTACAATTCTATCTTTTCAATCACAAAAACACAAACTCAATCAGTTATAGCAATCCACTTAAGTATTCAGGTCCAAGTTAATGACCCTGATTACTCAATTAATCTACCAAGTCCAATTTAATGACCTTGGTTGATCTTTTGACGAAACAAACTGATTTTAAAACAACAATTTCAAACAATTTCTGAAAATAACAAGTATCAAGTTAATGAACTTGTTTTTATCATTTCAAACAAATCAAACTTCTTCAAAGTAAGCTCTCCTCATTCTTCAGCTCAGAATCTCCTGCATTTGCTTCAAACATCTAGGAATCCAACAATCCACTCTCCACTTTGGTTTGTCTAAAATAAAGCAGAAATAAAATCTTTTTGGATTTTATCAAAGTGTTCTAAACTAAGAAATGAAATACAGAAAACTTAAATTGCAGAAATTAAACAAAATAAACTATTTACAAACATATTTTTGGTGAGCGTGACAGGGAATCATATCAGCTTTTCAGACAAATTACAAGTACCGTTAAGCTACATTACATACTCAGATTTAAACAATTTACCTCGATTGTCGATATACTGATCCATCTTAAATTCTCACACAAATTTCAACTTACTCAGGATATGATTTAGATGAATTAAGAACTTAGATCATTCATGTGTCCCACCTCTTGAATATACTCCCGTATCCAGAATCCCAATAATCAGTCTTACAGATGAGAATACTACAATGATATCTGTATATAATTTAGGTATGCGAGGGCCGAGGGATCTCAGATCGATACTTCCGTATACGCAGAGAGATATCAGCTTCGACTTTTCAGTGTGTCCCCTTTAGAGGATCTTTTTGCTTACAACAGCAGCATATATCAATTTTATTGTTTCAGCATGATGAGGGTTTAATGCTGTGTTTCAAGCATTGCAGCAAGTATTAGCCAGGGACTAGGTCAGAACTACCGTTCAGCAGAAGTCCCGGAATAATACCCCAGACATCATTGAGTATAAAGACCTAGTATATCAGATTACGAGACCTTTCAAACGAGATTTCAGGGGTTACCTATATATCCAAGTAGTGTTCCCCATGAATTCACAAGTTTGAATTTAGGTTTATATCCCAAATAAATCTACTAAATGTGCGAAAACCTATCGACACATCATCAGTAAGATTGTTTAACTCTTTTATACTTTTCAAATCTTTAGCATACTGTAATCGTCTAGCTGATGTACTATCATTTTCCCTATATACACAAGCTCTTTTTCAGATTTTATCATGTTTTTGTATTTTTGCATTTTTACTGTTTTTGTATTTTCTGAAAATAACTATGTACAAACATCTACTCCCCCTAAATACCAAAACAAGTAAAAATTCGACAAACCATTGCAGATTGTTTCTCGTCTTCATCCGCAACAGTACTCTCATCAACGCCAATTATGCCATCCGACACTGACAGAAGCTTCATACCATTCAGTTTTAACAAATATTTAAACCGATTTTTATCAAAAGCTTTGGTATGTAAATCAGCTTTCTGTTCATCTGTGTGGATTTTCTCAATTCGTATCAACTTTTTCTCAAAGCAATCACGAATAAAGTGATGACGAATTTCTATGTGTTTAGTTTTAGCGTGATGTACTGGATTCTTTGTTATATTAATTGCAGCCTCATTATCAACAAAAAGAGGTGTGTTAAGAAACTGCAAACCGTAGTCGCGCATCTGTTGCTGTATCCACAAGATCTGAGAGCAGCAACTGCTAGCAGAAACATACTCCGCTTCACAAGTAGATAACGCCACAGACGTTTGTTTCTTACACTGCCAGGTAACCAATCTAGAACCCAAGAACTGGCATCCTGCAGTTGTTGATTTTGAATTGACTTTACAGCATCCGAAATCCGAATCGGAATACCCTTCGAGCGTAAAATCACCTTTTCTAGGATACCACAACCCCAATGAAGGAGTTCCTTTCAGGTAGCGCAATATCCTCTTTACAATGATCATGTGCGATGCTCTCGGGTTAGACTGAAATCTTGCTGCGAGGCACGTTGGGTACATTATATCAGGACGTGAAGCAGTTAGGTACATTAAAGAACCTATCATGGATCTATAAAAAGTTTCATCAGCCCTGTCTCCGGTGAGATCTGGATGAATTCCATGATTTGTTGCAAGTGGGGTAGCAGCTGGAGTAGAATTTGACATCCCGAATTTCTCTAGAATATCATGAACATACTTTGACTGATGAATGAAAATTCCTTCAGGAAGTTGTTCAACTTGTAAACCCAGAAAGAATTTCATCTCCCCCATTGATGACATTTCAAACTTCTGCTTCATCACTGATTCAAAATCTTTACATAGATTTTCATTTGTCGACCCAAAGATTATATCGTCCACATAAATCTGAACTATCAGAAGATGACCATCGACTTCTTTAGTGAAGAGAGTGGCATCCACTTTTCCACGAATGAACTTGTTGGCTAGTAGGTGTTGAGACAAAGTCTCGTACCAGGCTCTCGGGGCCTGGTGTAAACCATACAGCGCTTTGTCCAATAAGTAGACCTTTCTTTTGTGGATTGGATCGGTAAAGCCCGGTGGCTGACCAACATAAACCTCCTCTTTAACCTTCCCATAAAGAAACGCCGATTTAACATCCAACTGATAAACTTTGAAGTTCTTCCAAGACGCAAATGCTAGGAAAATTCTGATTGCCTCTAGTCGTGCTACAGGAGCATAGACTTCAGTAAAATCAATTCCCTCCTATTGACTAAATCCCTGAACAACGAGTCGAGCTTTGTTCCTTACTACAACTCCTCTATCGTCTCTCTTACACTTGAACACCCACTTAGTGTTAATTTTCCTATGACCATCCGGCAAATCAACTAACTTCCACACTCCCAATTTCTCGAATTGACTAAGTTCCTCCTGCATTGCATTGACCCAAGAATCTTCAGTAAGCGCCTCTTTGTAAGTTCTTGGTTCAATCTGCGAAATAAAACAACTTAATGAGAATTCAGTTTGCAAAGGAGCAACTTTTGAATAAAAACATGTAAGCCCTTTATCAATCTGATTTCGAGTGCGAACACCAGCTTGCAATTCTCCTATGATCAACTCCTCTGGATGATATGAAAAAGTTCTCGGCATCACTTCACTTGGAACATCTACATTTCCCTCCAGATTAGTAACATTCTGCTCTGCATCTTGTTCACCAACTTGGTTTGTTTGACTTGAAATCTGAATTTGCTCCCCCTCAGAATCTGAATCACCATGATCAAAGACTGGCATGTTATCAGCTTCTAGATTATCATTCTGAGCCGACTGATTATCCTGAGCAACTTCATTTTGTTGGACATCATCATGTTCACCAGCATTACTTGGACCTGCTTCATCATCATTTGAAGTTTCCCGTGGTCTTCTTGAATACTCAGCTGGAAACCTTAACTGCGACTCATATTCACGCAAAATATCCAACTCATCAAATAAATCTTCATCATCCTCTGATTCTTCTCTCATGTCAAACGAATCCCAAAGTTTGTCATAATGATAACGCCATGAATCACCAGGATTCTGCGGCGGCATAGTATAACCTTGACATTCAACATTTGCAGCTTCAATAATCCGCTTCTCACTTGGAACGAAGACACGTCGCAATGGATTTGAATAACCAACAAATATACCTTCAATGCACTTCGGACCAAACTTCCCAAAAGGTTCTATAACCGTACAAGGTGACCCGAACGGTTCTAGATACTTCAAATTCGGTTTGCGATTATTGATTAGCTCAAAGCATGTTTTGTTGAACTTCTTGATAGTAAGAACCCTGTTGAGCGTATAGCATGCGGCAGAAACAGCTTCAGCCCAAAAATTTATTGGTAACTTTGAATCTGCGAGCATAGTTCTAGCCGTCTCAATTAGCGTCCGGTTTTTGCGTTCTGCGACTCCATTCTGCTGTGGAGTATACGGAGCACTAAACTCATGCAAAATACCTCTTTCATCACAAAATTCTTCCAACTTGCTGTTCTTGAATTCAGTACCATTATCACTTCGAATTTTCTTGATACGCCTTTGGTACAAATTCTCAATCTTTCTGAACAGACCCATCAAACTGTCAAATGTTTCATCTTTCGACTTCAAGAAAGAAACCCACGAAAATCTGGAATAATCATCAGTAACGACCAAACAATAGTAATCTCCTGTAATACTTTTGACATTCACCGGACCAAACAAATCCATGTGAAGTCTTTCCAGCGGTCTCGAAACTGAATTGACTTGCTTTGTAGGGTGTGACTTTTTCTTCTGCTTGCCTTTGATGCAGCTAATGCACTCCCTTTCCAGATGAAAACCTTTGATATTAACACCCAATACCAAATCATTGTGCACCAAATGATTCATTTTTCTAAGATGTATATGCCCCATCTTTCGGTGCCACAATCTTGATTCTTTCTCAGTTGCTCTAGACACAAAACAATGTGCTTGACCAGTAGTTGTAGTTGCTACAGACATATCTAACACATATAAATCATTCACTCTAGGTGCCCTCATAATAATCCATTCTTCAAGGATAACAAAACCAGGTTTCAAAATCAAACACTCTTTATCAGTGAAGTGAGTAGTATACTGATTGTCACAAATCTGCGAGATACTAAGCAGATTGTTCTCTAGCTCAGTGATGTAGTTAACTCTCTCAAACGTTACAATTCCATTAGATAACGTTCCTTCACCAACAATTCTACCACCTTCATGACCAGCAAATCCCACATAACCACCACTATTTCAATGGGAACTTGATGAGTCGATCCACCTACACGTCTTGCTTTTACTGCTATACCCGGAGTGACTCCATGTATTGCTTGACGTAAAACAGATAGTGGATTTGTTTCTGTCTTTTGTTGAATCTTTTTCACGGCTCGATAGATAATTTGATAAGCCAATGATTTTTTTCCGTGTTTCAGAATACGGTTAACCAACATGTTAACTAATCGATTACGATAAATTGGATCGGATTTTGCAGTTTTTTCTTCTGCAGTACCTCGACGTGACATGAGCGTGAAAGGGGTTCAAGAATCAGTTTTCTTTTTATAAGGGCTAAAATCACTTATTTTGGCTTTTTTACCCCATATTGTAGGGTGGATCTCGAAAGATATGAAAGATCTCCCTCCAAGCCGTACATACGACTTTCATCGAATACGGCTTTCCGCAGAATTCTATATGTATCTATGAGATCGAGTATGGAATTCTGTTTACTCACTTTAAATTGAGTATCCGTTTCCCTCCTTTTCCTGCTAGGATTGGAAATCCTGTATTTTACATATCCATACGATTGAGTCCTTGGGTTTCCGAAATAGTGTAAAAAGAAGTGCTTCAAATCATTGCTATTTGACTCGGACCTGTTCTAAAAAGTCGAGGTATTTCGAATTGTTTGTTGACACGGACAAAGTCAGGGAAAACCTCTGAATTTTTTTCAATATTGAACCTTGGACATATAAGAGTTCCGAATCGAATCTCTTTAGAAAGAAGATCTTTTGTCTCATGGTAGCCTGCTCCAGTCCCCTTACGAAACTTTCGTTATTGGGTTAGCCATACACTTCACATGTTTCTAGCGATTCACATGGCATCATTAAATGATACAAGTCTTGGATAAGAATCTACAACGCACTAGAACGCCCTTGTTGACGATCCTTTACTCCGACAGCATCTAGGGTTCCTCGAACAATGTGATATTCTTCACATCATATAGTAATACAGTTTTTCCTGTCATATGTCGAGATGCGCCACTATCCATGATCCATCTTGAAACAGCTCTTGGAAGATCCTGCACATACCATAAGTTGATCTTAAAACATTTCAATAAAGATGCCGATTCATGCTTCGCGAACCAGGAAGCTCCGGCAATTCAAACTGCTTATTCGAACATGGTGTCCACCCAGGCTTCATCAGCCTTAGGTGTAATCTTGACTCTCGCAATTTGAATTTTGAAATTTTCAGCCTTCAAAGGTGGAAAATTTGCATCATAATCAACCGAAATTGATTCTTCAGCCTTTTTCACTTCAGAAGTTGAAATTTTCTTCTCTGTTTTAGGTTTCCAAATTTGTTCAGTTAATGCAACCCGTTTATAAAATTTGTCATTTTTAGTTACCACTTTCTTTACAGATTCATTTTTCACTTTGATGTTATCATTTTTAACTTTTTGCTTCTCTATCACTTTCTTCTCAACATACATTGGTGATTTACCCTTCACATCAACCTTCTTTTGTTGAACCTTCACAGCTTCAGTCCTAGGCTTCACATATGTACACTTTCGTGCAATATGACCAACTTGGTTACATCTAAAACAAGTACGAGTATCAGCTACTCGACTCGTGTCTTCAGACTGAGCCTGCAAAGCTCTCTTCTCAAAGAACTCTTTATTTGATTTTGAAAAAATTTCATTTTTCTCATCAGAAAGTGAACTTGAACCATTTACAAACACCTTCTTTTCAGCAAACCTTCTGTTTTGAAAATTCTTTTTCTGATAACTCTTACCACCTCGATAACCACCCGACCAATTGTTTCTATTGTTATTATAAAAACGTGGTGGAACAACAGGCTTTTTGTAATAAGCTTTATCTTTCTCAAAATTCATTTGCCTTTTTGTTTGACTCAAACTGTTCACCTCTGACAACTCAACTTCAACTAACTTGAAAACATTTGTCAACTTTTTCACATTAACATTCTCAATGGGAAACTCAGAATCCGAATACAACTTATCAGATCCAGCCATCTTGTACATCACAAGACCCGGTTCATCACTTAAGTTGTTTTTAGACTTTTGTTTCTGAATGTATTTGTCTAAGAACCACCCATCCTCCTCAGAAGTGTCACAATCCAGTTTAAGCACTTTGTCTACCACACTTTTCACCACATCACTTTGGACACCCTCGTCATTGGAAGATGTGAACGTGACATCAATGTTTTCAGGAAGTTTAACTTCACTTTCTTCCTCAATTTCCACCAAACTAGACTGCTTTTTCGTGTAGTTGTCTAAAATTGGTGGTGGAACTTTGTGAAAACCTACACCAGTTCCATCAGAAAACACATCCTCGCCATCTTTGTTTTTCCCTATAGGTTTAGGAACAATATGCTGCAAAACAAAGCTTGCCGATTTATAGCTGTTAAGCTTCAACTGGATTCGTTCATTCTCAATTTCAGCTTCTTGAACTTTAAGTTTCAGTTTAGCAATTTGATCCAGTTGTTCATTAATCGATTCTTCTTTTAATCTCAAAACAGCTCTTAGATGTTCATTTTCTTTAAATGTTTTGCCATTACGATCATCACTATCTTTGACAATGCTTTTCAATTTCTCAAACTTTTCAGAAATTTGACGATTTTCAAGAATTAACTTTTCATTTTCAGATTTTATTTTCTCACGTTCAGTTTTATCATTTTCAATTTGAGCCGTTAATTCTTTAATCCGTTCAGTTGAAGCTCTTACACTTTTGTCACGATCGAGAATCTGATTTTCAACATTTCTAACCTTTGTTGTCAGATTCTGAATTTTCTCATTATTAAGATACGTGACAGTGCTACAAAAATTGCATTGTTTAGTACAATTTTTGCAGTCAGCATTTCCATCAATCTTGTTACCTGACGCATTCGTTGACACACTTTGACTGACTGATCCCTTTGACTTAGTAACAGAATTAGGATCTACCTCAAGTGCCTTTGCAGCTAGCACTTTGTCAGCCATCACTCCCAGGTTCTCAGCTGTCAACTCTTGCGTAGTATCAATTAAGCCTGTATCAACCTGCTTTTCTTTCTTCTCTTTCTCCTCTTTCTCCTTTCTCTCTTTTTCTTTCTCTTCTTCAATCATTTTCGAAGTAGGAGTTCCCCACCATTTGTGTTGCCAATACTCATCATCTTCTTTGTACTCCTTGATGATGGCTTCGATATCTAACGTTTTGTCATCAATCGCAATGTTGCCATACCTATCAAGATAGCACTCTCTATCTGGATCCCATCTGTTTGCTCTTCTAGCTTCCAGAAAGACACCAGAAAGTCTGATAATCTTGTTTTCAGCAATCATCTTCCGGTATTGATACTTCTGTTCCTCAGTACGATCATCTTTCCATTTAACGGGTTCATCATTGCTTGCCATGAATGCGTAACCCACCGCATCTTCTTCCGGTAGAACTTCCTTACTCCAATCATACCCCTCATCATCATAAATCACAGCAAGAGCCCTTGATTTGTCTCTGTTGTCTTCAACCTGCTTCAATCTAGGCGGCTCGGATTTATTCTGGTGATAAATCGCCTTCTTGTAGTAATCATCTCTGAAAGGGTTCTCCGACTCATCAGTATAAGCGTTTCGGCATTCTCGTTTGAAGTGACCCTTCTGCTTACACTTGAAGCATGTCACTTTGGATTTATCGAACCCCAGTTTTGTAGATGGACCGCCGATCGTTTTTCTCCCTGTAATCTCCATGAAGCGTTGTGCACGTCGAACTGCACTTGCCATTGCCCAACGAATGTCGATCAGCTCCATTTCTTCAGGGTCAATCTGATCGTAGTCTTCTTTCGTCAGATTTGTATTCCCGATTTTTCCAGCCACCAACCCTTCATAGGATTCCAAAACAGATGCCAGAAAGACCATTTGTTGCTTGACCGACTCCTCGTCAAAATTCTGTGCATTCTTCAGATCTATCGCAATATTGCAAGAAAACTTCGCATCAGAATGATTTGCAGAAGAAGTAGATCCACTATGATAACCACTATAGCTTCCACTGCTTGAATTGCTTTGACTTTCTTTGCTTGCTGGAAAAACATTCTCAGCAGAAAATGCAGTTTTTGGAGAAGTAGCTCTCGGCATCATGCTTTTTGGATAGTACAGATCCAGATTCTGTTGATAAGATGAATGATTAACTTTGTACGTCTTTTTCAACTCTAGCTCATGACTCTCGAGTTTTTCAATCAGCAAATCTAATGTCAGCTTTTCTGGTTCTTTGATGGTATTCTTCAGCATCAGCGCATAATATCTCCAATCCATCTCGTCAGGCAACGAATCGAACAATTTGTCGATAAGATCTTCTTCAGGAATGTCAATCTCATGTCTTACTAATTCCAGCTTCAGATGACCGAACCGTTCTATCATTTTACACACTGACTCGTTCTTTATACAACCAAACAGATCAAATTCTTTTCTAAGAAGTTTCTTTTTGTTTTTCTTAATTTCTTGACTACCGACACATTTCTTTTCCAACTTTGCCCAAAGATCTTTAGCATTGGAGTAATCTATTAGTGAAATGATGTCTTCACGCACCGATTGAAACAATAATGCCACACATTTTTGCTCGGCCACAAAACTGTCAATCTCTTCAACTGATCTTAATGCTTCACCATTCTTCTTTCCTTGAGCATAACCACTCTTCATACTCTTCCAGCAAGGGAAAGCAAATGCCATCAACCAATCTTCAAACTTTGTTGCCCACCTACTGTAATCTTCTATAGCCATCAGCTTAGGAGGTTTGTTAAACGTTCCAAATGCGCTTTCGGACTCCCAAGCTTCCTTCTTTCTTTCTTTCGGTGGACTTTTGTTTGCATCGCTTGAAGAAGTATCGTTGTTTCCTGAACTGCCCGTGAATGCGTACATATCGCTGAAAGGATTCATGAAAATATCATCCATTTGATCGTACCTGCAAAATCAATCAATCACTTAGACAAATTTTCGAGAATTTTAACAAATGTGACAAATAAGCAAAACTATCAATGTTGTCCAAATAAGCGGACCAGATTATGTCCGTTCAAGCGAACCAAATAATGTCTGTAAAAGCGAACTAGATATTGTCGTTCGAGCGAACCAGAAAGTCTGTTCGAGCGAACCAGACTTTGTCTGTATAAGCGGATCAGATGTTGTCCTTTCGAGCGGACTAAACACAAATATGTTCTCTCGAGCGAACCAGAAAAAGTACGTTCGAGCGAATCAGCTTTTGTCCGTTTGAGCGGACCAGCTGATGTTCAAGTAAATCAAATTTTATCCGTTCGAGCGAACCAGCTCGTACGAAACAGCGGACCAGAATCAATGTCTGTTCGAGCGGACCAGGTAATGACCGTTCGAGCGGACCAGATCGTATGTAACAGCGGACCAGAAAAATGCGATGATCGTAAAAGCGAACCACAGATTTTAATCAATTTTTAGACCGAATTACAAACTGATACTTTCAAGGATTGTAAAACACTTAATTCCGATCACAATGAAATGATTTTCATCCAATTCCGACCGCTAATTTGTTCCAGATCTAAGTTCAAAGTTTCTGTCCGAAAACCGATCACGTTTATATATGAAATTGATTGATTTTACTGTGTTTTAATGTCTGAAACTTATACGGATTGTTTAATAACAAGTTTCGGTCAATATACTTGAGCTTCAATCCATTCTGTCAGACAAAACTTGTATAAACCAAAAAATAAAAGAGAAATGAGTAGAAATGAGATAATATCGCAGAATCAGCTGATGTAGTATGAGCTTCTCGTCCTGTAGCTCTGATACCACTTGTTGGACCGTTCCTTGACCCGAAAACGTCAATCCGAGTAACTCATCTTCACATATGAAGGCGGAATCAACATATATGAAGTCTACAACAGCTTATCCTTTCAATTCCTATCTTTTATTGCTTTTCTGAAGAAAATTTGACAGAGATTCGTTCCACAAGCACACACCTACAACTATGAGATCCGCTCAAATGACTCCTCTATATATAGATATTGTGGTTCGCTCATATGACATACCATATGAGCGATCCAGACTCTTGACGTATAAGCGGACCAGAACTAATACATATAAGCGAACCAGACCTGACCCTATGAGCGAACCAGACTCAATTTCACATAAAATTTACATTATGACTCCCTGTTGACCAATCTTGACTTTAGACTTTTCATAGACGTAGTCAACAGACATTTCATGTATCAACAATATGCAACAATCAGAATTATTTGAAAATCTCTTTATAAACCACATTAGTTGTTTTATTTGTAGGTTCGTCGTTGTTGTCAAGTATTAGTAATTTGACATAAACCTTGAGATTACGAAGATTTTTTTTTTTAATTTTCTTCTTTTATGTAATAGAAAAGGGAACCAAACATTCACCGATACTATTGAGACCTAGTTGAAAAATGTGGCATTGTGAACCCTGCTCAACTTGGCATTCCTAAATGCATGATTCGTCGGAGTTGGCTTCGAAAACTACTTGATATCCATGAACATGTTTTAACCTCACACAAACAAGAGAAACATATTTAGAGGTAAGTGGTTAAAATTTCCACCTTTAATTAAAGATTTTATACAAAATTACATTAGATATCTAATGAGCTTTTTAAGGTGTTAATTAATAATGCCTTTTTAGGGTTTATCAGATCCCGTTTCTTTAGATCGATTTATCCTGTTTAAAGCGGATTTCAATTGTTTGGTAATATGGTTGACCTTGCATGAACAATGGTGACTATGTTACCTTAAAAAACATGAATCAATTCGAAGTGCTAAATGGGTGTAGATACAAAAAATCTAATTGCCAAACGTCATTTACACCAAACGAATCAGAATTGAAATTGCTGGCTACACCAAACAAACCAAAATCGAACATCTACGCCTAGATTGGAAATCGTTGTATGAACCAAAACCGAACGAAGCAAAACTAAACGAACCAAAATCTGAAATCGTCGTCTGGTTGCGTGATTATGAGAGAGAGATTGTCGTGAAGGAAAACCATATGCATCTGCTTTTTTTAAATAATAAAAAGAATTAAATCTACCCATAACGGTAAATATTTACAAAGTACGAAACAAAGTAACTATTCATTTTTTAATAGAAATCCAAGTGGAATATCAATACACATCCAATCATTAATTCTAGCACATTCGGATCTTAATTAAATGTATTAGAAACCTGTTGCAAGTATTCTACTGGTTTAGCGGTATTGTGCTTGCCCATGTAAAAAGTGGTGTTTAAAAGGTAATTTATTTGTTATTCTGTAATTAACATCCACACACCAACAATTAGCTTGGATTAACATGGATAACGTAAAAAGAGTAAAACTGAAGACTTCATAGGTGGAAGAAATAAATAAAACAATGGTATGGTTACACAACCACCCAATAGAGATCTTACTTAACTAAAGTCTAAGGAAGGTTTTATTGACATACCGAAGATTTCTACTTTAGGATCGATGGGTTCAATAATAAAGAAAAAGAACTACCATCACTCCTTAAAACTAGTTGTTAACAACTTGAACACCGTTATAAAACCACTTCAGATCCATCATAGCCTTCTCGATCGATCTAGATTGATCGTATAGAAGATGCTGCCGCAACCTCTGCCTTGAACCACTTGTTCGACTCAGCTGAATCTAATGGTGAACCATGTCCACTGGTCACCGAAAACCCATAGGTTTTGGTTTTAGGACTATGGGATAATGTTTGTTGTTTTTTCTCCTAAAAAAACAAAAACAAAATTATACTCAACAACTTAAGAAAGTAAGGATCATTTTTTTTGCCAAATTCAAGAAACATAAATTTAGTTACCTGGTGTCCCTAAAGAAATCCAATGAGGAATGCTTCTGTCGGGCTCATGCAATAGAGATCTTAATTAACCAAATACATACATCACACCACTATTTTGCACAACATTCATAATATCTAGAGTTCATTGGACTGGGAGCTTTTCAACATGCTATTTTTTTGCCTAGATTATTAGATCTATGTTTCAAAATCAACTACAAATTATTACCAACACTAATCATCGAAAAAACATATGAAAGCATGATAACTCAACCAGCAAGGGTCCATATAAGCTACTTAAGTCCCATATAATTGTGAGCTCGTCATGAAGCGAATCATAAATTATAACAACATATAAATTTACCAAATTTTTTCTTCTTTATATATTCTGCGACATCCTTCTCCACACTACAATTCTCAAACACCTGCATAAACATAGCCAAACTCAAATTATACAAAAGATAATTTCATTGGGACTAAAGTTATAATAGATCATGAATTTAATGAAACAAAGACGATTAATCACATAAATGACGATCTTCACGACTCTATATTGAGTTTCTTCCTTCATACTAGTACCCTTGATTATGACTTTTCTGCTACTGGAATTAGAGGTGGATAATGATCATCTAATGAAAATGTAACAACCAACAAGGATTTCTTCCCCTCTTAACTCATCTCTAATGCTAATTTAAAGAACAATTTAAGTACAACTTAGATAAATATATAAAGTTATTTTAAAGAAATTAAACCTTCATTTGTAACTCCTAACGGTAACACCCCGACCGCGTAAAATAACAAACCGCGACAGAAACGTCGGGGAGTCGTGTCACAGAATCATTGTCTCATAACACATAGAATTTAAAGTTTGGTTTTATTTAATAAATTAATTACATTGTCTTAGATTAAACGGAAATAAAACATAAAATAAACTGTCTTTCTTGATTTTAAGTCACTAAGGCCCAAGTCCGCCCTAAGTGTAGCACAATCAACATCAGACATTAGCTCCTGAAACACATGTGAAAATAGGTACGTCAGCATAAAAATGACAGTGAGTAACATAGGTTTTGATGATGAGGATTCATGACTTGAAAGTTAAAAGAAGTGTTTAACGAAAAAGTAGTCATGAACCTTATAAAATGTTATCTTTTATAAAATCATATGAAACTCAATGTGAAAATCAAATGATTTAAAAGAAATGATGCATGACTAAGTAAATAACCAAATGAAAATGATTTGTATGAAATATGTTATGCCTTGTAATAAAATATGTCGTGTTTTGTATAAAAGATGTCATGTCATGTCTTTGTCGAAGTGGTTTAGATAACGCCACGATATGTAATGTAATAAAAGCACTTATATAGGAAGTACCAGCGGCGTATCCACCATGCTTTTATCACATTACACACGTCTCGTTATTTAAATCATTTACCATGAACCATCAAACAAATGTCTTGTTAAAACCAATGTTAAATGTCATGTATAAACAATGTCTTGTATAACAAATGTCAGGTAATAACCAATGTCTTGTATGGTAAGTAAAAAGTCTTTACTTAAACCACATGTAATAATGTCTTGTACAGTAGAAACTCTATAAAATAATACACTTGTGACCACCAAAATTTATTAATTAAAAGAGTTATTAATTAATCGATAAATTATTAATTTATATATTAATTAATATTTTATTAATTTATAGTAGAATACTTAGTTTACAAACACCTTTCAAGCTTCCACTTAATTATTGTATACAATGCATGTATATCAATGAGGACGGTTCGGAAAAACTTCCTTTATGGATTATTGGGAAATATGCTAAACCAAGGTGCTTCAAGAATGTAAACTTGAACAGTCTGAACTGTGAGTACCGTGCTAACAAACGAGCTTGGATGACTGGTATGTTATTTGAAGAATATGTTCGCCAACTTGATAAAAAATGGTTGGAAGAAAAATTCTCTTGATTGTGGATAATTGCCCTGCTCATCCAAAAATTATTTAAGGATTACGAAATGTTGAATTATTTTTTTTTTGCCACCAAACACAACTTCAAAAATTCAACCTTGTGACGCGGGGATCATACGAGCTTTTAAGATGCTTTATCGTCGTCGATTTTATAGAAGTCTTTTGGAGGGTTATGAATTAGGGGTTCCAAATCCAGCAAAAATAAATGTATTAGATGCAATGAATCTTGCAATTTCAGCATGGACTATGGATGTTCGTGCAAATACAATTGCAAACTGCTTTCGTCATTGTAAACTTCGATCAACAGATAACATGACTTTTGAGAACTCAGATGAAGGTGGTGAAAGTACTCAAGAACTCCAGAATTTGATCAAAGAGTTGGGTTATCGCAATGCAATGGATGTCGAAGATGTTCTGACTCACCCAGAAGAAAATGTAGTTGCACAGTTGTTGACTGATGAAGAAATTATTGAAAGCGTTATTGGAATTAATATAGATGATATCGATGAAGAAGATGATGAGAGTTCTACAATGGAGCCCCCTTCGCGAAAGGAAGCTATTAAAGCGGCAATCACATTGAACAATTTCTTGTTGAGCTATGAGAAAACAACACCAGAAGTTCTTACCATGCTAAGGAAAATTAGAGACGAGATTCAAGGGGAAATTGATTTCAACAAAAAACAAAAGACAATTGAGTCATTTTTCAAGAAACCTTCATAAATCATTCATGTAATATGCTATATATAAGGAATTATTAATTTATATTTTATATGGGGTCTAAAGAAATTATCAAAAATGTATTATCTTATAATTTTAGCGAATTATTAATTTAGCACCCTATCCCCGAGTCGGGACCGGCAAAAATATTATCTTAGAGAGTTTATTAAATAATCGAGTATTAATTTATCGAGTTTCTACTGTATAACCAAATGTATTGTGTAACCAAATGTCGTGTACAAAACAATGTCTTTGAATAAACAAAAGTTATGTTTCGAAAACTGTTGTTTTTATTGTTATAAACATTTATCTGGTTTGTTACCGAATACATTCAAGCCTTGTTGACTGTCGGATAAACCCTTATCAAGTCAAAGGTTTATCAATGTTCATCGGATTCTGCCGTTCCCTAAAGTCACTTCCAAACAAACCTAGGAAGCGGGAACGGGATTGTCAATCCTATGGTACCATTACATACTACCGGTCGGCGTGATCAATGTTAATGAACGTATCTTGTCTCGTTAAACATACCAAAATGTCATAATCAATGTAAGCATGCCATGTAAAATGTCTTTTAAAACCATGTACTAAGTATGCTAAGTCAACATATGACGTATAATGTCCATGAAATCAATGTGCTAGATATGCTAAGTCAACATACGTAGCAAAAGTATCCTTGAAATCAATGTGCTAGGCATGCTAAGTCAACATACGAAGCAAAAATGCAATTTAGATCAATGTACTAGATATGCTAAGTCAACATATGCAGCAAATGAAACCTTAAAATCAATGGGCTTGGCATGCTAAGTCAACATACGAAGCAAATCATAATTTAAATCATGTACTATATGTATACTAGATGAACATAGCATGAATATGTCATGAAAACATGAAAGTAACAATAGGCACATGTGTCTCACCCCAAAATATTTGCAAAAGTAAAAGAGGGGACTATGTGCTCACTTGAGATTGTGTTATAGTCTTGTAATAAAGATCAAATAAAGCTTGAGGGATCAAGGAATCAAGTGGCACCTAGTATAGATAACTACGTTAATAAATCGGGACACTAATCGGTGGATAGGATAGAATGAAGTTCTATAAATCAAATAAGTATTGAAACTCATATGGCATGATTTAATAAACTTAACATTCTGATTAGAAAGTAATCCTAAGTGCTTTTGACCCTTTATGACCCGTTAAGGTACTTTAACGTGTCATTTGCGTAAATACGTGTTCGGATGGTTAGATATTAGCTATGATAAGTCTTATGTGCCCAATTATGTTTGAAAATGTTATTACATCAGTTTAGATGTCAAAAGTTTGATTACATATGCTTAAAATGATTTTATGCGCAAAAAGGGCATTTTGGTCATTTTTAAATGGCATATAAACGACTTATCATATAACTAACCAAACGAAGTGACCATAAGGTATAAGCTCAGTAGGTATTCCCTGTACAATCACGTTGCAAAGTTCAATTGAACTTTGACTTAACCAATTCATGGTCTAAACCAAAAGTCAAACAGTAAGTCAAACTATTTAACTTTTAGCTTGAAATAGCTAAAATAAATAAACAAGACTAGGAAGAACACTTACTTGTGTTCTAGGATGAAGAAAGCTTAGATGGGAGGCATCCAAAGATGGTAGCAACTCCAACTTAGAGCAATAGATGAGAAAGAAAAGAATTAAGCAAGTTGTGAGGTGAATGGGGCATGCTATTTATAGTGTTCTTGAATTAATAGGATCTTGACAAGTGTTTGTGTGGTCACCAAGGATGTACAATATCATTCCAAGTGTGTGGTCCAGCTTCAAAGCCTTGGAGTACACTTAAATTGCCCACAAGATTGAGAAACAATGAAAGGAAAACAAGTAGCAATGAGCTGGAAGCTGCTTGGAACATTTTACCAGCTGCAATCTCTCACGCCCCAACCAGGGAGGTCTCCCTGTCGCGCCCCGCCAGAGAAATCCATCAGGTTTCAGAAATTGACAGTTTCAGTCCCTGCAACCTTATAAACTTGTTTTCGATGCATTTAACCCCCGTTAATCCAATTTTAAGGATTCACAAGGATGTTAAAGCATAGAGGACTTGAAATATGCTTGGAAATATTGTGGATGTCGGTTCGTTTGGCTGTACGGTTGTGTTTTTCGGTTAATTACGACGAACGCTTCAACGAACGCGAAAACGATTCAAATTACGAAACGAATGGCATTTTGCATCCCCATCACTAAAATACAATATTTTAATGATTACAAAATTTTTTGGATGTACGTATATGTTCTGTATTATGAAATACGCAAATTGGCAGACTTTCGTACTTTGACGCAAATAGTCCATGTGCATGAATAAGCATGTTTTTACCATACAGAACCCCTCAAAAATTATTTCTAAGTTATATAACGGGTATTTAGGGTATGTTTAGCTTATGTCCTTGTTTCGGAGCTCACATTGCGTTAAACTGCGTAACAGTTTGCGTATAACTTTCCAGAAAATGTTTAAGAGCTCAAAATCGAACAAGAATTAAAACGTGCAAATGGCAAATATAAATAAAAAAATATTGGAATCAAAACATAATGTTTCATTGATAATAAAGTTGTTCAAAGTTGTACAATGCTTAAAAGACACAAATGTCACACTAACCCGGTCGGACCCGTTTCTACGAAAAGTGTTTGTGAATCAACACAACCTGTCCCGTTTCACCTTGAACCTGTTTTGACCCGTTACCTGATTAGCTAAAACAACCCATCTTGTTGCCTCTCTAACTTTTGCAACAAAAACTTGAATGACTGATGATCTTGTAAAAAACATAATTAATTCAATTCAAACTACTTTTAGGCCTTATACTTCACATAAAAATAGCAATATAGACTGAAAAACACTATACTTTCAACCATTTAAGTGATTTCACAAAATCCTATGCTCTTCACTTCTTTATGACACTCAATTAGGGATGGTAAAAAAACCCGAGCTCGACGGGTATACCCAAAACATTTGGGACGGGTATACCCGAAGCCTGACGGGTATGGGATTAGTTTTTAAAGAGTCTACCATCGACACAGCTTGTGAACCAACATAAACAAGGGAAGAATTTCTTTTCAATTTCGACGTTCGATGGAAGAGAGACATACAAAGAAATTCTAAACCAAACCGAGGAGTTTAACGAAGCATATTGCATCGGAATGGGAGGATGTGGAAGTGTGTACAAAGTGAAGTTGTCATCTGGTGATACAGTTGCTGTAAAGAGACTTCACTCGTCTTCTGAGGTGATCAATCACAATGAATTTCTAAACGAGATTAGGGCATTGACTAGAATACGACATAGAAACATCATCAAACTACTTGGCTACTGTTCCCATTCTCAAATCTCATTTTTGGTTTATGATTATCTCGACGGGGGTAGTCTGGCGGATATTTTGAGCCATGAAAGTGCTCAAAATTTGGATTGGAAAAAGAGGGTGAACATTATCAAAGGTGTTGCATACGCTTTATCGTATATGCATCATGATTGTTCACCCCCTATCATTCATCGTGACATATCAAGCAAAAATATTTTGCTTGATTCTGAGTACGAAGCTTGTGTTTCCGATTTTGGTACATCCAAAATTTTGAATCCAAATTCTTCGAATTGGAGTAGCATTGCAGGAACATTTGGATACCTTGCGCCAGGTAACATATTTTTAGTCCATAATTACAAATTATCTCCTCATCTCTATAAACAAAACGGAATACATCATGTTAATTAATGTACTTTTTTCAGAACTCGCTTACACAATGAAGGCAACAGAAAAGTGTGATGTTTATAGTTTCGGCGTTATGGTATTGGAAATTGTCAAAGGACAGCACCCAGGTGATATCATTACTTCTCTAGCATCTACAACAACCAAAGAGATCAAACTCGCAGATTTGGTGGATCATCGTCTTCTCGCTCCACTACCGGAAATCAAAGAAGTTTTAACGTCATTATTGATTCTAGCCACTAAATGCATTAATTCGAACCCTGAAATGAGGCCAACAATGAAAGATGTTTCTCAAAAAATTATGTGTATTATTTGCGACATGAATTAAGGCAATGATGCTGTGTAGTGTCTGACGGTTTTCATGGTGGCTTCCGTTTCCGGTTCATCGGTTTCAGTGCTACGTGATGAGATGATTGTTAAATACAAGCATATACATGAATCAATTACTTAAAGTATTGTATTTTCTAAGCGTAAATGTGTGATTAAGGATACCATATCTAATGATGTTAACATATTTTAAGATAACTTGTGTATTTTAAGTATTAATATCAATTATACAAATAACTGATTGCCATATCCTTTAATATTTAATTTAAGTAAATATATATTTTATAGGTTTAGGATCCTGTACAATAATCAACTTTTGTGAGAAGTGTGAGAAATAATTTGGGAATGACAAGTGTCCTTTATCTTAATTAATTCAAAATGGTGTATTAGTAATTTTCCATTCTTTTCAATTAATTGGTTTCCAAGATAATTGCAAAACAAACTGGCGAGAGATATTTCAGGGATTCATTCGAATTTTGTAATTTTTTGCAAGATCCAATAAGATTATCATGTTCGCATCATTCTTCATCAATTATAAAGACATGAGGTCTTATGAAATCGGCAAAGACAATTCAGTTGTTAACCTCCTGCGCCCTTATGCGATTCTTGTGTTTTATTTCTATTTCAATGGATTCTGGCGATGCAGGTACATGTGTATCATAGTAATTGAATCTGTTAAGAGTTATCATGTTGCGATAATTAGTGTTATATGTTTGACAGACGGGTTTTTTTTAGTATGCCGTGTTACAGGATATTAGTATGCCTTGATTTTATGCGTATGTAGTGTTTTATACATTCAATTGTTTAGGGTAATTTGTTGTTATAGTGTTTTATCATGAACAGAGTTATTTATTCTGATATTTAGATGTATAGTGTATTATGCTTGATCAACAGTGTTATATTTTGTACAGACATCCTAATTTCTTTCATAGTGTTTTATACATTGAATTGTGTAGGGTAAGTTTTTGTTTTAGTGTTTTATCATTAACAAACCCCATTAACAGAGTTATTTTTTTTTATATTTAGATGTATAGTGTTTTATCCCCAATCAATAGTGTTATATTAGTTACAGACATCTTATTTTTCCTTTTATATTGTTTTATCCCCATCAATAGTGTTGTATTCTGTACAGACATCTTAATTTTATGTTACATAGTGTTTTATGACTATAATCAAAAGATTATTGTTAATTAATCTGTATAGTGTTATATGTTCATATAGTGTTTTATCAAATACATAAACATGTTGTTATCACTGTTTTATAAATGACTGATGTTTCTATTTTTTGTTGTAGATATTCATACATACCAGCCCGTTGGTGATGTTCACGTGTCCCCAAATTCTGGAAGGAGGACATTTATACCAGATGTTGACGATTCGTTTAAACCTCAGATGCATATGACGTTTGATTCGCTCGAAAATGTCTTTCTTTTTTACCAAAGATATGCTAAGGCGGGAGGTTTCACAGCTAGGAAGGGTACTCAATACGAGCCTCAAAAGGGTTTCATACATAATAAATACTTCCTATGCTCAAAAGAGGGTACTAAACCCTTTAAGGCGATTGACTCGACTTAGGAAGCCGGTAGTTCTAATGATAACTCGAAGACTAAGATTACTCGCAGGGTTCCTTTTATAAGGACTTGCTGTGAAGCGTGCATTCGTGTTAAGTTAACCCCGGATAATCTTTACGAGGTTTATTACTTCGAGGAGTCGCATAATCACTCATTTGTTGCTGAAGATGACAGGTACCTGCTTCCTGAATACAGAGGAATCAATTACGTACAGGAAGAAGTCGTAAATGCTTTGAGTGCCATAAACGTTGGTCCAGTTAGAGCGTTTAACATTATGAGGACTCTTTATGGAGGGTTTAACAAGGTAGGTGCCACGAAAGTTGACTTCAAAAACTTCAAGAGAGACTTAAATAGGTATATAGCTGAGTACGACGCTGACATGGTTATTAAACGCCTAAGAAGGAAGAAAGAATTTATGACCAATTTCTCTATGGAATACCTAACAACTGACGATGGCGTTTTACGGGCGTTGTTCTGGGCCGATGGAGATACAAAGAGAAATTTTCACATGTTTGGGGATGTTGTGTCTTTCGATGCTACTTATCGCCGTAACAAGTTCGTATCCTACCTTTAGTTTTAGATTCATTACATCCATCACAGACTTATATCATAGTGTTTTATCACCTTTATAATGTTTATATTGTAGTGTGATATGCATGAATAGTTAAATTTATATCATATTGTTTTATACCCATGTCAATGTTAATTACTACTTTTTTCTATAGTGTTTTAATTATAACACCTCGAAAATTTATGTCCAATAACGTATTGACATGTGTCATAAGCTTTAAACGTGTAAAAGATTACTTTAGAGGGACAAAAGTTGACAAACAAAGAAAGTATGTGAAGATAAGGGTTCAAAGTGTCAACAATGGATAAATATGTCTTTCAATAACCCTACACGATGATTATACCCTTAAACGAATGAATCATGGATCATACGAAGCTAATTGGGGAAGAAAGTGAGAGATTATAAACTACAGGGGTTAAATGTGTCAACATGTTGGAAGTATGCCTCTGAGTGACCTTTTAGCAAACCCGAAGCTTTGTAACGATAAATTATACTCGCTAGAATATGTGATAAAAATTTCACCAAGTTTCGTTATCGTATGAGAAAGTTATGATAATATTCGTATACGAGGGGTTAAAAGCGTCAACGTTGAAATTTATGACCTTTCGAGTGATCACAAAGTTTACCAAGGACTTAACCAAGTTTGTATAAGTCTTAAGGCCCTTAAAAATCAACTTGGAGGGCTGAAAATAAAAAATTGGAAGTTAAAACCACGCATACAAGGACCAGGGACCAAAAATGCAAAGTTTAAAACTTGTTTGGGTGGTTCTGGAAGGCCAGGCGGCCCGCGTAAGAATGCCCTATGGGCTTACGCGGCCCGCGAGAGCAGCACAGCGACAGAATTCACCTGCAAGTGTCTTTTCAGCCTGTTGCACCGCCTCAAAGCCTTGTTTTCTTATACCAGGGACTCCCCCACTGATTTTACATGCACTAGGGGCACTTGGCTTGATCTGGTTGCAACCATAGACTTGCTTGGCACCATCCTAAACAATTAAATTCACTATATAAGAGGAGCATTGTTGCAACACTTTGTTCATTCACTTTCAATTCAACTCCTGGAGTTTGTTGGAGCTCAAGGACATTTCTTAGCAGTCACTAATCGTGCAAAGGACTATTGTAAGCTTCCATAACCCTTCTTAATTCAGTTTAGCTTAGTTAATTAGCTTAAAGTCAAACCGTCGTAATTAGAGTTTGACTTCGTAATTAATCAATAATTATCCAGTCAAATCACGAATTGAAAGTACCTATGAGTTGGTAATTATGTGGGTAATAAACCCTTAAAAGGGCACCCTCTGATTCCCACTCTAACTAGGTCAATTGTCGGGTCAAAGTTAATCTTAAAAAGTCAACAGAAAGCTTATTTTCAAATTAATGCATAATTAGCAATGTAGAACCCATGCAACCTGTTTTATCGTTAATATAACTTGGTAATTAATGTAAGAACATGTCTAAACATGTTCAACCCGACAATTTTAAGTTTAGGCTCGGTTCGGAACCGAAAGTCGCATAATTTGACTTTTGTTTTTACTTTCAGTTCTGACCCATTTAAGCATGTTTTAGAAATGCCTTAGAGCCTTAATTGGACCAAGTTTCATGTTAGTATAACCCTCTGTGATTATACAACTTGGTTCATTAGTTATCCGATTCATATGCATGTTTCCGTTAAATGCTTAAATGTTGACTACTATGCCCTTTTGACCTTAAAACGAGATTTTTGAAAATGTAAAAGAGTAGAAACCTTAGTTACTGATTTATAAAGTTGTCCCTAAAATTTGACATCAGTTTGAGGTCTAGATTAGGAGTTATGCTCATTAGCGTAACTAGAAAGCTGTTTATTAATTAAACGGCATAATTAGCATATAGCCTATCTAAACCCAATTTTTAATACCAAAATTTTACCTACTGATATAAAATAATATTTTGGGATTTTTGAAGATTTTTATTTAATTTTAGGCTGAGCATAACATAGAGTTCTAAGCTTGATTCGGTAATTACCGTTTTTGCCCTTTTGGGCTATAAAATGAGTTTTACAAATTATTTTGATACCAAACCTTTTTCTACTGATCTAATATGATAAATAAAATATTTTGAGCCTTCTGGAATAATAAAAATGTCAGCCTTCCTTTAAAAACCTGGAAATGGCTCCAAATCGCATTTTTAAGCGTTTTTAACGCATTGTATGTACTAAAACTATTTTGAACATATGAGGTTTGATGCCTACTGATATTTTTGGTAAATTTACATATTCTAACAGTAAGCTAAAGTTTTAAACTCAGATTTCCAGTTTTGACCTTTTAAGCCTGTGTGAAATTACCAAAATACCCCTAAGGTGCATAAGTTTGGTTTTAAATGATAAATTTCACATATATATAATACCTTACTGTTATGACTTATAAAAATAAATATTTTTACTGATTAAATCAGACCTGTAACTCATTTTTACATTCAAACTCTTTTATAACCTTTAAAATGACCAAAATACCCCTACGGGCATAATTTGAGTTTAAATCCGTTTTGGGCATAATAGAAGATATCTTACTGATATCACAACATATTTAATGCATATTAACTTAGGAAACCTGTATATGACTCTTTGTTACCCGTTATGCATCTTGCGCGTTCGGTTCGGTTTATGTAACTAGTTTGCATAAATTGACCGAAACGGGTCAAACCTTATCATTTTTATCTCAAAATCCAGAATGTGTTTAGTTCACCCATATTACACAAGTCTTCAAACTTGTCGGGTCTAAACCACATTCTATTCCGGTCTTCGCTTAATCGTGTGTTGAACCGTATCTTCCTTTAAAACTAACCGGTCTAAGTTTAGGCTTAATAAAAGACCAGATAGGAATCTAATATGTTATTAAAAACCTTTGTTCCAGAATAGGAGACCCGGTAAAAGCTACCCGCACTTGGTATTGTGATTAATACTTGCAAAGGTAAATACTTTTAACTTATTTTCCCTATACGGGCTTGGGGTACGGTATATAAAATACCGCTTGGTCGGGCATTGCATCTTTAATTGTATGAAGTTAATCATTGAAATGTCCCGTTGAAAAATGTTTTGTTTGCTTAAAGCCTTTGGGGGGTTAATGACCATGTCCCGGATATCCTTGGCATCAATTTACGAAATGGCCACGACCTAAGCACGGGGTGTAGGCGTACACCCGTCAGTGCATAAATAAATAATTTGGTGTGTCAATTAATCTTTAACCCGGTGTCAAAACCGGGCTACTGAACGCATAAGAAACATGTAATTCTTTTACAAGTTTATATTTAAATAATTATCCCAAGTTATAAAATGTTTTGTGCCACGTGCATTCAAATCAATTTTTTAAACCTTTTCAAAATGAGTCAGTTAATTGTATTTACCAGTGTAAACTGACGTATTTTCCCAAAAAGACTAAGTGCTGGTACTACTCGAAATAGGCTGGTCTCTCCTTAGCATCAATAAGAGTCTCGCAAGCTTGGATGCAATTTAGTCTGTTGAACAAGTTTCCTCTTTATTTTGATCCGCCTGTGGATTCGTTTCAACTGTGTTGTGATACTTAAATATTACACTTTTATTCAGTTGAAATAATATCTATCTTTTGCTTCCGCTGTACATTTAAATATTGTGTTGTTTGACTATGATGATATCAACTACGTCACGATACTCCCCACCGGGCCCACCGGTAATACGTGGAAATATCGGGGTGTGACAGGTTGGTATCAGAGCCAACGCTGAGTGAATTAAACACTAGCCTTTTGTGTTTAATATCAATTACACAATTGCACATTCCTCGATTCTCGAGTCTAGACAAAGGACTTAGGATTAATCCAAATTTGTTTTTATTTTTTTTTTTACCTTGTCTTTTAAATTTTCTTGTTGTATCACTTGTTTGTTTTTGATAGGTTAAACAAAATGCCACCAAGAATGAGAGGGAGAGAAAGAGGAAAGGGGCCACTCGTCGCCCCAAATGACCATGAGGCCGGACCTTCGCACCGGCGAACACCGTCAGATTCCCTTAACCTGGGTCCTCAAGATCCCTGGAGGACCTATATTGAACCAGCGAGGCGCTCAGTTTCGCTGAGTACCTCCCCTTCTTTTCAACATTCATTTGGGCCTCATTCTGAAAATTAGCCCCATAATTCCCACCAATCCTACATTCCTCTCCAGGGTCACAACTCACCTTTCGACCACCTATCGCCTGTTTTCCAGGGCCAGTTCAACCCGGCTGACTACCTTGGAGAACCAATGGGTTTTAACCCACTAGGACCTGAAGACCATTTTTCCGGTGGCAATGCGATGGATATAGACGAGGACACCGATCCTGCAGAGCCACCGTCTGGAACCCCTAACCACCCCATCGAAATTTCTGATGGGTCACCTTTTGTGGGATCACCTTTTAATGGTCCCAACAGTTATGAGGAGAGGTTCAGACAGTTAGACTGGGTGTTTACCCCCAGTTACCACAACTCTCCGCAGCAGCAGCAGCAGGATCCTTCCGAGGATTCTCGATTTGTCGCGGTCACTCCGCCGCCACCACCAGTCCAGCAACAGCCTCCGGAGCCACCGAGGAGAAGAAGATCGAGCGCGCGGATGTCCGCGCGAGGAGGAGTGCGTATCAACACCTCTCCACTTTCAAGTGGCAGCCGCTACTCGCCACTTAATGAAGAACCGGAGATGGGAGAACCTTCAAACCCCGTCTCGGAAGTAAACTCTGCGCCTGTCGCGCCACCACCATTGGGTTTTGGAGACCCAATTCCTACATACACTGGCACGGCGGCGTATAGTCCCTTTGAGCAGCCAGTCCACACTCATTACAACTATGCCGAGGCCGACCCTTACTTGGTAGCTGCGAACTACAATGCTCTCCATCCGGAAGGTCCCTATGGAGGTCCCTGGACGACGGGATACCCGACCTACGGATACCCACCATATGGGTATCAGCAACCGCCGCCTCCGCAACCTCCGCTTTATCAGCAACCCCCGCAGCCGCCAGTAATGTCACCACCACAACATCAAGAAATCCTTCAAAGGATAAATGAGGTGCGGCAAGAGGTGCGGGAAGACCGTAGGCATAACCGATGGATGTTCAAGAATCTGGTGAATTTAATCAAGGGAAAAGCAAGAAGGATCACTAAATCCTTTATTTGTTTGTTTGTTATTAGTGTTGTAATCATGTCCCTGCGTGGACATTTGTTTCAGTATTCTGCCCCTGCGTGGGCATGTCTTTTTGTATTCTGCCCCTGCGTGGGCATGTTTTTCTGTTGACCCCTGCGTGGGTATGTTAGGTTGTTTAGCCCCTGCGCGGGCATGTTATTTTTGTAGAAGTCCTGTTTAGGGCAAACTTGTACTGGTTTAAATTTTTGTAATGGAATGGTTGAATTTAAATTTTCATTTTGATTAAATTACATGCATAAATATAATATGTGAAATAAATGAAAATATAACATTCATTTTATAAAATCTACCATTCTTATAATAAGAATCTTAAAAGGTAAAACCTAGCCAAATGTCATTCTAAATATGGCCAAAATGGTAAAACCTAATTAAAAGATTCAAATTCTTGTTAACATCTTTAAACATGTTAACATTCCTGGCAAAATGTGATTCGATAAAATTGCATAAGCCACCCTTATATTAGATTTTTTTTTTAAATTCTTTTATTATATAAACGTCCACTAGGGATATAATGCCCACGGGCTATACTCATTGTCATATAAATGACAGTCGTGGCCTTCGACCCCCTGTTAAGGAGAGGTAATGAATTATAATTAAAACCTCAATACCATAAAACCATGATTAAAGGTTTAAAACCGTCCACGTGACTAGGCCTTTTTGCCACTAATATATTTTAATTCTAACTAAGCATTATTATAAATTTCTGATTATAAGTATGCCTAACAAATTAATCAAAATGGTTTCTTAAATACCATGATTAATAGATCATCTAGAATGATAAAAACTGTTATAGACCTTTGAATGAATTAAATCATTATTTTATGTAGCCAACCAGCTACATGGCAGGGTCAGACGAAGCCAACAGTCACCCCAGAGAAAATCATGACCCCTCCAGGGTCAGCGTAGCAGGAGCAGAATTACAAGCGTTAATAGATAATGCTGTTACGCGAGCTTTGGAGAGACAATTCAATGAATCCAGTGGTACCCATGTAAGAACCCAGTCCGAGGCACACTCTAAACCACCCTCTAGAACTCATACCGCTCACAAAAGTGATTCTCATCACTCAATAAATCAGAGGAGTGTCCCATCTAAGAGAATTGTGCCGAACCAAGAACCACGTGCTAAAGGTTGCACCTATAAGTACTTTGTTTCCTGCAAACCCAGGGATTTTACTGGGGAGAAAGGAACAGTTGACTACATGTCATGGTTAGATGAGATGGACACCGTAGTAGATATCAGTGGTTGTGCTGATAAGGATGTGGTAAAGTTTGTATCCCAGTCGTTCAAGGGTGAGGCACTAGCCTGGTGGAGATCTTTGATCCAAGCCACTGGGAAAATACCATTGTACAATCTGTCCTGGGAACAGTTTGTGACATTGATTAAGGAGAACTACTGCCCTCAGCATGAGGTCGAAAAGATTGAGTCTGATTTCTTATCATTGGTTATGAAAAATCTAGACTGCCAAGCCTACCTTACAAGCTTCAACACAATGTCAAGGTTGGTTCCATATCTTGTGACACCAGAACCCAAGAGAATAGCTCATTTTATCGGGGGTTTAGCCCTAGAGATCAAGGCCAGCGTGAAGGCCTCCAGACCAGCTACTTTTCGGTCTGCAGCTGATATATCATTGCCTCTTACTTTGGACGCGGTCAGGCAGAGATCGCTGAGAAACACAGACACTGAAAAGAGAAAGCGTGAGGATGACAACTCACGACGGTCAGACAAGAAGCATAAGGGAAAAAATGACCACAAGAGGAGTTCTGGAACGAAAAAGGATGGTCAACAATCAGGTGATAAGCCCAAGTGTAAAGTCTGTAAGAAGCACCATTTCGGGAGGTGCAGACTCAAGTCGAAATCCCAATCGCAGCCACGGCCTTGTGGGATTTGTAAATCCTCTGAGCACAAGACACTAGATTGTAAGAAAATCAAGGATGCGACATGCTATAGCTGCAATGAGAAAGGGCGCATTAGGTCCAATTGCCCAAAGCTTGCCAAGAAAGCTGAAGATGGGAAGAAGACCAATGCTAGGGTCTTCCAGATGAACGCACAGGAGGCGATCCAGAATGATAATGTCATAACAGGTACTTTCCTTATAAATGACATTTATGCTAGAGTACTATTTGATTCTGGAGCAGATAAGTCATTTGTTGATAATAAGTTTTGTAAGTTATTAAACCTACCTGTTAGAACCCTAAGCATAAAGTATGAGGTTGAATTAGCCGATGGCACCATAGAAACCGCATCAACCGTGTTAGATGGATGTGTCATATCCATTAGGAACCACTCTTTTCCTTTGTCCTTACTTCCTTTGTCCTTAGCTCATAACCAAGCCCAGATCGTTTGCAACAAGAAGCAAGTGGTGATCAAGACTCCGTCTGGTGAACCACTTACCATTCAAGGAGATACCTAGTATGGACTGCCTGAGCAAGTGTCTATGCTCAAGGCATCAAGGTGTATGAAGAAAGGTTGTGTCATTTACATGGCACAAGTGACTATTGATGAGCCCAAGCCTAAGATTGAAGATATCCCCGTCATTTCTGAATATTCCGAAGTATTCCCTGAAGAACTACCTGGTTTACCACCAGATAGGCAAGTAGAATTCCGAATTGACATTATTCCAGGAGCAGCACCTATTGCAAGGGCTCCTTACAGCTTGGCACCAACAGAGATGAAGGAGTTGAGGACTCAGCTAGATGATTTGTTGGCAAAAGGTTTCATTCATCCTAGCTCATCTCCTTGGGGAGCACCAATCCTGTTTGTGAAAAAGAAGGATGGGTCGATGCGTCTATGCATCGATTATCGCGAACTCAACAAGGTTACTATCAAGAATAGGTATCCGTTGCCCAGGATCGACGATCTGTTCGATCAGTTACAAGGGGCAAGTTACTTCTCTAAGATTGACTTAAGGTCAGGCTATCATCAACTGAAGGTTAAAGATGAAGATATACACAAGACTGCATTTAGGACCCGTTATGGTCACTACGAGTTCTTAGTGATGCCCTTCGGGCTCACTAATGCACCAGCAGCGTTCATGGATCTCATGAACCGTGTCTGCAAGCCATACTTGAACAAATTTGTTTTCGTCTTCATTGACGACATTCTGATTTATTCAAAGAATCAGGCCGACCATGAGAAGCATCTTCGATGCATTCTGAAACTACTTCAGCAGGAAAAGCTCTATGCCAAATTTTCTAAGTGTGAATTCTGGCTTCGTGAAGTCCAATTCCTTGGACATGTTGTTAGTGAGCGTGGTATCCAAGTAGATCCCGCTAAAGTTGAAGCTGTCATGAATTGGCAAGAGCCAAAGACGCCTACTGAGATTCGTAGCTTTCTAGGTCTAGCAGGATATTATAGGCGATTTATTGAAAACTTCTCAAGGATTGCTGCACCCCTAACTTCGTTGACACGTAAGAATATTAAGTTTGACTGGGGTCCTAAGCAGTAGGAATCCTTTGACATTCTTAAGCAGAAGTTGAGCAATGCTCCAGTATTGACATTGCCTGATGGAATAGATGAATTTGTAGTATATTGTGATGCATCGCACACAGGAATGGGATGTGTGCTTATGCAGAAAGGCAAAGTTATTGCCTATACTTCACGTCAGTTAAAGGTGCATGAAAAGAATTACACCACCCATGACTTGGAGTTGGGTGCCGTTGTATTTGTACTGAAGCTATGGAGGCATTATTTATATGGTATCAAGTGTGTAATCTATTCTGATCACAAGAGCCTCCAGCACCTGTTTAACCAAAAGGATTTGAACATGAGGCAACGAAGTTGGATGGAAACTTTGAATGATTATGATTGTGAGATAAGATACCATCCTAGCAAGGCGAATGTAGTCACCGATGCCTTGAGTCGAAAGGAAAGGGTGAAGCCTATAAGAATCAATGCCAAGAGCATTGAGATAAAGAATAGTTTGAATGAAAGGTTGTTAGCTGCGCAGAAGGAAGTTGTGCTGGAAGCTAACTATCCTGGTGAAAAGCTAGGAGTAACCGAAGAACAGTTATCCTATGGCAAGGACGGAATTCTGAGATTGAATGGACGAATATGGGTTCCAGTCTATGGAGGACTTCGAGATGTTATCCTCCAGGAAGCCCACAGTTCTAAATACTTCGTTCATCCTGGAGCTGATAAGATGTACCAAGATCTGAAGGCGGACTATTGGTGGATAGGCTTGAAGAAGTCTATAGCTGCTTATATAGCTAAATGCTTGACATGTGCGCAAGTTAAAGCTGAACATCAGAAGCCGTCAGGTTTGCTACAACAGCCTGAACTTCCCACCTGGAAGTGGGAGATGGTGACAATGGATTTCATCACCAAGTTACCGAAGACAAAGAAAGGAAATGATACTATATGGGTGATAGTAGATAGACTAACTAACTCAGCACATTTCCTACCCATTAAGGAGACTTATAGCTCCAACATGTTAGCCCAATTGTACGTAGATAAGATTGTATCTCTGCATGGCGTACCGGTGTCAATTATCTCTGACAGAGATACCAGATACACATCACATTTTTGGAAAAGTTTCCAACAGTCTTTGGGCACACGCTTAAATTTCAATACGGCTTACCATCCTCAGACGGACGGGCAAAGTGAGCGTACCATCCAAACTTTGGAAGACATGCTTCGTGCATGTGTGATTGACTTAGGTGGTAGTTGGGATAACCACCTGCCATTAATCGAGTTCTCCTATAACAATAGCTACCATACAAGCATTAAGGCCGCGCCTTTCGAGGAACTATATGGTAGGAAATGCAGAACGCCTATCTGTTGGGCGGAAGTAGGAGAAATTCAATTATCAGGACCTGACTTGGTCTTTGAAACGACGGACAAGATCGTCCAGATTCGTGACCGCCTGAAAGCTGCCAGAGATAGGCAGAAAAGCTACGCAGATTTAAAGCGTAAACCTCTGAAATTCGAGGTTGGTGATAAAGTTTTACTTAAAGTATCACCCTGGAAGGGAGTGATGCGATTCGGTAAGAAAGGTAAGTTAAGCCCAAGGTATATTGGACCATTCGAGATCATTGAATTTGTAGGAGCAGTGGCTTATAAGTTAAACTTACCTGAAGAGCTCAGTGGTATTCACAATGTATTCCACATCTGCAATCTAAAGAAATGTCTAGCTGATGAGTCACTAGTCATACCACATACAGATGTGCATATAGATGAGAGTTTGAAATTTGTGGAAAAACCTTTGTCGATTGAGGATCGACAAGTTAAGAAGCATCGAAGGAAGCATGTGCCGATTGTAAAGGTCAAATGGGATGCCCGTAGAGGTCCCGAGTATACGTGGGAGGTAGAATCCACAATGAAAGAAAAATACCCTTATTTGTTTTAGTAAATCTAGAGGTCGAGATTTCTTTTAAGGGGGTGAGGATGTAACACCTCGAAAATTTATGTCCAATAACGTATTGACACGTGTCATAAGCTTTAAACGTGTAAAAGATTACTTTAGATGGACTAAAGTTGACAAACAAAGAAAGTATGTGAAGATAAGGGTTCAAAGTGTCAACAATGGATAAATATGTCTTTCAATAACCCTACACGATGATTATACCCTTAAACGAATGAATCATGGATCATACGAAGCTAATTGGGGAAGAAAGTGAGAGATTACAAAATACAGGGGTTAAATGTGTCAACATGTTGGAAGTATACCTCTGAGTGACCTTTTAGCAAACCCGAATCTTTGTAACGATAAATTATACTCGCTAGAATATGTGATAAAAATTTCACCAAGTTTCGTTATCGTATGAGAAAGTTATGATAATATTCGTATAATAGGGGTTAAAAGTGTTAACGTTGAAATTTATGACCTTTCGAGTGATCACAAAGTTTACCAAGGACTTAACCAAGTTTGTATAAGTCTTAAGGCCCTTAAAAATCAAGTTGGAGGGCTGAAAATGCAAAATTGGAAGTTAAAACCACGCATACAAGGACCAGGGACCAAAAATGCAAAGTTTAAAACTTGTTTGGCTGGTTCTGGAAGGCCAGGCGGCCCGCGTAAGAATGCCCTATGGGCTTACGCGGCCCGCGAGAGCAGCACAGCGACAGAATTCACCTGTAGGTGTCTGTCCAGCCTGTTGCACCGCCTCAAAGCCTTGTTTTCTTATACCAGGGACTCCCCTACTGGTTTTACAAGCACTAGGGGCACTTGGCTTGATCTGGTTGCAACCATAGACTTGCTTGGCACCATCCTAAACAATTAAATTCACTATATAAGAGGAGCATTGTTGCAACACTTTGTTCACTCACTTTCAATTCAACTTCTGGAGTTTGTTGGAGCTCAAGGACATTTCTTAGCAGTCACTAATCATGCATAGGACTATTGTAAGCTTCCATAACCCTTCTTAATTCAGTTTAGCTTAGTTAATTAGCTTAAAGTCAAACCGTCGTAATTAGAGTTTGACTTCGTAATTAATCAATAATTATCCAGTCAAATCACGAATTGAAAGTACCTATGAGTTGGTAATTATGTGGGTAATAAACCCTTAAAAGGGCACCCTCTGATTCCCACTCTAACTAGGTCAATTGTCGGGTCAAAGTTAATCTTAAAAAGTCAACAGAAAGCTTATTTTCAAATTAATGCATAATTAGCAATGTAGAACCCATGCAACCTGTTTTATCGTTAATATAACTTGGTAATTAATGTAAGAACATGTCTAAACATGTTCAACCCGACAATTTTCAGTTTAGGCTCGGTTCGGAACCGAAAGTCGCATAATTTGACTTTTGTTTTGACTTTCAGTTCTGACCCGTTTAAGCATGTTTTAGAAATGCCTTAGAGCCTTAATTGGACCAAGTTTCATGTTAGTATAACCCTCTGTGATTATACAACTTGGTTCATTAGTTATCCGATTCATATGCATGTTTCCGTTAAATGCTTAAATGTTGACTACTATGCTTTTTTGACCTTAAAACGTGATTTTTGAAAATGTAAAAGAGTAGAAACCTTAGTTACTTATTTATAAAGTTGTCCCTGAAATTTGACATCAGTTTGAGGTCTAGATTAGGAGTTATGCTCATTAGCGTAATTAGAAAGCTTTTTATTAATTAAACGGCATAATTAGCATATAGCCTATCTAAACCCAATTTTTAATACCAAACTTTTACCTAATGATATAAAATAATATTTTGGGATTTTTGAAGATTTTTATTTAATTTTAGGCTGAGCATAACATAGAGTTCTAAGCTTGATTCGGTAATTACCGGTTTTGCCCTTTTGGGCTATAAAATGAGTTTTACAAATTATTTTGATACCAAACCTTTTTCTACTGATCTAATATGATAAATAAAATATTTTAAGCCTTCTGGATTAATAAAAATGTCAGCCTTCCTTTAAAAACCCGGAAATGGCTCCAAATCGCCTTTTTAAGCGTTTTTAACGCATAGTATGTACTAAAACTACTTTGAACATATGAGGTTTGATGCCTACTGATATTTTTGGTAAATTTACATATTCTAACAATAAGCTAAAGTTTTAAACTCAGATTTCCAGTTTTGACCTTTTAAGCCTATGTGAAATTACCAAAATACCCCTAAGGTGCATAAGTTTGGTTTTAATTGATAAATTTCACATATATATAATACCCTACTGTTATGACCTATAAAAATAAATATTTTTACTGATTAAATCAGACTTGTAACTCAGTTTTACATTTAAACTCTTTTATAACCTTTAAAATGACCAAAATACCCCTACAGGGCATAATTTGAGTTTAAATCCGTTTTGGGCATAATAGAAGATATCTTACTGATATCACAACATATTTAATACATATTAACTTAGGAAACCTGTATATGACTCTTGGTTACCCGTTATGCATCTTGCGCGTTCGGTTCGGTTTATGTAACTAGTTTGCATAAATTGACCGAAACGGGTCAAACCTTATCATTTTTATCTCAAAATCCAGAATGTGTTTAGTTCACCCATATTACACAAGTCTTCAAACTTTTCGGGTCTAAACCACATTCTATTCCGGTCTTCGCTTAATCGTGCGTTGAACCGTATCTTCCTTTAAAACTAACCGGTCTAAGTTTAGGCTTAATAAAAGACCAGTTAGGAAACTAATAGGTTATTAAAAACCTTTGTTCCAGAATAGGAGACCCGGTAAAAGCTACCCGTACTTGGTATGGTGATTAATACTTGCAAAGGTAAATACTTTTAACTTATTTTCCCTATACAGGCTTGGGGTACGGTATATAAAATACCGATTGGTCGGGCATTGCATCTTTAATTGTATGAAGTTAAATCATTGAAATGTCCCGTTGAAAAATGTTTTGTTTGCTTAAAGCCTTTGGGGGGGTTAATGACCATGTCCCGGATATCCTTGGCATCATTTTACAAAATGGCCACGACCTAAGCACGGGGTGTAGGCGTACACCCGTCAGTGCATAAATAAATAATGTGGTGTGTCAATTAATCTTTATCCCGGTGTCAAAACCTGGCTACTGAACGCATAAGAAACATGTAATTCTTTTACAAGTTTATATTTAAATAATTATCCTAAGTTATAAAATGTTTTGTGCCACGTGCATTCAAATCAATTTTTTAAACCTTTTCAAAATGAGTCAGGTAATTGTATTTACCAGTGTAAACTGACGTATTTTCTCAAAAAGACTAAGTGCGGGTACTACTCGAAATAGGCTGGTCTCTCCTTAGCATCAATAAGAGTCTCGCAAGCTTGGATGCAATTTAGTCTGTTGAACAAGTTTCCTCTTTATTTTGATCCGCCTGTGGATTCGTTTCAACTGTGTTGTGATACTTAAATATTACACTTTTATTCAGTTGAAATAATATATATCTTTTGCTTCCGCTGTGCATTTAAATATTGTGTTGTTTGACTATGATGATATCAACTACGTCACGATACTCCCCACCGGTAATACGTGGAAATATCGGGGTGTGACATTAATCCACCTGTTTTTTTTTTCTATTTTTTGGTATCACTACTATAGTGTTATATGCATGTACAATAGTGTCATATGGTATTTAGTTATTTTGTTAAAACACTTATAGTGTTTTAATTTCAATTTGTTATTTAAATAATGTAGGTTGTTTTACGTTTTTACACTTATATGGATTTTACAGTATCAAATCAGTTATCACACCATTTTTTTTGTAGGTACAATATGATGTTCGTACCTTTTACCGGCATTGACAATCACTATCGTAATGTTACCTTGGGTGCTGCTATAATAGGTAATGAAACCGCCGAAACATATAGCTGGTTGCTTAACGCATTTCGGCAGGCATTTGGGCACGCACCACCTGTGATTGTAACTGATCAAGACCCAGTGATGAGGAAAGCAATTCAAGATACTTGGCCTGAAAGTAGGCACAGGCTTTGCATGTGACATATAATGGACAAACTTACTACCAAGGTTTATTAAATACCAAAATTATTGTTTACGAAGTTTATTGTATTAATGGAATTCTTTTTGGTGGGTTTTTATAGTTTTTTATATCTGAATACGTGGTTTTTTGTTTATCGATGTTGTTTTACTTTTATATAATGTTTCTGTTTCTACATGTATATTTTATATTTAATTTTTTAAATGTTGACTCGTTGTTTATTAGGTTGGTGCCAACCTATGCAATAGCACCGATTTTAAGAAGAGGTTGTGTGGTATTGTTTGGACTGATGCATTACTCCTCGAACAGTTTGAAACCGAATGGGGTGTTATATTGGCTGATTTTGATTTGGTGAATCATGAATGGTTACAGTCAATTTATGAGATTAGGGATACATGGATCCCTACGTACTATCGTGATGAACACATGTCTGGGCTGATGCGTACTTCATCACGTTCGGAAAGTGAGAACCATTTCTGTGGGCAGTTTTGCAACCCGAACTGTACGCTTGTTGAGTTCTTGGGGCATTTTGACTCTGCTATTGAAGCCCAAAGACACGAGCACATGAAGAATGATCATGATACTAGGCACACGAACCCCGAAATATTTGTAAAAGAGTTTGTATTAGAACAACAGGCGGCAAACATATACACACGGACAATTTTCTTCGATGCGCAACTTGAAATTCAGACAGCCATTCACAAGTGTGGTATTGGAAAATGGGATGAAAGAGAGGATAATTTTTTGAACTTCTCTGTGAAGGACTTTTCTCAAACGTGTACTGCATTTTTTCAGGTAACCAGAGAATGTAACAATTGTTTGTTTATAATATTGCTTGTACATGGTGTTCTATCTAATAGTTTTAATTGAGTATATATTTTTGTTCTCATTTTTTTTTGTTTTTATGTATTAGGTTATGATGCTGCAGCTAGATATGACTATGAGTTGTTCATGAAAATAGGTATGAACAGTTTGGGCTTTTGTGCGCGCACATTTTTTGCGTTTTGCGGTTTCTTGATATCAGGCAGTTCCCTGAAAGGTATATATGCCGACGGTGGACCAGGGAAGCTGTTCCTAATAGTGCTCCTAGAGCGATATTAGGTATTAATGAACGTGATGATCGGTACCAGCAAGTTAATGGTGTTGTGCGGGAGATAACAAGGTCAGCCGAGTCTCTTATTAACAGGTTGGTTCATAACTTTGATGCGTTGTGCGCTTTCAAGGACCATGTTGTCCAGTATCAATCGACGGCTGATTTGGCAGTTGTAAACGCACCCCCTAGGAGTCATCGCGATAGGTTTGCTGAAATAACTTGCTACACCCAAGAAACTCCTGTAACTGTTCGCATGCCGAAAACCACTAGATTTAAAGGTATGGGCAAGCCTAAGAGAATGAAGAGTAAGCGTGAAATTGCCATTAGTCAGTCTGGGAAAAAAAGGGTCGTGAATGTAGCAAATTCAAACGTGGGGGGCATAATAGACGTACATGCACGTACCCTGCAAGGGAAAACAACGACGACTCCTCAGAAGGTGAGGAAGCGGCGGGTGAAGGAGATGACGAAGAGGAGCTAGAAGATGAAGAGCAGTAGTAGTAGATTACCAAAATTATGCGTACTTGAGCTATTTTTCTTTTTTTAGTGACGTTTACTTTTTTGTTGGATTCATTGTGTTGGTTTTTATAGAATTTGAACTTGTCTTTTCTTTCATGTTGGCTATGAATGGGAACCATAATGTTTTTTTCTTAAATTCCTTTATCATATTCTAAGTATAGTGTTTTATATAGACTTGTAGTGTTATATATATAGGTTCGAATTCACATAAGATGAATTCTAATGTGACAATTCCGGTAATCTGTATTACAGTATTAGACATGGTGATATTGTGCTTTATAGTTAGTTTTAAAACTTACATTATTTATAGTGTTTTATTTTTAATTATACTGTTTTTTATTATTGTTTTGTAGGTTGTCAAAATGAAAAGAAATTTTGTCATTTTTGATAATCTGCTTTAAATGAATTCTTTGGTATAATATAGCATTTTATATTAACGCGTAGTGTTATATTATAGTTTCGAATACCATAACCATAACAATAATAACATGAATCAAACAATTACATGTGGTCACATTATACCTGTAATGTTTTATATTGAATTATAGTGTTATATTATAGAAAATAGACCATTTGCTATCAGCCCGTGTTTCGAAAGTCAAAGTCAAAGTCAAGATTGAAGTCAAAGGAAGACTAGATTGCTAATTTCAATCTGTCTCTCCTTACTCAATTCCTGTTTTGACTTCTTTGACTTGTAATTAGTCTATTTTATTTTCGCTTTAGTTGTATTATGTGGAGTATCTATTAATAATCGCTATTTATCGCATGTTTAATCGCTTTATCGCTATCGCAATCACACTCGAAACTCGAATTACGCATTTTAGTTACTGATATACGTGTGTGTGTGCCTTATGTGTTACTTGTGCATGTTTATTTATGTTATGTTGTGGTAATCAATCAAAACGCAATCGAACTCAATCGCAATCGAAATGGTATGATAATTGGTGGAAAGAGATAGTGCGAGATATGAGTAGTTGGGATTAAAAGTAATTTGACTAAGAAACTCTATCGCATCGAAACGCTCGCAGTCGAAATCGAAACATCAAAACTCGAGCGCCGAACACTCGAACGAGGTGACTGATCGACCAGCCGACCGATCGGACTGCCGTCCGATCGGACAGCCGTCCGACCGGACTGCCTAACCGAGCGACCAGCCCCTCTCCACTCCTTTCCACTTTGGGTAACCCTATAAATACCCCTTGTCACTTTCATACATTCTACTTTTGGCAACTGACGTCCGACCAGCTCGTTTTCCTCACTTTTCTTCAGATTTCTCACGATTCCGGTAAGATTTCGTCCTAAATCTTGTACTTCCTTAATCTACACGCACTCCTACACCTTTCTATCTTTTGAATCTTAATTTTAACCGTGAAATCATCAAGATTCAAGGTGTTCTAGGATGACGTCATTATGTGTTGTTGAAGAACTTCATGCTTTGGCCTCAATCCACCAAGAACAACTTAGATCTAACCGATTTCCACATAAACAAACAAAGATCTTTCATAGATCTAAACATATGCACAATGAAAAGGAGTGAAAGATGGTTTTCAACTTTCTTTCAACTCTTTTACACTCAATGCACTCAAAATCGATAGAATCGGAACTTGTGTCGGGTTACTAATCATTATTGTGGTTGTGTTGATTCAAGATCTGTATTCTATCCACGAGATTATCGATTCCGGGTTAAACGTGGAACGTCGTCTCGAACCGTCCACTGATCGGGTTTGGGTGATTCCTGTCCGATCAGGAGCACCAAGTAATGACAAGGTTTCTGTTGCTTAACACGTTATCAAAATATCTCGATAAAACGACAAACTATCAAAACAACCAAGTGTAAGACGAACAGGTTAACCAGGACGGAGTGCCATCCGAACGGAGTGCCATCCGAACAGACAGCCAAACCGTACGACTGGCCACCCGTACGACTTGCACCTTGGTCCCACACTTAACCATTTTTGCCAACACTTGAAGTCTGAATGCTGAACGAATTGCTGTCCGATCGGACTACCATCCGATCGAACTGCCAATCGAATCATGAGACATTTAAACTTCAACATTTAAACAATTTTCAACATGTTCAATGCACAAAGGATGCCACCCGAATGAACAACCGCCCGACCGAGAGACAACCTGCTGTGAACTTGTTCTCACTGAAGTGCCCAACCGAACGGGTTGCCGTCCGATCGAACGACCGTCCGATCGACCGACCTGAAAGGTAGAGGTACTTCTCTGTTTTCTAAATACTACAACGAAACTTCAAAAGTCAAGCCATCATACACAAACACATCCTTCTCAAAGGAAGAAACAATCCACTCGAACAGTCATCCGACCGGACGACTGTCCGAATGGACAACCACTCGCACGACTAGCTGTCCGATCGGACTACCATCCGAACGGACTGCTGTCCGAACCACTTATACTTTGCATCGATTTGCGTGTCACTTATCGTTATAATATCAATCTGTTCAGGCTAACCCTATTCTCTAGCGCTCTCTTCAATCCATCAATCGCTGTGAGTATACTTGATCCCTTTTTGCTTTACGCACTTTTGGGTGTTACATACGTTACTTATACAAAATCACATCGAACACAATATGCAATACTTTAAACGCTAACCGTTACCACATGTATTACATGACTTTATGAATGCTTGTTTGTTATGTTTACACATGGAATGTTGTCTACCTGCCTTAGCAACGGTAGTACTATTAGTTTGGACTCAGCACCCGTTCACTCGGGGGTTGTTAAGGACAATTACCTACATGGCTCACAGTGGTGAGAATGTATCGCGAACTGCCTTGGGCAGTCAACCCGCAGTCATTGGTATCGATAGGTTCATGTCGATAACTAACATGCCTCATTTCACTCTGTGTACGTGCTGGTTATGCGTAACGCTTTCGAACTCTATATGCTATTATCAAACTTGTATGCTCACCTTTACACTATGTGTATTGACTGTTACTTTAACGTATGTGACAGGTGCTTAAGTTGTTTATATGCTTAGCTTGCTGTGAACTTGAGGAAAGGAAAGGTCTAGGATGCTCTCTGTGCTGTGATGAAATCGAGGCTAGGAAAAGAGGTCCTAGAAACCAACAAATAAACTATCTATGTATAAATCTGAGTTGTCGTAACAGAACTACTTGACTAGATTTTTGTCTGTAATAACTATACTATCTTATATGACACGGTATGGGACGTGTTGATTTAAATATTTGGTAAATATAGTTGTTATGGAAACTTCTGGACAATCTGTTTCCCTCAGTGCCATGCCCCGATGTTTCCGCCATCGGTTGGGGTGTGACAGATTGGTATCAGAGCCATAACTATAGGGAATTAGGCAAGACTCGACCTAGTCCGGGTCGAAGTCTTAGAGACCTAGTCTATAGTTAGGAACCAACAGACCAACTTGCACATATCCAATAGGGATTATGTATGAGCTTACCTGCTATTTCTCGCTATTCTCGCCTACGCTACACTATCATTGCACTCAAATTTTCAAATATGAATGAGCAATTAAGTTGAGATTAGGTGTGAAAACCGCAAAATCTCGATTAAATTGCTTGTTCAACCCGCATTTCATCTATAAACACGAGAATTTGCGTCGAATCAGGAGTGAAATCCATACTTTGACGCATAATTCACTTTTGTCTTATCAAAAACATGAATGAAGTCGTTAAGCTAGGGGTGAAACCCTAACCTTGACGATTTGTTCCGATCTTTATTTTGTTTTACAAAGCTCTCCCCAAAGTTTCGACGGACTCCAACGACTGAAGATCACGCAGAGACTGAAAGGATACGTGTCATACGCCCAGATTCGAGGCAGAAGCACAAGTCCCGAAGGTCAGATGTGTGCTCAGACGGTCCTTGTGAATAGTCGTATCACTTTGGATAGTCAATGTCTAATAGCCGCAGACGATCTATTTCTCGATTTTTATGTGTTTCGATTCTGAGCCCGCAACTGCTGACTCTGATGATTCGTCGATTTTATGTGTTTATATGTGTGTTTATCTGTTTATGTGTTAAATTTTGGAGACTTAATCGATTCTTGCTTTCACTTCGATCGACACGCACGACTCGCACTGCACTTCTATCTCAAAACGCTGACAAATCGCTAAATTGTGGACGACCTTATGCTATGTTATGCGCTCATACTATACTCGATGTATTAATCGCGATCGCTATATTCGAACACTCGCGAACTTTGAATGATAGGTTTCTGTATTCTGACTGCATCTTGTGATTACATGCTTCTGTGCTTTTGTGCTCTACGTGCTTACATGATTATGTGCTTCTGTGTTTATGTGAATCTGTGATTATGTGCCTATGTGTTTATGTAATACATGTTTCACTGTGTTCCTAAGATTTAGTAAGTATTAGACGTGTGAGGTGAGATTCGATTATGACGTGTCTGAGACCTATGACGATGTCTGTTGCAGACAATGTCAACTGGACCATCATCTGGATCCCGTCACCCACGAGTTTCTCGTCAAGAACAGAGGGACAAACGCCTTGTTGCCATCCTCGCGAAACAAGTGGCTAAGGTTGTGCCTCAGATCGTGAGTGAGATTTACGAGAATGTTAGCAAATCGTCTGAGGAGTCGAGAACCGAAGCTCCTAAAGTTGCTACTAAGACTGCTTTCAGCTTCAAGCAGTTCAAGGCTTGTGGTCCGAATGAATTCACTGGAGAAGATGGCCCGACGGCTATGTTTCAATGGTTCGATTCCATCGAAGTCACTCTGCGCCAGAATGGATGTCCGGAAAATCTCCGCACTCTAAACGCTATCGGCGTCTTCCAGTCCCGCGCATTAGACTGGTGGACGGCCGAGAGGAACAAACACGGGAATGATGCAGCTTACGAGCTGACATGGGAAGAGTTGAAGACCATCATGATGGATGAGTTCTGTCCTCCCCATGAACGCCAAAAGCTGGAGGACGAATTCTGGAACATTAAGCAAAAGGAAGGTGACAACGCTGCCCTGACTGCTCGCTTTAAGCAGCTCAGCATCATCTGTCCCGATCAAGTGAAGACGTCCGACATGGCGATCAAGAAGTACATCTGAGCCCTACCCGACTGTGTTGCGGATTTTGTGCATGCTGCAAAGACAACAACAATTGAAGAAACTTACTTGCTTACCGCATAAATCAACGACAAACAAGTAAAAGCTGGTTTTTGGGATAAAGCTTCGAAGAACCTGCATCAAGTCAGCGCCGCACCAACTGCCGAAACCGCCACCGCTCAATCGTCCAAGTCCTCACGCCGCAAGAAGAAGAAGAACAACAGCAGCTCCAGCAACAAGAACTGTGTTGTCACCACCACTATTGCTCTTCTTCAAGTCGTACCGGCTCAGCAGCAGCCCCACCACCGTCTAGCACCAGTTTCTTATGCACCGCCTGCAAAGCGTGCATACACAGGCCCCCACCCGGCTTGCCCGACATGTTCTTATCATCACCCGGTGGGTCTCGCCTGTCGTTTCTGCGCTCACTGCAACATGTTTGGCCACTTCACTGCTAACTGCCGTACTGGTCCCCGTCAAGCCCCGGCTCAAGCCACTACTCATCAAGCTCTGCTCCCAGCCCTGCAAGGCCAACAAGCAGCTCAGGCACCCGCGGTCAATGCCCGAGTCTGCTTCGCATGTGGTGATCCCAACCACTTTGCGAACATGTGCCCGAACAGGGTTGTGAAACAAGAGCCCCATCAGCAACAGCATCAGCAGCAGCAACAAGCCGCACGCGCCAGAACTTTCAACATCAATGTGCGCCAAGCCCAGGCTGACAAGTGACAACAACGTGGTCAATGGTACGTTCCTTGTGAATGGTATTTATGCTTCGTGTTTGTATGATACTGGAGCCGATAACTGCTTTGTGTTGTTTGAATTCGAGAAGCTTCTTAGTCGTAAACGCTCCCATCTTCCCTCGACATTCGATGTTGAAGTCGCTACCGGAAGAACTGTCGCCGTTAATTCTGTTCTTCGTGATTGTACTCTTGAGCTCAACAATCACATGTTCCCAATCGACCTAATTCCGATGCAACTCGGAAGTTTTGACGTCATAGTAGGCATGGACTTTCTTCGCGAAAACCATGCTGAAGTTGTGTGTTTCGATAAGATGATTCCATTCTCGCTCGCGAATGGTGATTTATTGTGTGTTTATGGCGAAACTGCTTCGAAGGGTCTCAAGCTCATGTCATGTGTCCAAGCTAGCAAGTATCTCCGCAAGGAATACAGAGTTTTCTTAGCTAACATTGTAGTAGCGGAGAAGGAAAATAAAGGAAAGACAGAAGTGAAAGACGTTCTTGTTCGTGAATTTCCTAATGTGTTCCCTGACGATCTTCCCGGACTTCCGCCAAGTCGTGATATCGACTTTCGTATTGACCTCATTCCAGGAGCCAACCTTATTGCCAAAGCTCCTTACCGACTCGCACCGTCCAAAATGCGTGAACTCTTGAACCAACCCCAGGAATTACTTGAGAAAGGCTTCATTCGCCCGAGCACATCTCCTTGGGGCGCGCCAGTCCTTTTCGTCAAAAAGAAGGATGGGTCGTTCCGGATGTGCATCGATTATCAGGAACTAAATCAGTTGACTATCAAGAACCGCTATCCCCTACCTCCCATTGATGATTTGTTTGATCAGTTACAAGGTGCTACGTGTTTCTCGAAGATCGATCTACGCTCAGGCTACCACCAACTACGCATACAAGAGGAGGATATACCCAAAACCGCGTTTCGCATTCGATACGGCCACTACGAATTCGTTGTTATGCCTTTTGGCTTAACCAATGCACCCGCGGTTTTCATGGATCTGATGAATCGCGTGTGTAAACCATATCGCGACCGTTTCGTCATCATGTTCATCAACGATGTCTTGATCTATTCCAAGTCGAAAGCCGAACACACGCAACATCTACGTTTGGTTCTCGAGCTACTCCAGGGGAATCGACTTTATGCCAAGTTCTCCAATTGTGAATTTTGGCTGGAGGAGGTTCAGTTTCTGGGACACATTGTCAATAGTCAAGGTATTCATGTCGGTCCTGCGAAAATTGAAGCAGTCAAGAGTTGGATTACACCTAAGAACCCGTTAGAAGTCTGTTCTTTCTCGGACTAGCGGGCTATTATCGACGATTTATCGAAGGATTCTCAAAGATCGTTGTGCCGCTTACCGCTCTCACGCATAAAGACAAGCCTTTTGTTTGGGGAACTGAACAAGAGTCCGTTTTCCAAACCCTCAAGCGCATGCTCTGCAATGCTCCTGTCCTCACATTGCCCGACAGAAATGACGATTTCATTGTCTATTGTGATGCTTCCAACCTTGGTCTCGGCTGTGTCCTCATGCAACGGGACAAGGTTATAGCTTACGCATCTCGTTAGCTCAAAATCCACGAAAAGAACTATACAACCCATGATCTCGAGCTAGGCGCAGTTGTTTTTGCGTTAAAGATTTGGTGACACTACCTGTATGGTACCAAGTGTACGATCTTCACCGATCATAGGAGCCTACAACATATCTTTGATCATAAAGAACTTAATATGCGTCAACGCCGATGGGTAGAACTTCTCAACGATTACGACTGTGAGATTCGTTATCACCCAGGCAAAGCAAATGTCGTTGCCGACGCTCTCAGTAGACGGAGCTATCTGCTCAGCATTCGTGATGTCCAAGCCCAGTACGATCTCGAAACCCTCATCCGCGAAGCCTAGCATGCCTGTTTTAATGAACGTACCTTGAAGAAGGAAAGGATCTATCACGATGGAGCTCATATTGTGAATAAGCCGAATGGGATATTCCATTATCTGGACCGAATTTGGATCCCTAAACGGACCGATTTGCGAAAGATTTTGATGGACGAAGCCCACAAATCCTGGTATTCTATTCATCCCGGTGCAGACAAAATGTACCAGGACCTTCGCTACAAGTACTGGTGGCCGGGCATGAAAAGGGATATTGCTCTCTACGTTGGGAAGTACCTGACTTGTGCAAAGGTCAAGGCTGAACACCAAAGACCCTCTGGCTTACTCGAACAACCGCCGATCCCTATATGGAAGTGGGAGAGTATAGCTATGGACTTCATAACAAAGCTTCCGCACACGTCATCAGGTCACGACAGCATTTGGGTTGTTGTTGACCGTTTGACCAAATCTGCTCACTTTTTGCCAATACGGGAATACTACAAGGTAGAACGATTAGCCCGAATCTACACAAACGAGATCATTTGTCGACATGGGACGCCTCGCGACATCATCTCTAACCGTGATGCTCGGTTTACCTCGCGACTGTGGGAAACGTTTCAAGCGGCTCTCGATACTACGCTTAACTTAAGTACCGCATTCTACCCTCAAACCGACGGTCAGACTGAAAGAACAATACGTACTCTTGAAGACATGCTCCGTTCGTATGTCCTAGATTTCGGTGGTAATTGGGATGCATACCCGCCGTTAGTCGAATTCTCGTACAACAACAGTTATCATTCCAGCATACAAATGGCACCATTCGAGGCCTTATACGGAAGAAGATGTCGATCGCCTATTGTGTGGCACGAGATCGGTCACTCGCAACTAACCGGTCCCGAGCTATTGCAAGAAACGACTGACAAAGTGCTCCAAATTCGAGACAACTTGTTGAAAGCTCGAAGTCGACAGAAAAGTTACGCCGATAGACGACGCAAGCCCCTTGAATTTGACGTTGGCGACTACGTACTACTAAAGGTATCACCTTGGAAGGGTGTGGTCAGATTCGGCAAAAAAGGGAAACTAGCGCCTCGATATGTTGGACCTTTTAAGATTCTGGAAAGGATCGGAAAAGTCGCCTACAGACTCGAACTACCGGAGGAACAAAGTAATGTCCACCCGACTTTCCATGTGTCAAACCTCCGAAAGTGCCTGGCTGAGCATGATTTAAGTGTACCACTTGATGACCTTCAAGTAAACGAAACACTGCACTTCGTGGAAAAGCCTGTCGAAATCATGGATCGCCAAACCAAGCAGCTCAGACGCTCGCGCATTTCTATTGTGAAAGTCCGATGGGAGGGCAAACGAGGCGCAGAGTTCACTTGGGATATCGAAAGTGACATGAAGGCGAAGTACCCGCAGTTGTTTGTTACGACTTCGGCCTAATTTCGGGACGAAATTCCCTCAACTAGGGGAGGCTGTAACACCTCGTGTTTCGAAAGTCAAAGTCAAGATTGAAGTCAAAGGAAGACAAGATTGCTAATTTCAATCTGTCTCCCCTTACTCAATTCCTGTTTTGACTTCTTTGACTTGTAATTAGTCTATTTTATTTTTGCTTTAGTTGTATTATGTGGAGTATCTATTAATAATCGCATATTAATCGCTATTTATCGCATGTTTAATCGCTTTATCGCTATCGCAATCGCACTCGAAACTCGAATTACGCATTTTAGTTACTGATATACGTGTGTGTGTGCCTTATGTGTTACTTGTGCATGTTTATTTATGTTATGTTGTGGTAATCAATCAAAATATCTCGATAAAACGACAAACTATCAAAACAACCAAGTGTAAGACGAACAGGTTAACCAGGACGGAGTGCCATCCGAACGGACTGCTGTCCGAACAGACAGCCAAACCGTACGACTGGCCACCCGTACGACTTGCACCTTGGTCCCACACTTAACCATTTGTGCCAACACTTGAAGTCTGAATGCTGAACGAATTGCTGTCCGATCGGACTACCATCCGATCGAACTGCCAATCGAATCATGAGACATTTAAACTTCAACATTTAAACAATTTTCAACAAGTTCAATGCACAAAGGATGCCACCCGAATGAACAACCGCCCGACCAAGTGACAACCTGTTGTGAACTTGTTCTCACTGAAGTGCCCAACCGAACGGGTTGCCGTCCGATCGAACGACCGTCCGATCGACCGACCTGAAAGGTAGAGGTACTTCTCTGTTGTAACACCTTGAAAATTTACGTCCAATAATGTATTGACACGTGTCATAAGCTTTGAATATGTGAAAGCATACTTTAGAGGGACTAAAGTTGACAAACAGTGAAACTATGTGAATATAAGGGTCCAAAGTGTCAACAATGGATAAATAGGCTCTAAAATAACCCTACATGGTGTTTATAATCTTAAACGGATAAATCATGGATCATACGAAGCGGAAGATGTAAGAAAGTGAGGAATTACAAACTACAGGGGCTAAAAGTGTCAACATGTTGAAAGTATACCTCTGAGTGATCTTTTGGCAAACCCGAAGCTTTGTAATGATAAAATATACTCACTAGAATATGTGATAAAAATTTCATCGAGTTTCGTTATCGTATGAGAAAGTTATGACCAAAACCGTACACGAAGGGTTAAATACGCTAACGTTGATTTCATGACTTTTCGGGTAAGCGCAAAGTTGTTCAAGGACTTTACCATGTTTATAAAAGTCCCAAGGTTCTTAAAAACCATATTTGATGGTTTAGAATGCAAAATAAACAGCTAAAAACACGTTACAAAGATCAGGGACTGAATTGCAAATTGATTGAAACTTGGAAACCTGGTCGCCACACCCTCGCGCCACGCGAGGAGGGTCTCGCGCCACGCGAGCACCCTGCCAGCGCAGAATACATGCGCAGCTGCCAGTCATGTCTGATTGCGAGTTGTTTCCAGCTATTGTCGACTTAGGGACCTCACCAATCGAATTTCATGCAGCTAGGGACACTTGTATGCTTCTTACAACACTCCTAGACTAACATGGCAGCTCTAAATCAGATCAAAATCTTGATAAAAGGATCTTGTTGTTGCAAACATATGAACACTTGAACTTTCAAAATTCACAAGACTTTTCCTGGAGCTTTCTGGTCGACAAGGCTGCTTCATAGTGATCTCTAAGCTTGTTTAGGACCATTGTAAGTGTTCATATCATTCTCTAATTCGTTCTAGCTTAGTGTATTAACCGAAAGTCAAACTATCGTAAATTAAACTTGACTTTGAGTTTAAACGAGATTGGCTCTGTCATTTCTCAAATTGAAAGTACCCACATGTTGGTATTTATGAGTGTAACAAACCCCTAAAAGGGTATTTTCAGATTCACACTCTAAGCATGTTAATTGTCGAGTCAAAGCTTTTCTTTAAAAAAAAGTCAACAGAATGTGTTTTTGCAAATTTAAGCATGATTAACAATGTAGGCTACATGCAACCTATTTGATCATCAAAATAACTTTATAATTAATGTAAGAACATGTTTTAACATAATCAATTCGACAATTTTCAGTTTAAACTCGAATCGGAACCGAAAGTCACATAAATTGACTTTTTCTTTGACTATTAGTTCTGATCCGTACATGCATGTTTGAGATCTGAATTAGAGCTTATTTTGGACCAACTTTTATATAAGTTTAACTCCCTGAGATTTTACAACTTGGATCAATGCGTATCCGGTTCATATGCATGTTCCCGGTTTATGCTTAAATTGACTATTTTGCCCTTTTGGTTATAAAACGCGATTTTTGAAAAAGTAAAAGAGTAGAAACATTTGTTGCTGATTTATAAATTTGCACCGAAAATTTGATAACAGTCTGAGGTCCAGAGTAAGAGTTATGCCCATTATCGTAATTTGAAAGCTTTGTGTCACTTAAATGGCGTAATTAGCATATAACCCATTTAAACCCACTTTTTTATATAAAACTTTTTACCCACTGATTTTATATAATATTTTAGGATTTTTAAAGATTTTTATTTTATTTTTGGTTGATCATAACATAGGTTTATAAGTTTAATTCGGTAAATACCGAATTTGCCCTTTTAGGCCATAAAATGAGTTTTATAAATCCTTTTGACCCCAAACCTTTTTCTAATGATTTTATTTGTTAAATAAAATATTTTGAGCATTCTATAAATATAAAAATATTAGATTTCTTTTACAAACCCGGAAACGGCTCCAAATCGCCTTTTTAAGCGTTTTTAACGCATAGTATGTATTATAACCATATTAAACATATAAGGTTTATACCTACTGATGTTCTTAGTATATTTTTATAAAATAACAGTAAGTACAAGTTTATAAACTCATATTTCCAAATTTTGACATTTTTAGCCCTTGTGAAATTACCAAAATACCCCTAAGGAGCATAGTTTGGTTTTAAATGATAAGTTTCATATATGGGTCATACCCTACTGTCATAATATGTTAAATTAAGTATATTTATTGTACAAACCAAACCTGTATCTCAGATTTCTAATTTAACTCTTTTATAATCTTTTAAATGACCAAAATGCCCTTACGAGGCCTAATTTGTGTTAAATCCGTTTTGGGCATAATAGAAGATAACTTACTGATATTATAACATATTTAAGCCATATTATCCTAGGGAACTTGCATATGACTCTTTTGGTTACCCGTAACGCCCTTTTCGCGCTCGGTTTGGTTTATGTAACTAGTTTGCATAAATTGGCCGAAACGGGTCAAACCTTATCATTTTTGTCTCAAAATCCAGAATGTATTTAGTATACCCATATTATACAAGTATTCAAACTTGTCGGGTCTAAATCACATTCTATCCGGTCTTCGCTTAATCGTGCGTTTGAACCGTTTCGTCCTTAAGGCTAACCGGTCTAAGCTTAAGCTTAAATAAAGACCCGTTAGAAATCTAATAGGTTACTATAAACCTTCGTCCCAGATTAGGAGCACCGGTAAAAGCTACTTGCATTTTTGCTTGTCGAGAATTATACTTTATTCAGGTAAATACTTTTAACTTATTTTCCCTTATACGGGCTTGGGGTACGGTATATAGAATACCGCTTGGTCGGGCATTCGACCTTAATCGATTGGTGGTTAAGTATTATCAAGATGACCCGTTTAAAAATTTGTTTTGTTTGCTTAACGCCTTTGGGGGAATAATGACCATGTCCCGGATATCCTTGGCATTATTCATGAAATGGCCACGACCTAAGCACGGGGTGTAGGCGTACACCTGACAGCTGCATATGTAAAAACTGGTATCCCACTTAAAGGAATCAGCCTTGTGGGCACTATACCTGTGGTGTGTCTATTAATCTTTAACCCGGCACGAACCGGGCTACTGAACGCATAAGGAACATGTAATTCGTTTACAAGTATTATACTCAAATAATTGTCCCAAGTTATCAAAATGTTTTGTGCCATGTGCATTCAAATCAATTTTCAACCATTTTCAAAATGAGTCAGTTAAATTGTATTTACCAGTGTAAACTGACGTATTTTCCCAAAAGGTTAAGTGCAGGTACTACACGTAATAGGCTGGCTGTCTTCTAGAGCGTCCACAATAAGTCTCACAAGCTTGGACGACAATAAACTGTTGAACAATATCTTATTTTATTTTGATCCGCCTGTGGATCCGTTTCGACTATTAGTGATATTTAATATTACACTTTATTAAAGTTGAAATGAATCTATCTTTGCTTCCGCTGTGCATTTATATATTATGTTGTTTGTCTATGATGATACCAACTACGTCACAATACTCCCCACCGGGCCCACCGGTGACACGTGGAAAATTGGGGTGTGACAGGTTGGTATCAGAGCCAACTCTGAGTGAATTAAACACTAGCCTTTTGTGTTTAATCTCAGTTACACAATTGCACGTTCCTCGATTCTGAGTCTAGACTTAACATAGGAATACTCTCGTCTCTATTCGGAGGACTATTACTTTCAAATTATATGTTTTAATATGTGGCCAAGAAAGAAGCTGTTATAGGAAATTCTCCCCATTTGAAGCCTAGGAAAGGCCGAGCTTCGTGATGCGACTAGGATAAACGTACGACCAAGGAGAAGCATTCAGAAATAAAATGAAGAAGAAACTCCTTTTACTGAAGATCGTTTCCTTAAAAGTCTTTATAACGATATTTATCTTTTAATCCCTTTGAGGACAACATCATTTCTTTTAAGTCCCTTTTAGGGCAATTCTATACCTCTTTTTAAAACCATTGGGATGTTTTATCTTAATTTCATTTATATCATTATATATGAATATAATATATGAAATAAATTAAAATAACATTTCTGTTATAAGATCTACCATTATAATAAAATGGAAAAATCTAAAAAGGACAAGACCTAGCCTCGTGTCACTATTAAGACCCGGCCAAGATGGCAGTTCCTCGATTTAAGTTCAGATCCTTATTAACATCTCGATTTAAAATTTGTTCTGCGTTAATTATTAAAAAGAATCTTAAAGGTAAACCTAGCCTATATCACAAGGCCGAGATGGTAGAACCTATTCAAGGGATTCAAATCCTTGTTAACACCTAAGAACGTGTTAACACTCTCGACAAATGTGATTCGAGAAAATCACAACAGTCATGCTTATATTGGAATTTTCCAAATTTTCTTATTTAGCCTGGTGATTTAGAAATCATGGCTTATATCATTAATTAAGATGATCATACTTTAACCATACGTGGTAACATAATGCCTACGGGCCCTGCTCATTTCCATATGAGCCAAAAGACAGTAGTAGCGATGACTCCATGTCAGATAAAGGTAATGAACTAGGTTCAAACCTCAAATGCTTTGATTCTCTGAAATCATAGCTTAAAAATTTATAAATATCCTTGTGACTAGGCCTATTGTGCCAATATACTTTTATGCTTTGATTCTCTGAAATCATAAGCTTATAATTTATAAATGTCCATGTGACCAGGCCATTGGGTGCCGCTAATAAAACTGTAAATGTTTCATAATTAGGATAAATTATAATAGAAATCCTAAACCTATATGAGTAATAAATTAACCAATTATGGTCTCTGGTTACCATGGTTAATAAATTTCCTTAAGGGGCAATTCCGTAATAAACATCCCTTAGAAGGGAAGTACCTACGGGCTATAGTTAATGTCCTCTGGGACTAAAGATAGTGATAGCCTACAACTCCCTGTCAGGAAAAGTTAATGAACTTTGATTCAAACCTTAATACCACGATTCTCTGAAATCATGGCTTATAAATTTATCTTGTCTACGCGACTAGGCCATTTGTGCTATTATTAACTTATGAATTAGGATTTATGATAAGAATCCTGAATAAAATAAATATCCTTCCTTCCCTGCAAGTATAAATATTAAAAGAGAATCTTAAAAGGTTTGACCTAGCTTGAATATCATTGAAGACCTAGCTAAAATGGTCAAACCTGTTTAAAAGAGATTCAGATCCTTATTAACACTTGAAAACGTGTTAACACTCCCGACAACAGTGATGCGATAAAATCACGCTTGTCATCCTTATATTAGGAAATTCCAAACCCCTTACTTAGCCTAAATGATCAATAGGAATCATGGCTAATAAACGTCGAACATGACGTACACATCTAAACATCCATCTGGGATGTATACCTACGGACAAAGATGTATACATGAAAAAGATAGTTTTACTTCATAACTTCTTGTCAAGACAATGAACTATGAAATTTTCCGATCCAAAGGAATCATTGATTATGTTTTAAAATTTCCCTAGTTACAAGGCCTCTGTGCCATCAAAAAGTCCTTGGAAATAAGCACTTGTGCTATATGAAATGTCGATACGACATTGACAGTCGTGACTTATGTCCCCTGTCTAGTAAAAATGAAGGATTATATTCCGTTTAAACGCCAAAGACGGTTTATTTAAAAACTTAGGCAAACATAATCAAATAAATTAAATACTATCTGTTGGCCCATATGGTTTATTCGCACCATGGCTACTTAATTATCAAGTTCGACAATTCGCTATATAATCAAACCAATTTATTACTACTTGATTTGTAGCCTTCAAAGCTTCACCATGGCTGACTCCTCTGAAGCTTACAATCGTCTAGTTAATCAGAATGATGATGCAAGACTGAATTTAACAAGCACCGAGTTACAGGCTATGATAGATACAGCCGTAAACAACGCTGTGGACCGTGCGTTGAAGGATCATAAGCGAAAGTGCGATGATACCCCGAATAAGGGTCGTAAAAAGGGTAAGATCGGTTCGAACTATAACCAGTCCAAGCCAAAGGAGGCAAAACCCAAATGTAAAACCTGCAAGAAAAGGCACTTCGGAAAATGTTTCTATGAGCAGATCGGGGGATGTGTCATCTGCAAGGAGATGGATCACAAGACCCACGAGTGCATGGACTTGAAGGACGCCACATGCTATGATTGTGGCGAGAAAGGGCACATAAATACCCGTTGCCCAAAGAAGGCAGCTAAAGGGAAATGCACTCGGGAGTCACAAACTAGGCCTTGTGGGATTTGTAACAAGAAAGGGCACAAGACCTTGGAGTGCCAAGACATAAGGGACGCAACCTGCTATGGTTGCAATGAAATAGGGCACATCAAGACAAATTGCCCAAATAAAACCAAGAAGCCTGGGGAGGCTAAGGAGACCAAAGCTGGGAGCTCTCAATTGGACGCTCAAGAGGCTATTCAGGATGACAATGTCACAACAGGTACTTTCTTTATCAATAACGCTCCTGCTAGAGTATTATTTGATTCAGGTTCAGATAAGTCTTTCGTAGACAATGGATTTTGTAAATCATTAAATCTGCCTGTTAAAAAAAAAACTCTAAGCGTTAAGTATAAAGTAAAATTTGTAGATAGTACCTCAGAGACTACTTCAGCAATATTAGATGGATGTTTTATGTCCATTAGGAATCATTTTTCTGATGTCCTATTTTTCCGTTAAAATATAAGGACACAATATAGTTATAAAATCGATTGGTTGTCTGAAAAATCAAGCCCATATTGTGGGTGATAAGAAGCAATTAATTATCAAGACTCCTTATGGGACAACCCTCATAATTACATGCATCCGTACGATTAATAAATATTAAACAAAAAAAATGGTGGAATTGGCCGTCCCCGGAATCGAACCTGGGTCTAGGCCGCACCCTTTCGCGCGCCTAGCCAACCGAGCTAGGTGCCTAGTTTGTAAAATCTCCATTTTGATTAAATATAAGCACATGTACAATCAAATAACACTCCTTAGGAATGTTCATATGGTTTAATAATACCATGATCGATGTATGATAAGCCGACAGGATGATGACTAGCTGGGAAATGCACTCAATTAATTGTTAAATTGGTATTTAATACCAAAAGAATTGAGTATGGGAAAACTCAGAAGAGACAAACAACAGTCGCGATGCTAAGAGATGCGGCAAATGCTAATAGTGCATCAAGTGTGAACCTCAATGTTAACAGAGTTAATCTCCAAAACTATAATTATCACTGCTGAGAAGGGCTATGAGAAAAGCCATGAAGAGCCAAACGATGCTCGCCCTAAAACTCATGACACTGCTCATGAGAAGAGCTTTATTCATATTCCATATGCGAAGAGTAACCCAAATAAAATCATATGTGGCAAGGAGCCCATTCTTTTTAGGATGTACTTAGAAAGTACTTCGCCTCTTGGAAGTCAAGAGACTTCAATAGTTAAAAGGGGCCATTGCTTGCAAGGAATTGTTGAGAGAAATAGAAACCATTAGGTATATCAGTGGTTATGTTGGAAAGCACACGGTAATGTGTGCGTCACAGTCATTCGGTGGTAATACCCTTGATTAGTGAGAACACTAATGGAGTCCACGAGAAAGATCCCCTTATACAGTATGGGATGGTCCAAATTTTAAGGACCTTATTAGAAAAACCTGGTATCCCCTTTGTGAAATGGAAAAGATGGAATAAGAATTTTTCCAACTCCCCCATAAGAGCTATAAACTATCGGCAGTAGGTTGCAAACCTTGGTTCATTGGATGAAATAGTGCTCTTATTCGGTCAACCTATAATTTAAGCATAGTGCACTATATATATATTATGATCTAGCATCAGAAATAAGAGGGCACATTAAGGTTTCAAAACCTGCTTACTATGAATCCATTATGGATCCACCTCAGCTACTCACATTTTATAGATTAAGAAATAACCAGTCAAGGTCGAAAATGCCCTACAATTTGTCACAAATCTTATAGCTAAGTTTAAAAAGTTTAAGAATGGGGACGTTTAGCCCTCCTGATGAATGACTAGAGGCAGTTCACATTAATAATGACACTAGATAAATCCTTTATTGTGATTTTATTACTAAGAGTCATGTTTGGGTTCAGATACCGCTAAGTCTCTCATAAGACCATAAGCTTAGCAAACTGTTAGAAATCTTTCCATAAGAACCCCAGATATTAAGTGTAAGGTAAAACTTACAGGCGAAGTCATAAGAACAATTTTCTGTTCCTGTTAGAAATCTCTAATCATGGAGTTCTAGATGTATCCTCTCTCTAGAAGAAGTGCGTCAGCATATACAGTCAATATCTCTTTGATCTCTATAGATTACGAAAACCAGACAGTCTGATAAAGCGCCATATGAGGATTGATGTATCTTAATAAGTTCCATATATTGCTTCCATGCCTGATCAGTATGGAGGTTTAATGCATGGAACCTCAAAGATATTCCGATGGTCATATGGTACTAAAGTCAACTAATGGTATTCAAAGAAGATATCCAGAATGGAATTGTCCAGGTGAATGTCTTCGATTAAAGAATTCATGGACTCGTAACATAAGTGTGTCACCTATCTGACACAAACAATGATAGATAAATTGGAGCCTGAGATTTCAAAAATCTCTGTAACTTCCTGGTATCTTGATTATCTCCTCTTAAGATTACCCGGTTTACCTCATGAGAGGCCAGTAGAATTAAGGTTTATATCCCATATAGGGTGATGAAATCTCCAAGACGGCTAATACCATCATTGTAAGAATGGAAAACCCTGATTAAGTGAATAAAGGATTCAAATAGCCTAACTTAATATTCTGAGAATTCGTTATAGTTAATTAAGAAAGACGGTTCATTTTGCGTATGCATTTAATTACAGCAACCCTAATAGGGCAACAATTAAGAATTTACATCAGCTGCCCAGGATCGTCGATTTGTTCGACTAACGCAAGGATTAATTATTCCTTGGGATTAGTTCTAAGCAGTGGTTGGAATAACCATTTCATCTTAAGATAAGTTCTTTTATAATAGTTATACAAGTATCAAGGTTGCTCCTGTGGAGACCTTGTATAGATAAAATATCCAAAACGTCCGTTTGATGGATGAGACTTTGGGAAGTCCAAATTATCAGGATCAGAAGGTTGCCTTGGAAACAACAGATGGGATCATACAAATCCATAATCGATTGTAAGTTGCCAGTATACTGCAGGAAGTCGAGAATTTATGAAAGCAGCAACCCTCCCAAGTTCTTGTGAAGGAATAAGGTTCAACAAAGATATCACCCTGGAAGGGTGTGCCAAATTGTTAGTTATCAGGCTAGTTGAGCTCTGAATATATTGAATCATTCGTAGGAATCGAATGTATCAGGATCAAATAGCTTATAAGCTAAAACCTATTTAAGGAGCCTGGCAGAGCATGCAATGCAATATACACTAATGATTTGAGAATGTGTTCCACCAGTAAGTCAAGAAGCATTATCACATATTAATATACAGATTTATGATATGATGAGAAACCTATATCGATTAAGGATCGACAGGTTAAGAAGCTCCAAAAGGATACATGTACCAAATGTAAAGGTCACTTTGGGAGCTTGGAGAGATTCCATATATGCTATAGAACTTAAGTCCATTATGCGACAAAAAGTACTTCCAGCATTTTATCAAATCTCGAGGTCGAGATTACTTTTAAGGGGGTGAGGATGTAACACCTTGAAAATTTACGTCCAATAATGTATTGACACGTGTCATAAGCTTTGAATATGTGAAAGCATACTTTAGAGGGACTAAAGTTGACAAACAGTGAAACTATGTGAATATAAGGGTCCAAAGTGTCAACAATGGATAAATAGGCTCTAAAATAACCCTACATGATGTTTATAATCTTAAACGGATAAATCATGGATCATACGAAGCGGAAGATGTAAGAAAGTGAGGAATTACAAACTACAGGGGCTAAAAGTGTCAACATGTTGAAAGTATACCTCTGAGTGATCTTTTGGAAAACCCGAAGCTTTGTAATGATAAAATATACTCACTAGAATATGTGATAAAAATTTCATCGAGTTTCGTTATCGTATGAGAAAGTTATGACCAAAACCGTACACGAAGGGTTAAATACGCTAACGTTGATTTCATGACTTTTCGGGTAAGCGCAAAGTTGTTCAAGGACTTTACCATGTTTATAAAAGTCCCAAGGTTCTTAAAAACCAGATTTGAGGGTTTAGAATGCAAAACAAACAGCTAAAAACACGTTACAAAGATCAGGGACTGAATTGCAAATTGATTGAAACTTGGAAATCTGGTCGCCACACCCTCGCGCCACGCGAGCACCCTGCCAGCGCAGAATACATGCGCAGCTGCCAGTCATGTCTGATTGCGAGTTGTTTCCAGCTATTGTCGACTTAGGGACCTCACCAATCGAATTTCATGCAGCTAGGGACACTTGTATGCTTCTTACAACACTCCTAGACTAACATGGCAGCTCTAAATCAGATCAAAATCTTGATAAAAGGATCTTGTTGTTGCAAACATATGAACACTTGAACTTTCAAAATTCACAAGACTTTTCCTGGAGCTTTCTGGTCGACAAGGCTGCTTCATAGTGATCTCTAAGCTTGTTTAGGACCATTGTAAGTGTTCATATCATTCTCTAATTCGTTCTAGCTTAGTGTATTAACCGAAAGTCAAACTATCGTAAATTAAACTTGACTTTGAGTTTAAACGAGATTGGCTCTGTCATTTATCAAATTGAAAGTACCTACATGTTGGTATTTATGAGTGTAACAAACCCCTAAAAGGGTATTTTCAGATTCACACTCTAAGCATGTTAATTGTCGAGTCAAAGCTTTTCTTTAAAAAAAAAGTCAACAGAATGTGTTTTTGCAAATTTAAGCATGATTAACAATGTAGGCTACATGCAACCTGTTTGATCATCAAAATAACTTTATAATTAATGTAAGAACATGTTTTAACATAATCAATTCGACAATTTTCAGTTTAAACTCGAATCGGAACCGAAAGTCACATAAATTGACTTTTTCTTTGACTATCAGTTCTGATCCGTACATGCATGTTTGAGATCTGAATTAGAGCTTATTTTGGACCAACTTTTATATAAGTTTAACTCCCTGAGATTTTACAACTCGGATCAATGCGTATCCGGTTCATATGCATGTTCCCGGTTTATGCTTAAATTGACTATTTTGCCCTTTTGGTTATAAAACGCGATTTTTGAAAAAGTAAAAGAGTAGAAACATTTGTTGCTGATTTATAAACTTGCACCGAAAATTTGATAACAGTCTGAGATCCAGAGTAAGAGTTATGCCCATTATCGTAATTTGAAAGCTTTGTGTCACTTAAATGGCGTAATTAGAATATAACCCATTTAAACCCACTTTTTAATATAAAACTTTTTACCCACTGATGTTATATAATATTTTAGGATTTTTAAAGATTTTTATTTTATTTTTGGCTGATCATAACATAGGTTTATAAGTTTAATTCGGTAAATACCGAATTTGCCCTTTTAGGCCATAAAATGAGTTTTATAAATCATTTTGACCCCAAACCTTTTTCAACTGATTTTATTTGTTAAATAAAATATTTTGAGCATTCTGGAAATATAAAAATATCAGATTTCTTTTACAAACCCGGAAACGGCTCCAAATCGCCTTTTTAAGCGTTTTTAACGCATAGTATGTATTATAACCATATTAAACATATAAGGTTTATACCTACTGATGTTCTTAGTATATTTTTATAAAATATCAGTAAGTACAAGTTTATAAACTCAGATTTCCAAATTTTGACATTTTTAGCCCTTGTGAAATTACCAAAATACCCCTAAGGAGCATAGTTTGGTTTTAAATGATAAGTTTCATATATGGGTCATACCCTACTGTCATAATATGTTAAATTAAGTATATTTATTGTACAAACCAGACCTGTATCTCAGATTTCTAATTTAACTCTTTTATAATCTTTTAAATGACCAAAATGCCCTTACGAGGCCTAATTTGTGTTAAATCCGTTTTGGGCATAATAGAAGATAACTTACTGATATTATAACATATTTAAGCCATATTATCCTAGGGAACTTGCATATGACTCTTTTGGTTACCCGTAACGCCCTTTTCGCGCTCGGTTCGGTTTATGTAACTAGTTTGCATAAATTGACCGAAACGGGTCAAACCTTATCATTTTTGTCTCAAAATCCAGAATGTATTTAGTATACCCATATTATACAAGTATTCAAACTTTTCGGGTCGAAATCACATTCTATCCGGTCTTCGCTTAATCGTGCGTTTGAACCGTTTCGTCCTTAAGGCTAACCGGTCTAAGCTTAAGCTTAAATAAAGACCCGTTAGAAATCTAATAGGTTACTATAAACCTTCGTCCTAGATTAGGAGCACCGGTAAAAGCTACTTGCATTTTTGCTTGTTGAGAATTATACTTTATTCAGGTGAATACTTTTAACTTATTTTCCCTTATACGGGCTTGGGGTACGGTATATAGAATACCGCTTGGTCGGGCATTCGACCTTAATCGATTGGTGGTTAAGTATTATCGAGATGACCCGTTTAAAAATTTGTTTTGTTTGCTTAACGCCTTTGGGGGGTTAATGACCACGTCCCGGATATCCTTGGCATCATTCATGAAATGGCCACGACCTAAGCACGGGGTGTAGGCGTACACCTGACAGCTGCATATGTAAAAACTGGTATCCCACTTAAAGGAATCAGCCTTGTGGGCACTATACCTGTGGTGTGTCTATTAATCTTTAACCCGGCACGAACCGGGCTACTGAACGCATAAGGAACATGTAATTCGTTTACAAGTATTATACTCAAATAATTGTCCCAAGTTATCAAAATGTTTTGTGCCACGTGCATTCAAATCAATTTTCAACCATTTTCAAAATGAGTCAGTTAAATTGTATTTACCAGTGTAAACTGATGTATTTTCCCAAAAGGTTAAGTGCAGGTACTACACGTAATAGGCTGGCTGTCTTCTAGAGCGTCCACAATAAGTCTCGCAAGCTTGAACGACAATAAACTGTTGAACAATATCTTATTTTATTTTGATCCGCCTGTGGATCCGTTTCGACTATCAGTGATATTTAATATTACACTTTATTAAAGTTGAAATGAATCTATCTTTGCTTCCGTTGTGCATTTATATATTGTGTTGTTTGTCTATGATGATACCAACTACGTCACAATACTCCCCACCGGGCCCACCGGTGACACGTGGAAAATTGGGGTGTGACATCTGTTTTCTAAATATTACAATGAAAACTTCAAAAGTCAAGCCATCATACACAAACACATCCTTCTCAAAGGAAGAAACAATCCACTCGAACAGTCATCCGACCGGACGACCGTCCGAACGGACAACCACTCGCACGACTAGCTGTCCGATCGGACTACCATCCGAACGGACTGCTGTCCGAACCACTTATACTTTGCATCGATTTGCGCGTCACTTATCGTAATACTATCAATCTGTGTAAGGACTCAAAAAAAAGGTCCCAAATCAACCCGAAAGTAAAAACCCGGACCCCTGAAACCATACCATGCATCAAAAATAAGAAATCAAGAAATATGGTCTTCAGGCGGGCCGCGTAAGGGTCAAGCTAAAGTTAACGCGGGCCGCGTCAATGTGGTGTTGACCGGATAAGCGTTCCCGATCCATGTGGCATCCATCTGGCAACCCTACGCGTTACCCAGCAAACCTACACGTAGACTACTGTAGGTTGCTACGCGGGCCGCGTAAGGGACAGGCTAAGGTTCACGTGGGCCGCGTGAACCCTATTTTTCACCTATAAATAGCCTGGACATCGAGCTTTCATTCTGTGTCGAAACCAAAGTTCAAAAACGAATTCTCACTGCTTCAGAGTCGAAATTTCAATTATTATAGCGAGGCGCTGCTACGATACAGGGTATTAACTCGATCGCTGCTACGATTCAATGGATGTTTAAGTGCTGCCCACATTAGGGTTATGCTTTGTCATTCGTCTTAAATTCGATGGATGTTTAAGTATCGCACTTTGTCATTCGTTGTGAGGGTTTAAATCTCGTGAGTTATCGTAAATGCTGTATTAGTTACTGGCCTAGTTCGTGTGCATGTTATTTAAATTAGGTTACACGGCTAATCAGTAGGCTAAACTCTGCCCGTATAAATCTACAATGTGAGTCATTCTCTTTTTATCAACAGTATTTTACAATACTCCATTTTCAAATGTTATAATTACAGGGATTAAGTCATGGTTATCTTAATCACTGGCTAGTGGGGTATTGTGCACATTACTAATTTCTCATGGGTTAGGCTAATAAATCCTAACAGTGATAACCGTCACTACTTGGGGAAAGACCCAATAGTGGTATGACCATCGTCACCAGGTGACACGGCGCCAGATAAAAATAAGATAGAAGCCATTGTAATCGCTCTTATGCTGTAATTGATAACTAATGTGTCGTTTTACATACTTGAATGACTCGCCAGCATTTCTCCGCTGATAAAATATTTTTAAAACATGTTTCAGGCGACCTGCTGTAAATCAAGGAAAACGTGCTACGGAGCACTAACAAGCTTGAAGAGGTGGCTCAGTTAAAATTAATAAACATGTTTTAATAAATCAGGGAATTTACTTGTGAAATTCCTCTATTGTAAAAATAACAGGGTTTATCCCGAATGATGAAATAAAAATATTCGGGCATTTTGAGTTTTAAAAAGATCCTGTAAAATCTTCCGCTGTCGCATCATAGATACCACGGGTTCCTGTCCCGCGGCTCCTGACCGGGTCAAACCGGGGCTGGGGCCGTGACAGGAAAAGGTGGTATCAGAGCTACTGAAAGAGCCACTTATTTAAGCCAATTAAGTATTTAAAGATACTTAATTCTTCCTAAATTGCCATTCTATGATTATGTGTTTCTATCTTGACTATCTGTTAATTTACAGTATGGGTAAGCAAAGAATTTCGGATATCTATCGTAAATTAGATATTTCACCGAAAGATAAGGGAACTTCATCCCAATCAAATTCCTCAAGATACTCAGCAGATACTGAGGAGGGAATATTTGTTCGTAAAGCACAATATGAGAAACCACTTACCCCTTATAAAAGAAGTTTGATTATTAGAAAAAGTCAAGAGAAAATGAAGAAGTCACAGGAAACCCAAGAAATAGGCAACAACCCATCATGGGAAGATAAACTAGATGAAAAATGGGCAAATCTTTATATGTTAGCCACTGTAGCAATAAATGTTAACATTTAGACTACCAACACCCTGACCCAGTAGTAGCAACCATATTATCTATTAGCCAGAAACTTTAAAATAAATAACTACTAGTATATTTCAAAATATTAGTTGTATTAAAAATAAATATTTTGTTTCAATAAAATGGTTTATTAGATATTTGTAATTAATATTAGAATTCTGATTCCATTTTTGTGATTCTGTGAAAAATTTAATATATAAACTTTTAACCTAGAATTTTGTGTGTTTCTTCATAAATGTTAAACATCATGAATGAATTATCTAAAGCTCTAGAGAATCTCAATCTCTATCCCGTAAAAGTGGAAGCTTCCAGAGATTTTATTGGTTATTTGGCCGATGTGGAAGAACCTATGGAATTCCAAGTTCCACCTCTGGAGAAATCAAAACCTAAGAAAAGAAGAAGATTTGTGGGTTGGAGACGTGTACGTAGAAGGAAACCAGCGACTAGGTGAATTCCCAAGATAGAAAATCCTATGGATAAAGGAAAAGGAATAGAAATTGGAGAAAATTCTAGAACCACAAGAATAGAAATTGGCGAAAGTTCTAGGCAAGCCGAGGAATTACCATTACAAGAAGAACTGGATCACATACTGGCAAGCTGTGATATCCTTAGGCCTATTAATACAAATCTTTTCCCTTATCCTGCTGAAACCCAACTTCCAATAAACCTGGAACCGACCATTCCAGATCCTCTGATCCACACCCAACCTGAAGGAGAAATGGACGAATGGTGGACCAATGATTGGCAGTTTCAAAACCTCCTAAATAATCCATATACCTTTTTCCCTCAGTTCGACCCAGAACCTGCACCAAACCCACCAATGAGTAATGAAAACTTAGCTGAACTTCGCCATTTTGGCGAAAAACTAATGGATGCAGGGAATAAGATTAGGGAGATAGGGGAACAAATCTCCTGGAAATACGATGAAAGGGAACATCGTTTCTGAAAGGCCAGCGGACTAGGGGGAGTGTGGGTGCGAAACTGTGTTTGTATAATAATAATAATAGTAATAAAAATATAAGTATGTGAAATAATCTGAAAATAAAACTTTTGTAAGATAACAAGTATGTACGGAAGCATATTATAATATATATAAAAATAGAAGTCTAGAAATCGATAATTTTGGCTATATTTGTTTACGTGATTATGTGCAATTATTTTGTTATGTTCGGTTATTAATTAATTTATACTAATTACTTATATAAATGACCAGATGGCAAATGCTGGTAATGAACCTGTTAACGAAGTAAATCAATCTGAGCAACACCAGGAGGATCAATTTTTAAATAGGCAAGATATCGAGAATATCGTTGCTCAAGGAATAGCCAATGCTATTCCAGCAATCCTTGCTACTGCTCGAAATCCAATTGCTCCTCAACAAATTATTCCTACCAAACAGGAATTAGGCGACGAAGAATGTGCTCCGATTACCTTTAAAACACTTCTAGGTTTTCTGCTCTGTTGTTATATTGACGAAAATAGAAGAATTTAGCTTTACGGGAACTTCGCTGGTTTTTAGGAGATTGATGGGGGTTTTGGTTGTGTAGGATACGATTATCATATTTGAAACATTGGAAAAGACACTATTGCCCTTCAATTTTACATAAGGTCCTTCTAATTAAAACACAATTTACATTTTTATACCCTATTGATCTCAACCATTAGATCAAATATCCAATGGTTTAAAACACTTCTTACCCTTCTCACATTTTAGACACTTTTTACCATATCCCTACCCATATTTTATATAAGGCAGATTTATATAAAGATTGTTACAATCTGAAATCTTCAATTTTATATTAATACAAATTGAGAATGACATAATAGATAGGGTACACAATATTATAATTTTAAGATTTATTTGTGTATCAAATTGAATTCAATAATCAATATATTAATATATTTTTTTACATAAACAGCTATGTTAATATATTTTTTCTAACATAAATAGCTATCTTAATATCTTAATTATTAATTCTTAATATTCTTCATATATTCTTAATATATGTTAATATATAATCTTAATCTTAATATCATATATCTTAATAAATAACATAAAAAGAGATATTTATTAAACAATCTATACTACATGTAATAATTTGAATTTGAAAAATAGTTTTATAAAGACTTAATATCTTATATCTTAATAAATAACATAAAAAGAGATATTTATTAAACAATGTATACTACATGTAATAATTTGAATTTGAAAAATAGTTTTATAAAGACTGTTATATGTTGTATTAAATTGTGATCATTTTATTAAAAGCATTCACTACAACCTGTAATAGAATGAAACAACCTATAAGTGTGAAGTACATAATTATCATCCCATCTTAGAAAATAACGAGGTAAAGTATTTTCAAACTTTTTTATATATTTATTTTTTAAGTGATTCTAATAATTCAGATGTTTCAATATTATGATATTTGATGATATGCGAATGGGGATACAAAGTACTTAACACATAGATTTAACTTTTTAAACATGGCGGGTTTCACAATTATATTTTGATTATAGTGATAGAAAGCACAGCTAAGATATATAACTACCAAATTTATCATGTGACTAACTATATAGCAGTACTAGCTTAAGACCCCGTGTATTACACGGGTTGCTAAAATAAAATATCTCCATTATCACCATTGACATAAATCTTATGATTTCATACATGTTAAAACACAAATGAATATATTAGAGTACAACGACAAATTAAAATACATGAATATGCAACGATCACAATTCATTAAAAATCTCTTTATACTCATAATAGTTCCAGGAGTAATGCTAGTAGTATGTGATTAGTATTCAATTTATCAAATCAGTTCAACACACATAAGCGATTAGTATTCAATCTAACAAACGTATCAAATCCTTTTTCAATTTGTTATATTCAAAAGATTGAAATTTTGTGCAAAATTTTGATTACCTGGTGTCTCAAAAGTTAATTGATGATGATCCTTTTTCAAATTGTTACAGTAAAAAAGGATTCATAAACATAACATAAGAGACTGAAAAAGAAAATTAATTGATGATGATACCAGCAGGTTTAGTGTTGATGATACATGATATAGCTGGCAATCCCTCTATCAATTTCTATATACAACAAACCATGCTTCTTCTTCTTTAACTAATCCACAAAGTCACGACTCTGCCTCCTGTACCCTAAACCAAAATGTAAGAGTAGAAAATCTAAACAACAAATTAAGAAATAGAGTACACTTAATTTTGGTGAGGAGTTTGAATCACATATTCATTACTAAAAAAGCACAAACTGTGACTTACACCCTAATTTTTCTTCCACTTCGGTGTGTATTAAAAGATGTCGTTTCTAGCCAATGCATAAAACCAAACAAAGAGACCACCTATTGTGCCTCAGTTCTCCAATCTCCATGACATATGTTACCAGAGCATATATCATCGACAAAAAGAAGCAAAAGTAAGTCAGTCACAATACAAAGTAATAAGTTAAACATCAGTCACAAGTAGTATTTTTTGGGCGTTCACAAACAATTTTTTGCGAGTTGACTAAAAAGTTGCTTTAGTACATTAATTTGAAATCAAGATTGGTTTACAAATATGATGCTAAAAAATATGTACAATACGAAATCAGATATGCAAAATTATAGAGATCGTACCTCAGCACCAGTGGCGGATCTTGCCCGTTGAACGTGCCAGGGCCGAAAGACACGGGCAATAAAAAAAGCCCGGGCCAAACATAGTATATATAAAAATTTCGATCGAAATGCGGAAAATTAGCACTACGGCCGAAAATTTTGCCCGGGCCGTGGCCCTGCCAGTGGCCTTCTAAGAACCGCCCCTGCTCAGCACAACGACGATAATATATCATCTTCACCTTCACAAAGCAACCTTCTCTTTATTTATCACCTGCAACAAATTAACATATTTAGGTTATTAATTTGTTAAAAGAGACTTCAAGCCAGTTGTTTTGCTTCCAATGCATTCTAAATACTTTCTTATAAACTACATTTGTCCAATGCATTCTAGTCAATCTTTGTATCCAACACTTGACCCACTTCTTGAAGCAAAGTTATCTTCCTTTTTTTTGACAGGCCAACGAAATACTATTGAAAAATATATAATTTTTTAAAACACCTATTTTAATAAATACTTTTTTTCCCACAACACCCTCTTGAAAAATCACCCATTTAAATAAATATTTTTTCCCACATCACCCTTTTTGTACCTCATGCCTAATCTAGTTCCATATTTCACCAGTGTGACCCATAGGTGGATCAATAGAAAAAAATGAAATTTGAGTGGTTGAGATGACATAAAAGATTATAACCGATAATTAAGGAATATGGGCCAATTATTGTAGACAACAATCCTAACACATGCATACACGAACTTAATAAGGTTGGCATCTTTCTTTACTACAGATGCACACAATAACAATTCATGAAAATTGCACACCTTAAACTCTTCTCTTAACTCATCTAGTCAAAAGCGATGTCTTCAAAGTCTACTTCATCTATGACAAATTCATTAGGACTAATTTTCTGAACTGGTCATGAGTTATTAACCTTTGATATGAATACTATTAACTTTTGAAGAACTTCAAAACATAAATAGGTGTTAAATTATACTAAAAACCATATCAATTTGAATGGTGAGAATTTTTAAAGAGTTTACCTCTAAAGTCAAAAATAGAGAAGCAAAAAAGAGAGTATTCTTCTTACCTTATTCATTGGCACCCATTTGAACTACTGTTAGTACTATTACTACTACTAACAATAATAGCTTAAAGAGTCACATTTGGTCTTCCGCTCCAATGCTAGATATTTATAGTATTGTTTAAAAAACTCACAAATATTCAAACACCCTATATTATACTTAGATATTTATTGTATTGTTTAAAAAACTCACAAATGTTCAAACTATCTTGTGAATAAATATATAAATCTTACGGAAAATAGCATGGAGACCTTATGAGAAAAAAAAACACAAATGCCCAAATATTCTTACATCTTTTTGCAAACTTCATGAGTCAAGTCAGTTTGCTACTAAAAACCTCTGTGATTGTTCCTGGAAGCGAGAGCCACCATCTTTGGGAGGCACCATCTCCACCGTACAAACCCACCAACATGCACGAATCCGGTTCCATAATTTGACCATTTTTGTTCATCGTCCTAAAAAGAAAAGATATAAAAGTGAAACTTTAATGGTAATTTGAGAGGGAACCGAAAACCTGAAAGTAAGAATTAAAAAAGGTAGTGGTAATTTGAGTTAGTGATGTTAAAAAACCATCGAAACCGACGTAACTTCCCAAACCAAGTTAAATCAGCGATCTCAGATGGGTCAGGAGTAATGTGGTCTGGCTTATGGTTTATGGTTTCTAACAGGGCGGGATGTGAAATGACTCATTTCAGGTTGACTCCATTTTGCCCTTACCATTTTTGACCCAAAACAAATTGATTTTTAATCAAAACGCAATCGTTTCGGTTTCGACCTGAATGTATTTTGTTACCCTAAATCCTTACCCCTTTTTAGCAAACCAAACAAATACTTTTTTTCGAAATGAGCACCTTAAATAGTTAAATGTGTATGCAGGCTTGGTTTGAAACTGATCCAAACCTATTAGACTAAATCCACACATGTGATGGGCAAAACCTATATGGAGATACAACTTTAACCATAACTAAAGATGCCCAAGCCATTTTGGTAACAATCTTCTTTATTTTATCCAACTATACATGCATCAAACAAAAAATATGTGATTAAATTGATTAAAAAAATAATTGCAAAAACAAATTACTTTCATTTGTGAACTCAAAATAATACTATCACAGTAGTTGGTAGCCACCACAAACATATACCATTTGGGTCTATTTTGTTCCTTTTTGTCTATGCCAAGTCCATTTTGCCGTTACTCATTTTGACCTGAAAAAAGTGATTTTTTTTTCAAAAAGGCCACCCTAATTGATTTCTCATAACCCGTTTAGACCCAAACCTATTTTGTTACCTTAAAACCTTATGCCTTTTCCCAAACCAAATTGTTATCTTCTTCAGCTTCATCTGCTACTGAATTCTCAGCGGAAGCAGTAGCATCTTCAGTGACTGCAAGACCCATTGCTTAACCCAGTTTCTTTAGAACATCTTGATCATTCCAGTACCTAATTTGCGGTTGATTATATTTTTAAAAAGAATCATAAATCAATTATCACCCGCACAAATGGAACTTACTTCATCATTGCTGTTGGACCACCAGATTCTATCTCTTCTAATATAGGTTTCAAGGATGGATCTTCTTTGATACGTGCCATACGTTCTTCAAGCTGATCCTTTTGAGCTGGGTTGGATAAACTTCCAAGCATTTGAGACATCGATGGATCCTGTAAATAAAATGTTTTTAATAGTCAAATCAACATGATCATTCGCGTATAGTCATTAACTTGTTAAAAAGAATACCTACATCATGGCACTACCGAGGCGTTTAGCCATGTTCATGAATTGTGGGTTTTTCATGACCTGTTCCATGGTGGAATAGAACTGTTGTGTATCAAACTGTGGAATACCTTCATTAGCGCCATGAAAGGTGTGCCGGAGTTGCTCAGCCATCTGGTTGAATGACGGATCTTTTGCTATTTGCTCTGCTAATTCCTTAATGCTTGGGTCCTGTAACCACAATAGTTGTTGGTTGATGAAACTGTTGAGTTGCATAGAACAGGAACTTGTCTGGCAACGGTTTTTATTGTAAACAGTTCTGCTGAGAATGGATCGCATCGCTGAAAATAAACAGAAATAAAAGATAAAGGAATTTGAAGATGAAAGTGTAATCTGCTAATCATGAAATAAAAATCACAACTTTCTTGCAAAAAATAACTAATCTAGAAATAAAAATCACAACTTTCTTACAAAAACTAACTAATCTTGAAATAACAATCGCACCTTTCTTATAGAAATCAACTAATCTTGGAATAAAAATCACAACTTTTATATAAAAATCAACAAATCTTGAAATAAAGATCACAACATTCTTGAAATGAAGTTTAATCTTTCTTGAAATAAAAAACACAACTTCCATATAAATCAACTAATCTTGAAATAAAAATCACAACTTTCTTTAAAAAATTATCTATTCTTGAAATAAAAATCACTATCTTTCTTATAAAAATCAACTAATCTTGAAATAAAAATCACAATTATCTTGAAATCAAGTTTCATGAATCATTGTTATATAATTCATACCGAACAAAGGATGGATTTAAGAACAGAAGCACAAGCAGGTTGAGATACATTCATGGATTCAAACTGCTTTCGAATATTCGAGTTATCGGTAAAATCGCAGCATGAACTGCCATTGTAATTACAGAAAGTCGGAGGAGTCTTGTGTGTAACTGGTGCAACTATCACAACCAATTCAAGATTCATTAAACACACAAATAAAATCATCAAAAAAGAAATTAAAAATGGTGTTGATGAAACTTTTATAAAAAAAAACTTACTTAAATCTGTACACAATGGAAGTGAAAGAGCAGGATTAATGAGAAGCAGAAACAATGTTCCAGATAATAATAAGATGTTCATCTTCATCATATCATGAAATGAGCTTGCAACTATAATAGAAACAAAAAGCTTCTTAATTTATCTTGTTCATGGAACCCTGATGAGCCATTTGACTTTTGACTAATGATTTGTCAATGAAAATAGAAAGATAAAGATGTGATGGTGATGGCATCAGAAGTTGAATCATGTAGGGAGTGTTCATAGTTGACTTTACAATTAATTCTAGATTAAACTTCATGTCTGGTAGTTGGTATGGTTGCAAGATTTCTTTGTTTGTCTTTTTGACCATTGCTTGTCATTTAAATACACAGTGCTTCTTATAAAAGAGGTGTTCAACTACTTAACTGTTAAGTGATTGAGATTTTGTCATAATCAGTAGTATATTTGGTTTTGGAACAAAAAAGTTGAAACTTGAAACAATGGGAAGTGTGAAAAAAAAACAAAGGATTAGTGTTTCTGAAAGATCTTGGTTGGTTTTTTGAATCCTGTGACAGCTTTTATCGGCTCATGTTTACATATGGATGACATTACACCCAACTTGCAACTTTTTTTATTTTATAATAATTGAGCGAGAGCATATTGACGCAAAACACCACAAACTTATGCCAAAAATGTATTTATAAACAATTTAAGTTCAACATTACCCGAGTCGCGTAGACTAACGCTACGCTTATGCGGCAGCGGTTGCGCCAACACATCTTTCGCCTCATCAGCAGTTCTCGCCAACACATAGTAATCATCAAATAGCATCTTCTAGCTAAAAAATTTACTTATGTGCAGTAAGTAAAACAGAAAATATGGCATATATTGAAGATCATTTGAAAAAAATGAGTTAAATGGAAAAGTTACCTGGTTAGTTTGAAAGCCTAAACGCTGCCAAATCAACTCCTTCACTCAAAATCCCTAACAATTTTAAGTAATGATGAAAAAGAACACAAAAAAGTCTTAAATATTTAACAGAATACATAATCAAGGATGTCCGCTACGTCCCTACCAGCAACACTGTTGAAAACCAAAACCAGCAACGATGTCCGTTGCCGCTGCGGGGCCGTCGTTTGTGGTCGTTGCCAGGAAAACAACCCGTCCAATCCATTATGATAGATAATTGAAATTTTTAGACAGAGTTTTAGAAATATGGCTACTTTCAGAAAATCAGTTACTTACTTCAGCGACAAGGTACTCAAGAACCGCATCAAGGTACACCAGTACAAACTCACGAAGCATACTGTCCTTTCCAGTAATCAGTACCGGTAGCACGGTTCAATGAACAACCATTGCCATACTTCCGGTTGCTTTCCAGCAATCACTACCAGTAGCTCGGTCTCATTCCTATTGTTTCAGTATTATATTCAAGCAACCCGCCCTATTATGAAATTAGCAAGGATCACATTAGCATTGTCTAGGTTTCAATTCAATCAAACTGGCATTTGACATATAAAAGGATGAATCGCAATCCGAGATTCCAAGATGTAAAGCAATTATTAAATTCTTAAGGTTTTACAGTTTGCATGCTCAAGTCCCAATCATTCTACTTTTTTTGGAAACATCTTCTAGATTAAGGATCAAATATGATGATTGAATTTGAAGATTTAAAATTTGAGTGGAGTTTCTTATATTCCATCTATCAATGAGTCATAAAATCTTATTTTAGTACAACTACAATTTCATCCTATTTTTATAAAGGGTGCATGTGTAAATTTGAGAGGACACTTTGGCCTCCAAGTTTTGCGAAAATGAAAAAGTGGAGTATATTATACTGCCAAACAGGTCAAATGACAAAATTTATAAATTCTTTCTTAAAAGAAACAGGTCAAACTGATTAAAACAAACAGGTTTTGACCCGTTACATGCCTTCACCACCCAATTTGCAAGAGACTAAATACCTTGAAAGAGGCTGCATAAAAAGCCAGTAGATTTAACATGCCCTCAAATGATAACTTGTGTATGAGCTCCCATAATACGATTACAAAAGTGTAGCAAGAACTAACCCCAATCATCAATGTTGTAGTGAGTGGATCAATGGCAATTCTTGAAGAGTATGTGTCTCTCCATCTAATCCACTTTACCTCTTCCTCTTTTTCAATAAGTGTTCTTGTACTCTTCGCCTAACATTAAAAAAATGTGATCAGAAACTGCAGCAACCAAAAGAACTCTGAGAAAAGCGGCAACAAAATACAAACTAACCCTAAAATCTGAAATCAGGTAAAAGAACTCACCTTTGGCCTCCATCAGAACATTCTATTATTCCTGATTGTAATCAGAACAAAAGCGGCAACATTCAGATAATCAAGCCAAACTTATCATTCAAGTCTATAAATTAATTTTCCTATTATTCAATTTAAATGTCAATACTTCTAAAAATTTACCAGTCAGTAGTTCATAAACATCAAAGAAATAAGATAACAGGCCATCAAAACCTCCCCAAAACAGAACTCAAATGGGCCCAAATGACATCAATTTTAATCGACGATTATATAAAAAAGGTTTAGCGGGTTGGCCGAATATACTTAAAACCACAGCGATAACTTGGTCTCAAACTCAGATATACGTGATGAAGATTTAGGGTTCAGTACACAAAAACAAAATCCTGCTATAAAATTAAGCAACAACTGCATGCAGTATCCGAAACAACTACATCCATTAAATAAAAAAAAACTAATTGAGCGCTTCCTAACCGCTCAATCACCTTCGGATTTTGAAACAACAATTGCTAATGTAGTAGAAACAAACCACTCTCAAAAGAAAAACTAAAATTAATAGTACCTTAATTGACAGGGGTTTATGTTGATAAACCACAATCAGTTCTTTGGTGATGCATCAACAGTGATGAAGATATCAGACAACAAACCATAACAATTTATTCTCAATCACTAAATGGGATGGAATCTACCATTGGCGTTGCGAATGAGTATGGGTGACATGTAGGCAAAACTTACCTCTATCCCTAGAGATAGAGAGGCTGCTTCCATCTCACATATAAGAAAATGATGATGTGAAAAATAAATACAGCTGACCTTGAGGGAGAGTGTCTTTTTCACTTCCTCCATTCTCTCTTCGGCTTCTTTTTTATGCTTCTTGTCCAGCCCACTCATTGTGTCAGCCCATTTTATCTTATCTTGAATTGTGATGAGTAGATTATCTGATGTACTTAACCTATGAAATGCCAAAACATGTCAAAACAATGTAATAATATTATTACGTATGATATGCACAAATAACAGTCAGAAAAAATGACTAAGGTTACCAGTTTGATAATGTATGTATCATACTCCCCAACTGTCCAGGCCTTAGATCCCTCCCGGCTGCAAATTGCACCTACAATAATAACATATAATATAAAAAGATGCATGAAAAACAAATAACCACAACAAATTATGCAAAGTAGATGCTAATTCACACCTGAAAACATCTTCGCAACTGATCCAGTTTGCCCCTGACAATACCCTATCGAGATAGAAAAAAAAGCGTAAAATATAATTTTAGCAACATAAATCTTCACAACTTATTCACTCGAGTAAGAATATAAAAAGTAAAAACTGAGACAATTTTATAATCATGGAAGGTACCTACCATATACATGCACTCATTGATCAGGAAATCTTCAAGCTCACGGACGTTTATAACATCCAATTCTTGCATCAGAACATCCAATTCAAGCTCACGGACGTTTATAACATCCAATCGTTAAGAGAAATCAAATTATAAAATACATAATCAACAGTTTTGATCTAAAAGACGAACAAATCGCACACTTCATAAACCCTAGGTCGTAAATCAATCTACTGATTCAGTTACTCTAACCAATTTGATAGAAAAAAGAACACATACATCATATTTTTGTTCAAGATCTAGATGAAATCGAATGATGAAAGCGTACCTTTGGAATCGCCCAAGTAGAATACGGAGGGATTTAGGGTTCTTGATTAGAAGAAGAAGCTTCAATTTCAATTAAATAGGATAATAAAAAAGGAAACTTAGAGGGACGACCGCGTGAATGAAAAAGAGGAGAAATCAAAATCCCGCTCAAAACCAATTATCAGCCTTTAGAGCATGTACACATCATCAAAATGATTGGCTAAGAATAGCCCTTGTGGCCTAAGAGAATTCATTTAGTATAATAGATAGATACTAGATCTGTTCTAAATCGTTATATGAAGAATCTTTTTTCCATATGGTATTTTCAATGCAAGACATAATATTTCATCACAATTTAATGTGTAAACGTTAAGCAAAACGATAAGGTCAAAATTTTTACTTGCATATAATATGTACCAACTTTATCATCAAAACCATAAACCATGGTAACTATTCATAACCACCACCAAGTTAATATCTAAGATACGAAAAACCAAAAAACCCAACCTAAATGTCAAAAAAACTAATAAGTACGCCTTATGTGAGGTACAACCGTATGAACAATCAACACTTGCTCAATTTCATCAAAAGAATAGTAAAATGTGTCACTCACCTGAATGCCAGCATATTTCATGAATCTTGACCAACAGGTTAACACATAACGAAAACCATTTCCATTCCTTTCAGGTCTAGTACCCATAAAAAGCTGCTTTTGAGGCTGTTGATGCAAAAGTCTGATGGTGATAGGTTTTAAATACAAATGAAGTTTAGCCATCCTGGAAACAGCATCAGGGAGCCTCTATATTGTTTTAAAAATAAAACGAATAAGAACATGAATCTAAAAACAATTATGTATTATGTAAATATACAATATGTAATACTTAATAGTTAATAAAATCAAAGTAAAACTTACAAAAGATTTAGCAGCCATAGGAACAAACTCATAACAATGACCATTTGGTTGTTCAGCAACAGCAGGTGCTGCTATTGAAATCGAGCAACATCATGTAAAACTTGAAGCGGTTGAACTACAGCCTGCAAATTAAATATAAAATTATTCTATCCACCATTTAATAGTATAAAATATCAGACAAATGTATACTTATCTTCAGGACATCTACGTCAGCAAAATTCATTTCAACACAATTTTTACCAAAAAGTCTTAAATGGAAAAAATTACCAAAAAATTTTGTAAAAACCAAATAACATCCGGCCTCCAAATGAAACTCATGCACAACTACATCCAGGGGCGGCTATGAGGGTGTGCGGGGAGGACTTCCGCACAGGGCCCGTGATTTTGAAGGGCACGTGTTTTTTTTAAACTGATATATATATGTTAATAAATAGAAATCAAATCAAACAATATACATAAAATGATCTTTGGTGCAGTGGCGCGCGTGTTTTGGTTAGTTCTTTGGGCCCGGTGAGACCCGGTGAGACCCGGGTTCGAGTCCCTTGGTTCACTTTTTTTTATTGAGTTTCATCTAACAGTTTCCAATAATTGCACAACTGATCCCTGCACTTAAAAGTTCTAAAGAATTACCAAATCAGTCCCTTCAATTAGGAAATTAGTTTAATCTAAAATTTATAACTAGGTTAGTTATTTCTTTTGTAATTATTAACGGGACTAACAAGTTTCATTCATAAAATTAACATTTTAAACCCGAAAAAACTAGTTATAGTAATTTCTAAATACGCGACATCTAATATAAATAAACAAAGTTCGTTTAGGATCCAGTTTTCAAAACGGATGGGTATCGGAGATCCGTTTTTGGCGGATGTTACACATTGTTTATCGAATAATACGATTTTGTCATTTTCGTAAATGCCTTGTTTATCGTTAAGATATAAGGGCACATTTTTTTTATCTCGAACAGGGTACATGAATTCTCATAGACACCACTGACTACATCAATACCATGTGTAAAACCAACTTTACCACCAATCATTTCAATCTTAACGTCAAACATTTTATTACCAATATATATAATTGAATTTACATCATTTGATGTATAATCATAGCACTTCGGAAGAATAGAATCAGGAATGGCATATCAAAGTGATAAGCAAAAATAAAAAGTTATTTTCTAATCAATTCAGAAAATAAATGTAAATATATAAAAAAGTACAACTGAATGTAAAAAGAATCTTACACTAAAGTGACATGATGTAGACGTTAGAGATGTCCAGAAAGAGCTACCAATTACACCATCAATGAAGTATGACAATTTGAATGTAGTCGAATCAACAGGGTTGAAGACTAACAAGGATCCTTTTTAGTCCTAAATGAACGACAACTTCGGACCAACCATGAAAAAGGAAAAGTTTTCCTTTTGCTTCATTTACAAAAACACTATAGAATCAGCCATCATCACTGTGTAACAGAACATTAGTAGGCGCCTTATCCGTACCCCACAATCTATACGTGACATCAGATGATATATAAGAAAATAACAAAAAAAAGAACAAAAGAACAATGAGATGAGGATGTTATAAACAGGAAATCTAATAAGCAAATCCTAAAAATTAAGATAACGAATACAGAATCTACAAATTAACCACAGGACTTCTACGAAATAAGAAAAATCTCAGGAAGACGATAAACATAAATTGCCTTGATGAAGTATGTGTCATATTGAAAACCTATAAACACAGATTACATAAACATACCAAATCAGATGATATATAAGAAAATAACAAAAAACGAACAAAAGAACAATGAGATGAACATGTTATAAACAGGAAATCTAATAAACAAATCGACAAAATTAATAGTATATTAACAACAAATTAGAATATAATGATTATGAACTTGTACCGTGGATGTTAGATTGTTTGATGAGAAAAAGAAAGAAAAAATCCTAATCGTCGTTGCCGTATGAGAGAAGATGAAGAATGGGGAAACAAAAGGACCCGGTTGTTTGTTTATATATGATATGTAAACTCGACCTGAATGAGTGTAAGACCATGTGTAGTGGTAATGTGTTATAATGCCCCCACCATGGGGCATTATCCGACACGTGGCGTCCTAGTCAGCGATGGGGCATTATAGCAAAAGTGGCGTAGTGGGAATAATGCCCAAATAATGTCCCTTTCAATCCTTAAACAAAAAAAAAAAAAAAAAAAACAAAGTGATTTCTCATTGGTGGGTCAACATAAGTCAAAGCTCCAACAATTGCAAAATGGCGTTTTAATAATCACGCCAGATTCATTTTTTTTGAAAAATAACGCCCGGTAACGCCGGGTGTAGTGGTTACCGGGGCGTTATAGGGCGTTTTTTTGAAAAAAATTTATAAATCACGCCCCACTACACACGGTCTAATGGATCTCGCGTGTGCGTTCACCACAGGGAAAATCAAGGGATGCTAGTTTTGACAGGAAAATGAGGAATAGAACCCCTAGATGGTGGACATGTGTCCCCTAATTATGGCTTTTATTAGGTAGGATAGATATATAAATATATATTTGTTTGTGCTCGTTTGCATTCATTACCTAAAATTAACAAACGGACACAAACATGTTTATTTTCTTAACGAATGAACACGAAAAGAAAATCTCATTTAATAACGCTTTTATTTCCTAACAAACGAATATGAAGAAAACCATCCTAATTTTTAACAAACGAAGGGCTTAATTTGAATATACTGAAATCCTAGGGGTCAAAAGCAAAGGCGGTCGCCGGCAACATCAACGAAAAATATCACTTCCCCAACTTATACCGATCTCCGGGAACTTCTAATCGAAACACGGCGATTGATGGATAAAGGCAAGGGTTTGGAATCCATACAGAGATCTGTTCAAAATATCGATTTGAATTCGAATTTCGATTCTAAAAACCCTAACAAGTTTTCCAAAAGTTATAATCCTTCGCTGCAATCATCCTGTGAGTTTACAGTTATCTTTTATTGATTTCTGATTGTGCATACACGTAATATTATAATCAATATGTATGTCTATTAGGTTTATTGTTCTGAAAACTTGCTATTTGTTTGATGAAAATAAAATACTAGCTAGGAAATTGTTGGAATATGTATATAGGGCAAGATGATTACATTAGAAGTTTATTGTAATTGAAGTTTGATATATGAAATTGGACTGTTCATTAAGCTGCAGCTTCATATTCCTGTGTCTGCATTATGTCTGGATGTATGCAATTTAAAGAATGCAGGGTGTCCTTTGACTTTGCTTATCGAACAGGCTACTTCTCGATAGGGATGAGCATATGCCACCGAATACCGATCCCATACCGATCCCGATCCCGAAATACCGATACCGTGCACTTTTCGGTATCCCGATCGGTATCCACTTTTTGGCGTTTTCGGTATCGGTACGGTACGGTATCGGTATAATACCGATACCGACCCTCAAAATACGGTATAATACCGATACCGTACCGATACCGAACCGACATGTTTCGGTATCGGTATCGGTACCTAGTTTGGGTGAAATTCGGGATCGGTATTTGGCGGTATCGGTATCGGTTCGGTATCGGATACCGCCTTGCTCATCCCTACTTCTCGATTCACCGGGGTTGGATGGAATATGAAAAATTCCAATTAACATGAAGTGTTAATTAAAAACAAACTGTATTCATGTTTGCCTTGGCATGGAATATTAATGTTGGACTGTATTTTTGTAATGGAAGGAGTATGCATTTTGTTTGTTTTACATCAGCTTGCTTACAAATTGTTTTATGGTGTACAGGGTCACCTTTTATGAAGAGAAAACCCCCTGCTCTGGTAAGCTTGTGTCTTGGAATACTAGGCAAGCATCTTGATGATATTATCGAGGATTTAGAGGTTTTAACTAGTTTCCCACCAGACATTAAGGTAGGTATTTTAGTTGTGTTTCGATTATAAGCCTCTCATTTGTGCATAAAGTTGCAAGTTTAGATATTTTAGTCCGTTAGTTTGCCATCGTCGATTTGTATTTAAAAAAAAATATTTACTATAAAAAAAATTGGAATGATACATGCTTGGCTTGTCAGAGATACTTGAGTTTTATTTATTTATTTATGTTTATAAAAGGATTATTGTGGTGTAGTCTGAATTATTTAAATGAATGATCAACTTATCAGATGGCCATTGCAGCCATTGCAAGAAGAAGAAAGTTGTTAAATGATGATGCCATCATCGCATTGGGAGAGAGCTCATGGGAAATTCTCGATTTATCAGATTCAGAAGTCACAGATATTGGCTTGTTGAAAGTGATAGAGATTTGCAAACATGTGAGAGCCATGGACATAAGGTGAAATTGGAATGTTAACTTATACCTAATTACTTTCGACTTTTTTATGCTATATGACTTCATACAACTTTCATACGCAGTCGTTGCGGCAACATCACATCATTTGGTGTTTCAGAACTTGTGAAGCATTGTCATTGTCTTGAGATATTGAGATGGGGGTATGTTGTTTTTATTTCTCGTTTCACTCTGTAATGATTTTAGAAATTTTTAAAACCCAATATATTGGGTTTGATATACCTCATAACAGGCTATGAACACAGTTAATATTGCAGAGGATGTCCAAGAAGTGAACATACTGCACGAAGCTCTTTAAGCTTCTTGAAACCAACATTAAACAATGTTGAAGAGGATTCATGGGAGGAACTGGATACCACGGAGATTGTACACGGAGCACATTCGTTACGTTGGCTTGTATGGGTATGCATAGCATTTTTATTTTTTTAACGTTATGTGCAATTCGATTTGGGTTATGATGTATCACTAACGGGTCAAATGGGTAAAGTAAAAAAGAAAAAAAGAAACTAGTTCTAAAGAAGATAGACCAAGTGAGTTGAATGAACCCAAGTAGTCGAAAGTCGTCCAAAGTGTTTTTCTAATGCATAACCTTCTAAATCATTTTATTACGAAAGAAAAGATGTCTATTGTAATGATATTTTTATTAACCGTATTCAACTAAATAGTTATTTTTCCGGAGTTTAAAAAAATTGAAATAGAACACTAAGAACAGTTTGCAGGTCAACCCCACTGGTTTTGGCACCACTAAGCAATGACCTGAAAAAATATAACTAGATGAAAAGAAACTGTTACTTTTTAAAAAAAGGTTTTAAGAAATGGAAAAAGAATAGTTTGTGGGTCAACCCAACTTGAGATGTCCATTTTGCCACCTCTATATGGTAAACACAATGATAAAAAAAAAAAAGAAGAAAAACACTAGATTAAAAAATGGTTGGAATGGATCAATCATGTTAAAAAGAGAATATATTTATTGTAGTTGTATGGTTTGTAGTCATTATAATTCAATAGTTATTTTTTATAAAGTTAAAAAGGGATTATATTTATTTTAACAGCATATTCTTTAGTACAATTCCATACGGGTGACAATTCTTGACATGACCCAAAACCCAACCCGAACCTGAGCCCGGCACGAAAAAAAACAGGTTTGGGTCGACTAACACGACCCGTTTAAAAAAGCGGGTCAGGTTTGGGTTGACCCATATTAAAAACAGATCGGGGTCGGGTTGACCTGTATAAAAACGGGTTGCCCCGTTAACCCGTTCAACTATTTAGAAAAAAAAACTTTAATCTTTTTGTTTTTGTTTTTTCCGTTTGTATTTCACATGGTTAGTCATAATAATGTTAGTTTCGACACTTTCTATTATTTAGTTGTCACAGTCATACTCACCATTAAACATGTTATCGATAACCCGCTTAAAACCCAACAACTCACTTATAAGTTGTCAACTTGTATGACTCATTTAAAAATATCGGTTAAATGGGTCGTGTTGAGGTTGAACCGAATTTGTATGTGCGGGTTAGGGTTGAAATATTTTACCCGAATAATAATATGGGTCAGGTTCAGGTTGAACATTTCAACCCACCAATCCGCAACCCATCAACCCGACACGATTGACACCCCTACAATTCCATATTTCCACCTCTATATACACTGATAAAAAAACCTATATGAAAGATAACGGCTCAAATGATTCAGTACGAGTAAAATTGGTCAAAATTCATTCAAAGTTTGATGTTAATGCATATAACCTCCTAAGATGTATAAAAAATAAATAACTATTGTAATAATATATATTCATCTAATCATATTCAATGCCATAATTATTTAATTAAAAGCTATGAAAATGAAAAAAAAAATATTTGCAGTACTCATGAATTTTGGTTATGCAAATTTGTCCTCTTATGATTATTCTTCTGTCCAAATGATTCAAGGGTTGTTCTTCTTGCAGCCAAAAATCGATAAAGACTCATTGGAGAGTCTATCAATGGAATGCCCCCGTATTATAGTGAATCCAAAACCGTCACTGTTTGGCCACAAAGGGATTGATATTCCTAAACATGCATTATCTGGTGTACCATTGGATGACTTTGTTGTCGAAGACATCGACCCAAAAACTTGGCAAGTTCCGGGATCTAGGGTTAGGAAAACTCAACCCGATTTGAGCTCAATCGAGCTGCCAATTGCCGAAAGATTTAGACTTGCTTTTATTGAAAGAGATGCCAGAATGGCGCCAAAACGGGCCAAAAATGCTAGGCAACGGCAGCGACGAGCTGCGAGAGAGTGGTTGACATCAAGTACTAGCGCAAAATCAGTTGTTCTTGCATCACAAATGAGCAAAAATCTACACAATTTTTAGGTATTAATTGTAAAAGATTATAGTTTTATAAAATCGCCTGTAATCTGCTACTGTATTCTAGCAATGTGTTCATCTTACGTTGAATCGTTATATTTTTGAGTCGTGAAATCCTATATTGGAGTTTATAGCTTCATGGTGTTTTATTTACCAAGGAAATGTATCATATAAATTGTGGAATTATTTGGACTTATGCTTGTAACTGTTTATAAACACATGAGAAGGGTTTTAATCATTTGTATTTGAAATGAATTTTGTCAAAAGTTACTGCATCTTGCATATTATATTAATATTATTATTATTGTTATTATGGCATTTGTTCATATTAGGCGTATGATACACATCGATTGCTTTTGTTATAAAATATGTGCATTAAGGAACCTTCTTGTGTTCTTGTTTAAGATTCGTGTTTGAATCAACTTACTGCACCTCAGACAGTCGTGGGGACCGCTTAAGACAGTGGCGGAACTAGCTCATTAAATTAGAGGTATCCTAAAAAAAATTTATCGTGCAATCATACAATATTAGAAAAACGACAATAAATAAATAAAGTAAAGCAAATACCTAATAGATTTGTCCTCGTCTTTTTTCCATAGCTTGAAATAGCTTCATCACATCGTCGTCTTTTACGTTATGAAAAAATCTTTTTTAATAGCACAAACCATGGCATTGTTCAAATGAATTATTTTATTATTTGGGCTTTATTAGTTATTATAATTTGGGCTTAATTATCATAAAACTAATTATTTGGGCTTAGTTACTAAAGGTTCGGGCTTAATGAATAATATCAAGTTTCATAATCTTCTCTTAAGGGTATCCTCGTATATGCTTAGGGGTATCTTATGTATAAAACCGAAAAAAAATTACAGTACGAATGCGAATACGGGGTTGAGCCGTAGCCCGTGCTACGGCTAAATGTACATTGGTTCCGCCCCTGGCTTAAGACAACTGCCGGCTGGACTTTGGAGAATAACCAAAGTAAGTACCAAATTAACCTCCTTTTACCCTAAATAATCTTGAAAATAGTTTAAATTAGCTAGCAAGAACTGATTGGTTTGTGCAATTTTTTTTCCTCCAGTGCATTGAATGAGGGATGCAAGTGCACTATTGGGCAGATATTACTTCCGGAAAGGGTGCAGTTACTATAAAAAAAAGGTATTTCTGTTTATTCAGTTCTATGAAAAGTTTATTATATGAACTTTTTTTTTTAGACAAACTTTAATATCATACCACACGAAAAAGGCAATTACAAAGCAATGGTAGGTAGTCGGGCAACAAGTTGCGCCGCCACCCCCTTTTGAATAGAAAAACCAATTCTACTAAATACAAAGTTTGAAACCTTTAGCGACGAAGAATTACTATTAACGACTTTTTGAACCCGATTCAAAAGTCGCACAGCGTCAGGAGCGAGACCACCAAAGGTATCAAACGCAAACGGGACAAACACATGTTGATTCTCCAGGCAGGCTTTCTCATGTTTTGCCACTTTGCTCTCTGCCTTGAGCACCGCTTGCCCTACGACAAAGCCCTTGTCCTTGAGCCCGACAAGGGGGGAGACTCCAGTTAGATCTACACAAGCGTGTTTCCCCCCTTCCCATCCAAACACAAGGATGTCCGCCGGGCATAAAGTGGACCTCCCCTCTAAGGGGTCAGTCAGGAACTAAACAAACTTTAGTATAGTATCTGTTCCCCTAAATCCATCATCATCTCTTTGGTTTTATTTCCTAGAGAATGTTTCATAGGTTACTTAGGATATGCAAATCTCCCAAATATTTGGGGTAAAGATGAAACCAATGTTTTAGGTGTAGATTTTAGTAAAGCTGGAACTAAAAAGTACACTTTCATTGGACTTATATGGAATATGGAACAAGTGGCCTATTAAAAAGACTAGGTCATAGGTATCGCCTAAATCGTTCAATTTTATGTAACCAAAAGAAGACAACAAAATTTAATATTAAACACGTGCAAATCTTGGAAGGATTCATGAATGCATGTCCAAACTTGATTCAGCCACAGCCATTTTGTTTGACAATGCAAAGATGATTTTTTTTTGTTTTGTTTTAAACAACTGTATCTGTGTATATTTGCTCATTCTTGCAAACTATTGTGTAGTTTTTTTTGGGGAATTTTACAAAAAATAGACATTATATTTGCAATAAAAAACCATGTTTTTCTATAGAATACCCAACTCTAGGCGTATTAATAAACTGTTGAAACTGACTAAACTGTCCAAACCGAAGCAAGTCCACAGGTTTAAGATCTAAATGGTTCGGTTCACGGTCTGGTTCAACAGTTTGACCCAGCTTGGAACTCAAAACCAACCGTATAACTTTAGTATTTATATTCATTTTTGGATATGTAGTTATGTAGAAAGTAAAAAAAAAAAGGTTCAAAACACCAAAATCAAACAGTCAAACCGAAAAAACCATCCGGTCCGACCGATCCACCCAACTCGGCCGGCTGAATAAGACCATGAACACCCCTGCTCAAAAGAGGCTACTTCAGTAAATTATAGTATTAAACTAGTAATAAATCATACGTGCATATGGCATTGACTGCTTTTATAAACTTTAATTCATATACAGGTGTTAATGGGCCCTTCTCATATTAGATCGTCATTTGAATAAACTTATAATACATGTGTTAATGCTCACTTTATTAATTTTTGGGGTCCACCCTGTACTTCTGCCGCCAACTGTTAATAGGAGGATAGACATGGTAAAGTCTAAAACGCCTTCATTTTTTCTTATTTTATAATTTTTAATATTATCACTCTTTTTTTTTTTTCAAAAGTAATCTTCAACGGTTGAAATTTGTTAAAAAAGCGGCAAAGAGCTGATTGGTTTTAAAGATATTTGTTACTGTTTTTGTCTGGCCAATTACATCGAATGACGGCTGCAATGCATCAAATCAAGAAATGATGTGATTTGAATTTTTTTTTGCAACTGTTTATGTATGGACTAATACATTGAATAGTGGCTCTAGTGCATCAAACGATTCATAAACAATGTTTTTCCCAAAAGGTTATTTGAGTTCATTTCATAGTTACACACCTTTAGAGAAATCACTAGAATAGCCATTTGATATGTTACAAATGATACATCCACTCAAAATAGGCCACGTGTCTTGAGGGTAATGAAAGATTGTGCATATGGTGCATAAGACTATGGGCTATGGGGCTTGGGTTGGGGCGTGGCCCTTGGGTTTCAAGCCGGGCGTGGGGCGGGGAAGCAAGGTGACATGGCGGGCTGTCAATGGCCAAAGCCAACTAGCCGTTGGCCAACGGCTATGTTAAAAAAAAAAATTATTTTTTCACTATAAATATCACACTTCAATTCCTATTTTTACCACATTCAACCACAATATCTTCTATAATCATCTTCAATTCTCATTCTACAAAGCCGAAAATGCATCCTCATAATCGTGTTTACGACCCGAACAACCCGTTTGGGTTCCAAGAAAATAATCCTAGCCCACCACCCAATCGTCCAATGCCTCATCCATTTTTCATACACTCCCCTATGCCCCTTGAAGCGAGTTATCCATCGTATATCAGTGGTCGTGTGTTTACTAACTTCCCACACACCGACGATTCGATACCTACCCCGTTTACACAAAACCCATCAACCTTTCACCAACCTCCATCGACCTTTCACAAACCGAAACCATCCCCGAAACTCAACCACCCAACGATGGTCCTTCCGCCTCAATAGTTCCCAAAAAGAGAAAGCACTTGAAATCGTCAAACGAAAACAACAAAAATGGGTCGTTAATGAAGAACGTGCATTGGCGAGGGCTTGGGGTCAACAATCTCAACATCCAAGTTTAGGTATTCTTAAATATTTTGTATCCCTTATTTTATTTAATATTTATGGTTTTTTTTATATAGCTTTGTAATATATTAAATTTTGTTTTTATTAAAATAGGAAATTCTCAACATCGAAGCCATTTGTGGGAAGCGGTTAGTAGAGCATTCCATGAAGAAATGGGAAGGGAGGCTTATCGTGAAAACGATAGCTTATCCTCGAAGTGGAACGAGATAAGCGGCCAACTTACAAAATTTAGTGGTTATTTAATAAAAGCAAAGCAAAACCCAAAAAGTGGTGAAACCGAAGCCGACATTGTGACGAATGCTTTGGTTACATTCAAAATAAATGTGGGGACCGACTTCCGTTTCATGCATTGTTGGGAGATTTGTAAGTTCCATCCAAAGTGGGCGAATATCCCCAGTGGTAGCGAATTGAACACGTCTTCCAAAAGGTCAAGGGCCTCGTCCCAAGCCCAATCTGATGCACGAGATCAAGAGTTTGAGGACATTTTGGATGATTCGCCAAACCGGCCTGAATATGGAAGAGATGCCGCAAAAAGGCGCGCTCAAAAATCAAGATCGGATACGGCATCGCCTTCAGCTGGGAGTTCGGGCTCGCGTAGGGGAATATACAGCGATCAGTTGGATGACATTGCATGCAAGCTAGATACATTCAACGTATTCCAACAACAAAGGGCCGAACTTCGAAAGAGCAAAGATGCTAGAGATGCCCTGAAACAAAGACGGGATGATTTGAAATTTCTATCCCAGCCTTTTGATCACCTAGAGGGTGACGAGTTGCAACTAGTGTTGGAGATGAGAGATGAGAGAAGAGATAAAGAACAAATATAAACGTTAGGAATATTATTATGTAATTTTCTTTATTTAAAAATATTAAAAAAATTAAATTTGTTGTTATAAAATATATTCAAATAGCCCAGCGCGAAGCCCACCAAACCCACGCCCCAAACCCCCGCCCCACCATACCGTCTTCAATGTGGGTTAGCCCAGCTCTGCCCCCCCCCCCCCAAGCCACGTGTCAACTCATGCCCCAAACCCCCGCCTCACCATACCCCACGGTCTAATCCCCCATTGATGCAATAGATGAACACATGTCGGAATCCTTTTGAGTGGCAGGTCTAATTTTCTTCCATTATTTATGGTCCCTAACTCCAAATGTAGCGAAAGTTATGTGCTGACCATTTCACTAAATCTTGCCAAAGTTTTGCGTCAGGTGCCACATGTCTAGTTGTAATTGGTTTTCCATGCCATAGAAAGGTGTGTAACGATCAAATTGATAATCTAATAAAAATCAGTGGCTTAGACTTCTTAGTTCGCAAGTTCGGTCAAATTGATAAATTTAAAGAAAACATGTCAATAGCTATTTTGGTAATGTATCTAGTGAAAATGGATATCCAGGTGATTTTCCTATAAGTTTAACCATAATTTGATCATATAATAAGAAGGTTTCACTTTCACAAAACCATCATTTTTCTTGCTTTGTTGACTTTAAATCATGAAATCATGCATGTTTATGTAACCTATGGTAGAAAAAACTACATTCTATGCTTCAATAATTAAAACATAGACCATAAATTCATGTGCAAATATCTACAGGTGGTATTGTGATTTTTGCTTATTTGTGATAAAATATACTTTTAGAAATTTGTAAACTTAAAAATTGTAGAGGCAACATAAACAATTAAGATGCATTGGACTTATATGGAACAAGTGGGCAATAAAAAACCTAACAAAGATATGAACTTTTTTAAGTCCTAAAATTGAATATTCAAATCCAATAAATAACTTTGAGGACGTTAGATCTTTGTTTAACTTCGTACTCTTTATTATTCTGCGAATATAATCTGCACGAGGCGTCTGATGAGGAAGCCAAACTTAAGTTTTCGACATCTGTTTGTAAAAAACCAAGTTAAAACTTAAAACCCTTTTTTCTATTCGAACTTTCACTTGTTTTATATTACAATAAACAACAATATGTTATCATAGACAGCCTTACCTCTACCCCATAGGAATAGTGATGCTGCTTCCACTGAGACCCCCGGCTCGATAGTAGTTTTGCATCAAACCTTAGACATAAGGCACATCACACTCAGCAATCGGGACAAAGACCGATTAGTATGGGTGTGCACGGTTTGGTTCGGTTCGGTTATTAGCATTATCCGTAACCGTAACCGAAGTCATCGGTTAATCGGTTCGGTTAATTTGTCGGTTTTCGGTTCGGCTCGGTTAATAACCAATTCAAACAAGAGCTAATTTTTTTGCTTAGAAATACATGTAATGGAGGTATAAATACATGAAATAGATGTATAAATACATGAAATGGATGTATAAATAAATGAAATGGAGGTATAAATGCATGAATAGATGTTTAAATAAATGAAATGAAGGTATAAGTAAAATAAATGAATGCATAAATAAATGAAATAGAGGTATTATTACATGAAATGAAAGTATAAAACGTGAAATACATGAAATAGAGGTATAAAAGCTATAAATATATAAAAAAATAAATGGTTCGGTTCGGTTAATTTCGGTTAACCGATGGTAAAAAAAATATCCGTTAACCGACTTTCAGTTAATTCGGTTTCGGTTAATTTTGGTTCGGTTTTGTCGGTTTTCGGTTCGGTTTCGGTTAACGGTTCGGTTATTGCACACCCCTACCGATTAGTGCATGCACCCTTTTGTCTTTCAGCTATCAACGCCATCACATGATGTATGATTAACCGTCCTCAACTTTTAACGTTATTTTCAAGTAATTAGTAAAATAACGTTAAACGGTAAGAGAAGAGGAGTCGAAGATATTTTTAGCGAAGTTAGATCGTCTAGTTTCTTTTGGTTTAAACATAGGGCTAAGAAGGGTTCATATGCTTGGGAGGATTAGTGTAAATTTGTTAATATGTAAGTTGTGTTGTTTGTGTTTTGCCGTCCCGGTCTTCGGGTTCGGTTTGTGTTAATGAAGTTCTCCTTTCAAAAAAAAAAAAACATTAAAATTAGTGCACTTTCACTATGTTATAAAACTTAGAGTTAACTGGCATTTTCGTCCCTGTGTTTTGGTCACTTTGGCCATTTCAGTCCATTTTTCAAAAATGCGTCATTTTCCTCCCCGACGTTCTGGAAAGGTGCCATTTCAGTCCAAAAATCATAACCCAGTTAAGTCGGTTTGTAAATAAGGACTGATTGTGTAAATTTGTTAATAAAAGGACCATTTAAGTAAAATGTATAAATATTTATATAATTATAAAATCTATATTATACAAAATATACACACATTCAGTAACCTGTAACCACACCATCACCGCCACTCTCTCTCTTTCTACTCTCTTTCTCTCTCTCTCTAAACCACCACCACCACCATCACCTTCACCTCCACCTCCACCGCTGCCGCCACACCAGACCCCACCCACATCCCCTTCCAACACCACCACCATCCACCAAAACCAAACATGTTCTATCTCTACACTCTCCACCACCTGCATCACCAGTTCACACCACCGCCACCACAGCCACTGCCACCACCACCACTCCGATCTGCCACCAACATCTCATACCACCATCTCCACCTCGTTCACCACTAACACACCACCACCACCACCACACCTGCCGCCTCCCTTTCTCTCCCTACTCTATATAAAAACACCGCCACCACTAGCCCTGGCCGCCATCAACATCTCATGCCACCGTCACCGCCTCGTTCACCACCGTCACCATCCAATCCATAACCACTGTCCCACCACATTACCCTTTGTCTCTCTACTCTCTCTCTCTCTCTCTAACTCCAGTAACAACAACATCTCAGACAACCATCACCAATTCACCACAGTCAACATCCCATCCATAACCACCATCGCCATCACCAAAACAACCAAACAAACCTAACACCTAAAACATTTCATTTCACACAGACATTTCATCAAACACCTTACCTGCATACTCACCACCGCCGCCGGAACCGGAGCTCCGGTGGTCACCACCGCCGCCACCGGAACCACCACCATCAACGTCATCATCGTCATCATCTGTTATCATCATCATCGATCATCATCGACCTTCATCATCATCATCGCGATCTTCATCATCATCATCAGACCTTCATCATCAGACCATCATCATCAGACCTTCATCATCAGACCTTCATCATCGACCTTCATCATCATCGCGATCTTCATCATCATCATCAGACCTTCATCACCACTGCCGCCGCCTGCAACTCACCGGAAAAACGGCACCCCCACCGTCGCCGGTTCTCTCTCCCGCCTCCTTCTCTCTCTCTCTCTCTCTCTCGTCGTTATCTCTCTCTCTCCGACTTTCTCCCTCTCTCGTCTGATCTGTGAGATGTGGAGGGGTGTGTGGTTAGTTTGGTTCGTGGGGGTGTGGGGTGTCGGAAAGATGGCCGGATTTACTCCGGTCACCGGAGTAGAGAGGTAAAGGTGATGGTGGTGGTGATTGCAGAGCATAGAGAGAGAGAGTAGAGAGAGAGAGTGTGTGTGTGAACTGAATCAGAGTGTGTGTATACATTATATATATATATATATATATATATTATATTTTATAATTATATTAATATTTATACATTTTACTTAAATGGTCCTTTATGTTACAAATTTACACAATCAGTCCTTATTTACAAACCGACTTAACTGGGTTATGATTTTTGGACTGAAATGGCACCTTTCCAGAACGTCGGGGAGGAAAATGACGCATTTTTGAAAAATGGACTGAAATGGCCAAAGTGACCAAACCACAGGGACGAAAATGGCAGTTAACTCTAAAACTTATAATGTCCATTATCTATTTCACAAAGTCTTTATTAGACTAGTTATGTAATTATTGTTGTACAGAAGGTATTCAAGTATAATATTACCATTACCATTATTATACAATTACTCTTCATGATTTAAGTGTCTTTATCTAAGTTGGGCATTCTATATAAATAGAAGAACATGGGCACTTGTGATTAGTGAACAATAAATCAACACTTCATAGATAGCTCAGTTTCTTTTCTTTGTTAAAAGCCTATAAAGTAGCACATTTCAAGAACTCCTCTACCTCCCCTTTTCCCAAAACTTCAAAGATTGCATTTTTAATGTAGAGGAAGTGTTAAAGATCATAAATTTCTTCCATATTCCATAAAACCCACCTGAATTTATAGTTTTTACAGCTTTCCTGTCTGAAAAAGGTGAGACTTTATCTGTTATAAATCCAAACTCTTGTTTTTTTTTTTTTTACTTTTCTTGAAAAGGTTCTGAATTATATATATTTTTTGTGTTTTGAAATATGAAGGTTAACATGTACAGAAAAGGAAGCAGTGTATGGTCATCCATGTTTGGAAATGAAGAATTTCAAGAAACTGATGTTTGGTCAGTCATCAATGAAAGAAAAGATTATGATTATGATTCAAAATCTGTCAAGTCAAAAGGGTCAACCTCTGGATACTCTTCAAGACCAACAGCAGCAGCCAGAATGATTCCTAGACCTAGTATCAACAATTCAGACATTGAACCTAGGATCCCTCAACAACAATCAGCACCTGTCAACATCCCTGATTGGTCAAAGATCTATGGAACACCTAAGAGATCATCACAGAAATCTTCATTCATTGATTATGGTTATCATGTTGATGATAGTGATGATGATGATGACCATCATGGTGATGGTAACATGATGCCACCTCATGAATGGATTGCTCAAAAGCTTGCAAGAAATCAAATATCTTCATTTTCTGTATGTGAAGGTGCTGGAAGAACGCTCAAAGGTAGAGATCTGAGTAGGGTAAGAAATGCTGTTTTAACCAAAACTGGATTTCTTGAATAATTTCTTGAATAGTTTCTTGATATTCATAAAAAAAATTCAAGAAAGGAAATTATCATTATCACTATCATGATGATGTAAGATCATCAGTATGATTGATAATTGTGATAATTAAAGTGGGTCCCATTCAATTGTATGGTGGTATAGTCTGTGCATAAATTATTGCTTGTTTGTTCTGTTTCTTTCTGGTTTCTGGGTTGTGTAATTAAATCTGTTTTTGTTTTAGATTAAGAGATTGGAATTGTTAAAGATGGGTTATATCTTGTTTTATGATGCATGAATTGTGGTACAACTTTATATGCATAAAGTACATTTAACATCATGTCTTGAGAAAGGGAAAGATGATTCAATTGTGTCTGTGGGTTCTTTTATGCACACAGGGGTGTTTTGGTAAAATGAAATATCATAACAAATCGGTCTTTGTTATGTGCCTTATGTCCAAGGCTTGATGCAAAACTACTATCGAGCCGGGGGTCTCACTGGAAGCAGCCTCTCTATTCCTACGGGGGTAGAGGTAAGGCTGTCTACATCTTACCCTCCTCAGACCCTACCTCTGCTTTGCTATTGGTGGGATTTACTGAGTATGATGATGATGATGATGATGAAATATCATAACAAATGGTGGTGGTGGTGGTCATGTATATTAATTTGTATATGCATAAGTTGTCACCATCAGTCAAGTTTTCAAAACCTTTTTTGAGTATATTATGTATTATTGTTCATTTATTCATAATTAAAGCATGAAATTATCATCAAAGTTGTTCATTTAATCTTCATTTTGAATGTCGAACGGAAAAGTGTCGTTTGAGAATGTCAACTACATCGCTGAACTGGAGAACAATCTGCTGAGCATCTCACAAATTTGTGACCAAAAGTTTACAACGCATTTTAACGCCAAAGAATGTCTGATTCTCAAGCCAGGATTTGTTATCCCTGATTGGTTCAATGGCAATTGTAAATTTCTTGAATTTACTATCTGTTGTATTAATGTTTTGATTCGCAAAAGTATTGTGAAACGTTTAAAAGAGTGCTATGATCGAAAAGGGTGAGCATAGGTGGATTCGGTTCAGCTTGGTTATAGGTTAAAACCGAGCTTATAACTGATACTTTGACTTTCAATTTTTCATAAATGATTGATTTCGGTTACAAATTGTTGGTTATACGAAAGATGTTTTGGTTAGTTTGGAGGTTAGGCGCTCTAGATCAATTCAAGCTTATTTGAGTTAACAAATTCAAACAAGTTTGGGGTAAAAAGAAAATAAAAAAGAGTAAAATGCTAAAATGATTACTGAGTTTAGACTACTTTTGTTATTTTAGTGCAAAAATGCAACTTTTTATATTTGTGTCCCTAAAGTTTCATTTATGTTGTCATTTTCATCCAATTGACAAACTGAGTTAGAATTTTTTGTTAACTTCTCCCCTTTTTGTCGTTTTTCTCATTTAATTAAAATATATTATGGGATAAATGACGATTATACTCTTCATTTAAACGAGGAAAACAACAAAAAGAGAAGTTAACAAAAAATTCTAACCCAGTTTGTCAATTCGTTGAAACTGACACAAAAATGAAACCTAAGGGACGGACGTAGATACAAAAATTTTCAATTTTATACTAAAGTGGCAAAAGTGAGCTAAACCCATGGACTATTTTTGCATTTTACTCAATAAAAAACAAATCTTTCAGTTCACTATATAAATTTAAAAGATGATGCAAGTGATTATTTAATATATAACATAAATTATTATTTATAAAAGAATAAAAACATATAATGCTAACTGAATCACAAAACATACAAATAAATTGTCCTTTTTTTTTTCAAATAATTTGGTTATTTCGGTGCTTGTAGACAAGATGTCAAAATCATATATAGAGAGACCAAGGCTCTGCAAGGGTTGGTTTTTTTCATGGTTTTGTTTTTGTCTTTTAACCAATGAATGTTATTTGTTTTTTTTATTTGAATAAGTATTAGTCCAAACGTGAATCGCACAAAATGTTCAGTAACAAAGCAAAATTGGATTTGGTTTTCTTTGCAATACATTGAACCTTTTCTGTTTATTCACTTCTTTTACTTGTTGAATATCAACATCTAAAATTTAAAATGTACAATGAAGCTGAAAAAGATGCAATGAGGATGTTTTTTTTTTTCTAGAATATACTCATTTTAGGTGAATAATGTAGAAAACAAATCACAAGAACAATAATATATTTATGTATTTATACGGTGATTTTCATGTTAGATATGTTTTAAATCTATAGCCATAGCTATGAACACGTAAAACTATTATAAATAATATGTAAAGATCGATTAAGGATCCTGTAAAAAGGGTTAATAGTGTGAGAAGTGTATGTGTCTTTTAATTTAATTAATTAAAATGGCAATAATGTAATTTACTTTGAAGTTTAATTAATTGATAAAATAATATTTTTAACCTTCAGTGAGTTATTTTAGGTTAGTGATATAATTTTATTTTTTTTACAAAATTTAAGAATTCAATTTTATATACAAACTCAGAGATTTTATAAATCATTATCGTCTGATTCATAGAGATCGAAGGAAATTACTGTTTGTATTTTTTTGAATCATCAGTTCTTATTTTTTTGAATCATCAGTTCGTATAAAACACCATACGAATTCCAAAAAACACCATAACTTGAATCGTAATACAACCATGGTGTTCTAACATTTGTAATGACTTTTGTTATTTTTGCAGGTATAAAACACCATACAAATTCCAAAAACACCATGAATTGAATCATAATACAATCGTTGTGTTTTAACATCTAGAATGATTCTATTGCTATTCCAGATGTTAAAACACCATGACCGTAATCACAATACAATGTTACAGACTCTAGATGTTAAAACACCATGACTTGAATCATAATTCATTATTTGCAATGTTATGGTGTCTTATATACGTTCATGGTGTTTCACTGTAAAACACAACGTCTTGAATCACAATACAATTAAAACACCATTGTATGAACATAGACAAAACACCATGGACTAAAACATCCGATCGAAACGTAATTTTTTTCTATATAAGTATAACAATATGGTACTCATATTATAGATAAAAAACGCTCGTTATTATGGTGTAATTTAAAAAAAAGGTTACGTATAAAAAGATATTGACGTTTAAAAAAAAGAAGGGGGAACTTGCTTGCATGTGGGTTTCTAAATTTAAAAATGTTAAATTTACCTTTATACCCCCTTAATCTAGAAAATTAATTATTTTAATAGTAAACACTATTTACAATTTTGCCATTATAATTTCAACCATTAAATTATCGATCAAATGGTGTAAATTCCTTCAATCATTCCTATTCTTCTCACAAAACACACAATTTTTACAATAATCCTACCCTGTAAAGATCAATATTATTGATATAAACTGCTAATATAAATATTTTTGAAAAAGACTATTGTTATATTTTTTTTATTTTTAAATGTTATTTATTTAGTAAGTAGTGAATATTGATTAGATACAAAAGTATGACAAGTTGGTAGTCAAGTTGCCATCTTGCTTTGTCATCATTAATATTAAAAAAAGAAAAAGAAAAAAAACACTGTTTATGATCATGTGTCATCACACCACTTGAATTTTATAATCTTTAGTCTTGAAGTTCTAGTGATTTTATATTGATTTTTTTGGGTGTTATAAATTGCAAGTATTTATAACAACTGTTCATTTTCATTTTAAACCAAATGACACAATGTTTTTAACCTGACTGTAATTTCTCATGAACTCAGAGCCACCGTTAGGGATGGTATGTAACTTGGTGATTGGAATGGTTTTGTTGGTCAAGACTAAAGAATAGGGATGGTAATGGGTCGGGATTAGGTAATCTCAACCTTCAACCTGATTAGATAAGCTTATTCTAAATATGTCCTAAAACCCGTTAGGTTTCTATCGGTTAATTACCGGTCCGTTATCGGGTAAACCCATTAATTTTTAAAATTACCCGTTAGGTATACATGACCAAAACTAATTGGATATCTATCTAGTACTTATTAATCAATTAAATTTAACATCAGCACTATAAAAATATATCAAATAACTATAAGAGTAAACTTCCGTTTTGCTCCCTTTGGTTTGGTCACTTTAACGGTTTTGCCCCAAACCTTTAAAAATAACCATTTTCCTCCAATAGTTTGCTATGGTTTTTCCATTTTGCTCCCCGCCTCTAACTCCATCCAAATTGTATGTTTTTCCATTTTGCTCCCCGCAGGGAGCAAAATGGAAAAACCATAGCAAACTATTGAAGAAAAATGACTATTTTTAAAGGTTTGGGGCAAAACCGTTAAAGTGACCAAATCACAGGGAGCAAAACGGAAGTTTACTCTAACTATAATGTATATAAATAAAATACCAAAATGTATATAAAAAATATACCAAAATGCATAAATGACAAAAATAGTTCATGCCAATAATTATTATTACTATATGATAAAAAAAAACTCAATGAACAGTGATAATATTTATTTATTATTTAAAATTGTAATGGAATTAATAGTAACATCGTTAAGAGATGAGCAAATGGTATCGGGTATAGGTACCGGTCTCAAATTTACCAAACCGATGTATTTTCGGTACCGGTTCTGCACAGGTATTCACCAGTTTTTACCCTCAAATACCGGTGCCGTACCAGTACCGAACCGTACCATACTAGGTATATTCGGTACCGGTACCCACTTTTGGGGATTTCAGTAACGGTATTTTCGGTACCGGTTGGTACCGAGCTCATCAAATCCTGTAGCAACGCAGCAATGCAAGTAATTGCACTGTTTATATTACTTTTCATACACACAGTAAGTAAACTGTATTTCCTTTGAATGAGGTTTTATATACACAACAACTTATTTTGCTTTCTTTTTTATCTTTTTCTGTAATGAATGAATTGTAGCATGTAAAATTAACTTGGATATTTAGAATATTGATGAGCAAATCGTATCAAATCCAGTAAACGAACCGGTATCGTATCGGTACCAAATTTACTATACCAAATCATTTTCGGTACCAATTTGGTACCCACCTTTTGGCGTTTTCAGAATCGTTACTTTCTGTTCCACACCGGTCTAGCACCATACCTGTATTTATTGATTTTTACCTTCAAATACCATTACCGTATTGTACCGAGCATTTTCGGTGCCGGTACCTAATTTCTATGATTTTCCGGATCGGTACTTTCGTTGCCGTTACCGGTACCGAGCTCATCCATACTGAACTGAAAACAACCGAATTTACAACGTGTAGGACGTGTGGGTCCTATTACTATATATTAGGTTATTTAAAATCGTTTTTTTTATGACGGAGTGACTATCCTTACCACGTCATTTTATTTATGTTTTGATATTCGGTATCTGTTTGCCGTTGCTGACACGCCTTTTGTAGTCATTGGGTCCCGCCGCAACGCGCCGGCGGAAAATAACTAGTTGATATAACATATATACACATACTTAAAAAATAAAAGAAATCATATCGCTAAATTGCTCTACACTGGTTGGATCTGGTGATCTATTTTGTTTATATACTTGTTTAATATCTAACTAACCAAATTTATTGTCCCATTTTATTTAAGAATTGACATATAATTGTGTAAGGTGACATTTTTTTCTTTATATTTATTTTCCAATTGAACTCTCTACCTATAGGCTTTCTACTTTTTCCCCTGATATAATCTCTAATTTTTCTATCTATCATTGATGACATCATGGGCATAACAATGTAAAATACAGGCCGTTCATAGCAATCCATGACACCAAGTCATGGTGTTTCTTATTACTAAAAAACATATTTAACAAGTTCAATGCTGTCATAATTAGCATATACATAACCTTGAAGTTGTTGTCCTAATGATAAAGTGGTTAACTAACTTCCTCTTGTGGGGTTTGTGAAAATTTGGTTGGCGACAGCTAGAGGGGATATAGAGTTGATAATCTGATATCACGTAAGCTTTGCGAAAATTTACCTTAGATTTCAATGTATTATTGATCACTATAGAGGGATTGGACCGCTCTAGGCCAGAGAAGAAATCTCAATATATGTAAAGCGAATACATGACCGTTAATGATGTCATCAGGATGGTTCTGACCGGCCTGCAAGTTCAATTAGTTTGGAGTGAATTTTGCCCACCCCACCAACTATATAGAAGACATTCACAAGCTCGTTGCAACCAATGTGGGCTTTGGGCTAAGGACTTAGGTCGTTCACGAGTCGAGTCAAGGGTCAACTCGAATTTGGCTTGTTTACAACAAATTCAATTTCAAGCGAGCTATTTCTACGAATTTTTAGAGCTTCGAGCTCTTTTAACAACCGTAATTTGACATGATCATTACTCGAAGGCAAATTACAAGATAAAAACAAATTAAATTACACTATTGAATGCATAACATAAGTAAACTAAGATTAATGCAAAGTTCAACAAAATATATCATATATACACACTTGCAAAGTTCAACAAAATATATGATACATCATATATTTACAGGGTAAGGTTATTGTAAAAAAGACCAAAAGTGTGAGAAAGGTAAGAAAGCCATTAGATCTAAATTAATTGAAAATGGTAAACAAGTAATTTTATCATTAATTCAATTAATTAAAAGCTTCCCATAACCGCCACCTTAATTATAGGAAGTATATAACACCATTAAGCAAGTATATAACACCATTCAGCAAGTATATAAACACCATTCAGCATTCAGCAAGTATATAACATCATTCAGTAAGTATATAACACCATTCAGCAAGTATATAACACCATTCATTGACTAAAATCTGATCGAAACATATTTTTTTCTCTATATAAGTATAGCAATATGGTACTCATATTAAAGATAAAAAAACACTCGTTATTATGGTGTATTTTATTTAAAAAAAAAGTTACGTATAAAAAGTTATTGACGTTTAAAAAAGACGGGAGGAAGTTACATGTGCATTACCTAATTTCTAGTGGGTTTAAAAGACTATATTGCCCCTAGATATTTCAAATCAGTCCAAATTAATGAAAATATTTTACAATTTGGTCCCTATTGATCTCAACCATTAGATTAAAAAATATAATGACTGAGATTCTTTCTTACCCTTCTCACACTTTTTTTTTTTTTTTTTTTTTTTTTTTTTTTTTTTTTTTTTTTTTACAGATTCTCTACCTATATTTACAATCAATCAGTTTAGAGTCCAAACCACCAAAGCCCAAGCTGGTCTATTGAGCCCAAAAAGTGATTACCAACACCAAACAACATTACAACAAGCCGTGCACGTGCAACCCACGTTCACGACTCACAAAGCTAGATCTATGAACATAATGATGACAATAAATATTAGGTGTCGATAATGTACTTTCTTCCACTATTTTTAATCTAAAAGTATATATAAACTATAAAGAGTGAATCCGCCTTTATCCATTAATAAATTTATTTAGTTACTGATGTCTTAAAGTCTTAAACACTAAAATCGGTCTAGACCGACAGAATATGGGACACGACTAATTAGAAAAATTCAACAACGATCTCATGTTTGCTTTTTACAACTCTTTTTTTTTTTTTTTTGTCATTTTGGTAGGTAATCAAATAACATCTCAACCATTAATCTATATATTTACAAACATAATAATTTTACCTACTTTTGTTAATTATGTCGGTAGTCCTTGCATATACTCCTTCGGTTATTTATTACTAAACATTTTTTTTGTTTTTATTTTTCATAAACTCACTTCCCCAATTCCCTCACTCAACATAATCAAACGTTTTGGATTTTATTATGCTTTTCATCCTTCTTTTCAAATTAACATTTTTTTTTATTATGTTTTTCTACCTTTTGTAAGAAGGGTTTTATCCTTTCAATTTTTTTTAAACATTTATGGTTTTTTTTCTGTATATCATAAAGTTATATTTGTAATTTTTATCATTCTTTTATTTGTTATCTAGTTTGTTTTATAAAACTAAAGAAAAGAAATCTAAAGTGGCGAAAGAAAAGGCACATTAAGAGCACCTCCAACGTTGTGTTTTAAATGGCAGCAGATGAAGACATGGTTGTCGTGTGCATTGGAAGCGTCATTTTGTCTCATCTATTGTCACACCCCAACCGATGACGAATTTCGAACAACTATTATGAGTGCTTATTGTGGGAAACAATAAATTATACACTATGTGTTGGATTTACAAATGTATATCATGTCTTGTTAAGTGAGACATGGCCTATGGTGGCAACTAGGGTTTGAAGCAACTTGGTATTGATACCAACTTAAACCAATAAAAATACCTTTGGATTAGCTTATGTAACTAGTCTAATATGTTGTGAGCTTAAAATCAATCGTCTCATAGTGTGTAGGAGGAGGGTTAGGGTTTTGTCTAGAGTAAATTGCCATTTTAGTCCTTGAGTTTTTGTTCAAATTGTCATTTTAGTCCAAATAGTATTCTTTCTCCTCTGAGTCCCTGACTTTTCCTTTTTTTTTTGCCATTTTGATCACATTGCCTAACTTAGTCTAAAAACCAGGTTATAATCAGTGGTATTTTTGGCATTAAATTATTATGAGGTTTATAAATTATGTTGTAAACTACCCCTGGTTATCACTACACAACTGTTATGCCAAAATTACCCCTGATTATAACCAGATTTTTAGACTGAGTTAGGCAATGTGATCAAAATGGCAAAAAATAGAAAAGTCAGGGACCTAGAGGAGAAAAAAAAACTATTTAGACTAAAATGACAATTTGGACCAAATCTCGGGGACTAAAATGACAATTTACTCTTTTGTCTAATTATATTCTCATGAATGAGGTTACTTGATACTTTTAACTAACAATAGTGCTCGCAAGAATCAAGTTAATATTGAATGTGTATTGACTTGTTCGAACCCATATTGGTTCCAACTATGACACCGGCATTTGTTGTATGCAAACACAAGATGAAGAAGGGTATGAAGGTTCTTAACTTCGCAAGTTACTCATAACCAATTTTTATCAACGACGTTAAGTTGTTCCATCTTAAAAAATAAATTTATTAATATTTCAATTCTTAAAATTTTATATTCCTACCGACATTTTCTTTGTAAATTACGAGATATGCAAATCAATTATTTTATATGAGCTGGTATAAAATATATAAATGGTACTATAACTGCAATTAACTATTAACTATAATATTTAATAATTACAACTAATTAATATTATATTCCATTTTTGTTAGAAGCACTTTCACTTTCACTTTGTGACAGATATTCCACCGCGCCACAACACCTGCAATCAACCTTCTTCACCTTCCCCAAATTCTAAGACACACACATTCACACCTACTCTCATTATCCAACTAATCATATCAACACTTTTCAACTTAAAATCTCACATTTTGTTACATTTTCAGATCAAAATCTTATCTTTTTTATTCCACTGTACATAATCTTGATCTAGGGTTCTGCAGCCTTAACTAACCTGCAGATTGAACTTTAAAGTCAACAACACACTTGTTTGATCTGATTGTCAAATTGGGTGTTGAGTTGACTCCATTTCTGACATGGGTTTGACCTCAAGTTGATTAATTTCTTCAGTGGTGTTACAAATTATAAAAAGATTCTTGATAATGTCTTGGAAGAACAGAGGAGGGTCTGAATCAAATTCAAGACGTTTGGTGTCAAGGAACTTGACTTTGTTCTTGTGTGCTGGTTGTTTCTTTGCTGGATTGCTCTTCACAGACAGGTTTTCTTATCTTTCTTTTTCTGACCCCACCCACTATTTGAAAAAGAGATTTGAGGGTTTGTGTTGGAATCATTAGGTACTAATGTGTTGCTTTTTGGTTGTTTTTGTAATGGGTGTTGAGTTATTATGGATATAGTTGCTTGAAGAGTTGAAGTTCTTGAATCTTGTTGATTTGGTATTGTAAATCTTGCTGATCTTGATAAGGGTTTGGATGAACTTTAGGGTTCTTGATGAGTTGATTTGTGTTCCATAAGTTCTTAAAGGTTATAAATTTTACTGATCTTGATATGGGTTTGGATAAATTTATTGATTTGATCTTGCAAATCTTACTGATCTTGATAAGGGTTTGGATGAACTTTAGGGTTCTTTAAGAGTTGATTTTTGTCCTATAAGTTCTTAAAGTTTGTAACTTTTACTGATCTTGATATGGGTTTGGAGGTAAAATCATGAATCTTGTAAATCTTACCAATCTTGATTAGGATTTGGATGAACTTTAGGGTTATTGAAGAGTTGATTTGTATCACATAAGTTCTAAAAGCTTGTAAATTTTACTAATCTTGATATGGGTTTAGAGGATTTAGTGCAGTTAGATTTGATATGTTTTCTAGAAATTCTTGAATCTTGAGAATTTTACCGATCTTGATGTGGGTTTGAACTGCTTTTTGCCTTCCCAGATTTTAGTAAAATAAATGTTGGATTATTGATTGAAAAAATTCTGAAATTCAGCTATTTAAGACGAATCAACCTACATTAGAATCCATATTTCTGCTCAAAGATAAATCGAGTGGTTACGATCCGGTGCTACTTTATCACTTCCATCGTCAAAGTTGACTGATATTCCCATTAAAGTTCGTACATTTCTGGTTTCAAGACACTATGTTTTTGGTGTACTACCAGTTGATTGGTGTGGTCCAAAAAGTTTTTGTTTTTGCATAATGATGGTTTTTAGCTAATCTTGGAGCATGTACATATAAAGTTCCTAAAATACCCTTCATTCTCTCTTCGAAAGATGATTAAAGGTTGCATAACATACATGGAAGAAAGTGGAATAAAGTTGTATAATACTTACAATATTGTTTTTACAATTACATTCTTAAATCGTTTTTTTTTTCAAAAACCTTAAATGACTAAAATTTGGTTTGGTTTTTCTTTATGGTGCTAGAATGTGGCCAGATCCCGAAGCTAAAGGCCTATCGATACCAACCGGAACTGAAGATGCGCAAAGTCGGTTAGTTTCAGATGGTTGTGACCCAAAATTAGTGAGTAACCAAGTCATACGCACATAAATTCTTTTTTATTGTATCTTCATATCCTGAATTCCTGATATTAATTACTTTTTGATATTTTATGTTCTTGTTAGAAGGGTGTAAGGAGGGATTCCAAAGATATAATCCGTGAAGTTTCAGAAACACGTAACGCTGTCCAGTAAGCTTCGTTTTCCATATTTCATCCATGAGTAATGTGTTTTAACTTTTGAAAGTTCACTTATATTTTCTTAATTTAATGGATTTAGAACATTAGATAAAACAATTTCAAACTTGGAGATGGAGTTAGCTGCTGCAAGAGCGTTGCAAGATTCTATACTTACGGGCTCCCCTGTATCTGATGATTTAATGCTACCAGAGCCCGTTAAGAAAAGAAAATATTTAATGGTTGTGGGGATTAATACGGCTTTTAGCAGCCGGAAGAGAAGAGACTCTGTACGGGCTACTTGGATGCCTCAAGGTTGTTCTTGTTTCTGTATTTTTTAGCTAATGCACATGATTAGAAGTGTAACCTTTACTCTTTAGTATGAGTCGGATGGGTTAACCGGAAACGCTTTTATCCAAAGATCTCTTATTTGAAATAGTTTTGAGAGTGACAGATATAATAACAAAAACTATATCCTTTAAAAATTTATCTAATTTTTTTTTTGAATAAAACGATTTATGAGTTAACAATAACCTTCAATGATTTTCGACCCATTTGACTTGTTTTCCTTCTAAGATAATCTTTTTACTTTTACATGTTTGACCAGTTGATAAAACATTGTTTGTGTCAAAACATTTCATTTTGGTTCTAGTCGAAACTACATGGGGCAAGGTGGGTTGATCCAAAACAATTTTTGCAACAATTTTGGATTTTGTTATAAATTATGATGAAAAAGTATATGTTAATTTAATTTAATCTAAATTTTTTTGAATATACTGATTTACGAAGTTTTATGCATTAAAAATACACTTTGGTTGACGTTCGACCCGTTTTGACTTGTTTATACCATTTCATCATTTCCCTCTAATCTTTTTCTTTTCTACTTTTTTCTTCAAATTTTGATTATCTGAACTGACCCGTACATAAATCGGGTAAAAATTCCACCTCTTATAGCCTAAAAGTGAATTGATCTGTATTCTATTCAAATCTTGAATTCTCTTTTATTTTACAAATTCCAGGTGATAAACTGCGTAAATTGGAGGAAGAAAAGGGTATCATTATGCGATTTGTCATAGGTCACGGGTAGATATCTCCTATTTCACCATTTTCTTACTATGCATTAAATTAAACACTAGAATATAAACTCTAAAGGAGCTGCTGATTGTTTTGACCTTTTGACTTTATTATCGCAGTGCAACTTCTGGTGGTATCCTTGATAGAGCTATTGAAGCAGAAGACAGAAAGCATGGAGATTTTCTGAGATTGGTAAAATTAATACAATCTTTTTGTTATCGTTTTTGAATCGTGATCTGTATAGTCTTGTTTACAAGAACGATATATGAGCAGGAGCATATCGAAGGTTACCTTGAATTATCAGCCAAAACAAAGACGTATTTTACTACCGCTGTTGCTTTATGGGATGCAGATTTCTATGTCAAGGTTGATGATGATGTACATGTAAATATAGGTATATTTATACAAGCCCGTTTCAGTTTTATGTTTTCTCTTAGTTATTAGTCAATATTATACCTCTATCAGGACAAATCGCTAGAAGTAGAACGGGTTGAAAATGCACATAACCTCTTAAATCACTTCACTCGTAATTTTTCCCCTTTATTGTAGTTATATAGTTTTTTTTTTTTGTTAACTTTATTAGCACATTAATTGTTTGCAAAATTTGAAGACATTGACAAAAGTGTTTGGGTCAACCCGACCCGACCCGACGCGACCCGTTTTAACATGTACTAATATGTTTCATCCGTAACATGTTTGGGTCGACCCCACCTGCCCGACATTCGATTTGCCACCTCTACTCCCATAATTAAAACTTAAGTCTTGTTTAGAAAGAATACAAAATAACCTAATGGTCACGGTTGCAGCTACACTCGGAGCAACTTTAGCCAAACATCGATCGAACCCACGTGTGTACATCGGATGCATGAAATCTGGACCCGTACTCGCTCACAAGTAAGCCATAGCTCTTCTTGCTTGACTCATTTTTTTTTTAAATTTATCTTGGGTTTGACTTTTAACTATTTTGCTAACAGAGGCGTGAGATATCACGAGCCTGAGCACTGGAAATTTGGTGAGGAAGGAAACAAGTATTTCCGTCACGCCACTGGACAACTATATGCCATCTCAAAAGATTTAGCCACTTATATATCGATAAACCAGTAAGTATTTTTTAACTACAGTCTACAACTTGTGTGAAAAATGACCTGTTAGTCTGTTACTGTTACAACCATCTCAAGCTATGAATCTTTTTAGAAACGTGTTACACAAGTACGTGAACGAAGATGTATCATTGGGCTCATGGTTCATTGGACTTGACGTAGAGCACATCGACGATAGAAGGCTATGTTGTGGGACACCACCTGGTAATTTCCAAACATTTTTTTTTCATTTTTAATTTTGTAAAAAACTAATATTGTATATGGTTGCAGACTGTGAGTGGAAAGCTCAAGCAGGGAACATATGTGTGGCTTCTTTTGACTGGAGCTGTAGCGGCATTTGCCGGTCAGCTGACCGGATCAAGGAGGTGCACAGGCGGTGCGGGGAGGGTGAAGATGCTCTTTGGAGCGCGTCTTTCTGATCAGCGGTGTTGATCAAAACAGAAAACATATAGCATCCATCTAATTCTTTTTATTTACACTAAATAAATGTTTGTATAAAAATGGCGAGTTTGATGGTAAGATGAATGAGGGTTCTGTTCTGTTATAGGTGAGGAAGAAGTAGCCATTGATTTCTTTTTATTTCATGACTCATGAGTAGATGGTATATATGTTTTTGTTACATACCATAACATGTTATATGTGGTAGTCTTAAGGGCAGATAGATGTGTAATATGAGGTATTTTTAATTCCATCAAATCAAAAGATGCCATTGATTTATGATGTTTGTAACCCTTACTTTTTTTGAAGTCCATGAGTTTTCAATTATATTTCTCTTCTCATATTTGATCATTATCATCGTACTCAGTAAATCCCACCAATAGCAAAGCTAAGGTAGGGTCTGAGGAGGGTAAGATGTAGACAACCTTACCTCTACCCCGTAGGAATAGAGAGGCTGCTTCCAGTGAGACACCCAACTCATCTCTTCTCATATTTGATGATGGTTAATAATAATAATAATATTAATATAAACATACTATTTAAATGTAAATGTAAATACAAACACCAATGTGCCTATGATTGAAAATAAAACAACATACACACAACTTGAGCATTCATCAGAATTAAGATTAAGCTCCACATGAACACAATTAAACTTGTCCCTTGACAACACTTACGAAAGCTGTCCTATATTTTTTTTTAATTAAAGCAACCTTGCACCCATACTTGAACCATCCTCTTGCATACTTTATCATTCAACTTTATACATTTCCATATGATTTCTAGATCTTTAAACATTTTCTGGCTTAGCAAACGAGATCATAGATTAGTAAGAAAATCTGAAAATAAGTGTTTACTTGTACAAAATATAATTTCTTTACTAATGAAAGAAGTTGTAAATATGATCTCTACATTTTTGTAGAGAATAATTGTCATATTTAGGGATGAGCTCGGTACGGGTACCAGTACCGAAAATCGGCAAATATGGGTACCGTTACCAGTACCGAAAATGTTTGGTACGGTACGGTACCGGTATTTGTTTGTAAAATTCGGTAAAATACCAGTACTGGATCGAAAATACCGATATTGAAAAAGTTAAAAAGTGGGTACCGAATCGGTACCAAAAAAATTTCGACACCAATATGATACCGGTACCAAGTCTCACCCTAGTCATATCTACCAACATTAGGAAGGAATTGTAATAATGATTTCTATCTTTATCAGAGAGAAGATTACTTCTGCCAAAATTATAGAGAAGTTGTATATGTGATCTCTACCCGAAGAGTTGTGATCCCCGCAAAGATTAGAAAGAAATTACAAAGATGATCTCAGCCTTAAATGTACCTAGTATAATCCTACTCATAACAAAAGTTATTTGTAGGGTCTGAGAAGGGCATGGTCACATCAAACCTTACCTTTATGTCAAAGGATAGAGTGACTCCTCCCGCGAAAACTACCTTGATTATAAAGAGGATGTTATCATTGCAAATATTAGTTAAAAGTTACTGGTTATCACTATTATATTAGAGAATATGGCTAGGAGTTGGCTACAAAGTCCAAATTTTCTAAAAAGTGTAAAAACTCCTAAAACACCAAAATATCAACCATAAAACACACCTAAAACTCACAAATAACAAAATAAAGATTACTAAAACATCATATATGTGGGTTGTGTTTTGTGGTTTGGATGACAAGGCTCTGATTATCGAATGACAAACATTGTGTTTTATATTGATTACCATATTGTGTTTTATATTCATAGTTCTACAATTTTGAGTTTGAAGTTTTTATGGACTGTTATGGTTTGAATATGATGTTTTAGTAGTCTTCACACTGTTATTTGTGTCAGAAAGTAAACAATATGTCATAGTTTAGGGGCTAAATGTAAAATGGTGTTCTATATAAACACCTTATTCTGTAACCCTAGTTTTTGAGTTCAATACAATTTTTAATACAATTCAAACTCATTACAAAGATTATTCTCTATACCAGTTAACATGGTATCAGAGCAGGTTTCTGATTGTTGAAACCGCTTTGCTCATCATCTACAATACAACAGCCTCTAATAACCTTCTTCTCCGTTTTGTTGTTTTATCTGAAAACTCCAACAACAAATGGAATCATTGCAAAACCCAACCCTAGAAACCCTTTTTCAACCCTTCTGCCGCCACTGAATTAATTTGTGTGGTTTTGTTTTTATTGTTAGATCCATTAAGTTCCACTTTGTTTAAAATCCATGTTTCCACTTTCTCAAAAGTCGACCATCCACATCCACTGCTATTGTTAATTTATTATATGTTGATTCACAAGTTGGTTTTATTATTTAATCCATCATATAGCACCGACTGCCGCAACACACACCAACCCTAAACCTCCTCATAAATCCGCTGCACCAACGATTTATTCCGCCCAGCAATTAATTCCGCCCGGTCCCGAGTCAAACAACACAGTAGCATATTTATTGTTTCCGGGTGTTTTTAAATCTTTTAAATCTTGAACGCCGGTAAGATAACGTCTTTCTTTGGCGTTGTTATTCTGGCGGATTTAAGGTGCCCAGCATATTTGTTCCCGGCGTAATTGATAAATCTTGAACGCGAGTTCAAGTGCCCAGCGTATTTATTAAATACGCGGGTCAGCTTTTTTGTCCGTAGAAACTGCGTATTAACCAAAATAAAAAAACCCCGCATTTCGTCACACTCGGTGTCCGAAGAGTGAATATGACAATCAATCATGAAAAAAACAGTTATTGGATATTTGATTCTGGTGCCACTGACACCATGACGCTTGAACCGTTGGACATACGGTCAATGACCAATCCTCAAAAAACTCAAATCCATACCGCAAACAACGGAACAATGCAAGTGAAAGGAGGAGGAACGATTGAAATTTCACCAACTATGAAATTATCAAATTGCCTTTATGTTCCATTATTATCACACAAACTGCTCTCAATTAGCCATATTACCAAAGAACTAAATTGCACGGTACTAATGCATCCTACTTTTTGCCTCCTACAGGATATCAGGACGGGTGTGATTATTGGACGTGGTACTGAGCGCCAAGGATTATACTATGTGGATGAAGTGGCTCAACATAGTACTGTGATGTTAGCACATGGAACCGAAAACCAGGAAGCTTGGCTATGGCATAGACGTTTGGGACATCCATCCACTGGTTATTCGCATCTTTTGTTTCCAAAACTCTTCCCTTCAAATGGTAAAATAGATTGTGAAACCTGTTTTCGTGCTAAAAGTCATCGACAACCATTTAAACCTAGCAATACGAGAGTTGCTACACCTTTTTCACTAATCCATTCTGATGTGTGGGGTCCTGCTCCTGTTTTGGGAGGGTAGGGTCTTCGGTACTTTCTACTAATCGTGGATGATTGCACTCGCATGACATGGGTATATTTTTTAAAAAACAAAGCCGAAGTGTACGAGAAATTTATCACGTTTTATGCCATGATCCACACTCAATTCCAAACCCAAATCCAAATCCTTCGATCCGACAATGGGGGGGGGGGGGATTTGTCAATACATCCATGAAACAATTCTTTAAAACCAAAGGATTAGTTCATCAAACCTCTTGTTCTCATACCCCCGAACAAAATGGTGTTTCCGAACGGAAAAATCGTATTATTCTTGAAATGACTAGAGCTCTTCTAATTGAATCTCATGTACCTACATCATTCTGGCCGGAGGCGGTTGCAACCTCTGTGTATCTCCTAAATCGACTCCCCACCAAAGCTCTTAAGTTTAAGATTCCCTTAGATTGTCTATCTAAGTCTGCCAGTATTCCCCATCCTCTTACACTTGAACCTCGAATTTTCGGGTGTACAACATTTGTCCACATACCAAAAACCAACAGAAACAAGCTTGGCCCATGTGCTGAGAAATGTGTATTTGTCGGCTATGGGATCGATCAAATAGGTTACAGGTGTTATAATCCAAAAACTCGTCAAATGTTCACCACAATGAATTGTGATTTTCTTGAAACGAAATACTTTTATAACACCCAACTCAGTGGTCAGGGGGAGAATAATTGTATAGACACTCTGAGTTGGCTAACTCAACTTCCATCATCTGAAGAAGTAACAATGGAAGACCATCACAGTACTTCAAGTCAGTCACATTCAAACACGCAATCTGCGGAGCACAGTACCACTGAAGAAAGTCCATCCAACGTGATACCAGATGTAAGAAATACTGAGAACCCTGAATGCCCTGCGTCGTCTTATAACTATGAGACAACAGGGGAACACATAGAACCCACAACAATAGAACCTACAGAACATATTGAACCAGATGTTGAACATGTTGAACATGTTGAAATTGAACCAGTGGTTGAACATGTTGAACCACCAGTTGCAGTAGAGACAACCGGAAGATACTCTCTCCCTCCTAGAGCCAATAGAGGGGTTCCTCCAAAACGGTACTCCCCAGAGAGGGAAACCAGAAATTCAAGGTATCCTATAGCTAATATGGTCAATGGGAACTTATCTAATAGTGCGAAAGCATTTGTTACTTCACTATACTCTGAAAAAATACCTAATTCCGTAAAGGAAGCTCAAGGTAAGAAGAACTGGGAAGAAGCAATGGAAGTGGAGATGCGTGCTCTTATGAAAAACAACACATGGGAGAAGTGCATTCTTCCTAAAGGAAAGAAAACAGTTGGATGCTGGTGGGTGTATTCAATCAAATATAAATGTAACACCTCGAAAATTTCGGGTTCAATAATAAAACGACACGTGTCATGTCAGACAAAACGCGTTGTAAACTCGGATTTTTAATAAAGATGATTCGGCAGGATTTAAAGTGGCGTCATGTTAAACTGTTACCTCTGAACGACCTAAATTGTAAATCCCAAGACCCGATTAAATATTATACCCATCTTTTATTACCCTCGATGCGGAAGATTATTGCTAATAATGGATGTGATAAAGCATGATGTGATCCCACAAATAATTTGAGTGGTACACCGATGTTTTCGGATCTTGTTAATGCATTCAAATTGAAACAAGTTCAATGGTAGAGTATTATACAGTATCACACACTTTATAAGGGTCCTAAAGTTGATAATTGAGGTCTAGTTGTCGTGCAAGATGATACCTTTCCAAAACTTCAACTAACAACAACAACTTTGTCCCTGACTAGGGCTAGCGCACCGCTACAATCGTAGCGTAACGGTGCGCTACCAGTGTATAGTCAAAATGCCCTGAATAGCGGGCTAGCGCACCGCTACATCTTTAGCGTAACGGTGCGCTAGCGGTGTACCCAGCATCAGAAACAGGCAGCAGCCTGTATTTCGCGATTGTGACTTGTTTCATCGGTTTATCTTGCATGTGCATGGCCCCTAGACACCCCCTACATGCTAGGGACATGTGTTTAGCAATTGTGGATGGCCCTAGACTTTGTTGTCAACTTGTGGTGGTGTATGATCATACTATATAAACCCACATATGTTGCAAACATTTTCCCATTCCACTTCTGAGCATTTGAGGAGCCTTCCAAGCTGATATCAAGACATCCCTAGTCATCCTTAATCACCTTGTAAGTTGCTTAACCCTTCTAAATTAATTCTAGCTTAGTAATTAGCTTAAAAGTCAATATATCGGGCTTAACGGTTGACTTTGTGATTAAACAACGATAGCTCAGTCGTATGTCAAATTAAAAGTACCGTTAGATAGGTAATTGTATGGGTATTAAACCCTTATAAGGGCAAGTACCAATTCCAGACCTAACTAGGTCGTTTGTCGGGTCAAACGTTGACCGAAAAAGTCAACAGAAATACAAAATGCAATTTAATGCACAATTAATGATCTGAAAGGTGTGCAACCTGTTTTAACCTTAATATAACATGGTAATAAGTATGAAAACTTGTCTACGCTTGCCCGACTTGACAAATTTCTGTTTAAACCCGGTTCGGAACCGAAAGGCGCAAAAACTTTGACTTTTGCGTTGACTTCGGTTCTGACCCGTTTTAGTTGGAATTAGACATGCCTTAAAGTCTCATTAGGATTGGGTTACATGCTAGTATAAGTCTCTGTACTTGTTTCATTGATTATCCGATGCATGCACACGTTTCCGTTAATCGCTTAAATTGGACCATAACGCCCTTATGACCTTACAACGAGAATTTTGAAAATGTGGAAGTACAATAATCTTAATTACTGATTATTAAACATGTACGTAAATTTTCACGTCAATCGGAGGTCTAGATTAGGAGATATGCGCATTAGCGTAAATAATAAGCTTTTTATTAATTAAACGGCGCGATTAGCGCATAGCCTATCTAAACCCGATTTTCGGTACCAAAACTTTTACCCACTGATGTTAAATAATATTTTAGGATTTTTGAAGATTTTTAATTATTTTTAAACTGGTCTTAAGCTAGGCTTATCGCATTGATTCGGTTAATACCGAATATGCCCTTTTTGGCCATAAAACGAGTTTTACGAATCCGATTGATACCAATCCAATTGCCACTGATTTAAAATAATAAATAGAGTGTTTTGAGCCTGTTTTGCTGATCAGAAAACTCAGAATGGTATTTTAAACCGTACGTCGCTTAAAACGGCTTTATACGCGTATTAAACGCATAGTTTGGGTCTAGAACCATATTATCACAAAAGACTTTATACCAACTGTTGATACCTGTTAAAATTGATAATTTTTCTGATTAAATCAGACCCGTATCTCAGAAGTATTATAAATCTCTTTTATAACCCTTAAAATGACCAAAATACCCCTACGAGGCGTATTTAGGGATTAAACTCGTTATGGGCATTATGGAAGATATCATAATGATATCACAACATATTTAAAGCGTATTAACTTAGGAAACCTGTTCGTGACCCTTTCGGTTACCCGTTATGCATTATACGCGTTCGGTTCGGTTTATGTAACTAGTTTGCATAAACTAGCCGAAACGGGTCAAACGATATCATTTTTATCTCAAAATCCAGAATGTGAATAGTAAACCCATATTAAACAAGTCCTCAACTTGTCGGGTCTAAATCACATTCTATCCGGTCTTCGCTTAATCGTGCGTACGAACCGTATCGTAAAACTGACCGGTCTAAGCTTAAGCTTAACTAAAGACCCGTTAGTATTCTAATAGGTTATATTTAACCTTCGTTCCAGATTAGGAGAACCAGTAAAAGCTATCTGCAGTTTATTCAATTAAGGATTTATACTTGCAAAGGTAAATACTTTTAACTTATTTTCCCTATACGGGCTTGGGTTACGGTACATAGCGTACCGCTTGATCGAGCATCAAATCTTCCACGCTTAGTGGTTAATTGAATAATTTGATCAGCTCGTTTTAAACAGATGTGTTTACTTTACAGCCTTTGGGGGGTTAATGACCATGTCCCGGATATCCTCGGCATTATCTTACGAGATTGCCACGACCTGAGCACGGGGTGTAGGCGTACTCCCGTGTATAACTCACTTACAGTGGTGTGTCTATTGATCTTTAACCCGGATACATTCCGGGCTACTGAACGCATAAGTAACACGTAATTCGTTCACAAGATTATTATATTATCAAAATAATTCTCCCAAGTTAAATAAAATGTTTATGCCATGTGCATCCAAACCAATTTTCAATCATTTTACAAAATGAGTCAGTTGAATGTATTTACCAGTGTAAACTGACGTATTTTCCCAAAAAGATTAAATGCAGGTACTAGGCGAAATAGGCTGGGAGTCTCCTAAGCATCACTAGAAGTCTCGCAAACTTAAGATGCCGAAGTCTGTTGAACCATAGACAATATTTTTATTATTCGATCCTACTGTGGATAAACACCGGATAATTGTGACTTTGTTTACAATAAATAAATTCGGTTGTATCTTATTTAAATTTGCTTCCGCTGTGCATTATTATATTGTGTTGTTTGACTATTACGTTGCCAACCACGTCACGATACTCCCCCACCGGGCCCACCGGTGACACGTGGAAATCGGGGTGTGACAGGTTGGTATCAGAGCCAACACTGAGTGAATTAAACACTAGCCTTTTGTGTTTAATCTCTGTTACACAATTGCACATATCTAAACTTTTGAGTCTAGACTTATAACATAGGACAAATTCCACCTTATTCGGTCTTCGTTTTGTCCTTTAAACTTTATATTTTGTTATTGTTATCTTATGTTTTATTGACAGGAGTAACAAAGATGCCTCCGAGATTCTTGCGTACGCGAGGACGAGGAAAGGGGCCGGTAGCCGCCCCCAACGATCACGAAGCAGGACCTTCGAATACACGAGGTCCTATCCCCGCCGAGAGTGATGGTACTCGACGGAACCAGAGAGGTCTCTTTCAACCGGCAAGACGGTCGACTTCGAATAGCTCGACGACTCCCGCTCAAGACTCCTACGGGCCACAATCAGAAAATGAGCCTGGAGACTCACACCATTCGTACATACCGTTACAGCGATCAATGTCGCACCGCCCTTTTGGAGACCCCACTCCATTCTTTCAAGGCCAGTTTAACCCGGCGAATTACATACAAGAACCAGTGGGTTTCAACCCATTGGGACCAGAGGACCATTTTTCTGGAGGAAATGATATGGACGAGGAAGACGACCCCGTAGAACCAGCATCAGGAACTCCCAACCATCCCATCGAGGTCTCGGATAGTTCCATTTACCACGGACCACCCTATAATGGTCCAGATAGCTTCCAGGCTATCTTTACTCGACACGAATGGTATTATACACCTCCTCACCATTCGTCGCCGCATGAGCAGCATCAGCCTCACCATTCGTCGCCGCATGAGCAGCATCAGCCTCACCATTCGTCGCCGCATGAGCAGCAGCATCATCAAGATTCCTCTGGGAATCACCAGTCTGTGGCAGTTACGCCACCGCCTCCACCGCCACCAGTTCAGCCGGCGCCTCCTCAACCGCAAAGACGTATGAGAACAGGAGCCCGGATGTCCACACGAAGAGAAGAGTTTCATTTCAGCTCTCCTTTACAATCAAGTGGCAGAAATTATCAGCCGCTTCCAGAAGATCCACAAATGGGTGGACCATCAAACCCCTTCGCGCAGCAACCGCCACCAATGGGTTTCGATAATCAGATACCAGCATACACGGGTCCTTCGATGTATAACCCGTTTGAGCCACCGACCCACACTAACCCCGGTTACGCTGAAGCCGACCCATACCTGGTAGCTGCTAATTACAACGCTCTTAACCCTGATGGACCGTATGGGGGTCCTTGGGGAGTAGGGTACCCAGTCCAGGGGTATCAGATGCCTACACAACCCCCGTTTTACCAACAACCCCCGCCGTCTCTACAAATGTCGCCACCACTGCATCAGGAGATCCTGCAAAGTATTAGAGAGGTGCGACATGAGGCACGGGAAGATCGACGGCGCAACCAGGGAATGTTTAAGACCTTGACGAACTTAATCAAGGGAAAGAGCAAGAAGGATCAGTAAATCCTTTATGTGTATATGTCTACTTTAAAAATTAAGTCCCTGCGTGGACAATTGTTAGTGTGTTAGTCCCTACGAGGACTTATGTCTTCTGTAAGACCCCTGCGTGGGCATGATGGTATGTTGTAGCTCCTACGTGGGCAAATTTCATGTGTGAAAGACCTGTTTAGGGCAATATGTAATATTGTTATAAATTATTGGAGTGTTGTTTTTATAAATTTCATGTTTGCCATTTGTGCATAAATAAATTATAAATGAAATAAATAAATTAAAATCATTCCTTTTAATCTGCCTAAGTAATTATTTAATTAAGAATCTTTAAGTGTGAAACCTAGCCTAGTGTCAGATATAAGACCGGGCCAAAATGGTAAGACCGGTTTAAAAGATTCAAATCCCTGTTAACATCTTAAAACATGTTAACACTCCTGGCAGAAGTGATTCATTAGAAATCACGTACGTCATTTTTATAAAGGAATTCTTTAGAAGATTCCTAACCCAGTTTAATGATCTCTAAATCCTGGGTACATCATCAATTAAGATGATCATATTTTACCATACGTGGTAATATAATGCCTACGGGCCTTGCTCATTTCCATATAAGCCAAAAGACAGTGGTAGCTATGACTCCCTGTCTAATAAAGGTAATGAACTAGGTTCAAACCTTAAAAGTCTTGATTCTCTGAAATCATAGTTTATTAAATTGTCCATGTGACCAAGCCTTATGTGCTAATATATATTGTCATTGTTTATGTTTAGGATAAATTTTAATTAAAATCCTAAATAAATACGATTAATAAGTTAACCAAATATGGTCTCTGTTTACCATGGTTAACGAGTTACCCTAAGGGGTAATTCCATAATAAACTCCCAAATAAATTATTGTCCTTGTTTCCTGCAACAGTTCAATACAAATGGCTAACTCTAATGAAGTCAATAGCCATCATGTGGCGCCAAATGAGAACGCCCAAATTACATTGACAGGTGCCGAACTAAAAGCAATCATTGATGGCGCTGTCACTCAAGCCTTGGATAGGCAATATGATGAATACAGTGGTACCCGGAGAAGGACCCACTCTGTGTCACACACAAAGCCAAGGACACATTCTGAGGCTCATAACAAGCCTCCTCCCAAGAAGAACGGACCCAAGAAAGACGGTGATGACCGTCAGTCCACCAACAATCAAAGTGACCCATCCCAGCATTTGGTACTGCATCAAGGACCCCGTAACAAGGGTTGCACTTACAAATACTTCGTGTCTTGCAAGCCCCGGGATTTTACAGGGGAAAAGGGGGCCGTTGATTGCATGACTTGGCTGGATGAAATGGACACAGTGGTGGACATCAGCGGGTGCGCTGAGCGGGATATTGTTAAGTTTGTGTCGCAGTCCTTCAAAGGTGAAGCATTGGCTTGGTGGAGATCTCTGATGGAGGCCTCCGGAAAGATTCCGTTGTATAGCATGACGTGGGATCAATTCATTGCCCTGATCAAAGATAATTTCTGCCCTCAACATGAGGTGGAAAAGATAGAATATGACTTTCTGTCATTGGTGATGAAAAACCTCGACTGCCAAGCTTACCTGACAAGCTTCAATACGCTGTCCAGGTTGGTTCCCTACCCAGTAACCCCTGAGCCAAAGAGGATCGCTCGTTTTATTGGTGGTTTGGAACCCGAGATCAAGGCCAGTGTAAAAGCTTCTCGGCCAGTTACCTTCAGGTCTGTAACTGATCTTTCTTTATCCCTCACACTGGATGCGGTCCGACAGAGATCGCTGAGGAATAAAGATGTTGAGAAGAGGAAGCGAGAAGATGATGGTTCGCGTAGGTCGAACAAGAAACACCGTGGGAACGGTGATAACAAGAAGGGATCCGAGTCGAGGAAGGATGGGCATAAGTCTGATGAGAAGCCCAGGTGTAAAACTTGCAAGAAACAGCACTATGGAAAGTGCAGACTAGAGTCAAGCTCACGGACTCAGTCGAAATCCTTTGCTTGTGGGATTTGCAAGTCCACGGACCATAAAACCTTGGATTGCAAGAAAATGAAAGATGCGACGTGCTACCGTTGCAGTGAGAAGGGCCATATAAAGACTAACTGCCCCAAGAACAACAAGAAGCCTGAGGAGGCTAAGAAGACTAACGCCAGAGTCTTCAGGATGGATGCGCAGGAGGCTGTGCAAGATGATAACGTCATAACAGGTACATTCCTTGTAAATGATGTCTTTGCAAGAGTACTTTTTGATTCAGGCGCAGATAAGTCTTTCGTGGATCATAAGTTTTGTAAATTGTTGAATTTACCTGTCAAAACCCTAAGCATAAACTATGAGGTAGAGTTAGCAGATGGTACCATAGAAACCGTCTCTACTGTGTTAGATGGATGTACTATATCCATTAAGAACCATTATTTTCCTCTGTCTCTATTTCCGTTTAAATTAGCTGGTTTTGACATAGTTCTGGGTATGGACTGGTTATCTCATAACCAGGCCCAAATCGTCTGTAAACAGAAACAGGTAGTGATAAAGACTCCGTCTGGTGAGTCACTTACCATTCGGGGAGATACCCAGTACGGACTGCCTGAGCAGGTGACTATGCTCAAGGCTTCCAAGTGTTTGAAGAGGGGATGTGTCATCTACATGGCGCAGGTGATTATTGATGAGCCTAAACCGAAGTTAGAAGACATCCCTGTCATTTCTGAGTACCCAGAAGTGTTTCCTGAAGATCTACCTGGAATACCACCAGATAGACAAGTCGAATTCAGGATCGATATCATTCCCGGAGCGGCACCAGTTGCCAGAGCACCGTACAGATTGGCACCCACCGAAATGAAGGAGTTGCGGACGCAGCTAGATGAACTGCTGGCTAAGGGTTTCATTCGACCTAGTTCATCTCCTTGGGGAGCGCCAATCTTGTTTGTCAAGAAGAAGGATGGGTCGATGCGTCTGTGCATCGACTATCGCGAGCTTAATAAAGTCACGATCAAGAATAGGTATCCGTTGCCCAGAATCGACGATTTGTTCGATCAACTTCAAGGGGCAAGTTACTTCTCAAAGATTGATCTGAGGTCAGGCTACCATCAGTTGAAGGTTAAGGATGAAGACGTTCACAAGACTGCATTTAGGACTCGTTATGGTCACTACGAGTTCCTAGTGATGCCTTTTGGGCTCACTAATGCACCAGCCGCGTTCATGGATCTCATGAATCGCGTCTGCAAGCCTTACTTAGATAAATTTGTTATCGTCTTCATCGATGACATCCTTATTTATTCTAAGAATCAAGCTGACCATGAGAAACACCTTCGGTGCATTCTCAAACTTTTACATCACGAGAAACTCTATGCCAAATTTTCTAAGTGTGAATTTTGGCTACGAGAAGTCCAATTTCTTGGACATGTGGTCAGTGAGAGTGGTATCCAAGTGGATCCCGCTAAAGTAGAAGCTGTTATGAATTGGCAAGAGCCAAAGACGCCTACGGAGATACGTAGCTTCCTGGGATTGGCAGGATATTACAGGCGTTTCATCGAAAATTTTTCAAGGATTGCTGCACCCCTAACTTCTCTGACTAAGAAAAAGATTAAGTTCGTTTGGGGCCCTAAGCAGCAAGAAGCATTCGATATTCTCAAACAGAAGTTGAGCAACGCTCCTGTGCTTACTTTACCTGAAGGCACTGAAGAGTTCGTAGTTTACTGCGATGCTTCACACACCGGCATGGGGTGTGTGCTTATGCAGAAAGGCAAGGTTATTGCCTATGCATCGCGACAGTTAAAGGTGCATGAGAAGAATTACACCACCCATGACTTGGAGTTGGGTGCCGTTGTATTCGCACTAAAACTGTGGAGGCATTATCTTTATGGAATCAAGTTTGTGATCTTTTCTGATCACAAGAGCCTCCAGCATCTGTTTAACCAGAAAGAACTAAACATGAGGCAACGCCGTTGGATGGAAACTTTAAATGATTATGATTGTGAAATCAAATACCATCCCGGCAAGGCAAATGTAGTCGCTGATGCCTTGAGCAGAAAGCAAAAGGTTAAACCCATTCGAATTAACGCCAAGCGTATGGAGATAAAGAACAGTTTGATAGAAAGGGTGTTAGCTGCACAGAAGGAAGCTGTGTTGGAAGCTAACTACCCAAATGAAAAGTTAGGAGTAACTGAGGAGCAGTTAACTCTTAGCAAAGACGGAATTCTAAGATTGAATGGGCAAATATGGGTTCCGATTTACGGAGGACTTCGTGATGTTATCCTCCAGGAAGCCCATAGTTCCAAATACTCCGTTCATCCTGGAGCTGATAAGATGTACCAGGATTTAAAGGCAAATTATTGGTGGATAGGCTTGAAAAAGTCTGTGGCCGCCCATGTAGCAAAATGCTTGACATGTGCGCAAGTCAAAGCCGAGCATCAGAAACCGTCAGGTTTGCTACAACAGCCTGAACTTCCTACGTGGAAGTGGGAAATGGTAACTATGGATTTTATTACCAAGTTACCCAAGACAAGAAAAGGCAATGATACGATATGGGTTATAGTTGACCGACTGACTAAGTCAGCTCATTTCTTACCCATCAAGGAGACTTATAGCTCCGATATGTTAGCCCAGTTATACGTTGATAAGATTGTAGCCCTACACGGCATACCTGTAGCTATTATCTCTGATAGAGATACTAGGTACACGTCACATTTTTGGAAGAGCTTCCAGCAATCTTTGGGCACACGTTTGAACTTTAGTACGGCTTACCATCCTCAGACAGACGGTCAGAGTGAGCGTACTATTCAAACGTTGGAAGACATGCTACGTGCATGTGCGATCGATTTGGGAGGTAGCTGGGATAAGAACCTACCATTGATCGAATTCTCCTACAACAATAGCTACCATACCAGCATAAAGGCTGCGCCTTTTGAGGCATTATACGGTAGAAAGTGTAGATCGCCAGTTTGTTGGGCGGAAGTTGGAGAAGTCCAATTATCAGGACCAGAGATTGTGTTTGAAACGACGGACAAGATTGTCCAGATTCGTAACAATCTCCAAGCTGCCCGGAATAGGCAGAAGAGTTACGCTGATCCAAATCGTAAGGATTTTCACTTCGAAGTAGGTGAAAAAGTCCTACTAAAAGTGTCACCCTGGAAAGGAGTGATGCGATTTGGTAAGAAAGGCAAGCTAAGCCCGAGATACATAGGACCTTTCGAGGTTATCGAACGTGTCGGGTCAGTTGCCTATAAGTTGAACTTACCGGAGTTGGCTACAAAGTCCAAATTTTCTAAAAAGTGTAAAAACTCCTAAAACACCAAAATATCAACCATAAAACACACCTAAAACTCACAAATAACAAAATAAAGATTACTAAAACATCATATATGTGGGTTGTGTTTTGTGTTTTGGATGACAAGGCTCTGATTATCGAATGACAAACATTGTGTTTTATATTGATTACCATATTGTGTTTTATATTCATAGTTCTACAATTTTGAGTTTGAAGTTTTTATGGACTGTTATGGTTTGAATATGATGTTTTAGTAGTCTTCACACTGTTATTTGTGTCAGAAAGTAAACAATATGTCATAGTTTAGGGGCTAAATGTAAAATGGTGTTCTATATAAACACCTTATTCTGTAACCCTAGTTTTTGAGTTCAATACAATTTTTAATACAATTCAAACTCATTACAAAGATTATTCTCTATACCAGTTAACATGGTATCAGAGCAGGTTTCTGATTGTTGAAACCGCTTTGCTCATCATCTACAATACAACAGCCTCTAATAACCTTCTTCTCCGTTTTGTTGTTTTATCTGAAAACTCCAACAACAAATGGAATCATTGCAAAACCCAACCCTAGAAACCCTTTTTCAACCCTTCTGCCGCCACTGAATTAATTTGTGTGGTTTTGTTTTTATTGTTAGATCCATTAAGTTCCACTTTGTTTAAAATCCATGTTTCCACTTTCTCAAAAGTCGACCATCCACATCCACTGCTATTGTTAATTTATTATATGTTGATTCACAAGTTGGTTTTATTATTTAATCCATCATATAGCACCGACTGCCGCAACACACACCAACCCTAAACCTCCTCATAAATCCGCTGCACCAACGATTTATTCCGCCCAGCAATTAATTCCGCCCGGTCCCGAGTCAAACAACACAGTAGCATATTTATTGTTTCCGGGTGTTTTTAAATCTTTTAAATCTTGAACGCCGGTAAGATAACGTCTTTCTTTGGCGTTGTTATTCTGGCGGATTTAAGGTGCCCAGCATATTTGTTCCCGGCGTAATTGATAAATCTTGAACGCGAGTTCAAGTGCCCAGCGTATTTATTAAATACGCGGGTCAGCTTTTTTGTCCGTAGAAACTGCGTATTAACCAAAATAAAAAAACCCCGCATTTCGTCACACTCGGTGTCCGAAGAGTGAATATGACAATCAATCATGAAAAAAACAGTTATTGGATATTTGATTCTGGTGCCACTGACACCATGACGCTTGAACCGTTGGACATACGGTCAATGACCAATCCTCAAAAAACTCAAATCCATACCGCAAACAACGGAACAATGCAAGTGAAAGGAGGAGGAACGATTGAAATTTCACCAACTATGAAATTATCAAATTGCCTTTATGTTCCATTATTATCACACAAACTGCTCTCAATTAGCCATATTACCAAAGAACTAAATTGCACGGTACTAATGCATCCTACTTTTTGCCTCCTACAGGATATCAGGACGGGTGTGATTATTGGACGTGGTACTGAGCGCCAAGGATTATACTATGTGGATGAAGTGGCTCAACATAGTACTGTGATGTTAGCACATGGAACCGAAAACCAGGAAGCTTGGCTATGGCATAGACGTTTGGGACATCCATCCACTGGTTATTCGCATCTTTTGTTTCCAAAACTCTTCCCTTCAAATGGTAAAATAGATTGTGAAACCTGTTTTCGTGCTAAAAGTCATCGACAACCATTTAAACCTAGCAATACGAGAGTTGCTACACCTTTTTCACTAATCCATTCTGATGTGTGGGGTCCTGCTCCTGTTTTGGGAGGGTAGGGTCTTCGGTACTTTCTACTAATCGTGGATGATTGCACTCGCATGACATGGGTATATTTTTTAAAAAACAAAGCCGAAGTGTACGAGAAATTTATCACGTTTTATGCCATGATCCACACTCAATTCCAAACCCAAATCCAAATCCTTCGATCCGACAATGGGGGGGGGGGGGGATTTGTCAATACATCCATGAAACAATTCTTTAAAACCAAAGGATTAGTTCATCAAACCTCTTGTTCTCATACCCCCGAACAAAATGGTGTTTCCGAACGGAAAAATCGTATTATTCTTGAAATGACTAGAGCTCTTCTAATTGAATCTCATGTACCTACATCATTCTGGCCGGAGGCGGTTGCAACCTCTGTGTATCTCCTAAATCGACTCCCCACCAAAGCTCTTAAGTTTAAGATTCCCTTAGATTGTCTATCTAAGTCTGCCAGTATTCCCCATCCTCTTACACTTGAACCTCGAATTTTCGGGTGTACAACATTTGTCCACATACCAAAAACCAACAGAAACAAGCTTGGCCCATGTGCTGAGAAATGTGTATTTGTCGGCTATGGGATCGATCAAATAGGTTACAGGTGTTATAATCCAAAAACTCGTCAAATGTTCACCACAATGAATTGTGATTTTCTTGAAACGAAATACTTTTATAACACCCAACTCAGTGGTCAGGGGGAGAATAATTGTATAGACACTCTGAGTTGGCTAACTCAACTTCCATCATCTGAAGAAGTAACAATGGAAGACCATCACAGTACTTCAAGTCAGTCACATTCAAACACACAATCTGCGGAGCACAGTACCACTGAAGAAAGTCCATCCAACGTGATACCAGATGTAAGAAATACTGAGAACCCTGAATGCCCTGCGTCGTCTTATAACTATGAGACAACAGGGGAACACATAGAACCCACAACAATAGAACCTACAGAACATATTGAACCAGATGTTGAACATGTTGAACATGTTGAAATTGAACCAGTGGTTGAACATGTTGAACCACCAGTTGCAGTAGAGACAACCGGAAGATACTCTCTCCCTCCTAGAGCCAATAGAGGGGTTCCTCCAAAACGGTACTCCCCAGAGAGGGAAACCAGAAATTCAAGGTATCCTATAGCTAATATGGTCAATGGGAACTTATCTAATAGTGCGAAAGCATTTGTTACTTCACTATACTCTGAAAAATACCTAATTCCGTAAAGGAAGCTCAAGGTAAGAAGAACTGGGAAGAAGCAATGGAAGTGGAGATGCGTGCTCTTATGAAAAACAACACATGGGAGAAGTGCATTCTTCCTAAAGGAAAGAAAACAGTTGGATGCTGGTGGGTGTATTCAATCAAATATAAATGTAACACCTCGAAAATTTCGGGTTCAATAATAAAACGACACGTGTCATGTCAGACAAAACGCGTTGTAAACTCGGATTTTTAATAAAGATGATTCGGCAGGATTTAAAGTGGCGTCATGTTAAACTGTTACCTCTGAACGACCTAAATTGTAAATCCCAAGACCCGATTAAATATTATACCCATCTTTTATTACCCTCGATGCGGAAGATTATTGCTAATAATGGATGTGATAAAGCATGATGTGATCCCACAAATAATTTGAGTGGTACACCGATGTTTTCGGATCTTGTTAATGCATTCAAATTGAAACAAGTTCAATGGTAGAGTATTATACAGTATCACACACTTTATAAGGGTCCTAAAGTTGATAATTGAGGTCTAGTTGTCGTGCAAGATGATACCTTTCCAAAACTTCAACTAACAACAACAACTTTGTCCCTGACTAGGGCTAGCGCACCGCTACAATCGTAGCGTAACGGTGCGCTACCAGTGTATAGTCAAAATGCCCTGAATAGCGGGCTAGCGCACCGCTACATCTTTAGCGTAACGGTGCGCTAGCGGTGTACCCAGCATCAGAAACAGGCAGCAGCCTGTATTTCGCGATTGTGACTTGTTTCATCGGTTTATCTTGCATGTGCATGGCCCCTAGACACCCCCTACATGCTAGGGACATGTGTTTAGCAATTGTGGATGGCCCTAGACTTTGTTGTCAACTTGTGGTGGTGTATGATCATACTATATAAACCCACATATGTTGCAAACATTTTCCCATTCCACTTCTGAGCATTTGAGGAGCCTTCCAAGCTGATATCAAGACATCCCTAGTCATCCTTAATCACCTTGTAAGTTGCTTAACCCTTCTAAATTAATTCTAGCTTAGTAATTAGCTTAAAAGTCAATATATCGGGCTTAACGGTTGACTTTGTGATTAAACAACGATAGCTCAGTCGTATGTCAAATTAAAAGTACCGTTAGATAGGTAATTGTATGGGTATTAAACCCTTATAAGGGCAAGTACCAATTCCAGACCTAACTAGGTCGTTTGTCGGGTCAAACGTTGACCGAAAAAGTCAACAGAAATACAAAATGCAATTTAATGCACAATTAATGATCCGAAAGGTGTGCAACCTGTTTTAACCTTAATATAACATGGTAATAAGTATGAAAACTTGTCTACGCTTGCCCGACTCGACAAATTTCTGTTTAAACCCGGTTCGGAACCGAAAGGCGCAAAAACTTTGACTTTTGCGTTGACTTCGGTTCTGACCCGTTTTAGTTGGAATTAGACATGCCTTAAAGTCTCATTAGGATTGGGTTACATGCTAGTATAAGTCTCTGTACTTGTTTCATTGATTATCCGATGCATGCACACGTTTCCGTTAATCGCTTAAATTGGACCATAACGCCCTTATGACCTTACAACGAGAATTTTGAAAATGTGGAAGTACAATAATCTTAATTACTGATTATTAAACATGTACGTAAATTTTCACGTCAATCGGAGGTCTAGATTAGGAGATATGCGCATTAGCGTAAATAATAAGCTTTTTATTAATTAAACGGCGCGATTAGCGCATAGCCTATCTAAACCCGATTTTCGGCACCAAAAATTTTACCCACTGATGTTAAATAATATTTTAGGATTTTTGAAGATTTTTAATTATTTTTAAACTGGTCTTAAGCTAGGCTTATCGCATTGATTCGGTTAATACCGAATATGCCCTTTTTGGCCATAAAACGAGTTTTACGAATCCGATTGATACCAATCCAATTGCCACTGATTTAAAATAATAAATAGAGTGTTTTGAGCCTGTTTTGCTGATCAGAAAACTCAGAATGGTATTTTAAACCGTACGTCGCTTAAAACGGCTTTATACGCGTATTAAACGCATAGTTTGGGTCTAGAACCATATTATCACAAAAGACTTTATACCAACTGTTGATACCTGTTAAAATTGATAATTTTTCTGATTAAATCAGACCCGTATCTCAGAAGTATTATAAATCTCTTTTATAACCCTTAAAATGACCAAAATACCCCTACGGGGCGTATTTAGGGATTAAACTCGTTATGGGCATTATGGAAGATATCATAATGATATCACAACATATTTAAAGCGTATTAACTTAGGAAACCTGTTCGCGACCCTTTCGGTTACCCGTTATGCATTATACGCGTTCGGTTCGGTTTATGTAACTAGTTTGCATAAACTAGCCGAAACGGGTCAAACGATATCATTTTTATCTCAAAATCCAGAATGTGAATAGTAAACCCATATTAAACAAGTCCTCAACTTGTCGGGTCTAAATCACATTCTATCCGGTCTTCGCTTAATCGTGCGTACGAACCGTATCGTAAAACTGACCGGTCTAAGCTTAAGCTTAACTAAAGACCCGTTAGTATTCTAATAGGTTATATTTAACCTTCGTTCCAGATTAGGAGAACCAGTAAAAGCTATCTGCAGTTTATTCAATTAAGGATTTATACTTGCAAAGGTAAATACTTTTAACTTATTTTCCCTATACGGGCTTGGGTTACGGTACATAGCGTACCGCTTGATCGAGCATCAAATCTTCCACGCTTAGTGGTTAATTGAATAATTTGATCGGCTCGTTTTAAACAGATGTGTTTACTTTACAGCCTTTGGGGGGTTAATGACCATGTCCCGGATATCCTCGGCATTATCTTACGAGATTGCCACGACCTGAGCACGGGGTGTAGGCGTACTCCCGTGTATAACTCACTTACAGTGGTGTGTCTATTGATCTTTAACCCGGATACATTCCGGGCTACTGAACGCATAAGTAACACGTAATTCGTTCACAAGATTATTATATTATCAAAATAATTCTCCCAAGTTAAATAAAATGTTTATGCCATGTGCATCCAAACCAATTTTCAATCATTTTACAAAATGAGTCAGTTGAATGTATTTACCAGTGTAAACTGACGTATTTTCCCAAAAAGATTAAATGCAGGTACTAGGCGAAATAGGCTGGGAGTCTCCTAAGCATCACTAGAAGTCTCGCAAACTTAAGATGCCGAAGTCTGTTGAACCATAGACAATATTTTTATTATTCGATCCTACTGTGGATAAACACCGGATAATTGTGACTTTGTTTACAATAAATAAATTCGGTTGTATCTTATTTAAATTTGCTTCCGCTGTGCATTATTATATTGTGTTGTTTGACTATTACGTTGCCAACCACGTCACGATACTCCCCCACCGGGCCCACCGGTGACACGTGGAAATCGGGGTGTGACAATAAACCAGATGGTTCTATTGGGCGGTACAAAGCTCGGCTTATAGCCAAGGGTTACACTCAGACGTATGGGATCGATTACTCTGAGACATTTTCTTCGGTTGCAAAAATGGATACCATCAGAGTTCTCTTCTCCGTAGCAGCCAATAAGGAGTGGCCTCTTCACCAGTTTCATGTTACAAACGCCTTTCTCCATGGAGACCTAACAGAAGAAGTCTACATGGAAGCACCTCCAGGCTTTTCAAGGGGTTTTAAAGAAGGGGAAGTTTGTCGGTTAAAAAAGTCCCTTTATGGGCTAAAGCAGTCTCCTCGGGCATGGTTTGAAAAGTTCACTTTGGCCATGAAAGAGTATGGGTATCACCAAAGTAACGCTGATCATACTCTGTTCCTCAAGAGAAGAAACGGCCTTGTAACTTGCTTGATCATATACGTAGACGACATGATTATTACCGGAGATGATATAGAAGAAATAGCACGGCTGAAAAGGAATCTGTTTTCAAAGTTTGAAATGAAAGACCTTGGGAATCTCAAGTATTTTCTCGGGATAGAAGTTCTCAGGTCTAAACGGGGGATTTTCATCTGCCAAAAGAAGTATGTCCTTGATCTCCTAGCAGAAACTGGGTTGATTGATTGTAAACCAGCAGATACTCCAATGGTGGTGAACCACAATCTTCACATGGAAATTAATGGAGAACTCGCAGACAAAGAAAGGTACCAACGCCTCGTGGGCAAGTTAATTTATCTCTCTCACATTCGCCCTGATATAGCTTATGCTGTTGGAGTGGTGAGTCAGTTCATGCATCAACCTCAAGTTGCCCACATGGAAGCTGCTCAGAGAATTTTAAGATATCTCAAGGGAACTGCAGGCCATGGAGTGTTGTTCAAAACAAATGGACATTTAAATGTTGAGCTCTACACTGACGCAGACTGGGCAGGAGATAAGGGAAACTGAAGGTCAACATCAGGATATTTTTTCTTGGTTGGTGGAAACCTCGTTACCTGGAGGAGTAAGAAATAGAAGGTGGTCGCTCTGTCGAGTGCAGAAGCGGAATTTAGAGGTATAGCTCGAGGGTTAAGTGAAGTTCTTTGGATCAGGAAGCTGCTAGAAGACATTGGTTTTTCCCAAAAGGCTCCCAGTAAAGTTATGTGTGACAATACAGCTGCAATACAAATCTCAGAAAACCCAGTTCAACATGATCGAACAAAACACGTGGAGGTAGATCGACATTTCATCAAAGAAAAGTTGGAAGAAAGAATCATAGAACTCCCGTATGTTTCGTCAAAAGATCAACTCGCAGATATACTCACAAAAGCCGTCAACGAAAACGCCTTTAGTACCTGTTTGAGCAAGTTAAGTATTGGTGATCCCACTACTCAACTTGAGGGGGAGTGTTGGAAAGTAAACAATATGTCATAGTTTAGGGGCTAAATATAAAATGGTGTTCTATATAAACACATTATTCCGTAACCCTAGTTTTTGAGTTCAATACAATTTTCAATACAATTCAAACCCATTACAAAGATTATTCTCTATACCAGTTAACAATTTGTGGGTTTTAGGTGCCTTTTATGGCTGAAACATAGCGTTTTATAACTTTTTATACTTTTTAGGAAATTTGGACTTTGTAGCCGGACGCCACCCTGGTGAAACATATCAATTTAAGTGATTATTGATATATTATTATTTTATTTTTCGCTTATTTATTTAATATTTCTTTTTTTACTGCTTATTAAAAACTATTTAATATTCCATTGATTCAACTACGTGTACACTTAAGTTTATAACCTATTAATAAATAAAAAACAAATTAAAAATGTTATAACTTATATAATACATTAGTTTCTAACCTAATAATAAATAAACAAAGTAAAATCTAATAAAAAGTATATAGTACATCAAAGTTCATTTTTTCAAAAACATATAATGACGACTGTGTGTGTTAACCGATTACATAATATGTATTCAATTTGTATAACACACGTGTTTATTATATCCGTGCAATGCACGGGTTTTTAAAAATGTAAAAGTGTTCCAATTAGGTCACTAAAGTTTCAAAAGTGTTCTAATCAGGTAACTCAACATTCATTTTTCATTAAAATTAAGGAGGTTTTCATCAATTTCATAGGTAACCATGCGGATGTGGATTTTTGTTTCTTTTTTCCCTTTTATATGATGCTAACGTCGAGTGATGAAGTGAATTTTAACTTGTTTTTTTTAATATTTAATGTAATTAAAGTGTTTTTATTTTTAATAAATATAATTTCATATATTAAAATAATCCAACCCCAACTTCTTATGCTCCACTTTTTTCTTAACACATGGAAAAATGACATGGCTCAATTTGAATGTTAAGTTATCTAACTGGGACAAAAACGATACGAGTGACCTAACTAGAACACTTTTAAAACTTTGTTACTATTTTGTGACATTTTCCCTACTTAGTATGTAAACATATATTTCTTCAACCTGTGTAATATACATGATTCTAACCTAGTAGTATAATAAATCAAACCAATACCTACTAAACTCTCCACGTAACAAACTGAACTGATATCGATTAAATTCCTTCCCCCGTCATCCCACTAGGGAACTACCACATGTTTATGTTTAATAAAAAGGACTTTTACCAAACATACTTTTTTTTGAATGACAAATTTGGATCACTGACGAACCACTGAAGTATCATTGTGCCACAAGCGAAACCACCCGAACATATCCATCTTCAATATACACCATTTCAGGAGTCAAATCCATCTCCACTAGTGTAAGTTCGTGTTAGGATCGATTCCGATACACCGTTGACTGTGTAGATCTCGTATCTTGTGCGGAATCCAAGTACGAGAATGGATCAGACAAGAACAAGCTAATTAAAGTTGTTTTCTATTGATTGATATTCAGTACAATACCACGAAAACAATTGGATAGAGTTTCATTACTCTAACATCCAAAGTTATAAATGAACAAGACCCAACACACATATTTATAGGTACTCTAGGTCCGCAAATAACCACACACAGACCAGCATATTCACGGATGGACCATTTGGTGCGGATCAACCTTGCTGGTGCAGACGGACAAGTTGTTGCGGATAAAAAATTGCGCACGGACCAACATAAACCGAGAAACCCTAGAACTGCGCAGGAGTCAGTTCGTGCGGACCTGCTAAGGTCTCCATCCATGCGAACCCATCAATTCCATATGAACTTTATACTTTAACCACCTTGTCTTATTCATCTGATCAGCTACGATATGTGATTGACGGAAGCAATAGACATATGCACTCACAGACTCCCCCTTGGATATTGTTGCAGTCAATCTTGTAGCATCTTTATCAACTTCCTAAGTCTTTAAAAAAACTTTGACAGATTCAGCACCATAGACTCCCCTTTGCTTTAACAGACACCCCTTGGATTTGCGACCTTCATCAGCTCCTTTTTTCAATAGACTCTCTCTCTATGCTCCCCCTTGCTTTAAGCTTCCGGGATCGAAACCCGGCTCTCTGAAAATTTTAACAATTCAAACCATTTTGAGAGAATTTCTAATCACTTTAGGATCAAGAACCTGGCTCTCAACAAGATTAATTTGACAGTTAAAACTTTTGAGATTTCCAGGATTGGTAAGCTGGTTCTTAACACAAATATTTTAATAGTTAATTCATCCTAGGATCAGGAACCTGGCTCCTAACAAGATTTACCAATTTGTAATCACCCAGGATTACCCGACTCTACTCCCCCTATCAAATAACTATACATTTGACATTCAAAGCATCCAATCTTCACAATCTTTCACAGATAATCAAGTTCAACTTAATGACCTTGATTCATCTGATTATCTACCAAGTCCAAATTAATGACCTTGGAGATTTCACAAACTATTTTTAGATTTTTCATTACAAAACTTCAAGTTTCAAATTAATTAACTTGTTTATTTTCTTGAGATATGTTCAGGATACTTAGATTTTGAAACTCAACTTTCCAACATCAGTTGTCGAAACATAAAGTGAAACATTTTTTTTGTATTTTACAAAGTTTATGCTAAAACACACTTAAACTCTTTTTGTTATTTTGTGTAAAATGAAATGCAATAAAGAAATATTCACATACATATTTTTGTTTGAGTTTGTATCAGAGGATCATATCAGTTTATGACACATCACTAGCACCGTTGATCTATATGAACTTTAAGTTTTAAATGATTCACCTAGATTGTCAGTATACTTGTCACACCCCCCAAAATACCACATGCAGAAACACCGCGAGACGTGTGACGTACCAGGATCCAAGCCACCAATCACATTGAACTAATAATAAATATTTAAATAAAACATTCGATTCATTTCATAATATAATTCCAAGTCATAAGTTAAAACCAAAGTAAACGTTCAGCGGAAGCATAAGATTATTCGTTGTTCAAATGTTTCAAAACAATGTACTAGACCAAGAATAAATATCCAAGAGTTGTGACCCATGACCACTCCAGCACTCCCAGATAGCAAGTTGCATGTCCAAGAATCTAACGACCTGCAAGCATGCAGACAAGTGTGTCAGACGACGCTGGTGAGTTCAAAGTTTGTTAACACGTTTTAGTTACCAGATATAAGTATAAAACAATTCAATGATTTGATGTTGTTAATAACTCGATTACCGCAGATGGCTCCAGATTATTTGCCGTAGTCCCCAAAGCCTCTAACAAAGCAATGGTCAAGATTGGGGTCATTAGTTCACTCCCGACCTCCTCGGTGCGGTGTGAGGGTGCCAAATCTAAATAGCGCTATTAACTAATACCCCATTGCCTTCCCGGCAACAATCGGTAGAAGGGACTTAAGTGATAGATATGAGTGTATTAACCAACATCCCAATAACCCGACATTCCTTCCCAGAACGTTTACCAGATGTCCCTCCCTGGGACGCATGCTTGGAAAAAGAGCAGTGAACTCACCTTAGATTTGCTCAGTATTTAATGTTACACATTCCTGTTAGTCAAACAAACCCTATCGTGATTACCAATGATATCAATTTCATAAACGACTAGGTCACGCATATTCACAGTTTGTATGTATCACAAGAACATCGTATAACACGTAACAAATGCTAGCACACATTCCACATGCTTATCATGCAGTAGCATTCAATTGATTATTCACGTTTATACATGCAAGTTTCCTAGTTTCCAATTAATGGTGTCGTCATGCACAGACAAGATCGTGTAGCCAAACATTCACATCAAACACTTTATATACTACACCAACAGTTCTGATACTTTGTTCTCAAATGGCGCTCCGACGAAGAATCATGTTTCGTCGTCTACTATTGTGATGAAAGATCCCCGACGAAGAACCATGTTTCATTGACAACTCCTGTGACAAAAGATCTTCCGACGAAGAACCATGTTTCGTCATGACGAGGCTTCTTCTGGTTCTTCGTCGACCTGAACCCTAACAGTTTCACTGTTTTATCACACAGTTGTTCTAGTCTCAAAACGGATCAACCCTTTAACTCAGTCAATTATCGTTCAGGATCATACAGTTTTATAACTGTAGCCGTTCCTCTCGCTTACCTAATCACCAACCCTAGACACCCCTAGTCATCATGCTACTCAACACACCAAATAGATTACCCAGCAATCATGCATAATAGATATACATACAGCAAACGGAATTTACCAAATCCGCGCAGTGAACATAAATGGATATGAGACATCGAATTTATCATGCTTCTAATCTATTTACTTAAGCAATGAAATATCAAAACCCTAATTATCACAACGTACAAGTATGTTTTCTAATAATCCCTTAATCACAGAAGATTACCATCATCGTAAAATAATCATCACACAATGAGAAGTGTTAGGATGCTAACCGGAAGAATGAGATGTTCACGAGAGTGCAAGAAGATTTCGAGAGGAATGATAAGTGCTGCCGACGGTTTGTAAAGAAAGCTAGGGGTTGCTAACTAACACTCTATGCATAAATATAATCGGGATATGTTTGGGCTTCATTTGGGCCGAAAGCCGTCGAGCCCATTGCTCATTTTTCGTTAGCCCTCAAGACATCTTTCATCGGGCAATGTTTTGTCATAATAGATTTTATTAAATGTTCAATCATTACATTACCACATAAATAACTTATACAAAAACCATTCTAAAATAATACACATGGTATAACGTACAACGAAATATAGAACAAGGTTGTAAAACAGGTGATGCAAAATGGAAAGATCTTGAAATCTCGGGTTGTCACATCATCCCCAACTTGAAAGAAATTTCGTCCCAAAATTTGATAAACAATCCACAAATGCACGGCGTCAAGTCAGGATGACAGTGTATTTTCCGCGGGTGCCACATCATCCCCAACTTGAATGGGAATTTCGTCCCGAAATTCACTAGTTGTGCCATCTGGGAATAAGTGTGGGTACTTGAGCTTCATCTGATACTCACGTTCCCATGTGAACTCCGGTCCATGTCTTGAGTTCCAACGAACTCTCACGATGGGGATTCGACTATGCTTACAGACCTTGACTTCCCGATCCATAATCTCTATTGGTTCCTCGACAAACTGCAACTTGTCGTTAATCTTCAACTCTTGAAACGGTATCACAAGTGTTTCATAGGACAAACACTTCTTTAGCTGAGAGACATGGAAGACATCATGGACGTTACCCAACTCAGCAGGTAACTCTAACTTGTAGGCCACTTTACCAACTCGCTCCAGAATCTTGAATGGCCCAACATAACGAGGGTTAAGCTTGCCGCGTTTTCCAAAATGCACCACACCCTTCCAGGGTGAGACCTTCAACATAACACGATCACCAACTGCGAACTCCAAAGGTTTCCTATGCTTGTCAGCGTAGCTTTTCTGATGGTCGTGCGCTGCTGCCATACAGTTCCTGATCTGGATAATCTTTTCTGAAGTTTCAAATACAAGCTCCGGTCCTGTGATCTGGCTGTCACCCACCTCGGCCCAACAAAGAGGTGAACGACATTTTCGTCCGTACAATGCTTCGAATGGAGCTGCCTTGATACTGGTATGGTAGCTATTGTTATAAGAAAACTCAATCAAAGGTAAGTGTTTCTCCCAACCCTAGCCAAAATCAATCACGCACGCTCTCAGCATGTCTTCAAGTGTCTGGATGGTTCGCTCACTTTGACCATCCGTCTGTGGGTGATAAGCAGTGCTCATGTCAAGACGCGAGCCGAACGATTTGTGCATCGACTGCCACAAATCCGAAATGAAACGCGGGTCACGATCAGAGATAATAGAGGTCGGCACCCCGTGCCTAGAAACCACCTCTTTAAGGTAAACAGCGGCAAGTTGTGAGAACTTATCCGTTTCCTTGATTTCTAGAAAATGCGCTGACTTCGTGAGACGATCAACGATCACCCAGATGGTATCGTTTCCGTTTTGAGTTCTCGGCAAGTCCGTGACAAAATCCATTGCTATCTGCTCCCATTTCCACATGGGTATTTTTGGTTGCTGAAGTAATCCAGACGGTTTCTGGTATTCCACTTTGACCTTTGAACATGTCAAGCCTTTACTAACATACGTCACGATGTGAGCTTTCATCTTCGGCCACCAATACATGACTTTGAGATCCTGATACATCTTATCCGAACCCGGATGAATAGAGTATCGAGACTTGTGCGCTTCATCCATCACAAGTTCTCTAAGATTTCCAAACAAAGGAATCCATATTCGTTCCATGCAATAGAGAATACCATCCGATCTCTCTACAAGTCGCTTTTCCATGCCCCTTAAGTACTATGCTTCAATGTTTTCCTCTTTCAACGCTTCGGTTTGTGCAGAACGAATCTGGTCAGGCAAATTAGAATGGATGGTGAGTTGCAAGGCGCGAACACATCTGGGTTTCGATTCCTTTCGGCTAAGGGCATCAGCTACAACGTTAGCCTTACCCGGGTGATACTTGATTGCACAATCGTAGTCATTTAGGAGTTCCACCCAGCGACGCTGTCGCATATTCAATTCCTTCTGGTCAAAGATATGCTGAAGGCTCCTGTGGTCGGTATAAATAGTGCATTTAGTACCGTACAGGTAATGCCTCCAGATTTTAAGTGCAAACACCACGACTCCCAACTCTAAATCATGCGTCGTATAATTCCTCTCGTGAACCTTTAACTGCCGGGAGGCATAAGCTATCACCTTCTCGCGTTGCATCAACACGCAACCGAGACCCTGAATAGAAGCATCACAATATACCACGAAATCTTCTGTCCCTTCAGGTAAAGATAAGATCGGTGTGCTGCAGAGCTTTTGTTTCAGCAACTGGAAAGCATCTTCTTGTTTTGTTCCCCACGAGTATACAACACCTTTCTGTGTTAACGAGGTAAGAGGTTGTGCGATCTTCGAAAAGTCTTTAATAAATCTGCGATAGTATCCAACGAGGCCAAGAAATTGTCGCACTTCTGATGGAGTCTTCGGTGCCGCCCAATTTCTAATGGCGTCAATCTTTGTAGGATCCACGTGTATTCCCAATTCATTCACAATGTGGCAAAAGAAGTGCACCTCTCGAATCCAGAAGTCAGAAGTCACACTTAGAGAATTTCGCGTAGAGCTGCTCCTTCCTCAGAAGCTCCAAAATAAGACGCAGGTGCCGCTCGTGATCTTCCTTGCTCTTTGAATAGATCAAAATGTCGTCAATAAACACGATAACGAAGTCGCCGAGATACGGTTTGCATACACGGTTCATGAGATCCATGAAGACCGCTGGTGCGTTCGTCAACCCAAACGACATAACTAAAAACTCATAGTGCCCATACCGCGTTCGAAAAGCCGTTTTAGGAACATCCTCCTCTCGGACTCACATCTGATGATAGCCCGATCTTAAATCGATATTCGAATAAAAACTTGATCCCTGCAACTGGTCAAACAAGTCGTCGATGCGTGGCAAAGGATAGCGGTTCTTGACAGTTACCTTGTTTAGTTCCCGATAATCTATGCACATACGAAAGGACCCATCTTTCTTCTTCACAAACAGAACTGGGGCTCCCCAAGGCGTAGAACTGGGTCTGATAAAGCCTCTATCCAACAATTCTTGAAGTTGATTTGATAACTCTTGCAACTCTCCAGGTGCAAGACAATAAGGAGCACGAGCAATCGGAGCTGCTCCAGGCGCAAGATCAATCTGAAATTCCACTTGACGATGAGGAGGCAAACTAGGAAGTTCCTCAGGGAACATATCTGGAAATTCACAAACAACAGGCAAGTCTTCGATCTTTCTTTCTTCAGACGGAGTATCAGTAATGAGTGCTAGAATAGCAGGATACCCCTTTCGTAGACACCTTTGCGCTTGCATAGCTGAGATAATACCAACCATCGCTCCACTACAATGCCCTTGAACCGATAAATATTCTCCGTTGGGGAGAGGAATACGGACAATCTTCTCTTTATAGAGAATTTCAGCTTGATGCTTAGACAACCAATCCATACCAACCACTACATCAAAACTACCGAGGGTTACAGGAAGGAGGTCAATGTCAAACACTTGGCCCACAATATCTAATTTACACCCAGAAAGGACATGCGAGGCTTCAATCGTTTTACCATCAGCTAATTCTACTACATGCTTAGCTTCTAAAGGTGTTGAAGTTAACCCTAATCGTTGACTGAACTCTAGGGACATATAACTCCAATCAGCACTGGAATCAAATAACACAGAAGCAAAGAGATTGTTCACAGAAAACGTACCAGTCATGACATTGTCTTCGTTCCTAGCATCACCAGCACCAATCGTAAATACCCTTCCACGAGCACCATTACCCCCATTGTTGCCATTATTGTTGTTCCCAACATTGTTGTTGTTGTTCTGACGGTTGTTGTTATCGTTAGCATTCTGATTCAGCTGAGGGCAATCCCGTTTAATATGACCCTCATCCCCACACTGGTAACACCCCTTCTTAAAGCCTTGGTTCTGATGGGGCTGCTGCCTTTGCTGTTGTTGATGCTGCTGATTCTGCTGCCGGTTTTGCTGCTGCTGCTTCGGGTACGGAGCTCTACAGTCTTTTGCCATATGGCCCACCTTGTCTCACCTATGGTAAGCCCGAACACATGGTCCATGATGATGATACCCACACTTGTTGCATTTTGGTTTCCTACCAACATAGGAGCCTTGACTCTAATTGCTGCCCTGGCCTTGGTTAACTGAGGACGACTGGCTGAAACTACGGTTATTGCTGTTGTCAGGCCTTTTCTGAGATTGACTGGCACTGGTTTCTTTGTCAGCATCATTCCATTTACGCTTGTTATCACTAGTAGGTGTGGTAGCTGTAGCAGCAGAGGTAGTAGCAGAAACACGTGGTGGCAATGAGCCACGTTCGACCTCTTGGTCAGTAATCTTGTGTGCCAAACGGATGATCAGGGGCAGATTGTTAAGGTTCGCAGCACTGACCAAACTCTTTACTGCTGGTGCCAGGCCTTTGATGTATAACTCAATTCTTCGAGGTGGGGGTCGTGACAGGTTAGGGCACATATTTGCTAGCTCATGAGATCGTTTCGTGAAAGCCTCGATCTCAGACCCCTCCATCTTCAGGTTGTAGTACTCGTTCTCGAGTTTTTGAATCTCATCACGAGGACAGTACTCCTCCCGCATTAACTCCTTGAAATCATCCCAAGTAGTTGCATTAGCCATCTTGATACCCAACATCTGCACTTGGGCATTCCACCAAGTCAGGGCACCATCCTCCAATGTGCCAGTATCATATTTCACTCGGTCCCCCACGTGACAGTTACATATAGCGAACACCGACTCAGCTTTCTCGAACCATCGAAGTATCCCCACAGCCCCTTCAGTCCCACTGAAGGTATGTGGCTTACAATCCATGAATGTCTTAAACGTGCAAGCAGGCGGATGGTTTTGATTCTGATTTGCTTGCTGACCTAATAAACGAAAGAGAAAGATACAGTACACGGGTAAGAGTTGGGTACACGACACGAAAATAAGGAATATTTGGCACATTTCGTACCAGCTTGATAGGCTGCCAGAGCCTCAGCCACACGGGTGTTGATCAGGTCAGTCAACTCGCCCTGAGTCATAGCAATGTGACCACGTCCGTGACCTTGTCCGCTCATGATTTATATAGGAAAAAGGAAATGGTTAAGGGTCGAGATATGGTAGGAGTCAAAGCCCACGAAAACTTCTACAAACTACTAAGTTTACATCTAACAACAGAGCGGAACCCCTTTCACACTTGTTAAGCCTTGCTGGGACTCACATACACCCCACACTATTATTATGTGTGCACCCATAATAATAATAATAATAATAATAATGCAATTTGCATGTTTATCTCAGCTCCTCCCAACTCATGCTACAAGGTTCCTCAAATTTGAGTAACAGATCAGAAGACACCACAGAACATAAGTTACAAAAGTCTAACAGGATATCACACTGTGACTCCATCAATCTCATAACCCAGGCAAACACACATGAATTCAGTCTGTAGTGCTAAGTGTGCAATCTCATGCAACATTATACGTAAGTGTACACTAGATATGCTATGCAATAATTAAATGAGATACGAACCTTGCAATCTGGAGCTGAGTGTCATGGTCAATTTTCGAAGTTGTTCGGTTATAGTCTGGTTTTATAAAAATGTTTTTAAAACCAAGTTCACTATAACCAGTTGCTCTGATACCAAACTGTCACACCCCCCAAAATACCACATGCGGAAACACCGCGGGACGTGTGACGTACCAGGATCCAAGCCACCAATCACATTGAACTAATAATAAATATTTAAGTAAAACATTTAATTATTTCATAATATAATTCCAAGTCATAAGTTAAAACCAAAGTAAACGTTCAGCGGAAGCATAAGATTATTCGTTGTTCAAATGTTTCAAAACAATGTACTAGACCAAGAATAAATATCCAAGACTTGTGACCCATGACCACTCCAGCACTCCCAGATAACAAGTTCCATGTCCAAGAATCTAACGACCTGCAAGCATGCAGACAAGTGTGTCAGACGACGCTGGTGAGTTCAAAGTTTGTTAACGTGTTTTAGTTACCAGATATAAGTATAAAACAATTCAATGATTTGATGTTGTTAATAACTCGATTACCGCAGATGGCTCCAGATTATTTGCCCTAGTCCCCAAAGCCTCTATCAAAGCAATGGTTAAGATTGGGGCCATTAGTTCACTCCCGACCTCCTCGGTGCGGTGTGAGGGTGCCAAACCTAAATAGCGCTATTAACTAATACCCCGTTGCCTTCCCGGCAACAATTGGTAGAAGGGACTTATGTGATAGATATGAGTGTATTAACCAACATCCCAATAACCTGACATTCCTTCCCGGAACGTTTACCAGATGTCCCTCCCCGGGACGCATGCTTGGAAAAAGAGCAGTGAACTCACCTTAGATTTGCTCGGTATTTAATGTTACCCGTTCCCGTTAGTCAAACAAACTCTATCGTGATTACCAATGATATCAGTTTCATAAACGGCTAGGTCACGCATATTCACAGTTTGTATGTATCACAAGAACATTGTATAACACGTAACAAATTCTTAGTTTCCACGCTAGCACACATTCCACATGCTTATCATGCAGTAGCATTCAATTGATTATTCACGTTTATACATGCAAGTTTCCTAGTTTCCAATTAATGGTGTCATCATGCACATACAAGATCCTGTAGCCAAACATTCACATCAAACACTTTATATACTACACCGACAGTTCTGATACTTTGTTCTCAAATGGCGCTCCGATGAAGAATCATGTTTCGTCGTCTACTATTGTGACGAAAGATCCCCGACGAAGAACCATGTTTTGTCGACAACTCCTGTGACGAAAGATCTTCCGACGAAGAACCATGTTTCGTCATGATGAGGCTTCTGCTGGTTCTTCGTCGACCTGAACCCTAACAGTTTCACTCTTTCATCACACAGTTGTTCTAGTCTCAAAACGGATCAACCCTTTAACTCAGTCAATTATCGTTCTGGATCATACAGTTTTATGACTGTAGCCGTTCCGCTCGCTTACCTAATCACCAACCCAAGACACCCCTAGTCATCATGCTACTCAACACACCAAATAGATTACCCAGCAATCATGCACAATAGATATACATACAGCAAACATAATTTACCAAATCCGCGTAGTTAACATAAATGGATATGAAACATAGAATTTATCATGCATGTTCTAATCTATTTACTTAAGCAACGAAAGATCAAAACCCTAATTATCACAATGTACAAGTATGTTTTCTAATAACCCCTTAATCACAGAAGATTACAATCATCGTAAAACAATCATCACACAATGAGAAGTGTTAGGATGCTAACCGGAAGAATGAGATGTTCACGAGAGTGCAAGAAGATTTCGAGCGGAATGATAAGTGCTGCCGACGGTTTGTAAAGAAAGCTAGGGTTTGCTAACTAACACTCTACGCATAAATATAATCGGGACATGTTTGGGTTTCATTTGGGCCGAAAGCCCTTCATGGCGAAAGACAATCCCAGACGAAATACATATTTCGTCGAGCCCATTGCTCATTTTTCGTCGGCCCTCAAGACATCTTTCGTCGGGCAATGTTTTGTCATAATAGATTTTATTAAATGTTCAATCATTACATTACCACATAAATAACTTATACAAAAACCATTCTAAAATAATACACATGGTATAACGTACAACAAAATATAGAACAAGGTTGTAAAACAGGTGATGCGAAAAGGAAAGATCTTGAAATCTCGGGTTGTCACAATATTGATCCTCTTTAATTTTCACACAAAGTTCAATTGATTTAAGATACGAGATTAGTATTTTAAGAACTTAATTTATTCGCGTGTCCCACCTCAGAATATACTCCCGCATCAAGATTCCATAGATTCAGTCTTACAGGTGAATTTACCTTAAATGATATCGGTCTCTGGGTTAGTGCGAGGCCTTGAGAGCTCAGGTTAGAACTTCCTTACAACTGCACTTGATATATATCTTTCGATATTATTTCGACTTTTATGCAGAGGGAAAGCTATAAGCGCAAAAGCATTATACGAGGTCTAGGCCATTGCTGACGCAAAATCAGAAGACCAAGTATATACCCCAGATATCAATAAGTATAAATACCTAATATCTCAGAATCAGGCAATCTCTCAAACCAAATTTCGGAGTACTAAGTCCATATATCCGAGAGATGTTCCCCACGAGATAAGAAAATTTATTGATTTTAGGTTTATATCTTGAAATCAATTTACTGAATGTGTAAAAACCTACTGGCACATCATTAGTGAGACCTTTTTATCACATTTGACTTTCCATTTCTTTAGCATGCCCTGATTGTCTTCCTGATATACTATTATTTCCTCTTTTTACACAAAACTCTTTTTAATTTTTCATGTTTTTGGCTTTTTCAAATTTTCAAATGTTTTTGTATTTTCAAAATTTTTACTCCCCCTAAAATCCAAAACATTTTAAAGAAAAATTGATAACCAAATGTAGATAGCTTCATCTCGCCATCCATTTCTGCTTTACATGCTCTGTTTAGAGTAAAGCACCCCCATGATTTACAACACAAAACTGATTTTTGACATTATTTAACCACTTGAAAGAAACCTGTTTTACCAAGTTTTGTTTATTCAGCCGTGATGGTTTCGGCGTATTTACATAACCAAACCAAACAATTTTTTCATTTTTATGTTTTTCTATTTTTTTCTTTTGTTTTTCTTTTGTTTTTGATTTATGTTTTATTTATTATTATTAATAAACCAAACTTCCTGTTTCATCCACAGGAATCTGCCTCCTCTCGTGCCAAGCTGCTCCGCTCCCCGTGTTGACTTTCATTTGAAGTCTGGAACACCTGCACATTCACATAACTCAATCACTTGAATAAGGAAACCCAAGCCTTATTTGACCATGGATATTGTGACACAATACAAATTGTTCAACTTCGGAAAATCTTTGTCATTTTTAACAAAAACTTCTTCGTTCTTATTTTCAACCTTCTTGGTCGAAAAGATTTTCCGTTTCTCACTCACAAAAGTACTTTGTTTCTTGACCACCCAAATTTGTCCTTTTGAAACATTCCGTTATAAAATCTTGAATCATTTTGAATGTTTTGTTTTGACAAACCATCTTTTGGTTTCCAGATTTATTTTGGTTCAAACTTGGATGTTTTTGGTTTCCAAGTTTGTTTTGGCTTTGAAACGCCAACTTTTGGTTTCCAAATCTGTTCAGGCTCAAATTTGGGTGTCTTTGGTTTCCAAGTTTGTGTTGACTCAAACTTGGTTGACTTCTGTTTCCCAACCTCAGATTTCTTTTTCTCTTTTTCAACATTAAGAGGCTTCAGATTTGGACATTTGCGACCAACATCTCCAATTTGATGGGTTTAAAACATGTTTTCTTTGAAAAATCTTTGGCCTGTTGTTGTTTTTTCTGAGCATAGAATTCTTCATTAGTCTGTCGACTAAATCAGATTTCTTTCTCTTCTTCAGAACTTGTTCCATGAATAAAGTTCATCTTTTTCTGAAATTTTGACTTTTCAGCCCTTTTCTTTTGAGTTTGTTTCTTTTTATAACCCAACCCAGCCTTTGTGTTTTTCTTTTTGTAACTAGGTTTGTTATAAAAAGTTTTCTTGCTCGCTTTACCGGAAAATTTGTCAATTTCAGACTTTTCGATTTCTACCAGTTTGAAAACTTTGTCAGTCTTTTCCACAATCACATTTTGAATCAGAACTTCAATATCTGAGAATAATTTGTCCGAACCAATCATGTAATATGCCAATCCTATTGAATCATCATTCGCATTTTTCTTAGATTTTGAATTCTTCAAATAATTTTTATGAAAACTTTCCTCATCTTCATCATGTGATTCAGACTTATCAGTTTTGGTAGAATCCACTTTCAAAACGCTTTCAACAACCTTACCCACCACCTCTGAATCATCAACATCATCAGATTTGGAGTAAGTCACATCAGTGTTGTCAGACAATTGGTCAACTATGTTTATTGCTTTTGCCACTTTCTCGTCATCATAGAATGTATAATTATTCTCCGACGGTGGTGGCACTTGATGATATTCTGACCCAATTCCCTTTTTGTTCTTTTCAGAACCAATATCATCTGGCGTGATGTTGAAAATACATTCGAGAATGTATGAAGAAGCATGATAACTTTGAAGTTTATTGACTTTCTTTTCTTTCTCAGCTAATTCTCATTTAACGTCAGCAAGTTCATCAATATATTGATTTAAAACTCTTTGTTTATCTTCATAATTAGCTTCAAGAAATCTTGTCGTTTCAATATATTTTGAAATTCTTCTTTCCATACTTTTTTCTTCACTTTTCAAAGTTTCAAAAGCTTCTTTTACTGTATGATATGACAATTTCATCTCATCATATTCTTTTTGCAACTCTTGAATAATATTATATTTTTGTAAAAACTCGTTGCAATCTGCTGAACACTTTTGAATTAAATTTTTATTTTCTTTTTCAAGATCATCACATTTTTGTGTTAGCTCTTCTTCTTTTTGTTTTAAAAAAACTTTTCAATTTCAAACATTTCTTTACATTTTTGTTTGAAAAGATTTTCGATTTTAGTAAACTCAATGTTTCTTGATTTTAAATTTTCATCATTCTTAGTACAGGCACTACATGTTTCCATGCATTTCCTGCACTGCTCTTTAGTTTTGTTTTCAGATTTATTATCAATTTCATCATTATTATCTATTGACTTAGCCTTATTAGACGATTCAGTAGATTCCGTTTGAGTTGTTACCTCAATTTGATCTGCCACCGCTGTATTGTCGATCGTCTTTTTCAAAATTTCATCTTTCATCTTCTCGCTCTCGTTAACAATCTCTTCCACACTCTTTTTCTTCTCGACACTGACATAGATCACTCTTCTTATACCCTTCTCCATTTCTTTCTCATAATTCTTATCCTCTTGAATCCTTCTATAAAATACTCCTGCAGTTGGAATAGCAGCAACAAGTGCTTCAAAATCTACCACATCTTGATCCACTGTCGGATTCCCTTCAGGATCTAGATAGCACTTTCTCTCATCATCCCATCTTTTTGCATCCCTTGCTTCTATAAAACCAATGTTTTCAGAACCGGACTGAACATCGAACCAGTGTTCTTACTGGTTCAATGGTAGGACCGGACATAAGAACCGGAAGGTATCGTAAATATTATAAAAATTATTAGGCTTAAATCTTAAAAAAAATATATAAAAAACCGGTCTAACCCTTCCAAAAATCGGTCCGACCAGCCGGTTTCCCGGTCCAACCGCTGGGTTGCCGGTTCAACTTCGGTTCAATGCATTTCCGGCCCGATACCATGACTGGACCGGCTCACCTCCGGTTCCCAGTCTGACCGGTTGGTCCGGTCTAGGTCTGAAAACACTGATAAAAACCTTATACACTGCACTCAACCTCATCCTTGCATGACGTTCTTCTCGAGTTGGTCCTACCTCAGCAACCAACGCAAACTTCTCCTTTGGAATGTATCTATTTTTTATTCATCTTTGGCGGCTGCTCATTTGTGCGATGGTAGATTGCTTTCTTGTAATAGTCGTCATGAAACGGATTCACACTTTCATTAACACCCTGATTCGTGCACTCCCTCTTGAAGTGTCCTTTTTGCTTACATCTGAAGCATGTAACCTTTGATTCGTCAAATCCCAGTTTCATATTAGGACCTTTAAGACATTGCCTTCCTGTTATTTCCATGAACCGTTGAGCTCTCCTGATAACACTGGCCATACACCATCTAATATCTATGAGCTTCATCTCTTCTGGATCGATCTGGTCATAATCTTCCTTTGTCATGTTCAGGTTTCCAAATCTACCCGCCACCAGACTTTCATAAGATTCCAGAATAGATGCTAAGAAGCTCATCTGCTGCCTGGATGAATCAGCGTTCATATTTAGAGAATCTTTCAAATTCAGGGCAACGTTGTATTGAACTAGATTTGGACTGGTTTTATCTGATGCAGAGGATAAATGATAACCAGAATCAGAGTTCGGAGACATGCTCTTTGAAGAATCACCAGAGTTCTCAGCACTAAAGGTCGTACCAATCTTTGGTGCTTGACTGTTCAGCATGCTTCCACGATAGTAAAGATTGACATTTTGCTGATAATTTGAATTGGTTATTTTGTTTTGCCTTTTTAGATCCAGTTCATGGCTTTCAAGTTTTTCAATCAAACCGTCTAAAGTGATCTAGTCAAACTTTGCATCGTTTCTAGTATCATGACAAATGTTTGCCAATCATCTACATGAGGTAAGGCCTCAATCAGTTTGTCAATGATCTCTTCTCTGTCATTCTTAATTTCAAATATTTCTAGCTCGATTTTCAAATGACAGAAACGTTCTATCATTTGTCGGAAAGTTTCTCCTTTCATGCAACTGAACAAGTCAAACTCTTTCTTTAGCAAAGAAATTTTGTTTTTCTTGATCTCTTTTCCACATGCAGCTTTAACTTCTAGTGCTTCCCACATAGACTTTAAAGTTCCATCATGTTGAAGCAAAGAAAGAATATCTTCCCTAACCGATTGTTGTAACAATGCTATCATTCTTTGTTCGTTCAAGAACTCAACTTTATCAGCATCTTTGTACAATCTAAGTGGAATTATTTCATTTTTCTCGCTAATTGGTTTAACATATCCAAAATTTAACATAGACCAATGTAGGATCGTAAAACGACCTAACGAGTCGATCAGAAGAGGTCTCAGACTAGATCAGAGGCGGAATTCATTGAACTAGTCTTTGTTTAGCTTGTATGTGTAACACCCTAGTTAATTATTATGTAAATACCAACAATTAGATGTGTAGTTAAGACTACACACGCTATAAAAATACGGGTTTATTAAAACTTTTACAAATCATAGGTTATTCTACAAAACGTGATCGAATTCGTTGATTAAAATCTACAACGTTGCAATGTGCGGAAGCGTGTGTCTTTATCGTGTTCGGTTCTTCGCTGAGCTTGATCGTCTTCCGGCATCCCCAAAGGTACCTACATTTCATAAACATGAAATGCTTTAGTCATACGGTATTTAAAACGCATCTAAACGAGTCCGGAAAACAAAACTGATCAAAAATACATTTTTGTACAAGGTCCACCGTAAATTACGGTGGACACCGTAATTTACGGTGGTCCTTGTTTTGATTTGTTTCCACCGTAAATCAGGAGTGTTTCACCGTAAACCATTTCAGGTCCACCGTAAATTACGGTGGCACCGTAATTTACGGTGGCACCTGCATCCCACCTTTCCATTTTGCCGTAATTTGACACGAAATCTTTCGTATCTTTCAAACCGCTTATCCGTTTGACCTACCGTTTCTTCCTACATGTTTGTAATTTGATTCTCCATCATATGGAGTTAAAATCCGACATCCGGCTTGATAAAATTCAAGACTTCTAAGTCTTCGGCTTATTACCCTTTATACCAAACTTTGACCCGCTTATGCATTTTATCAAACAAACGTATTTATTTGATTCCTATATTTCATACACTTCATCAAATAATTGTGATATACCATATTAGGTTCTCATCATAGGTTTATTACACAAATTAAACCCGTTTTCACTAGTATGCTTATTTTGACCCGTTAAGGATATTTTAAGCACTTTTAAGCTCAATTTCGCTTTCATTCTAAACTAGCGTTGTAACCTATATCTCTTATCTAGTACTCTTCCATCACAACCTAAATATGTGTTGGATTTAAAGTAGATATCTATGTGTTCCGAATTTATACTTCTTGAACTATCATTTTACGGCAGAGACTCATATGGAGTCTTTTGGCCCAAGAATTACATCTTTCACTACCCGTACTCGCTCTAAACTTTTGTTTAATCATAAGACTCCTTCCCAAACAACCTTTAAGAGTTGTTTGTTCAATTTAGCCTACAAGGGCGTTTTGGTCGATTTTGGTCCTTCTTTTACAATGAAGGGCTATCACCAATTATTCGACCAAATTAGCACTTTTACATACATCATAAATATGCGTACCTAGCTCGGATCAACAAATAGACCCGATTGTAATACCTTGCTTTATATTCGCTAATTAAGAACGATGCGAATACCCATTGGATATCTATTCCTGTAAGCATATAACTCGACAAAAGAATCATTAGTCTATATAGTCAAAAGGTGTTGTCTACACCTTTTGACCCGTTTGGCCGAATTGACCATTTATCTTTGCGAGATGATATTTATTATCATCTCCTCTACATGACTCGTTCCGTTTAACACCGTATGGTCATTTTAACTTATAAACCGATTATTACCTTCGACTTAATATAACCGAATTATCGATTTACTTCTTTTTAAACCATCAACATGGCTTCTAATTATGCTCGACTATCTTGTTCCGTACGTCTACACGCCGGAACATCATACCTCGATTTTGTATTTAACTTATTCATAACTAATACGATAAGAAAATATTCTGAAGTATAAGACTAGTGTAAGCTATACTTACCTTGCGTCCGAATTATGCTTTTTCCGTCATTCTTGCTTCGTTTGACCCGCTTCCTTCCCCAAGCCTTCACCTAGCTTGCCAAGCGTCAAACTATCATTGTAATTGTAAGATGGTTAGGTTAGTCATATTCATTTACGACTATTCCATCCTACTCTTCTTATATCGAATTTACCATCCGATCATACACTTGGTCGATTTGACCTTTTAAAGTCCATCGACTTATCAACTTATTCATTGCACATTTTCACTCTAATTTCAACACCTTAGTTTTCATTTAGGCATTTTAACAAACACCTAATATGCATACATTGTTTTTACACATTTTACAACTAGGTAACATGATTTCAAGCATCTATATCACGATCTTAACATCAATTCTTCTATATCATATAACAACCCATTTCATGGTAAATATGATTTATGTATCCAAACACCTAAATGGTTCAAGTACTTTGTCTTACTAACTAATATGATGATTCTAATCACAAGTCTGACACTAACATCATCATATCATAAAAACCCATCTCAAGTCATGTATGTTAAACACTCAAACTTGCAAATTGTTCAAGTATCTTGTTTCTACTAGCAACTATGATGATTTTAAACATGTGTAAATCATCATCTTCACTACATAATCAAAACCCACTTAGCATAAAATAGGTTAATTATCAAATCCCTAGTTTTGACAACAATTCATCAAGTTTTCTACTAGGGTTTGTTTCTAGACTAAGATATAATCACAACAACACTCATGGATTCAACATTCATTCCAGAATTTCGATTTTGATTATTCATCATAATCTCAAAGTATCACCAAATCGTAAAATTCGACATACCTTGTAATCCCCATGACTAGGTGATCATGAATTCGTGTTCATGCATCTGATTTGAGCTAGTTCTGCCCTTCAATTTGGTGATTCTTGGCACTTTAGGGTTTTGAGCAAGAGAGCCTTCCTGGCTCTGGTTAAAATCGCAGACATACACACACGTATGTGTGTGTTTTATTTATTTATTTTGTTTTGATAAAAGCTTATCTCATTTGCCCAGGTTTAGTCCCTCCATTTACCCAAGTTATTTAAAGGATATCTTAACCATATTTGTTCTATAAATGTCAAGACATTATCTAACTAGGTTAATACTCCTAGTTACTTGGTGGGTTCCGGGAGTTACAATCCGTAGTATTTTAAGTCCCGTTAACTCGGGCTCTTATAAACTCAATTCCTTAAAATTTTGTTTCGCTTGTATTTAATATTAGGATTTCTTATTAAATCCCAAATATTTACCGGGTTATTTTTTACTACTAGCGGCACTTTACCCGTCTTTTAGTATTAACGTGGGTTAATTACCAAACCCGTTTTCGGGGTGTTACAAGTCTACCCCCCTTAAAGAGGTTTCGTCCTCGAAACCTTACTTATCTAGTTCATTGAGTTTCTAAACCCAATGCGTTTGACTTGAGTAATCTCTTAGCATTACTCATACTTTAACCAATTGTTAGCATTACCAGAAAAATTATGGTAATGTCTTTTTGGTTACAGAACCTATACGTATCTCATATGACATAATGTAACTTCGAAATAACGTAGTCTCGTTATTTCCACTAGTTTAGTTAACTTAGCGATATCCATCGCTTTCATATACCATCGAATTCCTTATGAATCCGTTACTTTGACCCGTTTAAAGATCTTTAGTGAAATCTTTCACTTTTAGCAACAAATTCTTTTGTTTTCAAATTTATCTATTCGGTTCAGCTATACCGAATCTACCGCTTACAAGCAAACCAAATTTCTTGATTTGAATTGGTGACCTTAACCGGTCTCATTAACCAGTCTTATTAGTTCAGTTACTTTTATCACTCGCTTGGTTATAATGTGATTTTACTTCACATTACGTTTCCTAACCGTGATCGTGTTACATCATGTTTAATTTGTATCAACCTTTCATTTTTGAGAATATCACTTTTCGAATATATCATCTTGCGCCTATCAGTGTCAAGACTTGTATCTTTCATGCTTACTATTTAAATTCCTATCGGAATTTATGTTTGTAAAAACATTATTTCTTACTAAAACCGAAGTTTTAGTTTTTGGATCTTTTCTTTAACTTGTGTCAATCATCCATACCGGGATATTGACAGTCCGTAATTTAATCCTTTACAGTCTTGGTTTTATGCGGGGATTCTTAACTGATTTCCTCGCTTTATCCCATCTAACCCGTAGATTTTATCACTTAGCCTTATGGGCTATTTTTGATTAGACATTCACCTCTTTAGAGCGAAGTCCTTATAACTTCTTTCTAATCATGACCTGGGGGTCGTTTTAGTCCGTAGATCTCTCATTTGTTCATAACCCTAAAGGTTATGTTGATCCCGTAGATCACTCTTTTTACTCGTGTCTTATTAAAATATATATTTGGTGTCAAAGCACTCTTTTTACGTTTGAAATTCATTTGTCTCAAGCTTACCGTTATCCGGCTTGCGCTTACTTATGCCTTCAAGCATTATACTTTATTCAACCCGTTCAATCTCAAAATAGTTGAATATAATTATCAATATTTCTGTTTACGAAATTTTATGTTCTTTTAGTCATAACTCATAATCCGAGTCTTTTGACTTTAAATTCGTGTTCTCGTTTCTCGGTTTACGCATGTGTTTAATTCTTACCCATCAACCGGGTGTTTTACCGAAGTCGTTATTATTGCAATCCTCCCGGTATGCATTAAGACCTCGCTTCATTTTTATATTCTGACTTTGTCTTTAAGTTTGTCGTTTTACAAAAACGACCCGTTAAGGGACATATTTGCATTTTCCAGGTTCGAGTGTAGTACACTCCCTCCCAATGCTTGTCTAAATCATTTTACATGCTTGCGTTTTCTGGGTTCGAGTGTAAGTACACTCCCTCCCAATACTTGTCTAAATCATTTTTCATGCTTGCGTTTTCTGGGTTCGAGTGTAAGTACACTCCCTCCCAATACTTGTCTAAATCATTTTACTTGCTTGCGTTTTATGGGTTCGAGTGTAAATACACTCCTTCCCTATACTTGTCTAAATCATTTTACATGCTTCTTTGTCCCTTCGCTCGGGCTCATTATCTTGATGTAATACGCTTCAGTCACTCGGTTGTGCGTTTACATTATTATCAAATATTTTGCTTATCTGATTCATTTGGGTACTTTTTAATTAGTCCCATTACTCCGCCCTTACTACATCGGATGTAAATGTGTCCGCTATAAGAAACTCGTGGTATCATATGCCACTACTTACTTGGCCAGAGTAAGCGATTTAACACATGACGTACACGACCTTTTTATAGTTTTCACATCACGCCCTATGTAAGCAACGCCTCTATTCAGTTTTCTTGGAAATTATATCCTGGATATGTATTCCTGTTCAGGCTTTCCAAGTTTTTAATTTACCCATGCAACGATCATTCTCTACGTGTTTGTTGCATATTGCTAATTGTGCGATTATTTAAAATGTGCACCTTGTAATGTTTGCCCCTACGGGCGTTCCTTGCTATTAACCTTGTTCGCGACCGTTACGCGATTTTGGTCCTTGATGAGTATGCTCTTCCTGTCATACCTCGTACCGTTCCATCATCATATCCATAATTCATTCAACTCCCGTCATCCTCAGACGCGAGTATCCTTCAATTAAAACATTCACAAGAGTTAGTAATGTCAACTTCAATAATCGCCCGTATTATAATACAAGGCTTTTTTTTTCTACTATACGCGTCAACGCGCGTATTTTCGTCAACCATATCAATCATTTAAATTGGGGTAACATATACCACACGATAGCTCTATGTGTTGTTTACAACACTTTAGCATACTAACTATTCACGTACTTGTACTTACCGGATTTGCGATCAAGCCTCGAACCGAACACTATTCTTTGTCAAGAGCATAAGGTTTAAGTCCAAGCATGGTTCCTCCCCACCATACTCGAATCTCTTAAACCAAGGCTCTGATACCAACTTGTAACACCCTAGTTAATTATTATGTAAATACCAACAATTAGATGTGTAGTTAAGACTACACACGCTATAAAAATACGGGTTTATTAAAACTTTTACAAATCATAGGTTATTCTACAAAACGTGATCGAATTCGTTGATTAAAATCTACAACGTTGCAATGTGCGGAAGCGTGTGTCTTTATCGTGTTCGGTTCTTCGCTGAGCTTGATCGTCTTCCGACATCCCCAAAGGTACCTACATTTCATAAACATGAAATGCTTTAGTCATACGGTATTTAAAACGCATCTAAACGAGTCCGGAAAACAAAACTGATCAAAAATACATTTTTGTACAAGGTCCACCGTAAATTACGGTGGACACCGTAATTTACGGTGGTCCTTGTTTTGATTTGTTTCCACCGTAAATCAGGAGTGTTTCACCGTAAACCATTTCAGGTCCACCGTAAATTACGGTGGCACCGTAATTTACGGTGGCACCTGCATCCCACCTTTCCATTTTGCCGTAATTTGACACGAAATCTTTCGTATCTTTCAAACCGCTTATCCGTTTGACCTACCGTTTCTTCCTACATGTTTGTAATTTGATTCTCCATCATATGGAGTTAAAATCCGACATCCGGCTTGATAAAATTCAAGACTTCTAAGTCTTCGGCTTATTACCCTTTATACCAAACTTTGACCCGCTTATGCATTTTATCAAACAAACGTATTTATTTGATTCCTATATTTCATACACTTCATCAAATAATTGTGATATACCATATTAGGTTCTCATCATAGGTTTATTACACAAATTAAACCCGTTTTCACTAGTATGCTTATTTTGACCCGTTAAGGATATTTTAAGCACTTTTAAGCTCAATTTCGCTTTCATTCTAAACTAGCGTTGTAACCTATATCTCTTATCTAGTACTCTTCCATCACAACCTAAATATGTGTTGGATTTAAAGTAGATATCTATGTGTTCCGAATTTATACTTCTTGAACTATCATTTTACGGCAGAGACTCATATGGAGTCTTTTGGCCCAAGAATTACATCTTTCACTACCCGTACTCGCTCTAAACTTTTGTTTAATCATAAGACTCCTTCCCAAACAACCTTTAAGAGTTGTTTGTTCAATTTAGCCTACAAGGGCGTTTTGGTCGATTTTGGTCCTTCTTTTACAATGAAGGGCTATCACCAATTATTCGACCAAATTAGCACTTTTACATACATCATAAATATGCGTACCTAGCTCGGATCAACAAATAGACCCGATTGTAATACCTTGCTTTATATTCGCTAATTAAGAACGATGCGAATACCCATTGGATATCTATTCCTGTAAGCATATAACTCGACAAAAGAATCATTAGTCTATATAGTCAAAAGGTGTTGTCTACACCTTTTGACCCGTTTGGCCGAATTGACCATTTATCTTTGCGAGATGATATTTATTATCATCTCCTCTACATGACTCGTTCCGTTTAACACCGTATGGTCATTTTAACTTATAAACCGATTATTACCTTCGACTTAATATAACCGAATTATCGATTTACTTCTTTTTAAACCATCAACATGGCTTCTAATTATGCTCGACTATCTTGTTCCGTACGTCTACACGCCGGAACATCATACCTCGATTTTGTATTTAACTTATTCATAACTAATACGATAAGAAAATATTCTGAAGTATAAGACTAGTGTAAGCTATACTTACCTTGCGTCCGAATTATGCTTTTTCCGTCATTCTTGCTTCGTTTGACCCGCTTCCTTCCCCAAGCCTTCACCTAGCTTGCCAAGCGTCAAACTATCATTGTAATTGTAAGATGGTTAGGTTAGTCATATTCATTTACGACTATTCCATCCTACTCTTCTTATATCGAATTTACCATCCGATCATACACTTGGTCGATTTGACCTTTTAAAGTCCATCGACTTATCAACTTATTCATTGCACATTTTCACTCTAATTTCAACACCTTAGTTTTCATTTAGGCATTTTAACAAACACCTAATATGCATACATTGTTTTTACACATTTTACAACTAGGTAACATGATTTCAAGCATCTATATCACGATCTTAACATCAATTCTTCTATATCATATAACAACCCATTTCATGGTAAATATGATTTATGTATCCAAACACCTAAATGGTTCAAGTACTTTGTCTTACTAACTAATATGATGATTCTAATCACAAGTCTGACACTAACATCATCATATCATAAAAACCCATCTCAAGTCATGTATGTTAAACACTCAAACTTGCAAATTGTTCAAGTATCTTGTTTCTACTAGCAACTATGATGATTTTAAACATGTGTAAATCATCATCTTCACTACATAATCAAAACCCACTTAGCATAAAATAGGTTAATTATCAAATCCCTAGTTTTGACAACAATTCATCAAGTTTTCTACTAGGGTTTGTTTCTAGACTAAGATATAATCACAACAACACTCATGGATTCAACATTCATTCCAGAATTTCGATTTTGATTATTCATCATAATCTCAAAGTATCACCAAATCGTAAAATTCGACATACCTTGTAATCCCCATGACTAGGTGATCATGAATTCGTGTTCATGCATCTGATTTGAGCTAGTTCTGCCCTTCAATTTGGTGATTCTTGGCACTTTAGGGTTTTGAGCAAGAGAGCCTTCCTGGCTCTGGTTAAAATCGCAGACATACACACACGTATGTGTGTGTTTTATTTATTTATTTTGTTTTGATAAAAGCTTATCTCATTTGCCCAGGTTTAGTCCCTCCATTTACCCAAGTTATTTAAAGGATATCTTAACCATATTTGTTCTATAAATGTCAAGACATTATCTAACTAGGTTAATACTCCTAGTTACTTGGTGGGTTCCGGGAGTTACAATCCGTAGTATTTTAAGTCCCGTTAACTCGGGCTCTTATAAACTCAATTCCTTAAAATTTTGTTTCGCTTGTATTTAATATTAGGATTTCTTATTAAATCCCAAATATTTACCGGGTTATTTTTTACTACTAGCGGCACTTTACCCGTCTTTTAGTATTAACGTGGGTTAATTACCAAACCCGTTTTCGGGGTGTTACAGTATGACACTAGAAATACTATTTACTCTCAAGTTTATTGATCTTGCAAAGGTTTACAGCACGGTGACACTTCGACAGCACCTCGGCGTCGAAAACAAGAACGTTACAAATGAAATGGCACAACACCTATTTATAGGAGAGGGTAATTTCGTGTGGAATTACAATTTGTAATTCCATGCGGAATTACACTTTGTAATTTCATGCGGAATTAAATTCCATGTGGAATTACAACATAATTTCGTACGGAATTACCATAGGGTAATTTCGTGCGGAATTACCTCCAAACCTAATTTTGACATATTTCTCGTAATACGTGCCCTGATCTATCTAACACAAACTAAGACTCGATACAAGACGAAGTCGACAGACGCATGCACTAACAGACTCCCCCTCGAATGTTGACGAGTTTGAAGTATTGAGTCTTCGTATCTTCAGTCTTTATCAGTCTCTAGGCTTCTGGAACTTCTGTTCTAATCCAAGACTCGAACGAAGATGAAGTCAACAGACAACTGCACCAACAGACTCCCCCTTGGATGTTGACGAAATCTTCAGTGAGAGTCTTCATTATGACGATTCTTCAATCTTGATCGGTCTCCTTTCTTTCTTAACATGTACCAGGATCTCCTCTTTGGCTCTAACCTCGTCAGACTCCCCCTCTCATCATGATGGGATCGCCGTCTGGAATTAGCTATCACCTTGAGATTGCATCCTGGCTTTAACTCTGTTTAAGCTCATCTCCTGCATACATTTTCTCACAAAATCATAAGTTTTTACTTAAATCAATAAGAAAAACTTACTAGTAATAGTTACATCAAGTTCAAATTAATGATCTCGATTAACTAATCAAACTTTCTTTCTCAAAATAAATTCCTTCATTTAAGCACTCACTTCCAACCCTGTTCATCATGTTCAGCACTTGAAATTTTGAATATCAGCTCTCCAACATCAGTTGTCAAATTTTTTTTTTATTTTTTCAAAAGTTTATGCTAAAACACTCCGAAAATCTTTTTGGATTTTTGAAATAAAGGAACTGCAGTAAAGAAATATTTACAAACAATAATTTTGTGAGTTTCTGTAAGAGGATCATATCAGTTTATGTGACCAACCATGAGCACCGTTAAGCTTTAATCATTTTAAGTTCTAAACAATTCACATAGATTGACGATATTGTTATCCACTTAAACTCAATCTAAAAACTTTCGAAATGCTTACCGATACGTTAAGGTATATTAATTTTGCACTAAGTTCGTATGGACCCCACGATCTCAGCATATCCCCTCATCATGCAATACACAGACTCAAGTAATGCCTTTAAACTTTTATCAACTGTGATTTGTGCGAAAACAAAGCAGAATGTTTTAACATTAACAATCAGGTCGATACTTCCATATACGCAGAGAAAGTCCAATGTTTAAACAAAATAAGAAAAAAATAAAACAAGTTGAAATTGTTTAGGCTTTAACCACCAGTTCGATACTCACGTATACGCAGAGGTGATCCAAAGCTTAAACGAAACACCAAAGAAAATAAAGCAGAACGTTTAGGCACTAACATCCAGTTCGATACTCATGTATACGCAGAAGATGTCCAATGCTTAAACAAAATAAAGAAATAAAACAAGTTTAAATCTTTGCAAAATGAAATGCACAATCACAGCGACTTTTTAGAAAAGTTGTCAAAGTTCACAAACTTAACCAGTTTTATGTCTTTCGACAATCAACGATTACTGAGTAGGCACACAATCAAGAAGGATAAAACTAAGTACTATGCTTTCAATCATGTTTCCCACTAGAACTAGGCTTTTTAATTTTAGGTTTGTATCGTTCTCGCAAATCTACTAGTCTAGCTGAGCCTATTGTCACATGTTTAGTGAGACCGTTTATCACATTTTATCTCTCCATTTCTTTAGCATGCTGTGACAGTCCAACTGATCTACTATCATTTCCTCTTTTTGACAACAAAACTCATTTTTGCATTTTTCAATGTTTTTGGAATTTTCTAATTTTTTTTACTCCCCCTAAAATCAAAATATGTCTCAATTTTGATTTTCTGGGAAAATTTGAAAACAAACTGTACAGGGTAAAATGACAACATGATTAGAATTACTTCAATTCTCCATTCACTTGGCTTGAATAATCAGAACTCCCCCTGACGACAAAACATTTTCCCATGATGATTTCAAAACACTTAAGTTTATTTTAATCAAAATGGTTTTTCCGGAAAATAAGTTTTGTAAGTCATTTCTCAAACATGGGGATCATTCATCACCTTGTTTTCTTCAACGACTTGTAAAAAACTAACATTTTTAAGATCAATCCACAAACATCACTTGTAGAAAATCAAGTACAACTTAATGTCCCTGATTTACCACTTTTAAATCGAAATCACTTTCGTGAATTTCTCAAGAAATATGCCGATACCTGCTTCACACTTACTAACCTGGAAGCTCCGGCAAGTCAGGTTTTTCATTTAAACAGATTCACCCAAGCCTGACGGTCCTTGGGTGATTTTGAATTCTTGTTCAACAATGGTGGAAAATTTGCATCATCCATTGTTAGACCAGAATTCTCAACTTTTACCTCATCACACGGCTCTTCTGGCTTTACCACACCAGATTCATTGCCTGAACATGGCTTGTCTGACTTTGGAGTATCAGATTCATCGCCAACACGTGGCTCCTTTGTTTCCAAAGAAACAAATTCATCACCACCAACTTTCTCTTTCTTTACTCTCTTCTCTGTCCTCAGATTTGTATCTGATGAATTCGTTTTGCTTGATTTGTCATTCTTTGGCGAGCAAGACGATTTATCAGAACTTTTATCTGTTTTACCAGTTGTATCCGAGGACAAAATCCTTTCGAAATATTCTCTCGCTTTCTTCCTCTTTTTCCTCAGTCTGTCTTTCTGCCCTTGAGAAAGCTTAACTTTCTTTTCTTGAATTTTCTGTTCTTGAACTTTAGATTCTTGAACTTTCTGTTCTTTGGGCTTGACATTGACTGGTTTCTTTGCCATTTTCTTAGATTCAACCCGCGATCTTTCCTTTAATCTCATTGGGCAATCTCTGGCAATGTGACCTTTGATTTGGCAATTATAGCATCTCCTCGTCTCAAACCACTGATTTTGGCAGTTAACAGCAATGTGTCCTCGAACACCACAAGTGTAACACAATATGTTATCGTACCAATTACCACCTTCAGTCCAAACATTCAGATCATAGCACTGTTTGGCTTTCTGGTAATCATCACTTATCCTGAAAGCTGGATTTGGCTTTTAAGCACTATGGTCAAACCTGCACCACTTATTACCAACAATTTTTGAGTTTTTATTTTCCAAATTTTGTGGTTTTTTATCTCGATTGGATGATTGAACTGATGAGCTATTATTTTCTTTTTGAACAATTTTCGGCTTTTTATCCTTTTGTTTTTGTTCCACATTCTTCTTTACAGATTTTTGCGTTGAGCATTCACCTTTCTCAGTAGAATGTAATACAGTTTCTTGAAACATTTCATTTAATTTCAAAAATATTTTTCTTTTCTCAATTTCATTATCAGTTTTCTCATCACAATCTTCAACTTTGACTTTGTCAAAGTTTGTGACATTGTCACTTATTGGAACAGCATTGATCGGTTTTGGACAGACTTGTGATGTAGAATTCACAAAACCTTTCATTTTATTCTCTAACTCAACAATTTTATTCCGAGCTCTTTCAGCTTCATTTTCAAGCTGAATGATTTTATCAAGATGAGAATTTATTGTAATTTGTTTTTCAAGATTATTTTTGCCAAAAATATCTTTCTCATCTTCTAAAATCTTTATTTGATTTTGAAAATCTGTTTCAAATTTTAATTTTTCATTTTCTACATTTTTTATTTGATTTTTCAAAACATTTTCTGATTTTTAAAAATTTTGTTTTCTAATGACAAACTCTCAACATCCTTCAAGAGTTTGTCATTTTCAAATTTCAATTTTTCACAAATTAAGCACATATCAATAATCTGTTTCTCATCATTTTTCTTCTTGTCTTTCAAAGCTGTAATCTCTTCGGTCTGTTCCTCTCCCACTTGGACACCTTTATTCTTGCTCCTTTTTAATATTGATTTTCCATCGTGACTTTTCTTATTCACAACATTGTTCTCCATTTGTTCTTCAAGCTTCTTAATGAATTCACAAATTGCCAATCCATAGTATTCTCCTGTTCTTTTTCAAGCGGAATTACGAGTTTTATCAATTTTAGATTGAATTATGGTCCAATTTTCTCAAGGCTTTGTTAAAACAGTGTTTCGCACAAAATATGTGAAAATCAGTACAATTCAACCGTTAAATCTTGATTAATTTGTAAAAGAAGGTGTAGAAATCAGAATTTTCCAGCGAAAACGAGCTAAACAGTAAGAACTCTTCCTCCTGAGCTCTGATACCACATGTAGGATCGTAAAACGACCTAACGAGTCGATCAGAAGAGGTCTCAGACTAGATCAGAGGCGGAATTCATTGAACTAGTCTTTGTTTAGCTTGTATGACACTAGAAATACTATTTAATGTCAAGTTTATTGATCTTGCAAAGGTTTACAGCACGGTGACACTTCGACAGCACCTTGGCGTCGGAAACAAGAACGTTACAAATGAAATGGCACAACACCTATTTATAGGAGAGGGTAATTTCATGTGGAATTACAATTTGTAATTCCATGCGGAATTACACTTTGTAATTTCATGCGGAATTAAATTCCATGAGGAATTACAACATAATTTCGTACGGAATTACCATAGGGTAATTTCGTGCAGAATTACCTCCAAACCTAATTTTGACATATTTCTCGTAATACGTGACCTGATCTATCTAACACAAACTAAGACTCGATACAAGACGAAGTCGACAGACGCATGCACTAACAGACTCCCCCTTGAATGTTGACGAGTCTGAAGTATTGAGTCTTCGTATCTTCAGTCTTTATCAGTCTCTGGGCTTTTGGAACTTCTGTTCTAATCCAAGACTCGAACGAAGATGAAGTCAACAAACAACTGCACCAACAGACTCCCCCTTGGATGTTGACGGAATCTTCAGTGAGAGTCTTCATTATGACGACTCTTCAATCTTGATCGGTCTCCTTTCTTTCTTAACATGTACCAGGATCTCCTCTTTGGCTCTAACCTCGTCAGACTCCCCCTCTCATCATGACGGGATCGCCGTCTGGAATTAGCTATCACCTTGAGATTGCATCCTGGCTTTAACTCTGTTTAAGCTCATATCCTGCATACATTTTCTCACAAAAACATAAGTTTTTACTTAAATCAATAAGAAAAACTTACTAGTAATAGTTACATCAAGTTCAAATTAATGATCTCGATTAACTAATCAAACTTTCTTTCTCAAAATAAATTCCTTCATTTAAGCACTCACTCCCAACCCTGTTCATCATGTTCAGCAACTTGTTTTCTATTGACAAATATTCAGTACAATACCATGAAAACAATTGGACAAAGTTTCGTTACTCTAACTGTCACACCCCAACCGATGGCGGAATAATTGGGGCGTGGCACTAAGCAAAACAGATTGTTCATGAGAATTTATAACAACTATTAATGATAATATTTTTAAGGTTCAATATCCCATACCATTAAAAAAAATAAAGCATAACAGTCATTACAAATATTCAGTCTCATAAGCAAGTTCCATTCCGACAACTCAGATTTTATTTAGTGGGTTTCTAGACTTCCTAACTTGATTCCAGCATAACATCCAAATCAACCTGTCACATACGTTAAAATAAAGTCAATACATAAAGTAAAGGTGAGTACACAAGTTTGCATAGATAGTAGTATAAAAAGCGTTTACGCATAACCAACATATAACACGTAACGGGCGAAGCATGCAACTATTAACAATGATTACAACCTAACCACGAGACTGCGTTGTAGAGTATGCGTGACATATGTTCACCGAAGCAAACACATGAAGTAAAGTAATGTGATCCCTAGCAACCCCTGTCACAACAGGTGCTGAGTCCAAACTATAGTACTATCGTTGCTAGAGGCGGTCTAGTGTAACATTGTATAGCATTGTAACAGGCATCCAACAAATCACGTATAGCATGCGAGGGAGGTTAGCGTTGTAAAGTGTTTGCATTGTGTGTTGTGTTTTGATATAGAATGTATGTAACACCCAAAAGTGCGTTAAACAAAAATGGATTCGAGTATACTTACAGTGTGTGTTTAGCAAGTAAACACAATCTGGATTGGATTGAAGGGAGCGCGTCGGGTCAGCCTGTGTATGGAAACAGAAGCATAAGTCTTCCTCAAGGCAGAATGATCGTAAACAGAATGTCGAGTGGGGTACAAGTGTTCAACAGTCTATCCGAACGGATGGGTTCCATCCAGACGAATGGTCATCCGGACGGATGGTCATCCAGGCGGATGGCCATTCGAATAGGCTGAGGTTGTTTGTGAACCGTTAAAATTTGAAGTTTAGTTAAAAACGTTTAAACAATGGAGAGTGTAAGAATCAGGTCATCCGGATGGATGGTCATCCTAACGGATGGTCATCCTAACGGATGGCCACTCGGGCGGATGATCTGTGCTTGAAATTTTGTAAAATTTTCTAAGTAAAAGTTTTGAGTTAATGGAGACGGTCGTGACGACATATCAAACAACGGAAAAATACCAAAACTAGTTCAGCCGGCCAGATGGGTCCCGCCCATTCGGACAAACGAGTTGTTCTTGATGAAGATTCATGTTTGACCCGTTAATTGGTCCATCTCTCCGATGGAAATCCGTTTTCAAGTGGGCTGTCGACTAAGAAACGAGTCGAGAGTCTGATTGAGTCCTGATTCCATCGTATTTTGTGTAAAAACCGAAGAAAATTCGAAAACAGATGAAAAAGTGTTGAAATCCTTCATAACTGAGTTGAAAAGTGTGAAAATCCTTTAGATTTGTACCAATCTCGATTAAATGGTGCTCCACAACAGTTTGCCTAAGAAAAACGAGTGGAATCCACCTTCAGGAGGTCCAAATCAGATGATTTCGAGAAAAAGTTAGTGTATGTGTGTGATTCTGATGAAGAAGATGGAGTAGAAGTGATTAGAGATGAAGATTAACAAAGATTTGAGTGAAAAAACTTACAAAAGTGCCTTGAATCACGTTTGAGACTTTAGGAGCAGATGGGGTGTCAAAGTCTCGAAATGAGTGTGTACGGCGGGTATTTATAGAGAGAGAGTGAGGGTTAAGTCGGTTGCGCGAGAAGGCAGCGTTCGAATGGCCCATCCGGTCGGATGGTCATCCGGACGGATGGTCATCCGGGCGGATGTCCATTCGGACGGAAGGCCTTTCGAACGAACGTGTTTTCGCGAGTTAGTTTTCCAACTTTGGTTCGTTTGTTAAGCACTGTGTTGAGTTTAATCGAGTTGTGAGTAAGCGTTTGAGCGTATAAGCGTTGCGTTGATAACCACATAACATTCAACAAGTAATCACACAAATAACACACATAACATAAGTAAATTCGCGTTTCGAGTTTGCGTTACGATAGCGTTTAGTCCAAATAAGCGATGTAAGATGCGATAAAAATGCGTTTAAGTAGTAAGCGTTGTAATAAGCATTTTAAATACGATAACTGGGATAGGCGTTGTAGTATGTGTTTAAAAATGCGTTTAAAATATAATTTAACCCATCTCATAAATCGAATCCCAAGAGTACAAGCGTTTAAGAAAAGAATGACAGCGATAGGCAAAGATCTGAAATATCGGGTTGTTACACTAACATCCAAAGTTACAAATGAACAAGACCCAACACACATATTTATAGGTACTCTAGGTCCGCAAATAACCAAACACAGACCAGCATATTCACGGATGGACCATTTGGTGTGTAACAACCCGCTTTTTGGGAAGTCAAAGTCAAAGTCAAGATTGAAGTCAAAGGAAGAAAATATTGCTAATTGCGATCTGTCACTCCTTGCTTAATTATTGATTTGACTTCTTTTACTATAATCGAATCTTTATTTTATTTGCTTTAGTTGTATTATGTGGAGTACTTGCTAATAATCGAGGTTTAATCGCATATTAATCACTAACCGACTTATCGCTACCGCAATCGCAACTCGAATTACGCGTTCTGGATATTGTTTTACGTGTGTGTGCCTATTATGTGTTATTTGTGCATGTTAAGTTTATGTTGAGGTGGTTAATCGCAATCGAAATTCTATCGCATCGCAATCGAATCGCAATTGCTAAATGCAAGTTATTTATAGTGATTGTATGTTAGATATAGTAGTTAGGATTAATGGGTAATAATATCACATCGCCCACTTGAATCGCATCGCAACGCACTACACGCGAAACGAAACGACAAAACTCAGCGCACCGGACACTTGGATCGAGTGGCCACCCGACCGAGTGGTTGACGTGATTGTCGTGGGTCACGCAAATTTAATCCCAAAAACAACTATATAGATAGTGGCAAGTGGGTATCGAACACAGGGAGTTTGTGGAATATGTGTTATCTCAATGTATGTCTAACTAACTAGAATAATCTAAATTGCACGAAAAGAAAATTTCAATGTTTTGGCGATTGGATTTAATTACTAGATTAAACTAAATTAGAATACAAATCAAAAGTAAGTTTTGTAACAGGATAAGAGGGTAGTAATCATCCCGAGTTTCAGGTTTTAAGTGACAATCAAGGTTTATGTTCAACTGGAAAGAACTACATAGACATAGCTCATGCAAGATCAATTATTTGTGATGAAAGGGAACTAAGTACTCGGATTCCTAGAACGCGAGGTTGTTACCCGATGACCAATTAACATATATCCAACCCTAATCCCTCCCATGATATCTCGATTGCCAACGGCACCAAGAACGTATGGTTTAGAACTATGATCAAACATACATCAACAATTTACAAACACCCAATCAAGCACCATAATAAACTAACAACACATGCACAGTTTAATATTCCAGAAATTCAAGAACAAAACATAATTGTCACAAGTAAACCTTACATTCGAGATGATCACCAAGCAAACCTAGCCGCTCATAATGTGGTGAATCATCATCACAATCAAACCTTTGTTTATTGGAATCAAAAACAAAGTCTCATGTTTTGAACACTCAAGAACACCAAAGGAGAGCCAAGAATCGCCCCCCAATCTTCTCTAACCGACCATGATGAGAATAAAATGAAAAGACACAATAAAACTGATTTAATGAGCGGTTACGGATTTAATCGCAGCTCCCACCGTAATTTACGGCTCCACCGTAAATTACGGTTGACTTCATATGTTTTACGGTGGATCTTGACTGATTTACGGTGATGTAATGTTGACTTGTGTGCCTCCAAACCGTCCAATCCTTCACATGATGTTTCTGCCTCTTGCATGCGTGTGTTTTATCAAACCCAAGACACCCACGTGATGTTCAAGTATGATGTGCCGCTACATGTTGATGATTACTATGTTTCCTCCACGTGATGTTCTGTTGATGCTGCTTGTTTCCTTTCGAAGCCCAAGATAGCGAGCCCACACCCCTTATTCGATGTGCTCTTCACAAAAGTCCAAAAGGTGCCGCCCATGTGTTGTGTGATGTTGATAATTAACTGCTGCCAATCTTCACATGTGTCTTGTATTCATATTAATCACAACCGCCCCCAAAAGTCTAGCCCATGTGCCTCTATTGCCGCCCATGTTCAGCCCACCAAAGAGAAGTCCATGTGCCATATGCAGCCCACTAATAATGATTTGATGATTAAAAAAAAAAACAAAGCCACGTGATGTCTTTGACTGCTCCAATCCAAAAGATGTTTTGTATAATGTTGACTGGCCTCCTCTCTCTTTTGTCTTTATTCGATGTGATCTTCAAAGAAATTAACAAATCCCCTCAAATACACAAAGTCTGCACGTGCCACCAAGTCTTGTATGATGTTGATGATGTGATGGTGACTCCAAAGTCCAACCTCTCAAGTGCATGTATTAGGATTTTAATAAAAAAAAACCTTTTTAACATCCTTGACAATTAAAGCATTTGCTGCCAAACTTCCTTAAGAGTAGCCTACGGTTCCAATTTAACCAAATTAAGCGATTTACCTGTAAAACATACGAACACTCGTAGTTACTAAGTTCAAGCAAATAACCAAGTAAAGCATGGAATTTTAATCTTTTTAAACCACTTAAGGGTTGTCCAACGGACCACCCGTCAGTGGTCATCCGATCGAATTGCCACCCGATCGGACAACCATCCGATCGGTGACCTCACTCGACACCTTTACACTTTCCTTTTTGGGAAACCCTATAAATACCCCTCTGTCACATCATTTGTGATGTGACAGCTCCTCACTCGGACCAGCCACACCCAAGCCCTCATTTCTCTCGATTCCTCGCGATTCTTGTATGTTTTCAACCTAAATCTTGTACTTCTATGATCTACACACACATCTTCACCTTTTTCACCTTTGAACTTTTCAACCTAGATTCCGATCGGATTGCACTTGGTCCCATACTTCAACTTTTCATTTAAACTTTCAAAGGTTCTGAATGTTGAACGGGTTACCGCCCGATCGGATTGCCATCTGACCGAGCGACTATCCGATCGTGTGACATTTGAATCTTTGGTACTTAAACAATTTTTAACATATTCAATGCCATGGATTGCCGTTCGATTGGATTGGTATCCGATCGAGTGACCGTCCTACAGTGAACTTGTTCTCAACTGAGAAGCCTCGCCAACCGGATCGCCGTCCGATCGAACCACCGTTCGACCGGCCGACCTGAAAGGTAGAGAAACTTCTCTATTTTCAAAATGCTGCAACGAAAACTTCAAAGGTCAAACCATCATACACAAACACATCTTCACCAAGCAAGGTGTCAATCCAATCGAATGGCCATCCGATCGGATGACCATCCGAACGGATTGACATCCGATCGAGTGGCCATCCAATCGGATTGCCATCCGATCGTGTCACCATTCAACACTTGGTCAATCTCACTGTTTTACGCACCAACCTTCGCTTATGCTATCGTTAACTGTTCAGGCTGATCTCACTCTAGCGCTCCCTTCAATCCATTAATTCCATCGCTGTGAGTATACTCGATCCCCTTTTTGCTTTAAGCACATTTGGGTGTTACATACCTTACTTATGCTAAATCACAATCGACACACAACGCAAACACTATTTATACGCTAACCTCTATCGCATGTTATACGTGACTCTATGAATGCCTGTTTGTTATGTTTACATATTAATTACTGTCTACCTGCCTTAGCAACGATAGTACTATCGTTTGGACTCAGCACCTGTTCACTCAGGGTTTGTTAAGGACAACTACTTCACGTGTTTACGGTGGTGAACATGTGTTGTGAACTTGCATCACGCAGTCAACCCGCAATCATTGGTATTGATAGGGTCTTTGTCGATAACTTACATGCTTCACATTATACGTGGTACATGCTGGTTATGCGTAAACGATTTCGAACTCTATTATGCTATATCAAACTTGTATGCGCACCTTTACACTATGTGTGTTGACCTCTATTTTAACGTATGTGACAGGTGCTTAGGATGCTGTGCCTTATCTGCTTGTGTGGAAATCAAGTAGGATGGGGTCTAGAAACAAAGACAATTTATTTATTTGAATCTGAGTTGTCGGAACATGTTTTGTTTTAAGAATATCGATGTCTGTAATAATTAAATTACTTAATGGGTTATGGTATGGGACATAATATTAACTATTTGCTAATTTAGTCATTATGGAATTTCTCTTGACAATCTGTTTCGCTCAGTGCCATGCCCTGATGTTTCCGTCATCGGTTGGGGTGTGACATATTGGTATCAGAGCCATAACTATAGGGAATTAGGCAAGACTCGACCTAGTCCGGGTCGATGTCTTAGAAATGACCTAGTCTATAGTCTAAGTACCTACAGACCAACTTGTGCATACCCAATAGGGGTTTGTATGAGCTTACCCGCTATTTCTCGATTGAACTCGCTATGCACTACACACTTGCGCGAACATCGCATACTACTGTTCCGCTCTAGATCAGTTTTTCCTAAGGCTGATTACACACACAAACGAATGATATGGTTAAGATAAGGTGTGAAAACCGCAAACTCTCGACCAAATTACTCGTTCGAATTGCTATTTTTACTATAAACAAGAGAAATTGCGTTGAAAAAGGAGTGAAATCCATACTTCGACGCAACTTTCTCCCCTCTACCTCATCAAATCAGGAAACACAGTCGTTAAGCTAGGGTTAATCAAAATTGAGTTTGAGTCATGTGACGATGTCTGTTGCAGATAATGTCATCAACTGGATCACTCCACTCCCGAGCTGCTAGACGCAAGCATGCCGATAAGCGACTCGCTTCTCTCGTCGCGAGTCAAGTCGTTAAAGTGATTCCACAGATCGTCAGTGAGCTGAACGAGAATATGAGCAAGTCCTCGGACGAGTCCAGGACCGATTCTCCTAGAGCCGCTTTTAGCTTCAAGTAGTTCAAAGCCTGCGGACGGAAAGAGTTTACTGGCGAAGATGGTCCCACGACCATGTTTCAATGGTTTGATTCTATCGAAGTCAACCTGCGCCAGAGTGGCTGTCCTGATAATCTCCGTACTCTCAACGCTACTGGCGTCTTCCAATCCCAAGCTCTAGATTGGTGGACGGCTGAGAGAAACAAATGCGGAACTGATGCAGCTTACGGATTAACGTGGGATGAGTTGAAGAACGTTATGATGCAAGAGTTCTGCCCTCCCCACGAGTGCCAGAAGCTGGAGGACGAGTTCTGGCATATCAAGCAGAAGGATGGTGACAACGCTGGTTTAACTGCTCGCTTCAAACAGTTGAGTATTATCTGTCCAGGCCAAGTGACTACGCCCGAAATCGCCATCAAGAAGTATATCCGTGCTCTTCCGGATTGCGTGGCTGATTTCGTTCATGCTGCAAAGATGAAAACTATTGCGGAAACCTTCTTACTCGCTGTTGAGATCAACAACAAGCGAGTCAAGTCTGGTTACTTTGATAAAGCTGCCAAGAGCCTACATCAAGCTACAACTGCCTCACCCGCTGAAACCACCACCGCACCTCAGTCATCCAAGCTCTCGAGACGCAAGAGAAAGAACAACAGCAGCTCCAGCAACAAGAACTGTGCGATCACTGTTGCCTCGCTTCAAACCGTGCCAACCCAACCGCAACCGCAACACCGCCAAGTAGCGGCGCCGGTGGCCAATGCACAGTAGGCAAAGCATGCATACACTGGACCACACCCCCTCTGCCCTACTTGTACTTATCATCACCCGACTGGTATCGAGTGCAGATTCTGTGTTCACTGCAACATGTACGGCCACTTCACCGCAAACTGTCGTGCAGGTCCACGTTAAGCTCAAGCTCTAACTCAAGGTCAAGCTCTTGCTCAACAAGCTCTACTCACTGCTCCTCAAGGCCATCAAGCGGCTCCTGCACCCGCGGTCAATGCTTGAGCTTGCTTTGCGTGTGGTGATCCCAACCACTTCGCAAACGTGTGCCCCAACAGGGTAGTGAAACAAGAGCCCCAGCAACAGCCAGCACAACAGCAACAGCAGCAGCAGCAAGCAGCCCATGGGCGCGTCTTCAACATTAACGCCCGCCAGGCTCAGGCAGACAACAATGTTGTGAATGGTACGTTTCTCATAAATGGTATATATACTTCGTGTTTGTTTGATACTGGAGCCGATAACTGTTTTGTGTCGCTTGAATTCGAAAAGCTCCTTAATCGTAAGCTCGCCCATCTTCCCTCGACGTTCGATGTTGAAGTTGCCACTGGAAGAACTGTCACCGTCAGTTCTGTTTTACGTGACTGTACCCTAAATCTCAATGGTCATGTTTCCCGATTAATCTCATCCCAATGCAACTCGGTAGCTTTAATGTCATAGTAGGTACGGATTTCCTTCGGGAAAATCATGCTGAAATTGTTTGCTTCGATAAGATGATTCGTTTTTCCCTCGCAAATGGTGATCAATTGTGTGTTTATGGCGAAGTCACACCGAAGAAGTTACAACTCATGTCATGTGTCCAGGCTGGCAAGTATCTCTGCAAGGAATACCAAGCTTTCCTGGCACATATCGTAGTAGCGGAGGAAAAGGAAGTTAAGACAGTAGACAAGGTCCCCGTTGTTTGTGATTTTCCTTACGTTTTTCCTGAGGATTTACCCAGATTACCTCCCACTCGTGATATTGACTTCCGAATCGACCTCATCCCTGGGGCAAATCCTGTTGCAAAAGCGCCTTATCGTCTCGCTCCTTCCGAAATGCGCAAACTCTCGAGTCAGCTCCAGGAACTACTGGATAAAGGCTTTATTCGCCCTAGCACCTCTCCATGGGGCGCGCCTGTCCTTTTTGTCAAAAAGAAGAATGGATCGTTCCAGATGTGCATCGACTACAGGGAGTTGAATAAGATTACTATCAAGAACCGCTATCCCTTGCCTCGAATCGATGATTTGTTTGACCAACTACAAGGTGCTACGTGTTTCTCGAAGAACGATCTACGTTCAGGCTATCACCAATTACGTATCCAAGAGGAAGATATCCCCAAAACCACTTTTCGAACCCGCTATGGTCACTACGAGTTCGTTGTCATGCCTTTTGGTTTGACCAACGCTCCCGCAGTCTTCATGGACCTCATGAATCGAGTGTGTAAGCCCTTCCTTGACCGTTTTGTCATCGTATTCATCGACGATATCCTGATCTATTCGAAATCAAAAGCCGAACACTCGCAACACCTATGTTTGGTTCTTAAGTTGCTCCAAGGAAACCGTCTCTATGCCAAATTCTCCAAGTGTGAATTCTGGCTGGAGGAGGTCCAATTCTTGGGTCACATTGTCAATAGTCAAGGCATTCACGTCGATCCTGTGAAGATTGAAGCAGTTAAGAGCTGGGTTACTCCCAAGAACCCGTCTGAAGTCCGCTCTTTTCTCGGACTGGCAGGTTATTATCGCTGTTTTATCGAAGGCTTCTCTACGATCGCTGTACCGCTTACCTCTCTTACGCATAAAGACAAACCTTTCATTTTGGGGAACTAAACAAGAGGAGTCTTTCCAAACTCTTGAGGCTATGCTTTGCAATGCTCCCGTGCTTTCACTTCCCAACGGAAATGACGATTTCGTAGTCTACTGCGATGCCTCTAACCTCGGTCTTGGTTGTGTTCTCATGCAACGAGACAAGGTTATCCCGTATGCCTCTCGACAGCTCAAGATCCACGAGAAGAACTACACCACACACGACCTCGAGCTTGGCGCAGTTGTTTTTGCGTTAAAGATTTGGCGACACTACATTTACGGTACTAAGTGTACGATCTTCACCGATCATTGGAGCCTACAACACATCTTTGACCAGAAAGAACTAAATATGCGTCAACGCCGGTGGGTGGAACTCCTCAACGACTACGGCTGTGAGATCCGTTACCATCCAGGCAAGACAAACGTCATCGCCGATGCTCTCAGTCGGCGAAGCTATCTACATAGCGCTTATAACGTTCAAACCCAACACAATCTCGAAACCCTGATACGCGAAGCCCAACATGCTTGTTTTACCGAACGAACTTTGAAGAAAGAAAGGATTCTAAACGATGGCGCCCAACTGGAGAACAATCAAATGGTATTTTTTATTTTCTAGACCGAATTTGGATTCCCAAGCGTACTAATTTATGACAACTTCTGATGGACGAAGCCCACAAATATCGATATTCCATTCATCCCGGTGCCGATAAGATGTACCAGGACATGCGCTACAAGTACTGGTGGCCGGGCATGAAAAAGGATATCGCCATCTATGTTTCGAAGTGCCTGACTTGTTCCAAGGTCAAGGCCGAATAGCAAAGACCCTCTGGCTTGCTCGTTCAACCTGAGATCCATGTGTGGAAATGGGAGAGCATAGCTATGGACTTCATAACGAAACTTCCGCGTACGCCATCAGGTCACGACAGCATTTGGGTTGTCGTTGACCGTTTGACCAAATCCGCTCACTTTTTACCGATACGGGAAGACTATAAGGGAGAACGATTACCCCGAATCTACACCAATGAGGTCATTTGTCGACATGGGATGCCTCGTGTCATCTCTGACCGCGATGGTCGATTTACCTCGCGTCTTTGGGAAACGTTTCAATCTGCTCTCGGTACTACTCTTAATCTAAGTATCGCTTTCCATCCCCAGACCGACGGTCAGACTGAACACACGATTCGCACCCTTGAAGACATGCCTCGTTCGTGTGTCATAGATTTCGGTGGTAATTGGGACACGCACTTACCTTTAGTCGAATTCTCGTACAATAACAGTTATCACTCTAGCATCCAAATGGCACCATTTGAGGCATTATACGGAAGAAAATGTCGATCGCCTATTGTATGGCACGAGATCGGAGACGCGCAAATTACCGGTCCCGAGCTGTTGTAAGAAACGACTGACAAAATCCTCCAAATTCAAGACAATCTACTGAAAGCTCAGAGCCGACAGAAATGTTACGCCGATAGACGCCGCAAGCCCCTTGAATTTGACGTTGGCGATCACGTACTCCTAAAGGTTGCACCTTGGAAAAGGGTGATCAGATTCGGCAAGAAAGGAAAGCTCGCGCCTCGATATGTTGGACCCTTTAAGATTCTGGAAAGGATTGACAAAGTGGCCTGCAGACTCAAAATACCAGAGGAACTGAGTAATGTCCACCCGACTTTCCACATTTCGAACCTCAGAAAGTGTCTAGCCGACCAGGAATTACATGTCCCTCTCAAGGATTTACAAGTGGACGAAACATTACACTTCGTGGAAAAGCCTATCGAGATCATGGGACGAGAAACCAAGGTACTCAGACGCTCACGCATTCCCATTATGAAGGTTTTCTGGGAAGGCAAACGCGGCACCGAGTTTACCTGGGAACTCGAAAGTGATATGAAGGCGAAGTACCCGTAACTGTTTGTTACGCCTACTTCTTAAATTTCGGGATGAAATTTCCTAAAGTAGGGGAGGCTGTAACAACTCGCTTTTTGGGAAGTCAAAGTCAAAGTCAAGATTGAAGTCAAAGGAAGAAAAGATTGCTAATTGCGATCTGTCACTCCTTGCTTAATTATTGATTTGACTTCTTTGACTATAATCGAATCTTTATTTTATTTGCTTTAGTTCTATTATGTGGAGTACTTACTAATAATCGAGGTTTAATCGCATATTAATCACTAACTGACTTATCGCTACCGCAATCGCAACTCGAATTACGCGTTCTAGATATTGTTTTATGCCGCAACCCCCGATCCCTAATCCCCGGGAATTGGCGGCCGCGAGCCAGTTTCGGTGGTATCTCGTATTGTCTAATTTGGCAGCGGAAATTTTCATCAGGACCGTAGTTAGGAAACATTGATCAGAGTAAAATACCACATTTTCATAACATTAAACAAATGGGATAAACCCAAGTTCATAGTACACATGTTTTCATAGGAATAAATCCTATTTTATTAATAAAAACATCTATTTTATTTTAGGTAACTTTATTGCCACTTTTCCAAGCCTTCAGTGTTGTCCAGCTGGCTTCTATTTGGCTTTCACATTTTGTTACCTGAAACGCATTTTAAAAACATTTGTCAGTGGGAAATACTGGTGAGTGAATCCCAGTTTAATCAAGTTTAAATAAAATCCCATTGTACAGTATTGAGGGCGATCCCGCAATTATATTTGTTTCCGAGACATCACAATTAACATCCATGGTACTGTCGAACCCGACTTGTGGAAATGTTACTCCTTGACCAGGTGGTAACAAATTTTGTATACAAAACCCCAACATACTCATCATAATTGTATTCTTACAAATACTCAATCACTTTTTAATATATAATTAATTAAATGAGGTTTTGTAAAAAAGCGGATCAACTCACATTGCTGTCTTAGATTTTTCCGTAAGGGTTTCCTGAGAATTATCTATAATTTACACAAATGTACACGTGTTAGTATAATAACCCGTTTTAACATTAGTAATACCCTCCCCGAGACGGCATTCCAACGACTACGTCGGGCAGAACCACGACAGCCGTTACGGAACCCTAGATCAATCGGGCAGCGTATCTAATACGTATCCAGGGGTTATAATACTTACAACGGAGCAGAGCTTCGCTATTTAGGGGGGTATAATACCCGACTAAAACTTCCACTACTTCAGAATTCGTTTAAGAAAGAAAGAAATGAACGACGGAAAATGAAAACCCGATGCTTTCTTATATAGGGTCTGATCTCGGTCCTCTCGCGGCCCGCGTAACACAAGGCAAGGCCTTACGCGGGCCGCGTTGACTCCAGGTCAACGTGTAGCTTGTCCGGGTCACTATCTAGCCTCGCCGGGTGTTGGGCCACGTGGCCGCACCGGGCTGCGCCACCCTTTAAGTTCACGCGGCCCGCGTGAAGGTTGGGGTGGGTCTTACGCGGCCCGCGTCAACTTAAATTTCAGATTTTTAATTATTTTTTTAATACTATTTAATGTATTTGGGGCCCGTTTTCACGTATGGGGTGTATTTTGGGGCATATTGGGACATTTTAAAATATACTAGGGTGTCGGAAATATTTATGAGGGTGTCGGTTTATTGAGGATTGTTACATCCTCCCCACCTTGTTTTAGAGCTCGTCCTCGAGATCTACTGGAACAAGTGCGGATATTTCCGTTGCATTTCAGAATCAAGCTCCCATGTGTACTCAGGTCCTCTTTTGGAGTCCCACTTCACCTTGACCAGAACTAGTCTCTTATGCTTGAGGTTCTTGATTTTCCTGTCTTCAATTTGTAGAGGCTTTTCTACAAACTTGAGTTGTTCATTTACCTCTATATCCTTAAGAGGTACCATTAACGATTCATCTGCTAAGCATTTCTTGAGATTTGATACATGAAATACATCATGTATTCCTGCCATTTCCTCTGGCAGTTGTAGTTGATAGGCTACAGGTCCTATTTTTCTAATAATCTCAAAAGGTCTAATATACCTGGGACTTAGCTTTCATCTTTTGATGAATCTTACTACTCCTTTCCAAGGAGAGACTTTCAACAATACTTTATCTCCTACTTGAAATTCCAATGGTTTGCGTCGGTTATCAGCATAACTCTTCTGTCGATTAGGTGCTGCTTTTAGTCGTTCCTTGACTTGAATAATCTTGTCGGTGGTTTCTTGCACTATCTCAGGTCCAAATAGTTGCTTTTCCCCAATTTCTGCCCAACAGACTGGGGTTCGGCACTTTCGTCCATAAAGTGCTTCGAATGGTGCAACATTGATACTTGTGTGATAACTATTATTATAAGAAAATTCTATTAAAGGTAAGTGATCGTCCCAATTACCTCCGAAATTAATTACACAAGCTCTAAGCATGTCTTCCTTTGTCTGGATTGTCCTTTCGCTTTGTCCGTCCGTTTAAGGATGATAAGTTGTGCTCAGATTTAACTTGGTTCCCATTGCCTTTTGGAAACTTGACAAAAAATGAGTGGTAAATCGGCTATCCCTATCAGAAACGATTGATAAAGGAATTCCATGTAAAGAAAAAATTTCATTTACATACAATTTAGCTAGCTGTTCCATACTGAAAGTTTCTTTCATTGGTAGGAAATGAGCTGACTTGGTTAGCCTATCTACAATCACCCAGATTGTATCATTACCTTTCTTCGTTTTGGGTAATTTAGTAACAAAATCCATTGTTATTAATTCCCATTTCCACACTGGCATGTCTAGTTACTGTAACAAACCTGAGGGTTTCTGATGTTCAGCTTTAACTTGTGAACAAGTTAAACATTTAGAAACATAGGCTGCTATATCCTTTTTCATGCCTATCCACCAGAAATTTTTCCTTAAATCCTGGTACATTTTATCACTTCCTGGATGCATCGTATACTTAGACTTATGGGCTTCTTCTAATATACGATGACGTAGGTTTCCTAATTTAGGTATCCACATTCTCATTTTATGGAATCTCTAAATTCCATCTGTTCCTTGTTCTAATTCCTTAACCATACCTTTTAGTTTTTCAGCATCATCCTTGATTGCTGATTCTTGTGCTTTTCTGATTTGATCATTTAAATCTACTTTTAGATTTAATTTAAGAAAACGTACCCTTTTTGGCTTTTCATGATACTTTCGACTTAAAGCATCTGGCACTACATTTGCCTTTCTTTCATGATACTGGATATCACAATCATAATCACTAAGCATCTCCATCCAGCATCTTTGTCTCATATTCAATTCCTTTTGCCCAAAAACATACCTTAAACTCTTATGATCAGTGAATATGGTAAACTTACTACCATAAAGGTAATGTCTCCAAATCTTAAGGGCAAAAATTATAGCTCCTAATTCCAAGTCATGGGTTGAATAATTCTCTTCATGATTCTTAAGTTTTCTAGATGCATAAGCTATAACCTTTTGGCGTTGCATTAACAAACATCCATAACCTAATTTAGAAGCGTCACAATAGACTACAAAGTCTTCAGTTCCTTCTGGTAACGCTAATATGGGTGTATGGGTTAATTTATGCTTAAGAATTCTAAATGCTTCTTCTTGTTTTGGTCCCCATTCAAACTTAATGGATTTACAGGTTAACCTAGTTAAAGGAATGGCTATTATAGAGAAATATCGAATAAATCTTCTATAATAACCGGCCAATCCTAAGAAACTTATAACCTCAGTTGGTGACTCAGGGGTCTTCCATTTGATAATCGCCTCGATCTTTGTTGGATCCACATGAATTCCTTCATGGTTCATTAAGTGTCCAAGAAATTGTACTTGTTCTAGCCAAAATTCACACTTTGAAAACTTAGCATAAAGCTTTTCCTTTCTTAATAAACTTAGAAGTGCGTGCAAATGCTTTGCATGTTCCTCTTTACTCTTAGAGTAAATTAGAATATCATCTATGAAAACAATTATGAATTTATCCAAATATGGCTTACATATTCGATTTATCATGTCCATAAATGCAGCTGGGGCATTGGTTAAACCAAATGGAATGACAGTAAATTCATAATGGCCATACCTTGTTCTGAATGCGGTCTTAGGAATGTCCTCTTCCTGTACCTTTAATTGATGATATCCTGACCTTAAATCGATTTTAGAGAAAAATCGAGCTCCTTGCAGTTGGTCGAACATATCATCGATTCTTGGTAATGGGTATCGATTCTTAATCGTGACTTTGTTCAATTCACGGTAGTCAATGCACATACGCATCGATCCGTCCTTCTTTTTAAAGAATAAAATCGGTGCTCCCCAAGGCGATGAACTTGGTTGTATGAATCCTTTTTCCAACAATTCATCTAATTGTTTCTTCAGTTCCTGCATTTCTGTGGGTGCCAATCGGTAGGGTGCTTTGGCAATCGGTGTTGTTCCTGGTAACAGATGGATTCTGAATTCAACTTCTCTGTCTGGCGGTAGTCCTGGTAATTCTTCTGGAAATACACCTGAAAATTGAGAGACTACTGGAATGTCTTTTAGTTCTTTTCCTTTAGTGTTAGTAATTATAGAAATCAAATACACTATAGAACCTTTTCTTATATAGCTTGTAGTTTTCATCACGAAGATGAATTTTGTGGATCTAGAGGGTTTATCTCCTTTAATTGTAATCTTTTCATCCTTTGGTGAATTTACTTGGATTGACTTTTGATCACATAAAATACTGGTTCTATTGGCTATTAACCAATCCATTCCTAAAACGACATCAAATCCTGCCAGATTCATGGGATAAAGGTTTGCCATAAACTTTTGATTTAAAATTTCTATTCTTGCTCCCTGCAAGATTTCAGAAATCCTAACAGTTTCTCCATTAGCTGTCTCTACGAAACATTCTTGTGGTAGTTTAGTTAATGACTGATTTAGAAGTTTGCAAAATGAAGTATTAATAAAACTTTGGTTCGCACCAGAGTCAAATAATACTTTAGCAAATACATCATTAACTAAAAACGTACCAGCTATCACATCTGGAATCATCTTGGCTTCATCTACAGTCAGAACAAATGCTCTAGCATTTTTAGTGTTCCTGTTGTTCACAGCTGGAGCCAATTTTGGGCAGTTTGTCCTGATATGACATTTCTCCCCACAGTTGAAGCACAGTCCATTACTGGATTTTCTTCTGCAATCCTCTTCTTTGTGTCCTGGCATCTTGCAGAAATTGCAAAGAGTGGAGCATTTTCCTGAATGTTTTTTCTTGCAGACCTTGCAGAAAGGTGCAGATGTAGAACCCATATTCCTACGATTGTAATTCCCAGAACAGAATTCTTGAGTAAGCCTTTGGGTTAGGTTTCTCCTCTGGTCTTCTTCCCTAGTACGGAGTAGCTCATCTGTCAAGGTATTAGCTAGTTCTACAGCTTCTTCTATAGTTTGAGGTCTAGCTGCCTTGACTACGTGTCTAATCTCTCCAATTAATCCTCAGATGTAACGGGAGATTAATACTGGTTCAGGTGATGCAAGGGTTGGTACTATTCTAGCATATTCAAAGAATGTGGTAGTATAACCCTTACTATCTACCCCGGTCATTCTTAAGTTTAGGAACTTACTAGCTATCTGTTCCTTTTCATTAGGAGGGCATAATTTCCTTTCTACCGTATTTTTAAATTCTTCCCATTCCATGTTGTATACCCTATCACTTCCTCTTGACTGAAGGATAGTGTTCCACCATTCTAAGGCTGAGTTCTTAAACAGATTAGAAGCAAACATTATTTTGTCTTCTTCAGCACACTTGCTTATTTTTAAAACAGCCTCAGTCTTTTCTATCCAACGTAGAGCTGCAATGGGTCCTTCATTGCCCGAGAATTCTATTGGTTTGCAAGACCAGAATTCCTTGTAAGAACAACCATAAGGCATGGTTCTTCTTCTTTTGGGAATGGGCATTTGAAGTATTGGTCCATTTTTCACGCTGTGTTCTGGTTCGATCGGTCGCTTACTGATGTGCACAAAATGCAACATATAAATTACATAAATTGTGGCATAAAACTAACCCTTTTTTAGTACTAATGTTGGAAAAAGTGTGTTTTTGTCTTCCTTTTGTATTTTCAGGATTAAATGAGCTCAAATTAACAAAAGTGTTGGTGCATTTAGTGTCTGTTAACTTCGTCTTAATCGAGTCTTATGTCTAGATAGGATGAACGAGCACACAACAGGGTTAGAATTTAGGGTTTTATGTGTTAAAGTGTGTTATTTCGCTTGAAAGTGACATGGAACAGTTCAAGCGAAATCAACTTATGTTATTTCGCTTGAAACGAGATGTTGCATGTTCAAGCGAAATCAGATTAGTATATATATGTGTGTGCTGGTTTCATTTGGAGCGAAATCAGGTCATGTTCTCTGAGCCGAGGTGCTGTCCGTTTGTCATTTGAACGTGTAAAAAGCTCAGGATTGATCAATAAAAGGATAATTAGAAAGGAACAAGCCGTGTTGACATCTTTTACATTGATTCCGCCTTTGTACTTGATGATGAACTGCTCATACTGACTATTTAGGGTCACTGAACGATCCAACAAGTGGTATCAGAACGCAGGACGAGGAGTTCATACCAATTCAGCTTGATTTTACTGGATTCTCACTCTTCTACTCATTCTTTTCTGATTTGAACGAGATTTTACGGTTGAAATGGCCTGAAACTCACATATATCAAGCGAAACATACTGTTAACTAATCCTTGAAAGTTTTGGACTGTAATTCGACTTAAATCTGATAAAAACTTGTTATTTCGCTTGAAAATCTCTTCGAACTAGCTGACATCATCCTTATTTCGCTTGAAACAATTGTCTGATTTCGCTTGAAAATCAGATTTCGCTTGAAAGTTTACGCGAAATAAGAGATTTCGCTTGAAACAATTGTCTGATTTCGCTTGAATTGCTATTTCGCTTGAAAAGCAATTTTGCTTGTAAAGCTGATTTCGCTTGAAGCTATTTCGCTTCAACTGATTTCGCTTGAAATTGCTGTTTTTCAAAATCAAAAATTTTCTAAGTGTTTGTTGATCATTTCAGGTACATGAAGATGGATGATTTCAATCCTTTCTGTGATGTGTTTGCTTTTACCGGTGGTTCGGGAGATGGCACATTAAACAATACGAATGAGACTACAACAACACTGAGTGCAAAGAAAATTCTCAATGATGCTATGAGTGTAGACAGTGCGTATGGAACATACAACAAGCCGCCCAAGCTGATGGCGATTGAAGATTACAACAGGTGGGCTACAAGATTTGAGGAATGGCTTAAGGCGTTTGCTTATCAGAGTTGAAGAAGTCTGAAAAATGGCTTTGATTGGGAAGAGATGATTATGAGAACTTGGAAGATAATCAAATTGAAAGATATGTTTCTGAACAAAAGTGTATTGCTCTGCTTCACCAATCTGTTCGAGATGATATAATCGCACTGATCGAATACGAAGATTCGAGAGATCTCTGGAAAAAATTAAAAATAAAATGTATTGGTAGTGCTGAAATAGTTAAGAACAAAAAGAAACTGTTACGAAAAGAGTTTGATTTGTTTGGTTGTTTAAAGAACGAGTCAGTTTCCAAGATGATTGAGAGATTTGGGCATCTGAAGATGGAGCTTGCTAGACATGATATCATTTACACTCAAGAAGAGCTGGCAGACAAGTTGTTTGACGCACTTCTGAATGAAAAAGACTGGCAATATTTTGCATTGATGCTGAAGAATACGATAAAGCCTGCTGATTTGAAAGTGGATCTGCTTATTGAAAGATTGGAGTGATGTTTTGCCTGAGGAAGACGCAGTTGGTTATGCTTTTACAACTTTTACAACAGCAAAGATTGTTCCGTTTAAAGATAAAAGATCTGAAGAAGTGAAGTATGTGAACAGGAGGGAAACAGCTCATTTCATGAAAAGCAAAATCTATCATATATACAAAGAAGCTAAACAGGCGAAAAGATGGGATCCCGATAGAGAATGTTATCTTGACCCTAATGGTAACATAGTTGTGGATCCAGATACTGTTGATCTTGATGTTCTCACCAAGCAAGTTGCTGATGAAGAAGAAGCCAGACAGAGAGAATGGTGGGAAGGAGGAGAAGTTGTTGAGAAAGAAAAAGAAAAAGAGACAACAAAATAACCAGAGCCAAAGAAGATTGATGATGGAGTTATTGATACGTCACAAGAACTCACCGCTGAAAACTTGAAGAAGATGGCTGACAAAGTTCTAGCTGCAAAAGAACTAGAGGTAGTTTCTGGTTCTGGAACTGAGTCCAAAGATAAGGTCAGTACAAATGATACACATGTGTCAGGTAAGAATGGTAAATCTGAGAACAACTGCAAAAATTGCATGAAAGAGTGCAAAGTTTGTAGTACAATTGCTTACCTTAGTGGTAAGAAGGTTGAAGAACTGACTGGTAGAGTCAGAAGTGTTGAAGATCAAATCTTAAACCGGGATAAATTGTTGAAAGCTTCGAACGACAAATTAAAAGAATTAACTGAGAAAATCGAAAAAGATAAAAATGACGTAGAAAGAATTAGGAAAGAAAATGAAAAATTGATTCTTGAAAATCGTCAAATTTCAGAAAATTTTGAGAAGCTAAAACGAACGGTTAAAGATTGTGATGAAAGAAATGGTAAGACAGACAAGGAAAATCTTCAACTGACCGGTGTTCTTAGAGTGAAAGAAGAGTTAATCAATCAGCAACTGGATGAAATTGCTAAGTTGAAGCTTCAATTTCAAGAAGCCAAAATTGAAAATGAACGCATCCAGTTGAAATTGAACAGTTACAACTCTGCAAGCTTTGTTTTACAACACATTGTTCCTAAACCCATCGGGAAAAACAAAGCAGGCGAAGATGTTTTCTCGGATGGAACTGGGGTTGGATTTCATCAGGTTCCACCACCAGTTTTAAACAATTATTCAAAGAAAAAATCCGGGTTGGTTAATGATGAAGATGGAACGAATGAAATAAAACTTCCAGAGTCAATTGATGTTACATTTTCTTCATCTGATGATAGTGTTCAAACTGATATTGTGAAAGGCATGGCTGAAAGTGTTTTGAAATCTAATAGTGATTCAGTTGAGGATGAAGAGTGTTTTCTGAACAATTACATTCCGAAACCAAAATCCAAAAACAACTTAAATGAAGAACCTACTCTTGTCATGTACAAGATGTCGGGATCGGATAAGTTGTATTCGGATTCTGGGTTTCCTTTGGAGAATGTTAATATGAACAAGTTGAAAAATGTTTTTAAACTGGTTGAAATTGATTTGTCTGAAGTAGAAGGTTTGAATCAGACAAAGAGGCAAATGAATTTTGAAAAAGATAAAGCTTACTACAAGAAACCTATTGTTCCACCGCGTTTTTATAACAACAATCGAAACAGATGGCCGGGTGGTTATCAGGGTGGTAAGAATTATCAGAAAAAGAATGTTCAAAACAAAAGGTTTACTGAGAAGAAAGTGTTTGTGTCAAGTTTGAGTTCAGTTTCTGATGAAGAATCTGAAATTTTTACAAAATCAAACAAAGTGTTCTTTGAGAAGAAAGCATCGCAGTCTCAGTCTGAAGGCACAAGTCGGGTAGTTGACACCCGAATATGCTTCAAATGCAATCAGGTTGGACATATTGCACGAAAGTGTACCAACTTGAAGCCTAAGACTGAAGTTGTCATGAATTCAAGAAAGAAAGATGATGTGAAGGGAAAAGCTCCATTGGTTGTTGAGAAAAATGTTTTGAAAAATGACAACACCAAGATCAAAACTGAACCTGTTAAGAATATGGTAACTAAAAACGATAAGTTTTACAAACGGGTTGCATCGTCTCAACAAACATGGAAGCCAAAAGTGATTGAAAAGAAATCAAGTGCTTCAAATCCAAAGGTTTATGAGAAAGAAAAACAATCGTCTTCTACCACTCCGGTAAAGATGAATGTTCCTTTGGATTACTATGAGAAGCTTGACAAACAGGAGTCTGTTACTTCTGAGAAAAAGATTGTTTCGAAAAAGGACCAACCATCTGGTCAATCTCAAAAAGACGAATTTTTCTTATATAAAGAGGTTGAGGTTGGGTCTCCAGAAAGCTTGGAAATGAATGATAAAAATTTTCCACCCTTAAAGTCAGTTGTAAAGTGTGTAGATGAAGTTAAGTTACCCGAGTCTGATGAGGCTTGGTCAGCTTATTTCAGCTAATCAATTTCTGATGTGCCAGAGCTCCCAAGTTGGTAATCGTGGAGCATGAATCGGCATCATTATTATATTGTGTTTGAAAATTTAGATAAGTATGACTTGCCGGAGCTTCCAGGTTGGTAAGTGTGGAGCAGGAATCGGCATCATTCTTGACAAAGTTTAATCAAGGACATTAATTTGTACTTGATTTAATTTTCATATAAAGTTGATACGAATTGAGAAAATCCACACTGACGAGCAAAAAGCTGATTTACATACCAAAGCATTTGATAAAACTCGTTTTCAAAATTTGCTAAAACTGAACGGTATGAAGCTTTAATCGGTGTTGGAAGAGATTCTTGGCATTGATGAAGGAGACATTGTAGATGATGTTGAGAAGCAATATGCAATGGTTTGTCGATTTTTTACTTGTTTTGGTATTTAGGGGGAGTAGGGTGATATTTTCAAAAAATACAAAAACAGTAAAAAATTTCAAAAATCCAAAAACATGAGATATTTTTTCAAAATCCAAAAACATTAGAAAAATGGAAAAGAGCTTGTGTAAAAAGGGAAAATGATAGTACATTGGCTTGACAGTTACGGTATGCTATAGATATGTAATGTTTAAAATGCGTTAAATAGTCTTGCTGATGATATGCCGATAGATTTTTACACATTTAGTAGGTTTGTTCGGGATATAAACCTAAATCCTTACTTGCTTATTTCGTGGGGAACACTACTTGGATATATAGGTAACCCCTGAAATCTTGTTTGAAGGATCCCTTTTTCTGAGATACTAGGTCTTTATTCTCAGTGATATCTGGGGTATTATTCCAGGACTTCTGATAATGCGGAAGCAATGGCCTATTCTCCGAATAATACTTTCTGCATTGCTTGAAACATAGCACCGCCCTCAGCTAAAAATGATAAAACATTGAAAAATGCTAATCATAGCTGTTGTAAAAAAAGATCCTCTAAAGGGGACACACCAAAGTCGAAGCCGTCATCTCTCTGCTGAAAGGAAGTTCTGACCTGAGCTCTCACGGTTCTTCGCAATTTAACCCCTTACAGATATCATCTGTGGTATACTCACCTGTAAGACTGAATATTGGGATTTGGATACGGGAGTATATTCAAGAGGTGGGACACACGTATGAGTTTAACTCTCTAAAACACTTAATCCGTATCCTGGACAGATTGAAAATTGTGTGAGAATTTAAGTGGATCAGTATATCGACAATCTAAGTGAATTGTTTAATTCTGAGTATGAAATAAAGCTTAACGGTACTTGTGACTTGTCGAATAGCTGATATGATTCCCTAACACGCTTACCAAAAATATGTTTGTAAATAGTTTACTTTCATTGCATTTTAGTTCTGTATTTCATTTCTAGTTTAGAAACCTTATTAAAAGTCCAAAAAGATTTTACATTTCTGCTTTATTTTCCGACAAACCAAAGTGGAAAGTTGATCTTCAGATTCGATTTGAAGCAGATGCAGGAAGTTTCTGGCCTGGAGGATGAGGAGAGCTTAACATGATAAGTTTGTGAAAGTTGAAAAATCAAAAGCAAGTTCATTAACTTGTAATTTTTAGAAAAATGTTTGAAAAAGTTGAACAAAAAGCCAGTGTGAATTGTCTCAGATCAACCAAGGTCATTAAGTTGGACTTGGTAGATAAATTGAGTAATCAGGGTCATTAATTTGGACCTGAATACTTAAGTGGATTTCTAATTCTGACAAAACCATCAAATGAAGGTGAATGGTAAGTTTGTATTGAAACTATTATTTTCATATATCTTATATTAAGGTAGAGATTGTGCAGGAAACAAAAGATCCCCATGGCATCAAAATGTCAAAGTTTGAATCAGAATTTAAGCCCTAGCTTATCGAGAGGGGGAGTTTGCAAAAGGGGGAGTCAGAATTCTGGATCAACATTCAAAGGGGAGATTGAAGGTTAAAGTTTGAAGATAAAGATTGAAGGAAGCTTTTACAATGTCAAGACAATTTGGATAGAGAGACAAAGACTAAAGACTCGACACCGAAGACTTCGTCAACATCCAAGGGGGAGTCTGTTGGTGCATTTAGTGTCTCTTAACTTTGTCTTAATCGAGTCTTATGTCTAGATAGGATGAACGAGCACACAACAGGGTTAGAATTTAGGGTTTTATGTGTTAAAGTGTGTTATTTCGCTTGAAAGTGACATGGAACAGTTCAAGCGAAATCAACTTATGTTATTTCACTTGAAACGACATGTTGCATGTTCAAGCGAAATCAGATTAGTATATATATGTGTGTGCTGGTTTCATTTGGAGCGAAATCAGGTCATGTTCTCTGAGCCGAGGTGCTGTCCGTTTGTCATTTGAACGTGTAAAAAGCTCAGGATTGATCAATAAAAGGATAATTAGAAAGGAACAAGCTGTGTTGACATCTTCTACATTGATTCCGCCTTTTTACTTGATGATGAACTGCTCATACTGACTATTTAGGGTCACCGAACGATCCAACAAAAAGAAGCAAAAAGGCAGTTAAATCTAACATGAATACAAGAAAAGGAACAAACGTGGCATGCCCGACCCCCCGACAACATCTTCCCAAGCAAAAACAAGAGAACATAAGGCTGAACATGCCCTGTGCTCAGTGAACACAGGGGTGTGCCCAAGTGCCAGCATAAAAGACAAAGCTATAGAAGCTTCTATCACCCACCACGGGGGCGTGCCCAGCGGACACGGGGCCGTGGTCAACTCTAAGATTCGCAGAATCTGGGGAAATCTTGATAGTACAGATATGCTTCTGCACACGGGGGCGTGCCCAGCGGACACGGGGGTGTGGTCAACTAATACAGACAAACTGCAATTAATGAAGACAGAGAAGAAGGTGGACACGAGGCCGTGCCCAATGGACACGGGGCCGTGCCCGAGCTGCTGTTCAGGCTATAAAGAGGGGTGCTTGGCTTATTTGCAAACCATCCCTTGGCACACCACCTCTCTCACACTTCACCCACTACCCACCACCATCACAACACCATCATCCACCACCATCATCCATTGTCCATCATAGAGTGTGTGAGTCATCTCGGGATCCAAGATTGATCGTAAGAGTTCTTGACAATCAAAGGCCATGTTTGCCTAAGTCTCTTACATCACTTGGTGAAGACAAGTGTCTAGTATAATACTTTTTATTTTTAATCTTTTCGCACTTTTTACTTGGTTATGTATTAATGACTTTAATAACTAGTTTCTTATGTTGAAGGTGATTCTTCCTTATCGTTTGTCCGTGGTGTCTTGGCATTATTTTACTGTCTATATAAAATAAAAGATTTTCACCATTCATATCTCCACGGTCTATATGGAGGTATGTTGGCTACCTGGTTGGGGGTTAAGGGAACGGTTTGGTAAGAGTCTTGCCTTGTTCAGTGTATAGATCCTGCAAGGACCTGGGTCAAATTTAGTAGGACCTCCTTCAATACTCACCGGTATTGGATGGCGGGGGTCCAAACTCTTTGATCCCCTCATATGTAAGCTACTATTAATACTTTAACCCGGCTACTTAGGACTGTATCCCCGCTGACTTAGACTACTTAGCCGAGGGTAACGTCACCTTCAAAAGAGGGGCCTACCACAATATGCATTAATAACTTAATTAATTATCTTTCAATAATCCGACCCCTTTAGGATTGTATCCTTGCTGACTCAAACTACTGGGTTGAGGGTAACGTCACCTTCAAAAGAGGGGCCTACTACAATAACTAAGATAATCTCTTAAAAAGTGCAAAAGTGCGGAAATAATCAAAGGTTGTACTAAACATGAGTCGGAGCCAAGTGATTCATCTTGTCTATCTGTTTTTACTTTTATTTTATTTTTCAACATTTTAGTTAGTTTTTATTTTTCTAGTTAAAAACCTTTTTCTAACTTTTGATTTAATTAGACGTTGAGGATAAACCGGTACTAAAAGCTCTTGTGTCCTTGGACGACCTCGGTATCTTACCAACACTATACTACGCTCACGATGGGTGCACTTGCCCATATGTGTGTTTGGTGTTAGTAAATATCGTTTTTTATAAATTTAAAACTTGACTAACGTGTAAAAAGGGCTTAAAATATACTTAAAACATATAACACACTCACGCACATCAAGTTTTTTGGCGCCGTTGCCGGGGACACAAGGATTTTAAGAAAGCTTAAAATCGACGGCCTAATCAGTTTTTCAAAACCTTTTCAAAACGCACGCATATTTTTCTGCATTTTAGTTTAGTTTTGCATTTACAGTAGGATTGAACACGGGCCGTGCTCATTTAACACGGGGCCGTGCTGCATATTTTTCATAAAACACCCAGATACAGAGTCTGAACACGGGGTCGTGCTCACTGAACACGCCCCCGTGCTCAACGAAATCAGTAACTTTAATTAAAACGCCCAGATACAGATTCTGTACACGGGGCCGTGTCCACTGAACACGGGGCCGTGTCCAGCCTCTGTTTCCGTTTTCAATTTTGTTTTCTGGTCTCGAGACGTTTTTGTGGTCTGCTGAGTGATCCTTATGGATCAATACTCAGGAGGTTACAACTACACCTATGAGGAGGATGATTATAGGGAAGACTATTGCACTAATTGTGGAAACCCGCACTCGGTTCAATATTGTAACTTATATCAACCGTCCACTTCATACACCTATTATGAGGACCCCAGGTACGAGCCATGTCGCAACCCCCGATCCCTGATCCCCGGGAACGGGCGGACGCGATCACAGAGTTTGGTGGTATCAGGTTGGTTATTTAATCTCGCAGTGGAATTTACATCAGGACCGTAGTTAGGAAATGTTTATCAGAGTAAACCACCTCATTTAATATTAATAATTACATGGGTAAAACCCAAGTTTCTTATTACAATACACTTATAGGGACACACCCTATTTTATTAAATTTAAAACATCGTTTATTAGGTAACTTTTATAGCCACATTATCCCCAAGCCTTTAGTGCTCTCCAGCTGGCTTTCTACTAATTGGCTTTCACATTGGGTTACCTGAAACATGTTTTAAAAATATTTGTCAGCGGGAAATACTGGTGAGTGAATCCCAATTTAATCAAGTTTAAAGTCACAGTGAACAGTATTGAGAGCGATCACATTGTTTATGTCTACACAATTACTCCATTTGGTACTATCAATCCTGACTTGTGGGTCATATTACCCATTGGCTAACTCATTGTCCAATGGTAACGTATTGTCATCCCGACTTACTACTCGCAAGTAGTACAAAATTTTGTATACAAAACCCCAACATACCGGCAGTAATTGAATAACCACAAAGACTCAATCACTGCTAAATTTCATAGTAAAACATTTAATGTTTGGTAAAACATTACCAAAAAGATTAACAAAAAGAGGATAAACTCACATTGCTGTCTTAGGCTTTTCGTAAGGGTTTCCTGGGTATAATCTATAATTTATACAAATGTACATTGATTAGTACCATAACCCTTTGAAATTATTAATGATACCCTCCCCGAGACGGTATTCCAACAACTACGTCGGGCAGAACCACGACAGTTGTTACGGAACCCTAAATCAATCGGGCAACGTAACTATTATGAAACTGGGGTTATAATACTTACAACGGAGCAGAACCTCACTAATTAGGGGTATAATACCCGTGTATTATAACTTCTCTACAGAATTTAGATTGAGAATTGAGATTGTGAGCGACGAAAAACGTAGACTGATGGCCTTCTTATATAGTTGCTGATATTGACTCTCAGGCGGCCCGCGTAAGGTAAGGCTAAGCCTTACGTGGCCCGCGTTAACACACGGTCAACATATAGCTTAGCTGATTCGATACGTAGGTCCGCCACGATGATGACACGTGTCATCACCTGATGTCTCCGCGTTTCATGATCTGTCGCAGCCCGCGTCAACTTAGACGAGGTCTTACGCGGCCCGCTTGAACTACAGAAGTCAGCGGAGTCAAAGTCTGGTCTTGATACGGCCCGCGTGAGCTTGAGGTGAGATCTTACGCGGCCCGCCTCAGCTTACTATTTCTTGTTTTTGATTTATTTTATAAACTATAACATAATTTGGGCTCGGTTTTCACATACGGGGTGTAATATAAGACATATTGGGACATTTTAAGATATAATAGGGTATTGGAAATATACTGAAGGTGTCGGTTTTACCGAGGGTTGTTACAAGCCATCAACTTCATACACATCCTATGAAGACCAAAGGTATGAACCTCCTCCCTCATACTCATATTTTGATGAACCAATGTATGAGCCTTCTTACTCATACTTTGAGGAACCAAGATATGAGCCACCACCTTCATATGCTTACTATGAGGAACCATGGCGTGAACAACCCACCTCATATGAGTATTATGAAGAACAAAATTGTGACCCTTATCCATCTTATGCTTACAATGAAGAACAATGGTGTGAACCATCTACTTCATATGGGTATTATAGGAACAAAGGATCGAACAACCGAATTCAAGCTTTGAAAATCCCGATCCTTACTCTATCGCCGAAGTGACCGATAGGATATTAGAACACCTTAAAACTATCGAGCGCTACATAAAAGAATCTCGCGCAAGGGAAGAGGAGTCCCGCGCAAGAGAAAAATTAACTTGTAATAAAGAAGAGATAGTTGAAAGTGTAAAAATAGAAGAACAAATAAGTGAAGAACCAACACATGAGTTAAACAACGAAAAAGGTGAGTCCGTCAACGTTAAAATTCAAGAAGAGTCTAATTTTGAAGAAATTAATCTCTTGTCACCTTCTTTTGAAAATCATTGTTTAAAAGAGTTAAACACTAACACTAAAATTGACGAAACGGTAAGCATTAAGTTAACTAACGATCAAACCTCGCTAATAAAAGAAGACCCATTTGAAATTAACATTACACCGATTCCATGTTTTTTTTCAAAATTCCTTTATTAGTAATGTCACAATTGATAAAGATCTTTGTGTTAACATAATGCCCAACTACATTTTAGAAAAATTAAGTATTAGTGATTTTTCTCCACTTCAAATACCCATTTTTCTATCTAATCGGAAAGTAATAAAATCAATCGGTGTGGTTGAGGATGTCTTGGTTCAAACAAATCAAATGGTAATCCCAACTGACTTTGTCATCCTCGATGACGCTCCTCTAGTGTTGGGACGACCCTTTGTAAAAACTCATGAAGCTTTGAAGTTTCCTAGGGCTATCAGAAGTTTCCTAGGGCATGCCGGATTTTATAGGCGGTTTATCAAAGACTTTTCTAAAATTTCAAGGCCTCTAACAAAATTACTTGAAAAAGATGCCCCTTTCATCTTTGACAAGGATTGCAATCATGCATTTCTAACCCTAAAGGAAATGCTAGTCAATGCACCTATCATGATAGCGCCTGATTGGAAATTTCCTTTCGAAATCATGTGTGATGCAAGTGACTTTGCGGTTGGAGCTGTCTTGGGACAAAGAAAAGAAAAGCATTTTCACCCAATTTATTATGCTAGTAAAACACTTAACGATGCACAAGAAAATTACACAACAACTGAAAAAGAGCTACTAGCTGTGGTATTTGCTTTTGATAAATTTCGTTCTTATCTTGTTCTTTCTAAAACTATAGTCTATACAGATCATGCAGCCATTCGATATCTCTTCAAAAAGCAGGACGCAAAACCACGTTTGATTCGGTGGATTTTACTCCTCCAAGAATTTGATATTGAAATCAAAGATAAAAGAGGAGCAGAAAACACCGCAGCAGATCATCTTTCGCGCTTAGAAGACCCAGCTTTGGAGGCAACCAGGGACGAGCAAATCAACGAAAAATTTCCGACAGAGTCCCTAGAAATGGTGGAGTACAAAGAAGAACCATGGTACGCCGACTATGCTAACTACCTAGCTAGCGGTATAGTTGCAAAAGGTTGGCCACATCATCAAAGAAAAAAATTCTTTGCTAATGTGAAGCATTATTTTTGGGAAGACCCCTATCTTTTCAAAATGTGTGCCGACCAACTCATCCGACAATGCGTACATGGTAGCGAAGCACGAAGAATTCTCCGCCATTGTTATGAAGGTCCATACGGAGGACATCATGGTGCCACTAGTACCGCACGAAAGGTATTTGAATCAGGGTTTTATTGGCCAACCATTTACAAAGACGCCCAAAGTCTTGTCAAGACATGTGATGCTTGCCAAAGAACAGGTAATATTTCTTCCAAAAACGAAATGCCCCAAAACGGCATTCTTGTTTGTGAAATTTTTGATGTGTGGGGACTCGACTTTATGGGACCTTTCCCACCGTCAAAAGGAAACAGATATATACTTGTGGCAGTAGATTACTTGTCTAAATGGGCCGAGGCCGAGGCACTTCCAACAAATGATGGAAGAGTCGTGGTAAGATTTCTGAAAAAATTATTCTCTCGTTTTGGAACACCTAAAGCCTTAATAAGTGATAGAGGTACCCATTTTTGCAACCATCAACTTGAAATTTTTTTAACAAGATATGGGGTCTATCATCGGGTCTCAACAGCATATCACCCTCAAACAAACGGACAAGCCGAAGTGACTAATAGAGGTTTAAAACGAATTCTTCAAAAAACCGTAGGGTTAAATAAAAAGGAATGGGCCGATAAATTAGATGATGCTTTATGGGCATTTCGAACTGCTTATAAAACAACAATAGGTACAACCCCATATAAGCTCGTCTATGGAAAAAGCTATCATTTGCCAGTAGAAATAGCTCACAAGGCCTACTGGCAATTAAAAATGTAAACTTAGATTTAGAATTTGCTGGTAGAAATCGATTTTGTCAATTAAATGAATTAGACGAATTAAGGAATTATGCATACTCAAACTCTGAAATTTATAAGGAAAGAATGAAAAACTTGCACGATAAACACATTAAACCTAATGAATTTCGAGTAGGAGATCAAGTTCTATTGTTTAATTCACGACTTCGATTATTTCCTGGTAAATTAAAGTCTAGGTGGTCAGGACCCTTTTCCATCACACGGTGCAATAGAAATTAAATCTCGAAATGGAATTCCATTCAAAGTCAATGGCCAACGGCTGAAGCTCTATCAAGGATTCATTGAGGATGAAGAGGAAGAAATCTCGCTTCAAACGGTCGAAGAATGAAAGCATCAACATCATTCCTGGTAAGTTACGAACGAATGGGTTGACATCTAAATCGGTAAGTCTTCTAACCAATTTTCTGGGAAACAAAGGGCATTCACACAAGCACTAAAAAAAACTTTTGCTAGGCACGAACTGGACACGGGGCCGTGTCCGCGCGACTGTCGGGATAAAACCCCTTTTTTATAACAGTTACTTCATTACACACGCCCCGTTTCCCCAAAAACGCTCTGGTTCAGGCGATTTTCCGCAGATTTTCAACGTCTCCTCTACTTCTAACAACATCAAGGTATGATTTTATCATCATTTGTAGTTAGATTAAGCATTTGCATGTAGTTAAAACATCAAAAATTTGGGGAAAAATCTAGGGTTCTTGAAGTTCATCCGGATCGAACTTCAAATTTTTGCATAAATCTGTTAGCATTAGTTTAGATTAGTGTTATAGGAAGTAAATCCATTTGTATTGTTCATAGATTTGCCCGATTTCTCACAAAAACCCCAAACCCTTGTTTTTGAACCGAAAAAGATAAAATCGAAGGTGAAAAGGGTTTGTTTTGGGAAAAACGACACTTGGGGTTTCATTTTCGGGGGGAAAACGCTCCTATTGGACCAAAAATTTTCAAGTTTTCGGGACCGGGTCGAAAAATGAAGATTTTGAGTAACAGACGCCTGGACACGGGGTCGTGTCCCTGAACACGGGGCCGTGTCCAGCTAGCTGTTTTCAGTTTTCTCCGAAAATTCCACTGTTTCGTGCTAACTTTTGGTGTATTCTTTCAGATGGCGAAGAAATTCACAAGGTTCAATGCAACTGAGCAAGACGCTAAAGCAAGATACGATGTGCTTCGAACCAGACCGGAAGAATACCCAAGACAAGTGTGCATGGATCTTTTAACATTGGTGAACCAACTTGACCGGTTTAACAACCTCGTTACCGGCCCACTAAGAGTCGCCCTAACCACTCGACTTCGCTCGGTCCACGAGTACAATCTGGAATCCTATAGCACATTCGTGTTCAATTCAAGGGTTGACCCATTTGACAATAATGGGGTGGAATTCCGATGTGGGGGGGCTAAGTACTCGATTTCGATGGCACAGTTTGGGTCGATGGTTGGGTTGTATGCGGAGGAAGATGCGGGTAATGAAGAAAACACCGGAGGGGTGCGAGAGTTGGATGAAAATGAGCGCCAAGCCGCTTGGGCTCAAATTGGAGAAGGGCACTACAACCCAAGCAGCACTAAGAGCACTAAGCTGAGGGACCCACTTTACCGTTACATCCATAGGGTCCTCACGTACTCTCTTAGCCAAAGGCATGATAGTAGTGGCGTTGTTGGGTTGAGAGATTTGGTGGTCCTTCATTGCATTCACAACCGCAGACACCTCGATGTTTCGTACCTCCTGCTGCGCAACATGCATTGGAATCGGCTTGCTACTCCACCAACCCCTATCTTCTTCGGGGGGTGGATTTACCGTCTCTTCAAGCACTTCGTGAACATGCCCCGATCCTTCCAAAAGAGCCCATGGTCGGGAAGAGTGGACATACACATCTGCCGCTCCATGAACTTAATTTATGAGGCTGAAGACGGGATGGTTATGTAACGCCCTGCTTCTTCGTACTTTCCATATTTAGCAAGTCTTTCTTGTATTTCTATTTTTGGAAACTTGTTTCCTTTTGTAATCGTATTTCGTTTAAAACCATTGTAAATCCGAGACTTCGATCGTAATGAAATTCTATTTTTATACATGCTTATACTTGTTGCAATACTCGGGTTATACGTTACCAATCTTGAATGCATACGCGCAACCGATACCCAACATACTGGTACTCATAACTTATACATGCTTAGTAACTATTAAATACGTGATTAAATTATGATAATAATATCATAATAATGATAATTCTAGTAATAATAATAATAATAATAATAATAATAATAATAATAATATAATACTATAATAAAATAAAATTTGTGAACATCAACGTTGATGTTTAGTTGATGTAGAAATTCAAATATTTATTTGTCAAAAAAAAAAAAAGAAAAAAAAATATAATAATCAACAGCCTTGCGGCTGAACCTATTAATTACCACCTAACACCTCATGCAATAATTGTTAGTTATAAATTAACATAAGGTAATAGGAAAAAAATACATAAACTTATATGTTAAAATAACACAAAAAAAGGGATGAACATGGCTGTTAAAGCCATCCCGGTCGCACAGCTATATGCTGTTTTTGTTGGTTCTTTTTTTTTATTTTTCAACCTCCATGTATTTCTAATATCATAACTACTTAATGTGCAACACTAATATACATTCATTGTATATGACACAAAAGGAAAAGAATGAAATTAATGACTGTTAACAGCCATCTATGGTCAACAACAACAATTTGGTTTTTTTTTTTTTTTAATTTTGTTTAACCCTCAACTAATCCTATTAATACTCAACCAACCTAAACCCTAATTAATCCCCTATAAATACCCATCTTCTCCAAGCCATTCTACACTTTCAACACTCTCAAATCTCTCCAAAATCACTCTCAAGTTCTTGCAAAATCCTGAAATTCGGACATATTCATACCTTCATACAAAAGTGAGCATAACTTGCTCAAAACTCAACCAAATTACTTGATTCTTCTTCCTACTTGCTTGGATAATCATGGGGTTTGATTCCTTGATCTCTCTTTGGAGAAATCAGACCTGGAATTGCCCTAAAAATGTCCATAAACTTTCTGTTGTGTTTTGAAACTTTCTTAAACTCTTGTATACTTCAAACAAGCTTGTGTTCTTATGCTTCTAGTCCATAATATGATTAGTAAAGCTAAACCAAGGTTGTTTTACACTTAATAAGAGTGTCTAAACACTCTAAACTTTCTGTTTTAATCGAGTTCTTAACTCACAAGTGGTGTCAAGTCTTGAACTTGAAGATGGTGTGACTACTTGACTAGCCTAGGCTAACCTACATACAAGTCCACACATCACTTGATGTTTTGCTTAGATTAGTTGTATTATTTCTTGTACATATCTATGAGGTTCCTAAATGGAAGGTTCGCCTTCCTACCTCCTACATGACCTATATGTTAACATATCATTCGAGGTACCAAAGTGGAGGATTTCACCTCCCACCTCCTACTTGACTAATATGACACCAAGAGGTACCAAAGTGGAAGGTTCAACCTCTCGCCTCCTACATGACTAAATATATTAATACGTATATATTATGACTATAATAAACCCAAAACCGAACCCTTGGTAGTGATTATGTAAATCCCTTACCAAGTTAATAAGTTATCACTATGTGTATAGTTCCTTGTCACGATTCTAATAGGCCTTGAACCTATGAAATCACATACAATCCTTAGGGATTTCCATAGTGTCAAGACAAATGCTAATACCATAGTGAATATTTTCATAATATTTACTTTGTCATTTCTTTGAATCTTAAGTCCGAATATTCCATCTTCCTTCCAAATTACTCATACACCTTGACTTTCCTCTTGTAGGATAACTTGGTGTTCCCTTCATCAACCAACTATTCACGGATTCAAGTAGGAAAGCTTGCAAAATCGTGAGTACACTCGACCCATTTACTTTTAAAACCACTTTTGGGTTGTAACATGTTACCTTACAAAAATTACACTTACACACACACTTAACATACTTTATGAACTCAATCCGTTATACATGCTACTTGTTATGCTTGATAATACATGCTTTATACTATGTTATACCCTCGCTTAACAAATATAGCGCTATAGGAGTAGCACACCACCCGACGGGGGTTTGTTAGGTCATTATACTATACGGTCTCGTCACTTTTGTGGCGAGGGATGCTAAATACTAGTGGACACTTTGGGTTAAACCGTAATGTTATGCATGCTAGTTACCTTGTATACAAATTGCCATGTGGATTCGAGTAAAATGCTTTATACTTATGCTATACTATTCAAACCTTGTGTACTCGCCTTTGCTTTTGCATTGAATTTTATTTTAACATGTTACAGGTTGATGATGATGATATGAAACGAAGTAGCATTGATGCCTAGATACACATATAGACGTTTAGGTTTAAATGTTGTATCAATTTTGCTTATGTTGTTATGTATTTCCTTTGAACTTGTTATTTGAGTTTATGTAATGTTGACAAATTTGAAGTTATGAAATGAAATGGGAATTATTTAATTATCGTCACATAAGGGTTATGAAGTCTCTTGCAATCTTCACACTTCGTCTCATCCCGATGTTTCCGCCATTGGTTGGGATGTGACAGATTGGTATAAGAGCCATAACTATGGGGAATTAGGTAGAATTGCCATGTTCGACCTAGTCTATAGTAGGAACCATATTTTTGACCATTCTTGATACTTGCTTAAAATGTTATTCTCCCTACTTTGCTTCTTTCTCTTCTTTTGGTCCTAATATTTACATGATGTCTTTCCTAAGACATTTTACACAATACACATGAAGACTTGAAGACACTCTTATACAAGAGAGACGAGTTTACCAAAATATTTACATGATGTCTTTCCTAAGACATTTTACACAATACACATGGACTAGGCGGGAGGAGTAGAGGCATGAGCAGATGGTTGGTGATCCCACATGTTAAACCCCTTTTCTTATGAACAATTTCCGGCCTGCGTGCCGTGTGTTGAACAATTTACTTTTCTTTAACTCTTTTTATTTTCTGCATTTGTTTTCCTTTTTAACTTTGTGATGTGGATGTTAAACGATGGTAATTTAGGATGCTTGCTATGGTTTGGTGTAGTGTTTATTGATAAAACAGGTACATACGAGGCTTAGAGTACTAAATTTTAGTACTACTAAAGCCGGAACAGGAAAACCGGAGCCAGAAACCTGTTTTTCAACTTTGCAGATTGTCTACACGGGGTCGTGTCCAGCCGTCACGCCCCCGTGCCCACTTCCCCAGACCTGCTGTTTGTTTAAATCTGCAGACTTTTGCCAGACACGGGGTCGTGCCCAGTGGACACGCCCCCGTGTCCAACTTCTGTACGTTTTCGTTACTGGCACTCCGACACGGGGTCGTGTCCATCGGACACGGGGCCGTGTCCAGACGCCCAGTAACATATATTTTGCTTTTTCACACCTTTTTTTTTACACATTCAATCAACCTAAAAGCTTATTTTTTGGGACACATTGAGGACAATGTGTAATTTAAGTGTGGGGGGATGCTAAAACTTTGAATCTCGCAAGTCCTAATCACAAGCCTTACACAAAACTCTATTGGAACTGCTAATCACCTCAAATTTTTTCAAAAATTTTCATTTTTTTTACTTGTATAGGTTTAACTTGGGAATTTCAAATTCTAAAAAGGTTATATTTTGACAAATTTACAACCGATAGCGTCGTGATAAAAAGAACCAACATAAGAAAATTATGAAACGGCATGACAAGTTTAGTTAAAATTTGATTATATATACTTGATCACATAAAAAAACCCATTCCCACAAAAGTGAGTTTTGAGCCTTTATTGAGCATACAAATACATATATTTAAACTAAATGCTCATTTTTCGTTTCTTGTGTGAATTGCCGCTTGGTTCTTACGACTCTAGAACTTGCCACGACGATACATTCCCGGTCCTTACCAACTTAAACCCGAGTAAGTAAATGATGGAGGCATTAGGACTAACCCTTTTTCATTTCTACACCATTAATTTTTATTTTTTTTACCACCTACCCAAAATCCCCATAGTTAACCCCTTTGAGCCTAAAACTTTTCATTTCTTAACCCAAAAACAAACACCCTTTCACCCACCAAAACCTTTTTATTTTTAACCCTTTGTTTTTAGTAACAAGCTCGGTTTTTCGTATGATTTTTCAAAAAAAAAAAAAAAAAGTTGATGTTGAAGCAAAAAGAGAAATAAACAAACAAGTTTATCAAAAATAACTTTGTTTGAATAATGGCTTCATCAAAATAAAAATTTCAAAAATAAAAAGTCTTACGGAAACCGACGCTTTTTACGCCTTTTCGCCCTTTTACTAACCACTAACCCAACCACCTACCTTTAACCCAAGCCTAACCCTTCACCCAAAAGTCCTCTTGATATTTACAAAGGTATATAGTTACAAAGGAGGAGGATTGATTGCTTGGCAAGCCTATGGTAGGAGTAAGTTTCATGCCGCTCTCGAGTGATTCACTAAAATACATATTTGGCCGAGTGTTGAGTGATCCCCCGTGAGGTATGTGAACTTGTATATAAATGGAATTTTAAAAAGGCATGTTATGCCCTAATAAGTAATTTATCTTATGTAATGTTTAAATAAATCATGATGAATAGGATTGTAAATAAATAAAAATAAAACTTGATAAAGAATCTTGGAAATCCCGACACTCTATGACAAGCCCAAAAACCTTCTCTTCTACCCATTACATTTGGGAGTGTAAAGCCACATTATAAAGAGTTTTGCTTGAGGACAAGCAAAGATTCAAGTGTGGGGGTATTTGATGTGCACAAAATGCAACATATAAATTACATAAATTGTGGCATAAAACTAACCCTTTTTTAGTACTAATGTTGGAAAAAGTGTGTTTTTGTCTTCCTTTTGTATTTTCAGGATTAAATGAGCTCAAATTAACAAAAGAAGCAAAAAGGCAGCTAAATCTAACATGAATACAAGAAAAGGAACAAACGTGGCATGCCCGACCCCCCGACAACATCTTCCCAAGCAAAAACAAGATAACAGAAGGCTGAACACGCCCCGTGCTCAGTGAACACGGGGGCGTGCCCCAAGTGCCAGCATAAAATACAAAGCTATAGAAGCTTCTATCACCCACCACGTGGGCGTGCCCAGCGGACACGGGGCCGTGGTCAACTCTAAGATTCGCAGAATCTGGGGAAATCTTGATAGTACAGATATGCTTCTGCACACGGGGGCGTGCCCAGCGGACACGGGGGTGTGGTCAACTAATACAGACAAACTGCAATTAATGAAGACAGAGAAGAAGGTGGACACGGGGCCGTGCCCGAGCTGCTGTTCAGGCTATAAATAGGGGTGCTTGGCTCATTTGCAAACCATCCCTTGGCACACCACCTCTCTCACACTTCACCCACCACCCACCACCATCACAACACCATCATCCACCACCATCATCCATTGTCCATCATAGAGTGTGTGAGTCGTCTCGGGATCCAAGATTGATCGTAAGAGTTCTTGACAATTAAAGGCCATGTTTGCCTAAGTCTCTTACATCACTTGGTGAAGACAAATGTCTAGTATAATACTTTTTATTTTTAATCTTTTCGCACTTTTTACTTGGTTATGTATTAATGACTTTAATAAGAAAAAAAACACTCAACAAATGGCTACAATTTAAGGAATGTGTTTAGTGACGGCATCGGATTCCTAATTGATGGAGAAAGGTCTGGTGGCATGAAAAGCTGCTTCTAGGAGGTTGTCAAGTGTTTTCGCTCGATGATTCCATTCTTGGTTTGTTGGTTTGGCCCTTGTTCCTGTAACTCGAATCCTAGCCCGTTATATCCATTTTAATTTTACACCATTGTGAACCTTACACCTTTTTTACTCTCTGATCGAGGTTCTCGGCCATGAAAAATCTTCGTAAACTAAATCACACGTGTATATATTGACATTTAAGAGATATACAGTCAAAAAAATCAAGGGCAATGGTGATATATGTGACAACTCGTAATTTAGAACCCTTATTTGTATCTCGATGTAACATGCTTGAACGTTATGTAACTAGTTGACATGTCGGTTTAATTAATGATATAAATGAATATTATGTGAATATGTGATGTGCTTATGTGTATGCGTGTGATTATGTGACCCGAGACACAAGGACCCGACTCGAGACCACTCGGTCTCGAGTGAACAGCTGGGCCGGTTGGGCCGTGCACCCCCAAGGCCACTCGGAATCCACTTAGAGTGCACCACCTTGTATAAAACCCAAAACCTACACTCACTCTCACACACACTCTCCTCTACACTCTCTCTCTAGAAAACCTTAAACCCTAGAGATCAAGCATCACCTCTCCTCTCCTTCTCTCGGATCAAACCGGCAACCGCAAGGGAGTTCTCGGATTGCTTGTAATCTCTTTTGGGAGCCCATTCATCGATCCTTCATACCCTCACACCTCGGAATCTAACCGGTTAGTGTTTTAATGTGTACTAGGTGTTATGTGTGCTTGATGAATGAGATACATGCTTAGTTTAGAGGTCTCCTTGTATGAGTTAGTGAGTTAAAAATGGTTAAATGATGTAGATGCTTGATTTCTAAATAATGTTCATGGTTAGGAAAAATAGAGTGAATTATTGATTATCATGCTAGATCGATGTATGAATAAGTGGAAGAATGTATGGATATAGCTCTATCATGTTCTCGGATGTGTTTGGATGATGATGATTGATAGTACATTAAACTAGGTGTATTATGCTAGTATAAATCGGTTTAAAGGAACATGTGTGTTATGATGGTGTACATAGATTGTTTTCGGATTTAGAATGAATGCATGCATGATTATTGGTACACAAAAGTTGTATGATATGAAAACCCTAAAGGTTGAACAATATGAATATGATATGAACATGTTATGAATATTTGAAAAATGCTTGCTTGATCCGTTTTATTTGAGTGTTAGACAAGAAAACATGTTTGTGTGTTTTGGTTGGATAGTACACAATTACATGAAATCGGAATTCTATTGGCTAGTACAAATGCTGGCAATCAGCAGGTGTGCCAGTCGAGACCCCCGGTCTCGACTCGAGACCATTAAGCCACAACTCGAGACTGCAGTGATTGCAACTCGAGACCAACCCATGACAACTCGAGACAAGCTTCAAGGACTCGAAACCAGCAATGTCTCGACTCGAGACCTCATGACCTCGACTCGAGACTGGACTCGAGACCTTTGAGGTTGCGACTCATGCCTGCACTACTCGAGACCAGACGTCCATGACTCGAGACCATTCTGGTTGCGACTCGAGACCGCATGTTCTCGAGTCGAGACCACCTAGTCTCGATTGGGCTGTTCGACTCGGTTATTGGGCCACCAAGTGTGACAATGTGTTTTGGGCTTGTATCTGTGCTGCTATGCTATGTGCTGATTGACTGTTTAAGAATTAGAACAGGCCCAATAACTTAAAAGAATAATCATATGATATGTATGCTATGTGTTAGATACGTGTAGGATATACGTGACTTCTTTACACCCAAGCCTGACCTATACTGGTAACCATATTAGGACGCGGTGACCAGCATACTTGACCAAGTAAACTAAACTGCAGAGCAACCCACGGTGAGTTCACACTTTCTACAAAGCATGGGATTCCCAGGGGTTGGGAATGGGGTTAAGGAGCATGGATTCCTCGTCTTTTATTGGGTAGGACAGTGCTGGTTCAGGAATATAATTCCTCGTCCTCTTGGACAGATAACTTTCACTAGACCAAAACTCTATCACGAAGTCCCTCCTTCTTTTATATCGACTTAATCGTCGGGCCAATGGCGAGCGGGTCATTAGTTAGATAGCGCTATTTAGGTTTGACAAACCTCGCACCGTGCCGCACAGGACGGGCGTGAACTAATGGATCTGGGCACGTCAATGATGATAGACATTGACAGTTCAGGGCACACAAACATGACTACAGTCAGCAGTCGATATGGTAACGAGTCTAGTAACATACATGGGGTAGCCCCCACGGCCGAAAAGCCAGATAACTAAATATGGGGTAGCCCCCACGGTTGGATTGCCAGAGTAATTGGGTTAAATAAATCACGTTTTCAACTATGGGGTAACCCCCACGGCAGGATGCCAGATAAAGGAAACTGTTTTCGAAACAACTTAGAACGAACACCCAACTGTGAACTCGCTCAACATTCTTGTTGACTCGTTACTACATGCTTTGCAGGTCAATAGGTACTTAGCTGGAGCTTGCATGGAAGGGAGTCGTTGTGGGACATGGACAGCTGTGTGCCATGTTAAACTTGAAACAATTAAACTTATGTTTTGGCTTAAAACGTTATGCTTCCGCTTGCAACTTAAACTATGTTTTGTTTGGACACCAATTGTATTGGTTAGATTTTATAATCACTTACATGCTTGTTCGATATGATTGGTGGCTGGATCCTGGTCAGTCGCACCTTCAAGCGGTGGTATTTCGCAGGTGGATTTTGGGGGTGTGACAGATTGGTATCAGAGCCATTGGTTATAGAGAACTTGGTTTTAATAAAGGAAAAACGTTTTTGTTAAAACCAGACTATAACCTGTACAGTGCTCTACGATCCACAACGACGCTTCACTCCACATGCAAGGCTCGACATTCTAGGTGATATGATCTATGTATATATTGCCTACTTGATAGTTACATAGTGCATTGCTCCTGTTATGCTTGGTTAGTATAACTACTGTTGCTTGAACACGTGTGTGCTTACTCTCTTCTATCATCACATTTTCACTAACCTCTCTCACTCATGTCCTTCTTGATATGAAGATCATGTCTGGACGTGTTAACATGACTCAAGCCCAGTTGACGGCTCTGATTAACGAACGAGTTGCTACGGCACTTGCAGCTGCACACGCAGGAGGTATATCCTGCAGTCCAAACTCATTCTAGGATCTTTAGATCCTACTCTCGTGAACCAATCTTGTGTTAAACTCTGTCCTTTCTTACACCCACGACAGGTCAACATGCTCAGCCACCTGTGTGCACCTTTAAAACTTTTATGGACTGCCGACCAACCACTTTTAGCGGCACTGAAGGAGCTGTAGGTCTCCTCCACTGGTTTGAGAAGCTCGAGTCAGTTTTCGAAATGTGTGAATGCCCCGAGGCTCGCAGGGTGAAGTATGCTACCGGTACTCTCGAGGGTTTAGCGCTCACGTGGTGGAACGCTCAGGTTCAAATGCTAGGGTTAGTCGCTGCTAACGCCAGCCCATGGAACAACTTTAAGGAAATAATCAAAGAAGAGTATTTCAATCGTGATGACATTCACAAGTTGGAGGTAGAGTTCTACAACCTCAAGATGACGGGGTCGGAAATCGAAGCGTACACGAAAAGATCGAATGAGTTGGCTATTCTATGCCCTACTATGGTAGACCCTCCCATCAAACGCATCGAACTATTTCTCAAGGGCTTAGTGCCAGAAATCCAAAGTCATGTGACTTCAGCTAACCTCGCCACCATCCAGCAAGTTGTTCAATTGGCTCACCATCTCACGGATCAGGCGGTGGAGCAGAACAGGTTACCAAAGAGCATAGGTGCTGCAACTACTTCAGATGTTCCTAATGACAACAAACGAAAATGGGATGGAGCTTCAAGTAAGGGTTCGACTTCTGTTCAGTCTCAGTCTCAACAAAGAAAGACTGATGACTATAAGAGCCCCAGTCAGCAATCATCTGGTGGTCAAAGTCATGGTGGGTACAAGGGGAATCACCCCAAATGAAATCGTTGCAACCTACACCACAGCGGGCCATGCACCAGGGGTAACTGTCATCGGTGCAACAAGCCAGGTCACGCCGCCAAGGACTGCAGAAGCTTATACCCCGCAAACCAGAATCGTCAACAACAAGCCCCTCAGAACCAGCGACAGCAGCAGCAGCAAGGTATCAACAAAGGGTGCTTTCAGTGTGGAGCTGAAGGCCATTTCAAGAGAGATTGCCCCCAACTGAACAGGAACCAGAACAACAACAACAACAACAACAACAATAATCAGGGGAATGGTAACAATGGGAACAACAACAACAACAATGGTGCCAGGGGGCGGGTGTTCGTGCTTGGTCAAGGTGAAGCAAGGAATGACCCCAATGTTGTGACGGGTAAGTTCCTTCTCGACGACTTTTATGTTACAGTTTTATTTGATTCGGGTGCCGATACTAGCTACGTGTCACTAGAAGTTAGTCAAATGCTTTAGCGTATTCCAACACCTTTGAACAACAAGCACACTGTAGAGCTAGCAAATGGTAAGAGTTTAGAGGCCACACACGTAGTCAAGGGTTGTAAACTTGTCCTTGCTAACTAGACCTTCTTTATCGACCTTATTCCTATCGTCTTGGGTAGTTTCGACATTGTCATTGGGATGGATTGGTTATCCCAACACCGAGTAGAAATTCTTTGCAACGAGAAGATTGTTCGCATTCCTGGATCCGGTGATGAACCTCTCATGATTCGTGGCGACAAGAGGGGTGCTGTTGAGAACATCATCTCTTTCCTTAAGGCCCAGAAGTGTCTGAGAAAGGGGAACATCGCTATCTTGGCTCTTGTTACAGACACCTCGAAGGAAGAGAAAAAGATAGAGGATTTTCCGATTGTACGCGACTATCCTGAGGTATTTCCTGAGGAATTACCTGGCCTTCCGCCTCATCGCCAGGTCGAGTTTCAGATTGAACTAACTCCTGGAGCTGCGCCTATAGCTCGTGCACCTTATCGTTTAGCTCCATCAGAGTTGGAAGAACTCTCCACGCAACTACAAGAACTCTTGGATAAGGGTTTTATTCGTCCTAGCTCATCGCCCTGGGGAGCTCCAGTGCTATTCGTGAAGAAGAAGGACGGTACTTTCCGTATGTGTATCGACTACCGTGAACTCAACAAAGTGACCGTGAAGAATCGCTATCCTCTTCCGCGCATTGATGACTTGTTCGACCAGTTGCAGGGGTCAAGCTACTATTCAAAAATCGATCTGAGATCAGGATATCACCAGCTGAGAGTCCGAGAATAGGACGTCTCCAAAACAGCCTTCAGAACTCGATATGGCCACTATGAGTTTTTGGTCATGCCTTTTGGACTGACAAACGCACCTGCAGTCTTCATGGATCTGATGAATAGAGTGTGCAAGCCATACCTGGACAAGTCCGTCATAGTTTTCATCGACGACATCCTGATCTATTCTAAGAGTCAGGAGGAACACGAGCAACATTTACGACTTATTTTGGAACTCCTTCGAACGGAACAGCTTTACCCAAAGTTCTCGAAATGCGACTTCTGGCTTCGTGAAGTCCATTTTTTAGGCCATGTGGTGAACAAGGATGGGATTCACGTCGATCCATCCAAGGTAGACTCAATTAAGAACTGGCCTACACCTCGTACACCAACGGAAATTCGCCAATTCTTGGGTTTGGCAGGTTACTACAGGAGGTTCATTAAGGATTTTTCCAAGATTGCACAGCCTCTCACCTCACTAACGCAGAAAGGGGTTGTTTATCGATGGGGAAATGCGCAGGAATTATCATTTAAGCATTTAAAGGATAGACTTTGCAGCGCACCTATCCTTTCATTTCCAGAGGGCACAGACGATTTTGTGGTTTACTGTGACGCATCAATTCAGGGTCTTGGATGTGTGTTGATGCAGCGGGATAAAGTTATTGCGTACGCCTCACGCCAACTTAAGATTCATGAAAGGAACTACACTACACACGATTTAGTGCTGGGAGCTGTTGTTTTTGCACTTAAGATATGGAGACATTACCTGTACGGTACCAAGTGCACCATCTACACCGATCACCGGAGTCTCGAGCATATCTTCAAACAGAAGGAGCTAAACATGCGTCAACGATGATGGGTCGAGTTATTAAACGATTACGAATGTGCAATCAAGTACCATCCTGGCAAAGCCAATGTTGTGGCTGATGCCCTTAGTCGAAAGGACACTACGCCTAAGCGCGTGCGAGCATTGCAACTCACTATCCAATCTAGTCTTCCTTCCTAAATACGAGCTGCTCAGATAGAAGCATTGAAACCAGAAAACGTCAGGGGTGAAGCCCTACACGGCTCAAGGCAACGATTAGAACAAAAGGAAGACGGTGCATACTACGTAACATGACGCATTTGGGTCCCACTCTATGGCAACTTACGAGAGCTTGTGATGGATGAAGCACACAAGTCTCGCTACTCGGTACATCCTGGTTTGGATAAGATGTACCACGATATCAAAACTACGTATTGGTGGCCTAGCATGAAGGCCCACATAGCAACTTACGTCAGCAAGTGTTTGACTTGCGCGAGAGTCAAGACGGAATACCAGAAACCCTCAGGCCTAGTCCAACAACCAGAGATACCACAATGGAAATGGGAGCAAATTTCCATGGATTTCGTTACTGTCCTGCCTAGATCTCAGCGCGGAAATGATACTATTTGGGTGATCGTGGATCGACTCACAAAGTCTGCACACTTCTTGGCTATCAAGGAAACGGATAAGTTCTCCACTCTAGCAGACGTATACCTTAAGGAAGTTGTCTCGAGGCACGGGGTGCCCACCTCCATTATCTCGGATCGTGATGCACGTTTTACTTCAGATCTGTGGCAAGCAATGCACAAATCCTTTGGCTCACGATTAGACATGAGCACAGCGTATCACCCTCAGACGGACAGGCAGTCTGAGCGCACTATTCAAACCTTAGAAGACATGCTTCGAGCATGTGTAATCGACTTTGGCAACAGCTGGGAAAAGCATCTGCCACTTGTGGAATTCTCGTACAATAACAGCTACCACACCAGCATTAAAGCTGCTCCGTTTGAGGCATTGTACGGGCGTAAATGCCGGTCACCTCTTTGTTGGGCAGAGGTGGGGGATAGTCAGATCACTGGTCCAGAACTCGTGGTAGACACAACCGAACGAATTGCTCAAATACGACAACGCATGGCGGCAACTCGTGACCGTCAGAAAAGCTACGCCGACAAGGACAGGAAACCACTTGAGCTCCAGGTTGGGGAGCGTGTACTACTCAAAGTTTCACCCTGGAAGGGTGTGGTTCGTTTTGGCAAACGAGGCAAACTTAACCCACGATACGTCGGACCTTTTGAAATCATCGAGAAAATAGGCAAGGTGGCCTACAAACTGAACTTACCAGCAGAACTCAGTGCAGTTCACAACGTCTTCCATGTGTCGAATCTGAAGAAGTGCCTGTCAGATGAGACCCTCGTAGTTCCTTTGAAGGAGCTCACCATCGACGAGCAGTTACGATTCGTCGAGGAACCAGTTGAAATCACGGACCAGGATGTTAAGGTCCTCAAGAACACTAGAATACCTCTCGTTCGAGTTCGTTGGAACTCACGTCACGGACCAGAGTTCACCTGGGAACGCGAAGATCAGATGAAACAAAAGTATCCCCAACTGTTCGCAAACAGTACAACCACTACTGAGGCTGAAGCTACGGAATTTCGGGACGAAATTCCAGATCAACGGGGGGAGGATGTGACACCCCAGGAAAACCAGGAAAACCATACAACTTAACTAGCTTCCTCAGTGAGTACTTACCAAATTTCGGGACGAAATTTCTTTCAACTTGGGGATAATGTGACAACTCGTAATTTAGAACCCTTCTTTGTATCTCGATGTAACATGCTTGAACGTTATGTGACTAGTTGACATGTCAGTTTAATCAATGATATAAGTGAATATTATGTGAATATGTGATGTGCTTATGTGTATGCGTGTGATTATGTGACCCGAGACACAAGGACCCGACTCGAGACCACTCGGTCTCGAGTGAACAACTGGGCCGGTTGGGCCGTGCACCCCCAAGGCCACTCGGAATCTACTTAGAGTGCACCACCTTGTATAAAACCCAAAACCTACACTCACTCTCACACACACTCTCCTCTACACTCTCTCTCTAGAAAACCTTAAACCCTAGAGATCAAGCATCACCTCTCCTCTCCTTCTCTCGGATCAAACCGGCAACCGCAAGGGAGTTCTCAGGTTGCTTGTAATCTCTTTTGGGAGCCCATTCATCGATCCTTCATACCCTCACACCTCGGAATCTAACCGGTTAGTGTTTTAATGTGTACTAGGTGTTATGTGTGCTTGATAAATGAGATACATGCTTAGTTTAGAGGTCTCCTTGTATGAGTTAGTGAGTTAAAAATGGTTAAATGATGTAGATGCTTGATTTCTAAATAATGTTCATGGTTAGGAAAAATAGAGTGAATTATTGATTATCATGCTAGCTCGATGTATGAATAAGTGGAAGAATGTATGGATACGGCTCTATCATGTTCTCGGATGTGTTTGGATGATGATGATTGATAGTACATTAAACTAGGTGTATTATGCTAGTATAAATCGGTTTAAAGGAACATGTGTGTTATGATGGTGTACATAGATTGTTTTCGGATTTAGAATGAATGCATGCATGATTATTGGTACACAAAAGTTGTATGATATGAAAACCCTAAAGGTTGAACAATATGAATATGATATGAACATGTTATGAATATTTGAAAAATGCTTGCTTGATCCGTTTTATTTGAGTGTTAGACAAGAAAACATATTTGTGTGTTTTGGTTGGATAGTACACAATTACATGAAATCGGAATTCTATTGGCTAGTACAAAAGCTGGCAATCAGCAGGAGTGCTAGTCGAGACCCCCGGTCTCGACTCGAGACCATTAAGCCACAACTCGAGACTGCAGTGATTGCGACTCGAGACCAACCCATGACAACTCGAGACAAGCTTCAAGGACTCGAAACCAGCAATGTCTCGACTCGAGACCTCATGACCTCGACTCGAGACTGGACTCGAGACCTTTGAGGTTGCAACTCATGCCTGCACTACTCGAGACCAGACGTCCATGACTCGAGACCATTCTGGTTGCGACTCGAGACCGCATGTTCTCGAGTCGAGACCACCTAGTCTCGATTGGGCTGTTCGACTCGGTTATTGGGCCACCAAGTGTGACAATGTGTTTTGGGCTTGTATCTGTGCTGCTATGCTATGTGTTGATTGACTGTTTAAGAATTAGAACATGCCCAATAACTTAAAAGAATAATCATATGATATGTATGCTATGTGTTAGATACGTGTAGGATATACGTGACTTCTTTACACCCAAGCCTGACCTATACTGGTAACCATATTAGGACGCGGTGACCAGCATACTTGACCAAGTAAACTAAACTGCCGAGCAACCCAAGGTGAGTTCACACTTTCTACAAAGCATGGGATTCCCATGGGTTGGGAATGGGGTTAGGGAACATGGATTCCTCGTCCTTTATTGGGTATGACAGTGCTGGTTCAGGAATATAATTCCTCGTCCTCTTGGACAGATAATTTTCACTAGACCAAAACTCTATCACGAAGTCCCTCCTTCTTTTATATCGACTTAATCGCCGGGCCAATGGCGAGTGGGTCATTAGTTAGATAGCGCTATTTAGGTTTGACAAACCTCACACCATGCCGCAGAGGACGGGCGTGAACTAATGGATCTGGGCACGTCAATGATGATAGACATTGACAGTTCAGGGCACATAAACATGACTATAATCAGCAGTCGATATGGTAACGAGTCTAGTAACATACATGGGGTAGCCCCACAGCCGAAAAGCCATATAACTAAATATGGGGTAGCCCCCACGGCTGGATTGCCAGAGTAATTGGGTTAAATAAATCACGTTTTCAACTATGGGGTAACCCCCACGGCAGGATGCCAGATAAAGGAAACTGTTTTCGAAACAACTTAGAACGAACACCCAACTGTGAACTCGCTCAACATTCTTGTTGACTCGTTACTACATGCTTTGCAGGTCAATAAGTACTTAGCTGGAGCTTGCATGGAAGGGAGTCGTTGTGGGACATGGACAGCTGTGTGCCATGTTAAACTTGAAACAATTAAACTTATGTTTTGGCTTAAAACGTTATGCTTCCGCTTGCAACTTAAACTATGTTTTGTTTGGACACCAATTGTATTGGTTGGATTTTATAATCACTTACATGCTTGTTCGATATGATTGGTGGCTGGATCCTGGTCAGTCGCACCTTCAAGCGGCGGTATTCCGCAGGTGGATTTTGGGGGTGTGACAATATATATGCGGATTAGACACACAAAAAAACACTCAACAAATGGCTACAATTTAAGGAATGTGTTTAGTGACGGCATCAGATTCCTAATTGATGGAGAAAGGTCTGGGGGCAAGAAAAGCTGCTTATAGGAGGTTGTCAAGTGTTTTCTCTTAACGATTCCATTCTTGGGTGGTTGGGTTGGCCCTTGTTCCTGTAACTCGAATCCTAGCCCGGTATATCCCATTTTAATTTTACACCATTGTGAACCTTACACCTTTTTTACTCTCTGTTCGAGGCTCTCGGCATTGAAAAATCTTCGTAAACTAAATCACACGTGTATATGTTGACATTTAAGAGATATACAGTCAAGAAAATCAAGGGCAATGATGATATATATGCGGATTAGACACAAAAAAAAAACACTCAACAAATGGCCCAATTTAAGGAATGTGTTTAGTGACGGCATCAGATTCCTAATTGATGGATAAAGGTCTGGTGGCAAGAAAAGCTGCTTCTAGGAGGTTGTCAAGTGTTTTCGTTCGACGATTCCATTCTTGGGTGGTTGGTTTGGCCCTTGTTCCTCTAACTCGAATCCTAGCCCGGTATATCCCATTTTAATTTTACACAATTGTGAACCTTACGCCTTTTTTACTATCTGATCGAGGTTCTTGGCATTGAAAAATCTTCGTAAACTAAATCGCACGTGTATATGTGGACATTTAAGAGTTATACAATCAAGAAAATCAAGGGCAATGGTGATATATATGTGGAAGGTGATTCTTCCTTATCGTTTGTCCGTGGTGTCTTGGCATTATTTTACTGTCTATATAAAATAAAAGATTTTCACCATTCATATCTCCACGGTCTATATGGAGGTATGTTGGCTACCTGGTCGGGGGTTAAAGGAACGGTTTGGTAAGAGTCTTGCCTTGTTCAGTGTATAGATCCTGCAAGGACCTGGGTCAAATTTAGTAGGACATCCTTCAATAGTCACCGGTATTGGATGGCGGGGGTCCAAACTCTTTGATCCCCTCATATGTAAGCTACTATTAATACTTTAACCCGGCTACTTAGGACTGTATCCCTGCTGACTCAGACTACTTAGCCGAGGGTAACGTCACCTTCAAAAGAGGGGCCTACCACAATATGCATTAATAACTTAATTAATTATCTTTCAATAATCCAACCCTTTAGGATTGTATCCTTGCTGAATTAAACTACTGGGTTGAGGGTAACGTCACCTTCAAAAGAGGAGCCTACTACAATAACTAAGATAATCTCTTAAAAAGTGCAAAAGTGCGGAAATAATCAAAGGTTATACTAAACACGAGTCGGAGCCAAGTGATTCATCTTGTCTATCTGTTTTTACTTTTATTTTATTTTTCAACATTTTAGTTAGTTTTTATTTTTCTAGTTAAAAACCTTTTTCTAACTTTTGATTTGATTAGACGTTGAGGATAAACCGGTACTAAAAGCTCTTGTGTCCTAGGACGATCTCGGTATCTTACCAACACTATACTACGCTCACGATGGTTGCACTTACCCATATGTGTGTTTGGTGTTAGTAAATATCGTGTTTTATAAATTTAAAACTTGACTAACGTGTAAAAAGGGCTTAAAATATACTTAAAACATATAACACACTCACGCACATCACTTACTGCTATGCTTACTTTTATTATTCGCTTCTTGAATCGTTTGAATAATAAATGGCATTGCATCTATGATTCCTTGTGCCACTATATGTTGAACGACACTATTATCCATTTGGTTTCCATTGTTATTGATGCTCGGATTCTCATTAACCACGTTAATGTTACTCTGGTTATCGTTATTCAGATTATCTTGATTTCCTTCATCGGCCATCTGAATTTTAAACATTTATCCCGTATTAATATCACAAAATAATAGCTAATATAGTCAATCACATGACACGCATTTTTGCCAAAAGCGTCGGTCATTGCGACTTTACTCTATTCATCTACTATATATCTATTACACACCAGTACTGAAATAAAATTACAATACCAACTGAAATAAATAATAGTAGGCATCCGTACACACATATTTTATTGTTATTATTATTATTATTATTATTATTACTATTACTATGACCGTTTCACCATCACATTCACGGATATGGATTCATCCAGAAATCCATATTGCGCTCGTCGTACTTCCAGACGAGTCGCTCACCCACCTGTCTCATTCTCTCACTACTTTCTAGAATTTCCTCACCAAATGTCCTAAGTTCTTGTACGTTTTCTACACTCATTGGGGGTGCAGGTTCTAGGACTGGGTTCGGAATCTGGGGTGCGGGTTCCTGATATGGGGGTGTAGGTGCCTGAAATCGGTAAGCATCTTCTAAAATCTCCCTAACGTATTAATCGTGGTAATAGGGATCTAAAGGGTCCATACCGGGATAGGCTCCTAAGTTCTGCATGGGTGTGTCTTCATGTATCGGGTAACGTTGCACATAGTCCCTAACTTCATCCCACCAGGGATCGTAATTTGGGTCTAGGGGGTTTGGTGCTGGTACCCTAGGGATTTCTTCTGGATTGAAGTTATGCATCTCTACTTGGTTTTCAGGGTTTTCTATCTCCATGGGTTGATCAGGGATTGGTGGCTGTGGTTGGGGTGCTATTATTTTCTCCAGATTAGGGTCAGCTGCAGTGGTTGCTAGGATGTGAATATTGGCTATACCCCTATTTATCATATCCTGGGCATAGGCATCTGTCTCTCTCTTGGCTGCTGCTAGTACCCTCTGGTCTTATAACTTTTTCATATGTTTTCTACGCTTGTGTGCCCCTCTACTGAACCATCCCCTCTTTTTCTGAGGAAATGGCTCCTCGGACTGAGCCTTAAACACAAAGATTCCTTCTTTCGTATCAGCAGAATACCCTGAGAGGGCAGGCTGAGAAGAGGAGGTGCCTTCGCTTCTAGGCGAACCAGACAATTGACGGTACGCGTCAGATGGTCCTTGGTCGCTCATACTGTAAACTAACAGATAGTCAAATAACATATAACAATAAAATACAGTTATGCACGTATTTCCGTAATTTATTTCCTAACACTTTACATTTTGATGTCAGCAGAACACCTCTGTGACTGAATCAGTGGCTTAGCTTTGATACCACCTCCTGTCGCAACCCCCGATCCCTAATCCCCGGGAACAAGCGGCCGCGAGCCAGTTTCGGTGGTATCTCATATTGTCTAATTTGGCAGCGGAAATTTTCATCAGGACCGTAGTTAGGAAACATTGATCAGAGTAAAATACCACATTTTCATAACATTAAACAAATGGGATAAACCCAAGTTCATAGTACACATGTTTTCATAGGAATAAATCCTATTTTATTAATAAAAACATCTATTTTATTTTAGGTAACTTTATTACCACTTTTCCAAGCCTTCAGTGCTGTCCAGCTGGCTTCTATTTGGCTTTCACATTTTGTTACCTGAAACGCGTTTTAAAAACATTTGTCAGTGGGAAATACTGGTGAGTGAATCCCAGCTTAATCAAGTTTAAATAAAATCCCATTGTACAGTATTGAGGGCGATCCAACAATTATATTTGTTTCTAAGACATCACAATTAACATCCATGGTACTATCGAACCCGACTTGTGGAAATGTTACTCCTTGACCAGGTGGTAACAAATTTTGTATACAAAACCCCAACATACTCATCATAATTGTATTCTTACAAATACTCAATCACTGTTTAATATATAATTAATTAAATGAGGTTTTGTAAAAACAGTTAACAAAAAGCGGATCAACTCACATTGTTGTCTTAGATTTTTCCGTAAGGGTTTCCTGAGAATTATCTATAATTTACACAAATGTACACGTGTTAGTATAATAACCCATTTTAACATTAGTAAGACCCTCCCTGAGACGACATTCCAACGACTACGTCGGGCAGAACCACGACAGCCGTTACGGAACCCTAGATCAATCGGGCAGCGTATCTAATACGTATCCAGGGGTTATAATACTTACAACGGAGTAGAGCTTCGCTATTTAGGGGGGTATAATACCCGACTATAACTTCCACTACTTCAGAATTCGTTTAAGAAAGAAAGAAATGAACGACGGAAAACGAAAACCCGATGCTTTCTTATATAGGGTCTGATCTCGGTCCTCTCGCGGCCCGCGTAACACAAGGCAAGGCCTTACGCGGCCCGCGTTGACTCCAGGTCAACGTGTAGCTTGTCCGGGTCACTATCTAGCCTCGCCGGGTGTTGGGCCACGTGGCCGCACCGGGCTGCGCCACCCATTAAGTTCACGCGGCACGCGTGAAGGTTGGGGTGGGTCTTACGCGGCCCGCCTCAACTTAAATTTCAAATTTTTAATTATTTTTTTTAATACTATTTAATGTATTTGGGGCCCGTTTTCACGTATGGGGTGTATTTTGGGACATATTGGGACATTTTAAAATATACTATGGTGTCGGAAATATTTATGAGGGTGTCGGTTTATTGAGGATTGTTACATTTTATGTGTGTGTGCCTATTATGTTTTATTTGTGCATGTTAAGTTTATGTTGAGGCGGTTAATCGCAATCGAAATTCTATCGCATCGCAATCAAATCGCAAGCGCTAAACGCAAGTTATTTATAGTGATTATATGTTAGATATAGTAGTTAGGATTAATGGGTAATACTATCGCATCGCCCACTCGAATCGCATCGCAACGCACTACACGCGGAACGAAACGAAATGACAAAACTCAGCGCACCGGACACTTGGATCGAGTGGCCACCCGACCGAGTGGTCATCCGATCGGATTACCATCTTATCGGATTGCCACCCGATCGAACAGCCATCTGATCGGTGACCTCACTCGACACCATGACACTTTCCTTTTTGGGAAACCCTATAAATACCCCTCTGTCACATCATTTGTGATGTGTGTAACAATCCTCAACCGACACCCTTATAAATATTTCCGACAACCTAGTATATTGTAAAATGTCCCAATATTTCTTTGAATACAACACGTATGTGAAAACCGAGCCCGAAATACAATATAGTATTAAAAATAAATGAAAAACAAGAAATATTAAGTTGAAGCGGGCCGCGTAGGACCCACCCCAACCTTACGCGGGCGGTATGAAGGTTGAAACTTGAATTCGTTGATTCTTTAAGTTCAGGCGGGCCGCGTAAGACCCCTGATTAGTTTACGCGGGCCGCGTGAGATCAAAATAGTGGCGCAGCCCGGTGATGACACGTGTCATCATCGTGGCAAGTCTATACGCTGATCCGGGCGAGCTACACGTTGACCTGGAGTCAACGCGGGCCGCGTAAGCCCAGCCCATGTGTTACGCGGGCCGCGAGAAGACCAGTTTCAGCAACTATATAAGAAGGCCATCGGGTTCAACCAGAATTCGCTCACAATTCATTTCTCAATCTCAAAATCTGAATATTAGGCTTTATAAGCGGGTATTATACCCCCCTAATTAGCGAAGTTCTGCTCCGTTGTAAGTATTATAACCCCTGGATACGTATTAGATACGCTACCCGATTGATCTAGGGTTCCGTAATGGCTGTCGTGGTTCTGCCCGACGTAGTCATTAGAATGCCGTCTCGGGGAGGGTATTGCTAATGTTAAAATGGGTTATTATACTAACGCGTGTGTATTTGTGTAAATTTTAGATTATCACCAGGAAACCCTTACGAAAAATCTAAGACAGCAATGTGAGTAATATCCTTTTTGTTAACAGTTTTTACAAAACCTTAACTATTTTATAATGCAATTTTGCAGTGATTGAGTCTTTGTAATTCTACGATTACAGCCGGTATGTTGGGGTTTTGTATACAAAATGTGAGTAACGTTACCATTGGACGAAGAGTTAGCCAATGTGTAATATGACCCACCAGTCAGGATTGACAGTACTGAATGAGTAATTGGGTAGATATAAACATTGTAATCGCCCTCAATACTGTTAAGTTTAAATTAAATTAATAATTCTTGATTAAACTAGGATTCACTCACCAGTATTTCCCACTGACAAATGTTTTTAAAACGCGTTTCAGGTAACACAATGTGACAGCCAATTAGTAAAAAGCCAGCTGGAGAGCACTGAAGGCTTGGGAAAAATGTGGCTATAAAAGTTACCTAAAAGATGATGTTTTAAATTCAAAAAAATAGGGTCTATCCCTATAAATGTGTTGTAATAAGAAACTTCGGTTTTACCCATGTGTTTATTAATATCAAATATGGTGGTTTTACTCTGATAAACATTTCCTAACTACGGTCCTGATGTAATTTCCGCTGCCAAATTAACGAACTGATACCACCAAAATTCTGAGTTCGCGTCCGCCCGTTCCCGGGACAGATAAGGGATCGGGGGTTGTAACAGAAGGTGGTATCAGAGCCTAGCCACTGGTCTAAGCCAAAGAAGTGTTCTGCTGACACTTAAATTTTAAATTTTGTGTTAGGAAATAAATTACGGAAATACGTGCGTAATTGTATTTAATTGTTATGTGTTATTTGACTATTTGTTAGTTTACAGTATGAGCGACCAAGGACCATTTGACGCGTACCGTCAATTGTCTGGTTCGCCTAGAAGCGAAGGCACCTCCTCTTCTCAGCCTGCCCTCTCAGGGTACTCTGCTGATATTGAAGAAGGAATCTTTGTGTTTAAGGCTCAGTCAGAAGAGCCATTTCCTCATAAAAAGAGGGGATGGTTCAGTAGAGGGGCACACGAGCGTAGGAAGCATATGAAAAAGTTGCAAGATCAGAGGGTACTAGCAGCAGCCAAGAGAGAGACAAATGCCTATGCCCAGGATATGATAAATAGGGGTATAGCTAACATCCACATCCTAGCCACTACTGCAGCTGACCCGAATCTGGAGCAAATAATAGCACCTCAACCACAACCACCAATCCATAACCAACCCATGGAGATAGAAAACCCTGAAAACCAAGTAGAGATGTATGACTTCAATCCGGAAGAAATTCCTAGGGTACCTGCACCAAACCCCCTAGACCCAAATTACGATCCCTGGTGGGATGACGTTAGGGACTATGTGCAACGTTACCCGATACATGAGGACACACCTATGCAGAACATAGGAGCCTACCCAGGTATGGACCCTTTAGATCCCTATTACCACGACGATTATATTAGGGAGATCTTAGAAGATCCTTACCGATTTCAGGCACTTTCACCCCCATACCAGGAACCCGCACCCCAGATTCCGAACCCAGTCCTAGAACCTGCACCCCCAATGAGTGCAGAAAACGTACAAAAACTTAGGACTTTTGGGGAGGAAATTTAGAAAGCAGTGAGAGAATGAGATAGGTGGGAGAGCGTCTCGTATGGAAATACGATGAACGCAATATGGATTTTTGGATGAATCCATATCCGTGATGTGATAGAGGAGATGTTAATAGTAATAATAATATAATAAAATAAAAATAAAATATGTGTGTACGGATCCCTATTACTATTAGTGTAATTCTATTGGTATTGTAATTTTTATTTCAGTACTAGTGTGTAATAGATACATAATAGTATATGAATAGAGTACAAGTCGCAATGATCGACGCTTTTGGCAAAAATGCGTGTCATATGATTGACTATATGAAATATTCTTTTGTGTTTAAAATTCAGATGGCCGACGAAGGAAATCAAGGAAATCTGAATAACGATAACCAGAGTAACATTAACGTGGTTAATGAGAATCCGAGCATCAATAACAATGGAAACCAAATGGATAATAGTGCAGTTCAACACATAGTGGCACAAGGAATTATAGATGCAATGCCATTTATTATTCAAACGATTCAAGAAGCGAATAATAAAAGTAAACATAGCAGTAAGCGACCAATCGAACCAGAACACAGCGTGAACAATGGCCCTGTACTTCAAGCGCCCATTCCCAAAAGAAGAAGAACCGTGTCTTACGGTTGTTCTTACAAAGAATTATGGTCCTGTAAACCGATAGAATTCTCGGGCAATGAAGAACCCATTGCAGCTCTACGCTGGATAGAAAAGACTGAGGCTGTTCTGAAAATAAGTAAATGTGCGGAAGAGGACACGATAATGTTTGCTTCTAATTTGTTTAAGAACTCAGCCTTAGAATGGTGGAACACTATCCTCCAATCAAGAGGAAGTGATAAGGTATACAATATGGAATGGGAAGAATTTAGGAATATGGTAGAAAGGAAATTCTGCCCTCCTAATGAAAAGGAACATATAGCAAACAAATTCCTAAATCTTAGGATGAATGGAGTGGATAGTAAGGGGTACACTAAATTATTCTTTAAATATGCTAGAATAGTACCAACCCTTGCATCACCAGAGCCAGTATTAATCTCCCGTTACATCTGGGGATTAATCGGAGAGATTAGACATGTAGTCAAGGCAGCTAGACCTCAAACCATAGAAGAAGCTGTGGAACTAACCAACACCTTGACATATGAACTAGTCCGTACCAGAGAAGAAGACCAGAGGAAAAATCTAGCACAGAGGCTTACTCAAGAATTCCGTTCTGGGAATTACAACCGTAGGAATATGGGTTCTACCTCTGCACCTTATTGCAAGCATTGCAAAAGGAAGCATTCTGGAAAACGCTCTATATATTGCAATTTCTGCAAAATATCAGGTCACAAGGAAGAAGACTGCAGGAAGAAAGCCAACAACAGGGTATGCTACAATTGCGGAGAACAAGGTCATATCAAGCCAAACTATCCAAAATTGGCTCCAGCTGTGAACAACAAGAACACTAAACATGCTAGAGCATTTGTTCTGACTGCAGATGAAGCCAAGATGATTCCAGACGTGATAGCTGGTACGTTTTTAGTTAATGATGTTTTTGCTAAAGTATTATCTGACTCTGGTGCAAACCAAAGTTTTATTAATACTTCGTTTTGCAAACTTCTAAATTAGTCATTAACTAAACTACCATAAGAATGCTTAGAAGAGACAGCTAATGGAGAAACTGTTAGGATTTCTGAAATCTTGCAGGGAGCAAGAATAGAAATTTTAAATCAAAAGTTTATGGCAAACCTTGATCCAATGAATCTGGCAGGATTTGATGTTGTATTAGGAATGGATTGGTTAATAGCCAATAAAGCCAGTATTTTATGTGATCAAAAGTCAATTCAAGTAAATTCACCAAAAGGTAAAACAATCACAATTAAAGGAGATAAACTATCTAGATCCACAAAATTCATCTCTGTAATGAAAACGGCAAGTTACATAAGAAAAAGATCATTAGTGTATTTGATTTCTATAATCACTAACACTAACGGAAAGGATTTAAAAGATATTCCAGTAGTATCCCAGTTTTCAGATGTATTTCCAGAAGAATTGCCAGGACAACCTCCAGATAGAGAAGTTGAATTCAAAATCCATTTAATACCAGGAACAACACCGATTGCCAAAGCACCTTACCGTTTGGCACCTGTAGAAATGCAAGAATTAAAGAAACAATTAGACGAATTGTTGGAGAAAGGATTTATACAGCCAAGTTCGTCACCATGGGGAGGGCCGATACTGTTTGTTAAAAAGAAGGACGGATCAATGCGTATGTGCATTGACTACCGTCAATTAAACAAGGTCACGATTAAGAATCGGTACCCATTACCAAGAATCGATGATCTGTTCGATCAACTGCAAGGAGCTCGATTTTTCTCTAAAATCGATTTAAGATCAGGATATCATCAATTAAAGGTACAGGAAGAGGACATTCCTAAGACCGCATTCAGAACAAGGTATGGCCATTATGAATTTACTGTCATGCCCTTTGGTTTAACCAATGCCCCAGCTGCATTTATGGACATGATGAACCGAATATGTAAGCCATATTTGGATAAATTCATAATTGTTTTCATAGATGATATTCTAATTTATTCTAAGAATAAAGAGGAACATGCAATGCATTTGCACGCCCTTTTAAGTTTATTAAGAAAGGAAAAGCTTTATGCTAAATTTTCTAAGTGCGAATTTTGGTTAGAACAGGTACAATTTCTAGGACACCTAGTCAATCATGAAGGAATTCATGTAGATCTAACAAAAATCGAGGCGATTACCCTGAATCACCAACCGAGGTTAGAAGTTTCTTAGGATTGGCCGGTTATTATAGAAGATTTATTCAAGATTTCTCTAGAATAGCCATTCCCTTAACTAAGCTAACCTGTAAATCTGTTAAGTTTGAATGGGGATTAAAACAAGAAGAAACATTTAGAATTCTTAAGCATAAATTAACCCATACACCCATACTAGCATTACTAGAAGGAACTGAAGACTTTGTAGTCTATTGTGACGCTTCCAAATTAGGTTATGGATGTGTATTAATGCAACGTTAAAAGGTTATAGCTTACGCATCTAGACAACTTAAGAATCATGAAGAAAATTATTCAACCCATGATCTAGAATTAGGAGCTATAATTTTTGCTCTTAAGATTTGGAGACATTACCTTTATGGTAGTAAGTTTACCATATTCACTGATCATAAGAGTTTAAGGTATATTTTCAAGCAAAAGGAGTTGAATATGAGACAAAGACGCTAGATAGAGATGCTTAGTGATTATGATTGTGATATCCAGTATCATGAAGGAAAAGCAAATGTAGTGGCAGATGCTTTAAGCCGAAAGTATCATGAAAAGCCAAAAGGGTACGTTCTCTTAAATTAAATCTGCAAGTAGATTTAAATGATCAAATTAGAGAAGCCCAAGAATCAGTAATCAAGGATGATGCTGAAAAATTAAAAGGTATGGTTAAGGAATTAAAACAAGGAACATATGGAATTTGGAGATTCCATGAAAAGAGAATATGGATACCTAAATTAGGAAACCTGCGTCATCGTATATTAGAAGAAGCCCATAAGTCTAAATATACGATGCATCCAGGAAATGATAAGATGTATCAAGATTTAAGAAAGAATTTCTGGTGGATAGGAATGAAGAAGGACATAGCAGCCTATGTTTCTAAATGTTTAACTTGTTCACAAGTTAAAACTGAACACCAGAAACCCTCAGGTTTGTTACAACAGTTAGAAATGCCAGTGTGGAAATGGGAATTGATAACAATGGATTTTGTTACTAAATTACCCAAAACAAAGAAAGGCAATGATACAATCTGGGTGATTGTAGATAGGCTAACCAAGTCAGCTCATTTCCTACCAATGAAGGAAACTTTCAGTATGGAACAGTTAGCTAAATTATATGTAAATGAAATTGTTTCTTTACATGGAATTCCTTTATCAATTATTTCTGATAGAGATAGTCGATTTACCTCTCATTTTTGGTCAAGTTTCCAAAAAGCAATGGGAACCAAGTTAAATCTAAGCACAGCTTATCATCCTCAAACGGACGGACAAAGCAAAAGGACGATTCAGACAATGGAGGACATGCTTAGAGCTTGTGTAATTGATTTCGGAGGTAATTGGGACAATCACTTACCTTTAATAGAATTTTCATATAATAATAGTTATCACACAAGTATCAATGATGCACCATTCGAAGCACTTTATGGACGAAAGTGCCGAACCCCAGTCTGTTGGGCAGAAATTGGGGAAAAGCAACTATCTGGACCTGAGATAATGCAAGAAACAACCGACAAGATCATTCAAGTCAAAGAACGACTGAAAGCAGCACGTGATCGACATAAAAGCTATGCTGATAACCGACGCAAACCCTTGGAATTTCAAGTAGGAGATAAAGTATTGTTGAAGGTCTCTCCTTGGAAAGGAGTAGTAAGATTCATCAAAAGAGGAAAGTTAAGTCCCAGGTATATTGGATCTTTTGAAATTATTAGAAGAATAGGACCTGTAGCCTATCAGCTACAACTGCCAGAGGAAATGACAAGGATAAATGATGTATTTCATGTATCTAATCTCAAGAAATGCTTAGCCGATGAATCACTAATGGTACCTCTTAAGGATATAGAGGTAAATGAACAACTTAAGTTTGTAGAAAGGCCTCTACAAATTGAAGATAGGAAAGTCAAGAATCTCAAGCACAAAAGACTAGTTCTGGTCAAAGTGAAGTGGAACTCCAAAAGAGGACCTGAGTACACATGGGAGCTTGAATCAGAAATGCAAAGGAAATATCCGCACTTATTCCAGTAGATCTCGAGGACGAGCTCTAAAATAAGGTGGGGAGGATGTAACAATCCTCAACCGACACCCTTATAAATATTTCCGACAACCTAGTATATTTTAAAATGTCCCAATATATCTTTGAATACAACACGTATGTGAAAACCGAGCCCGAAATACAATATAGTATTAAAAATAAATAAAAAAAAAACAAGAAATATTAAGTTGAGGCGGGCCGCGTAGGACCCACCCCAACCTTACGCGGGCGGTATGAAGGTTGAAACCTGAATTCGTTGATTCTTTAAGTTCAGGCGGGCCGCGTAAGACCCCTGATTAGTTTACGCGGGCCGCGTGAGATCAAAATAGTGGCGCAGCCCGGTGATGACACGTGTCATCATCGTGGCAAGTCTATACACTGATCCGGACGAGCTACACGTTGACCTGGAGTCAACGCGGGCCGCGTAAGCCTAGCCCATGTGTTACGCGGGCCGCGAGAAGACTAGTTTCACCAACTATATAAGAAGGCCATCGGGTTCAACCAGAATTCGCTCACAATTCGTTTCTCAATCTCAAAATCTGAATATTAGGCTTTACAAGCGGGTATTATACCCCCTAATTAGCGAAGTTCTGCTCCGTTGTAAGTATTGTAACCCCTGGATACGTATTAGATACGTTGCCCGATTGATCTAGGGTTCCGTAATGGCTGTCGTGGTTCTGCCCGACGTAGTCATTGGAATGCCGTCTCAGAGAGGGTATTGCTAATGTTAAAATGGGTTATTATACTAACGCGTGTGTATTTGTGTAAATTTTAGATTATCACCAGGAAACCCTTACGAAAAATCTAAGACAGCAATGTGAGTAATCTCCTTTTTGTTAACAGTTTTTACAAAACCTTAACTATTTTATAATGCAATTTTGCAGTGATTGAGTCTTTGTAATTCTACGATTACTGCCGGTATGTTGGGGTTTTGTATACAAAATGTGAGTAACGTTACCATTGGACGAAAAGTTAGCCAATGTGTAATATGACCCACCAGTCAGGATTGACAGTACTGAATAAGTAATTGGGTAGATATAAACATTGTAATCGCCCTCAATACTGTTAAGTTTAAATTAAATGAATAATTCTTGATTAAACTGGGATTCACTCACCAGTATTTCCCACTGACAAATGTTTTTAAAACGCGTTTCAGGTAACACAATGTGACAGCCAATTAGTAAAAAGCCAGCTGGAGAGCACTGAAGGCTTGGGAAAAATGTGGCTATAAAAGTTACCTAAAAGATGATGTTTTAAATTCAATAAAATAGGGTCTATCCCTATAAATGTGTTGTAATAAGAAATTTGGGTTTTACCCATGTGTTTATTAATATCAAATATGGTGGTTTTACTCTGATAAACATTTCCTAACTACGGTCCTGATGTAATTTCCGCTGCCAAATTAACGAACTGATACCACCAAAATTCTGAGTTCACGTCCGCCCGTTCCCGGGACAGATAAGGGATCGGGGGTTGTGACAATGTGACAGCTCCTCACTCGAACCAGCCGCACCCAATCCCTCATTTTTCTCGATTCCTCACGATTCTTGTAAGTTTTCAACCTAAATCTTGTACTTCTATGATCTACACACACATCTTCACCTTTGAATCTTAACTTTTAACCGTGAAATCACCGGATTTGGGGTGTTCTAGGGTGATGTCATCATGGGGTTCATATGAACTTCATGGTTTGGCTTCATTCCACCAAGAACAACTTAGATCTGAAGGATTTCCACAAGATTAAGCAATGTTTTCGCCTAGATCTACACACATTCCTGGTAAAAAGGATTGAAAGATGGTTTTCCAACTTTCTTTCAACTCTTTTACACTCAATGCACTCAAAACGATAGAATCGGAGCTCGTTCTGATCTTCTACTCTTTCTTAGTGATGTATTGGTTCAATATCTGGTTTCTATCAAAGAGACAACCGATTTCGGGTTAAGCATGAACCACCGTCTCGAATAGTTAACTGGTCGGACTTGGGTGATTCCTGTTCGATCGGATCACTTGGGTCAAGACGGGGTTTCTGTTGTTTAGCACGTTGTCAAACCATGTCGAACAAACTAAAAACAATCAAAATAATTAAGTGTCAAGACGATTAGACTGTCGGGACAGATTCCCGTCTGATCGGATTGCACTTGGTCCCACACATCAACTTTTCATTTAAACTTTCAAAGGTTCTAAATGTTGAACGGGTTACCGCCCGATCGGATTGCCATCCGACCGAGCGACTATCCAATCGTTTGACATTTGAATCTTTGGTACTTAAACAATTTTTAACATGTTCAATGCCACGGATTGCCATTCGATCGGATTGCTATCCGATAGAGTGACCGTCCTGCTGTGAAATTGTTTTCAACTGAGAAGCCTCGCCAACCGGATCGCCGTCCGATCGAACCACCGTTCGACCAGCCAACCTGAAAGGTAGAGAAACTTCTCTATTTTCAAAATGCTACAACGAAAACTTCAAAGGTCAAACCATCATACACAAACACATCTTCACCAAGCAAGGTGTCAATCCAATCGAATGGCCATCCGATCGGGTCACCATTCGACACTTGGTCAATCTCACTGTTTTACGCACCAGCCTTCGCTTATGCTATCGTTAACTGTTCAGGCTGATCTCACTCCAGCGCTCCCTTCAATCCATTAATTCCATCGCTGTGAGTATACTCGATCCCTTTTTGCTTTAAACACTTTTGGGTGTTACATACGTTACTTATGCTAAATCACAATTGACACACAACGCAAACACTATTTATACGCAAACCTCTATCGCATGTTATACGTGACTTGATGAATGCCTGTTTGTTATGTTTACACATTGATTGTTGTCTACCTGCCTTAGCAACGATAGTACTATAGTTTGGACTCAGCACCTGTTCACTCAGGGGTTGTTAAGGACAACTACTTCATGTGTTTACAATGGTGAACATGTGTTGCGAACTTGCATCACGCAGTCAACCCGCAACATTGGTATTGATAGGATCTTTGTCTATAACTTACATGCTTCACATTATACGTGGAACATGCTGGTTATGCGTAAACGATTTCGAACTCTATTATGCTATATCAAACTTGTATGCTCACCTTTACACTATGTGTATTGACCTCTATTTTAACGTATGTGACATGTGCTTAGGATGCTGTGCCTTATCTGCTTGTGTGGAAATCAAGTAGGATGGGGTCTAGAAACAAAGACAATTTATTTATTTGAATCTGAATTGTCGGAACATGTTTTGTTTTGAGAATATCGATGTCTGTAATAATTAAATTACTTAATGGGTTATGGTATGGGACATAATATTAACTATTTGGTAATTTACTCGTTATGGAATTTCTCTTGACAATCTGTTTCGCTCAGTGCCATGCCCCGATATTTCCGTCATCAGTTGGGGTGTGACATGGTGCGGATCAACCTTGCTAGTGCGGACGAACAAGTTGTTGCGGATAAACAATTGAGCACGGACCAACTTAAACCAAGAAACCCTAGAACTGCGCAGGAGTCAGTTCGTGCGGACCTGCTGAGGTCTCCATCCTTGCGAACCCATCAATTCCATATGAACTTTATACTTTAACCACCTTGTCTTTGTTCATCAGATCAGCTATGATATATGATTGACGGAAATGATAGATATATGCACTCACAACTAGGAGTAGGGTTGTTCATTTTTATCCAAAACCCAAAACCTGACCCGAATCCAAAGCCACCCAACCCGAATTAGCGAATATCCGAAAAACCCAAACCCGAGAAACCCGAATAACCGACTCGAAAGACCCAAAACACGAAACCCGAAAAAAATCTGAACATTTATTTTTTTCTTATAAAAGTGTTTTGGTTTGGAGTCTTTAATATATGAAACACTACGTTTTGGGATTTTTAAATATTATAACAGCATATTGTCAAATAACATTTGAAGTTTGATGATATTTTTAAGGGTTATTAGATTTTATCACCCCCAACTATTGGTTATTGGCCGCTGTCACCCCCAACTATCACTTTGGCGCCCGTCACCCCCAACTTAACACTTAGTGTGTTATGTCACCACGCCGTTAACTGATCACTAACTTTTGATCATGTTACTACATTTTTAGGGTGTCATAGGGATCTTGAGAAGGTTTTAGGGATCTTAGGACACCCCCAAAAGTATAGTAACATGATCAAAAGTTAGTGATCTGGTGACAGAACACACTAAGTGTTAAGTTGGGGGTGGCGGACGTCAAAGTGATAGTTGGGGGTGACAACGGCCAATGGCCAATAGTTAAGGGTGATAAAATCCAATAACCCTATTTTTAAAGTAGCAATATAAATTTTGATGATATCTTGTAAAAAAAATTAATTTTTCATTTTACATCGAAACCCGAATAACCCGACCCGAACTAACCTGAACCCGAACAACCCAAAACCAAGTAACCCGAACTTTAAATGGGTTGGTTATCGGGTCAATTTTTCCTAGACAAAAACCCGAACAACCCGACCCAAAACCCGAAGAAAAAACCCGATGAACACCCTAACTAGGAGTGATGCCTATACAACAATTCGAAACCCAATAAATATGACAAGTTTTATATCCATCTCCACTAGGAGTAATGCCTATACACCAATTCAAAAGAAAACCTTATAAATATGAGAAAAACCCACCATTGTAGGAACCGAACCCAAAACCTATTGGTTTTAAAGTCTTATCCCACCCCTAAGCTATAAAGCCATTGCTTTACCAAACATACTTAAAAAAATGAGTAAACTGCCATTTTGGTCCCTGTGGTTTGGGCACTTTTGCCATTTTACTCCAAATCTCAACCTTTTTAAATCTGGGTCCCTATTGTTTCACTTTTATTGCCATTTTAGTCCAAAATTCAAAAAACCCTCTTTTTTGACTGTTGCAACCTGTCTATTTTGTCTTTTTGTGCAGGGGCATTTTTTCCAACTGATTTTCATTTAACCTATAAAATTAATTAACTTTCTCAAAACTTACTCTCTCTCTCTCTCCCTCCCTCCCTCTCTCTCTATCTAATACCACCGTCACCATGAATCCGGAACAGAACCACATCTTACCGACAGTCTCATTCCCCAAAACTCTCTTAAGCGTTACCACCAACGAATCCGGAACACGAAACACAATATCACCTGCCTACAATTCATTAAAACACATCATCAAACAAACCTAATTCACTTCAACTAATTAAAATTCACCAAAATCAAACAAAAATAGTAAAAACCGATTAATATGCAAATCCTCACTAGCTGCAACATAATGAATAGGAGGATGCCGTGAATCATACGCAACTCTATCTTTCAGAAGAGTTGCCGGAAAGAAGAGTTGCCGGAAAGAAGAGTTGGAGAAGAAGAGTTGCCAGAGACGAAGAGTTGGCGACAGTTGGAGAAGAAGAGTTTCCGGAGACGAGTGTGTCGGAGCTGGAAGCCATACACATGTTCCGATCTGATGACTTTTTTTTGCGAAGTTGTTGGGGTTCAGATAGAGGTGGTTGCTGTCACAATGGTGGTGGGGTTGGGATTTGGTAGTGGCGGCGACAAATTTGGTGGTGTTGGTGGCTGTCACAGAGGTATATAATAAGAGAACTTGTGGAAACAAGACAAGTGTTGGTCAGTCAGAGCATGTCCCTTAGTTGGATGCAGTTGAAGTTTTTGTGCAGTTGAAGTTTTTGTGCAGTTTGAAGTTTTTGGTGCAGTTTAAACTTTTGAAGCAGGTTTAACAGTATATCATTAGATCTAGCAGTTCATGTGGTTAATCAGGTTTAAAGTTGTAGTTTTTTGTTTATAATAGATGGTCTATGTAACTGTTAATCTGGTTTAAAGTTCTAGTTTTTTGGGTTGTAATAGATGGTCCATGAAACTGCTATTGAATGGTTTATTGAATGGTTATAATTTGCAGTTTTATTTTGGTTTAAAGAGTGCAGTTTTATTGTTTGTGGTTTATTGAATTGGTATAATTTGAAGTTTTAACACCTGCTGTTGTTTAAAGAGTGTTTGGGTCAGAATATGAACAATTTGTGTAAAGAGTGTTTGGGTCAGAATTTGCAGTTTTAATACCTGCAGTTTGAATACCTGCTGTTGTTTGTGGTCTATTGAATGGTTTAAAAAAGGGTTGTAATTGAATGGTTTAAAGAGGGGTTTATTTAATACCTGTGGTTTATTGAATGTCGTTGTTTAAAGGTTTAACAGGTTTTAACACCTGTTGTTGTTTGCCATACATAGTTTAGTCAAAATGCACAATTTGGTCGAAATGCACGATGGGTTCTTTACATTAACAAGATGGATCATTACGTACCATTAACCAAAAGATAGGTACTTTACATTACAATAACGCTAACCAAAAGTCGGGTTCTTTACATTACAATAACGCTAACCAAAAGACAGATCATTACACTACGCTAATCAAATACAGACGATACCAAAAGACGGATCATTACATTACGCTACCAACTACCCTTTTTATGACATTTTTATCAACGACAAATGTAATGCATCACCACAAATAACCAGGTGCAACCTAGAAGTATTTTCATCACCCTATTCAGTCGAGCTAATGTTCTTGCATGTTGATCCCTTAAACTGATCTTGTATGCCATCTCTCTTGCATTTTGTTCATGCCTTTTTATTATGTCCAACAATGCATGTATCATCACAGCAGGGTTTTGGTTCATTGGATGTTCAGCCCAACTCACAAAACCACACGTCCATCCCTGCAATGGAATCGACGAGTAGGATTTTGGGAGGTCCACGACGTTTTTATGATAGTCTGAGCACCGCAATTGCATACAACCATGTCTTGATTCATGAAGAACGAGATGAAGAAGAAAAGGGGGCGATTTGGGGTTTTTTTTTCTTCTCTGTATAAGTGTAAATGCGTGTTTTATGAAGAATGTAAGTTATAAAAGACAGATATATAGATGGTAAGCTTATTTACAAATTACTCCCTTATTAATGAGAAATTTCAAAAATACCCATAATATGGTACAAAATAACTTGGTTAAATATTTGGATGAAAATGGAAAAAAGTTACAAACGTTGGGGGCAAAATGGTACAAAACCTTCATTTTGGACAAAAATGGCAAATGTGCCCAAACCTCAGGGGCGATTTTGGCAATTAACTCATTTATTTTTAATTAATAATTAGTTATAATAAAAGTATAATGACTAAAATGCCCCTGAGAATACGGACAAAAACCAGGTTTTTTTAGAAATTTGACCTGATTTGAGATTTGGACCAAAATGACAATAAAACTGAAACCACATGACCCTAGATGCAAAAGGTTTGAAATTTGGACTAAAGTAGTAAAACTGACCAAACCTCAGGGACCTAAATGGCAGTTTACTTAAAAAACAAATTAAAACTTTAATTTTATATAATTATTATTTTGTAGATAAGGAGAGATTGTGGGCCATTGTGGGCATTGTACTCTTTACTCCTTACCCTAATCAAGAATCGTAGAAAACCAGAAATCAACAATAATAAAGGGACCAACACAATTCACAATTGATCTCACAAATATTTCTTTCCCATTCTCAAAACCCTAATCTCATCGTCACAATGGCCAAAAGTTCCTTCAAACTGGAACACCCACTAGGTTCTCTTTCTTACCTCTTATTACTTATATAATCAATCGTATTTGTGCTTCAATTTCACCGATCGTTACAATAATTCCAGTAGAATATATGATTGCCTATGTTCTTGATCGGTTAATCGCACAAATTAGGACCCTTTTCTGCAATCTTAATCGGTTTTGATGTACTCTGAATTAGGGTTTGCTTAAAGAAAAAGTAACTGTATAGTTTTATTGATCTTGGTATTTCATTGGGATTTGTGATCATGGTAGTTTTAAGTTATGTTAGCAATTAGGGTTTCATGGTGAAAACAATTTGTAATTAGTTGCTTATAATGATGTTAAATGTTTCAGAGAGGCGCCAAGCCGAGGCTGCACGGATCAGGGAGAAGTATCCTGACAGAATTCCGGTATTGAATGTTTCGGTTATGGGTTAAGTAGATTACTTTTAGCTTTGTGTTTGATGTTTATGTTTTGTTTGGTTTATTGCAGGTGATTGTGGAGAAGGCTGAAAGAAGCGACATACCCGACATAGACAAGAAGAAGTTAGTTGGATTGTCTTCGGGTTTAAACTTATATAAATGTGTTGCATGTTCTTGTTTTTTTATTGCATTGTTGGTAAATACGATATGGGTGGGCTGGGTAATACGTCAAACGGGTCGATTTGAAGAGAAAAAGATAGTATGAGTTTGGTCAGTTGGGGTTGGGTTGACTTTGTTGTTCTTTTCAGTGAACTCGATAACCTGGAATTTTTAATAAGTAAACGGGTTGAGATTGTAAAGAAAAAAGGTGTTTAACAAATAATGTTATTATGGGAACACTTAATTTTGTCGTCGTGTGACGGATGCAGATATCTGGTCCCTGCTGATCTGACCGTTGGACAGTTTGTTTATGTGGTGAGGAAGAGGATTAAACTGAGTGCTGAAAAAGCCATCTTTATCTTTGTGAAGAACATTCTGCCACCTACTGGTATATATATATTTTTAAGTTTATATTTGCTTGTTTAAATTTGTATTCATGTTTTATTGTTGTTAATAATTATATAGCTGCCATGATGTCTGCCATCTATGAAGAAAACAAAGACGAGGATGGTTTCCTGTACATGACTTACAGTGGGGAGAACACGTTTGGAGCATGTTGAAGCGGGTGATATGGAAAGCTTAATAAACGATGTAAATATGCTTTCTTGAAAATGTACATTCTTTTGACTATGGTGTTCTCGTATTAAGCTCAAAACCGTAATCTGCTTTTCTGTTTTCCTTGGTAGTTTCCTGTTGGAATGCATATGAACGAATGGAATTTATTTCTTGTTGGTTCATGTGTCTGTCATCGTTTGTTAGTGTGTCTGTGTTTTACTAGATTAAAGAGATGTTACTTGCTTTCATTGCGTTGATGCGTATAGACTATTGAGGTGTTGTGATCTTGGCCTGATATGAAGATGTGATAGATCAGATGAAACATCAGTTTTCTTCTTTTAGGTGGTGTTTTAATGCATGTTTGAAAATATTTATCAAAACTTAGATTGCGCATTAACTACTTGAGTACGAAACCCAAAATCATAACATATTGTGCCGTGGCGTTTCAAATGTTTGATCCATTTGGGCATTGCCATCCAAAAATTTGTCAAATCCCTCTCACATTAGGGGCATTTTAGTAAATTTATCTTAGGTACGAGCTTTTAATGCATAAGATACAAACTTGAATACGTGATCTCGATTTTGATTTTGGGTTTGCATAGTCTTCTCTGCCTCTCTGGCCTCTTCTTCTTCTTCATATGGTTACCATCAAAGTTGATTATTGTTTGTTTTGATTACCTGGATAAAGAAGATGGATCTGTATGTAACTCCCGTTAGTTTTAGGGCTCATTATCTCTTTTGGTTCATGTATCATGAGTAGAAACTAGAAACTGATCATGACCCTAATCTTGTTATTATTCAAGACCCCACCAAATTCAGATTTAAAAGGGTAGAGTAGAGAGAGAGAGAGTGGAGATGAGATAAGAGTAGAGACTAGAGAGAACAAAATCTAGTTTCCTTTTATAATTAAGAGATAAAGGGTATTTTAGTCATTTCATTTAAAACTAAAAAGAAAATCTAACAGAATTAGGTGGTCTTTGTTTTTCTAAAAAAACTGCACAGACTCTTCTGTCTGCACCGCGTAGACCACACGCAGACATTGTCAATTGCACCCACCACCAACGTCCACCATCACCACTCACCATCGTCCATCGCCACCGCCACCACCACCGTCCACCACCCACTAACGTCCATCACTACCACCACCGTCAACCACCCACCATCGTCCATCACCACCTACCACCAGTTTATTTTAGAAGTCTACATACGTTAAAAAACAAATAATCTTTTTTCTTGCAGACTGCAGAGGTTTGGTCCACCTCTTCTTCTACAAATGTCTGTAGTTATGGTCCGCAGACTGCAAACATTTTGTCTCTTAAAAAACAAATAACACCTTAGTCTCGGACAAGAAGGGTTAATCTTTTGAAATGTCAAGACACAATTATATATAATTTTGGACTCTTTTAGTGGTTTATATGGACAAAACTTAGAGACATAGACCGAGCTCCTTTAAACTCGGCTCGTTTCAAGCTTATTTTTTTTCCAACCAAGCCTGAATTGGACTTGGTCGCGAATAGCTTAGCTTGGTTGTACTCCTAGTTGTCTAGGGATTGTGCCGTGTGAAAATCTTTCAAACCCAATTTTTTGATCATATAAAGATCCTGGTGAACTAATCTAGTACAACAATTGCATCTTGCCATGTGTATTCGGTAGACGATGGTGTCTTTATAAGAACTTATACGTAAATATCAGGATGGATTCTAGTGTAGGCCCATGACCATCCCATGTGATAACTGATACGTCCATAATATACATAACTAGTTTTATGCCTCGCCCGCGTTCAGGGCGCTAAGACGAATATTTTCAGTTTCATAACTTGTACGTATGTGTTTCGGTTATTTGTACATATTACTAATAACACGATCTCAGTAAAAATGACATTGAGTCAACTAATTAAAACATAACACTACCATAGTTTTACAGAAAACTAAAACAATGACATGACTGTAATTTTTAAATGTGGGCAAAATTGTAATTTGTCAAAGCGAGTATTAGGTAGTTGTCTGGCACGAAAGAATATTACATCGAATCAACCAATTAAAAGAAAACACCACCATAGTTTTGCCCCCAAAAAACCTTTAACGATGGCAAGACTGTAATTTTGAACTAGGGGCAAATTCGTAATTTGTCAGGGCCAATAAGGAAGTGCCAGGAGGCTAAACACGTATATTAGCGAGTTGAAGGTTAAAAAGTAGCATTTGACTCTTCACGTCTTCATATGATTCTTTTGTAATATGATATGCAGGTTTTATTGAATCATATTCTTTTTTCATTTCTTGAAAAGCACTTTCTTTTTGTAAACATTCTTCAGTCATCGCTGAAACCTTTTCTTTCAAAACTTTATTTTTTTCTAAAACTTTACATTTCTGTGTCAGCTTTTCATCGTTATCTTTTAAAATCTTTTCATTTTCAAACATTTCTTTGTATTTATCTTAGAAAACTTTTTCAATTTTAGTAAATTCCATCTCTTGTTCTGAATTTTTCAGCTTTTTCAGTACAAGCACTGCACTTTTCCATGCATTTCTTGCACTGTTCAACAACTTTATTTAGAACTTCAGAAGATTCAGTTTTAGTAATTACCTTTTCTGCCGTCTTTTCCTGTTCTGCTGTGCTTACTTGCAGTTCCTCAGCAACAGCTTTTTCTGGTGGTTTCTGTACTACTTCACCAGCTTCTTTAACTTTCTTCTCTTCTTCATTCTTCTGTGCTTCGCTAACTTCCTCTGCAGTCTTCTTCAACTCCTTAACCAAGTTTTCAACATTCTTTTTCATCCTCTCTTCATCTCTCTTTTTCAAACTTGCTGTCATTACATCTCTAATTATCTTATCCAGCCTTTTCAGATAATTTTTATCTTTTTCAACATTTGAGTAGTATTCGCCGGACAGAGGAATAACAGCCAGTACATCGTTGTACACCACCTCTCTGGATCTCCATCGCGGTTGATGTAATACACTCCCTTCTTATCCCACCTTCCATAACTCTTAGCTTCTTCAAACTCTTCTTGCATCTTTTCATTTCTGCAATCTGCAAAAAATATTTCTCTATCCGTTTTCTCTTGTAGAATTTCTTCTTTCTTTTTCTCCTTTATCTCAGCAACAAAAGCAATATGTTTCACTTAAGCCATTAAAACAGATTCTATCTGATCTTCATCTGGAAGAAAGTCATTCCAGTTGAAACCTTCATCGTCTTGGATAACTGCTAGTGCTCTCGACTTCTCTTTCACTGGGTTGTTTTCAATTTGTTTCATCTTTGGTGGTTCCTCTCTGGTCCTGTGATAAACCGCTTTACGATAGTAATCGTCTTGAAATGGATTAGCAGTTTCATCAATAGCAGAGTTTCTGCATTCTCTTTTAAAATGACCCTTTTGTTTGCACTTAAAGCAAGTCACTTTTGATTTGTCGAAGCCCAGCTTTGTTGATGGTCCACCGATTGTCTGTCTCCCAGTAATTTCCATGAACCGCTGAGCTCTACGAATGCAACTAGCCAAACACCATCTAAGATCAATGAGTTCCATCTCTTCCGGATCTACCTAGTCATAATCTTCCTTTGTCAGCTCAAAATTTCCAATTCTCCCAGCTACCAGACTTTCGTATGATTCTATAATCGATGCCAAAAAAGTCATTTGTTGTTTAGTAGCATTAATGCTCATTGCTGGAGAATTTTTCAGCTTTAAGGCAATGTTGCAGAGAATCTCATCGGGTTCTTTAGAATTTGAAGTTGTTGAAGATGAATGATACCCTGGATCGTAGTGATGTGTGTAAAATGCAACATATAAATTACTAACCACCAACCCAAAACCACCTACCTTTAACCCAAGCCTAACCCTTCCCCAAGTCCTCTTGATATGTACAAAGGTTTATAGTTAAAAATAAGGAGGATTGGTTGCTTGGCAAGCATATGGTAGAAGTAAGTTCCATGACGGTCTCGAGTGTTTCACAAAAATACATATTCGGCCGAGTGTTGAGTGATCTCCCGTGAGGTATGTGAACTTGTATATAAATGTAATTTTAAAGAGGCATGTTATGCCCAAATAAGTAATTTCTCTTATGAAACGTTCTAAATAAATCATAACGAATAGGCTTGTAAATAACATAAAAATAAAGCCCAATAAAGATCTTGGATTCCCGACACTCAAGACAAACCCAAAACTTCTCTTCTACCCATTCTATTTGGGCGTGTAAGCCACATTATAAAGAGTTTTGTTTGAGGACAAGCAAAGATTCAAGTGTGGGGGTATTTGATGTGTGTAAAATGCAACATATAAATTACATCAAATGACGCATAAAACTAACCCTTTTTAGTCCTAATGTTGGAAAAAGTATGCTTTTGTCTTCCTTTTGTATTTTCAGGACCAAATGAGCTTAATTGAACAAAAGGAACAAATATGCAGCCAAATCTAACATAAATACATAGAAAAGGAATAAACGTGGCATGCCCGACCCCTCGACAGCATGTTCCCAAGCAAAAACAAAGAAACAGAAGGCTGACCACGGCCCCGTGCCCAGCGGACACGGGGGCGTGGTCAGGTGCCTGCAGAAAAGACAAAGCCATAGAAGCTTCTATTCCTAGCATGGGGGCGTACCCAGCTCAACACGGGCCGTGGTCAACGCTAAGATTCGCAAAATCTTGCAAATCTTGATAGTACAGATTCGCTTCTGCACACGGGGCCATGCCCTGTGAACACGGGGGCGTGTGGAGCCTAATAAAGACAATTGCAATTAATGAAGAAAGAGTAAGAGGATGGACACGGGGCTGTGCCCAATGCACACGGGGCCGTGTCCGGGCTTCTGTGCAGGCTATAAATAGGGGTGCTTGGCTCACTTCAAAGGCATCCCTTGGCAAACCACCTCTCTCCCACTTCACCCACACTCCACCACCATCACAACACCCACATCCACCACCATTATCCATCATCCACCTAGAGTGTGTGTAGTAGTCTCGGGATCCAAGATTGATAGTAAGAGTTCTTGACAATCAAAGGCCATGTTTGCCTAAGTCTCTTACATCACTTGGTGAAGACAAGAATTTAGTGTAATACTTTTGATTTTTAATCTTTTCGCACTTTTTATTTGGTTTTGTATTAATGACTTTAATAACTAGTTTCTTATGTTGAAGGTGAAACTTCCTTATCATTTGTCCGTGGTGTCTTGGCATTATTTTACTGTCTATATAAAATAAAAGATTTACACCATTCATATCTCTACGGTCTATATAGAGATATGTTGGTTAGCTGGTCGGGGGTTAAGGGAATGGTTTGGTAAGGTTCTTGCCTTGTTCAGTGTATAGATCCTGCAAGGACCTGGGTCAAGCTCACTAGAACCTCCTTCAATACCCACTGGTATTGGATGGCGGGGGTGCGAATGCCTTGATCCCCTCATATGTAAACTACTATTAATACATTAACCTGGCTACTTGGGATTGTATCCATGCTGACTCAAACCACTTAGCCGAGGGTAACGTCACCTTCAAAAGAAGGGCCTACCACATTACGCATTAATAGTTTAATTAATTATCTTCCAATATTCCAACCCTTTAGGATTGTATCCTTGCTGACTCAAACTACTGGGTTGAGGGTAACGTCACCTTCAAAAGAGGGGCCTACTACTATAACTAAGATAATCTCTTAAAAAGTGCAAAAGTGCGAAAATCATCAAAGGTTACACTAAAGGCGACTCGGATCTAAGTGATTCATCTTGTCTATCTTTTTTTATTTTATTTTTATTTTTCAGCATTTTTAGTTTTTTATTTTCATGTTTAAAACCTTTACTAAAACTTTTGATTTGATTAGACGTTGAGGATAAACCGGTACTAAAAGCACTTGTGTCCTTGGACGATCTCGGTATCTTACCAACGCTATACTACGCTCACGATGGGTGCACTTGCCCATGTGTGTGTTTAGTGTTAGTAGAATATCGTGTTTTATTAATTTAAAACTTGACTAACGTGTTAAAAAGGGCTTAACATATAAAGAAAAACATAATACACCCGACACACACAAGTAGCTAGATGTGCTTTTCTGAGAATCTTTTGTTTTTTCAACACTGAATGCAGTCTTTGGTGATTCACTCACTTTTACCGAAGGTACACTACCCTTGTAGTAAAGACCCACATTCTGTTGATGTGACGAACTGCTCATCTTGCTTTGCTTTTGCAATTCAAGCTCGTGACTCTCAATTTTTTCAATTAAAACATCCAAAGTTATCATATCATACAACACATCATTTTTCAGAATGAACACAAAAGTTTGCCACTGATCAGCTCTTGGTAAAGCTTCAATGATTTTATCAATGATTTCCTCACGTGTTTTAGTTATACCAAACCTGTTAAGTTCAATTGTAAATGACAAAATCTCTCGATCATTTGCCTCACGGATTCACCTTTTAAACTATCAAACAAATCAAATTCCTTTTTAAGTAATATAATTTTGTTCTTTTTAATTTGTTTTCCTCCCTCGGCTTTAACTCTCAAAGCTTCCCAGACTGATTTTAACGAACCATCATGATTGAGCAATGCAAAAATATCATCTCTGATGGACTGTTGGATTAAAGCAATCATTTTCTGTTCATAAGAAAATTTTCTTTTGCCTTCATCTAATAAGATTTTAAGAGGAATTTCTTCATTTTTATCATCAACGGGCCGATTATATCCGAACTCCAGATAAAACTAACTCTCGTGTGTGTAAGCTTTTGCCCAGTTCTTTCCACCAAGTGTAGTCTTCAATGTTTTCAAGTTTCGGTGGTTGAGAATGTGTTCCGTAAAAGTTATTATGTTTTATGTTGTCATTTATAGCTTTTGTAATAGTTTTTGGTGTAACGGTTGATGTTTCGGAAGACTCGGAAGTGTATGCCTTGTTGAACGTGTTATAGAACTCTTCAGCCATGATGTTTGATTCTTCGTTTTTCTCCTTCGTGTAACGCACCTTTATTTTTCACCTTTCGTTTATCACCTGCAAACAAAACAAATACTCGATCAGTTTAAATGAACCAAATACATAAAAGTCTGTAAAATGTGCGATTGTGTTATGCGGACATGAATTGATCAAAGACTCGTGAATTGATCAAAGACGTGAATTTATCTGACATTCATTAAACCCAAGATCCCCAAAAAAAATTTAATTGGACCTCATCAATGTATGTTTATCGAATCACTATATTCACGTGAAGGTCTGACAAAAGTAAACTGTTATTGGACCTTTGTTTTTATCAAGCAACAAGTCCGGATGAGTGTTATAGGTCCGAATGGGATACTCAATCACTCATCCGAGCGGATGAGTTTATACCAATGTCCGAATGGTCATCCGACAAATGCATATACAAGGTTCGGATGGGTTATCAGCTGTTCGAATGGTAGTTAAACCCACAACTTTCGAATGGCTCTTATGTCCGGATGGTCATCCGAACGGATGGCCATCCGGATGAACAACATTAGCAGCGAAATTCATAATTTTCGGACCAATTTTTCACCGATTTACCTTAAAGTACTTGGATTTTAGATCTGAAAATTTGTAGGTTTGATTAAACCATATTTTCGCACACTATATCAAAAAAATCAGCAATTTTTAACCATGAAAACCTCGTTAATTTTGGATTTTTGTATCAAAAAGTGAAGAAAATGAGTAGAAGAAGAAATTTGACAAATCTGATACAAATTTGACTCTGAAACAGATGAAATCTCGTAGATTCTTGTAGATTTGATCCGTGCAATCGATCTCTTGCTCTGATACCACTTGTGAACGCATTGTAGGATCGTGTTTGACTCCCGAACGATCGCGAAACGACACGTACGACGTGCGGAATCCGTGTACGTGTGTGGACCGAACACAAGAACGTAATAAACTGATGATTCTATAGATTGTAAGATAAGATACAAACACCGTGAATCATGTCACACCCCAACCGATGGCGGAAACATCGGAGCGAGACGAAGAAAGATTGCTCATCACACATAACGCTAAGTTGTGACAATAGAATTTATGATAGATTGATTTCTTTCATAAATAAGTGTTACAATACAAGAAATTTGAAATACAACATGTTAAATAGAAAAACAAAACAATACGACAACAAATTATGACATTTATACAACGTATTTAATCTAAACGTCTATGTGTATCTAGGTATCAACGCTACTTCATTTCATGGCATCATCATCCTCAACCTGTAACATGTTTAAAATAAAGTTCAATGCAAAAGCAAGGGCGAGTATACAAGTTTGGTACGTACATAACAAAAGATAAGTTTCGAACAATTCCTCATAGCAAGCATGCGATTCAAGATAAACATAAAAACATGGTATGTGTCTAACATATCAAACCAAGAAAACGCAATATGCTCATGACATAACCACAAGTTAAGGGCGGCGGGTCGTTAATCCTATAGCGCTACACATGTCACGGTTTGGCTCGTACAAGTTAATGATAAGTTCAACACATAAGATTAATCCAAGTTTAAAGTATCAAGCCATCACGTATACAAGCATGTTAATAAGAATGTTCATGTGTTTAAACAAAAGTTCATGTGTAAGTTGTTGATAGATAAACATGTTACACCCCAAAAGTGGTAAAAGTAAAGAGGGGAAAAAAATACGAGTATACTCACAAAATTGCTAAGTCTTCCGATTATCCGAGTGTCGACGAGTGTGAGGTTAGGATGATGGAACACCGATGTCACCCTATATGGGTAAGCGAAGGTGTATGAGTATTCGGAAATTATGACGGAGGATTCGAAGTAGCACTTAGAGTATAACTAGTCGATGGTTAAGTATATATTTTTCGTATATAAAGTTTATACAAAGATTTTAATCTAAGTTTATCAAAAACATTATAGAAGTTTTGTCAAAAAGAAAAGAAATTAAATAAATAATTAATTAGATAAATTTACATTTATAATTATTGTTATAAAAATTTAATTGAATCCAATACGTTTTCATTAGTGGTTTGACCATTAATTAACACAAAATAATAATAGTGTATATTTTATTTATAAAAATATTAGAACTTCGAAAGGTTTCGTCTTATAAAATTAACGCGTTTCGATTTACGGAATTTTGCGAAAAACGGGCAGAGTTTCCTCTGTTTTTGGACGATCCCGACAAGGTATGATGTCAATTCATATGTTCAAAATTTAACATTTTACTCCACAATGTAAACTATGTATGTAAGATGAGCCGAAAGTGAATAAATAGATAAATGTATCGGTTCAAGCTCGGTTTTCTTTTTTTTTTTTGTACTAATAATATCTACAAAAAAAACATTATAAGTGAATTTTGCATCGTTTAAAGTTTACCGCATCGCGTGTTTGACTCATGTTGACCAGTTGACCGAGCTGAACAAAACCCGAAGCTGAACCAACACGACCTGAACCAAAGCTGACTTTGTTGACTGAAACGAGACCCGAAGGAAACACGACCTGAATCGAAACTGATCGAAAGTTGAATCAAATAAAATCAAAACAAAACTTGAACTGAAAACTAACCTGAACCGGAATCGAAACGACCATGTTAACCCGGTTCGACTGAACCCGAATCTGAACCAATCGATCCAAATCTGAACCGAAATAACTCCAGATTCTGAACCAAACTGTCTTGCATCATCCGAAGGTTTCCCGAGATGTGCAGCCGAGAGCTAAGCCGAAACCAAACCAAAAAAAACGAGATTCAAAACGGAAACTGATTTGGAATGAAATCGAAGTTTAAGCGAAATAAAGCTCAAAACCTTACCGGAATGCGACCGACTCGAACCTGCTGGCCCAAAACACGATTCGCGAACCTGAACCAGGCTCGCCGGAGAAGAACTGGAACCGAGACGGCCGTGATGGTCTGGTGTCGAGTGAACCCGAGCCGTGCCCGCACCGTTCACCATCATCACCGCCGACGCTGGAACTCCGACGCGCGTCGGTTCTGCTGTCCATCGATGTCGCCGCCGCCGGAGTTCAGATCGGAGAGGTGAGGGGTGCGGGTGAGGAGGTAGAAGGTTGTGGTGATGTGTGGGTGTGCCGGAGACGAACAGCACCGGAGGTGCTTCACCGGAGAAGGAAAAAGCAGGGGGGTAGCTCAAGATGAATGAGTGTCTGATTCATGTGTGCGTTTGAATGGGATGGATTGATTTCTCTGTTTGCAACTGCATATTTAGATTAGGGTTTATAATTGTAGAAGATGAAGGGGCAGGGAATATTAGAGAATGTTTGAAGAGCGGCTGATGAAAATGAACTCCATTAGGGTTTCACTTCTTTTAGTTTTTAACTGATTTTAATAGCTTCAAACATTGCATAAACAATCCCTATGGTTTAGTTAATCCATGTTTATGTTATAATTTCAAAGAACTAACTAGGTTAGTTTACTAACTTTAATATCTAGCGAGACTAACTAGATAAATAAAAAAATAAACTTTTTAAATAGTAATACCAATTAATTTAATTAATTAAACCATGAATAAATAACCGTTTTTTTTTAACGAGTTAGATTATAGACGTAGATTTTTCGACGATTAACGAAACGACGAATACAAAGATACAAGTTTCCAAAAATAGGAATATGAACAATGGTTTCTAAATATGGACCGTTATAAAAACGCGGAGCGTTACAGTCTCCCCTCCTTTAGGAAATTTCGTCCCGAAATTTATTCAGAAGGAAGACTTGAAAGAGTTTTGGCAAACAGAAGAGGATCGTTTAAAATTTAGGCTCTGGAGTTTGAGACAACAAAGAATAATTGATGTATAAGGGTGAACGATTGATCTAATAACGATTATGAGTGTAAGAATAGCATAAGTATCGGATAGACGAAAGTATCGTGCTAAGAATGAAGTCTCGTCAGGATAATCGGATATAATGCGTTTGTGAGTTGTCTAGAGTTGTATTAGGTCTAAATAGGTCTGTAAAATACTGAATTTCCCATGACACGTTTTACGAAAGTTTGGTAACATGGTGAAAACACTTATGTATAGGAAGTACCAGCGGCGTATCCACCATGTTTTGACCATGTTACGTCCGTTTCGTTATTCGTGTCATGTTACGTTCCGTGTCTTACCATACACAATAGTACACTCTATGGTTCTCATACGTCTATCACTATAATCCCGTGTGCACCCGCGATTATATTGATCATCACATGGTCCGTATAGCTTGTACTAGTCGTGTATGAATCAGGGTATACATAATTTAAAAATTAAGAATGTGTACGTGTAAGAATGTAGTATGTAAGCAAGTCCATGCTTAAGTATGTATTAGACCCACGTAAGAAAATCACTCGGATTACGCTCGCGTATGGATACGAATGTTTGAATCACGAGTTTAAGTATGAATATGCATGTATGTATGAGCATAAACATAAAACGTGTAAGTAGTATGTTGATATGCATAAGCATAAAACGTATGAAAAAAATGAGTATAAATGCGAGTGCAAACATGAGTATAAGCGTAATCACAAGGCGTATGAGTATAAATACAAGTATCAGTGTAAACATAAGATGTATGAACATAGATGTGAACGTGAATATAGGTGTAAAACATGAAGGTTTAAGTATGAATGAAATATATGTGTATGATTATAAGTGTAAACAAAGTTGTACAAGTGCAAATGAAAACATAAAATGTCTGAATCGTGAATATGAGTGTAGTATAAACTTGAATGTAAGTACAACGTAAATGTATAATTGTGAGTGTATGTATGAACGTAAAACGTATGAATTTTGAATCATGAGTATAACAAAATGCGTAAGTGTGAACATAAGTGAAGGCATAAAATGTATAAGTATGGATGTAGGAAATAATGATTTTGTTTATGATATACACCGAAACTCATGAGTTCATGCGCGTAAAAGATTAAAAGTTTGGAGTATGAAAGAAACAGAGAACGAGTGACACGCGTGAGATCTTTGTGCGATATTGTCTAAAACGTGTAAAATGGTATGCATAAATAGGTGTTTGCGCAAAACGTGGAGTTAAAAAAGATTGAATTGTCACGAAATATAGACTCTAGTTTGTGAATGTAAAGAGAGTATAAAAATCTATTGGTTATGTGGAAAATACTTTGTAAAGGAATGGAAATGCTACTGCGGTTTTAAAAGAGTTTACATAAGTTGAAAATTTGTCGGTTCTTATGAAGTTTCCTTGTCCACGTGTTTTGAATTTAATTGGCGTATCGAGTGAAGTTTTGAAAAAGTTCTAGAGATTAATAAGTTTGCATCGTTTTAAGTAACTTTGTGTTAGAAATTTTAAAATTTACAGCTTCTTGTGGAAAAGTTGATCCTTAGAAAAAAGAATTTGGTACATGAACTTAGTGATTGTTGAAAAAGGGTTCATTGGTTTTGAAAAGAAATTTTAGTAAATGATTGAATAATATTGGTAATATTTTATAGGTGTGTGCGAAAAAGTTGATTTGATTCTTAATTGAGAATAACAATCTCTAGTTTAATGGTGTGAGAGGAGCGTGTTTCAATGTTTACGTTGATTGGTGAATTTGTGGGCAACGGATTTATTAAACCGACTAGGCTGACAAGTAGTATTTCGTGAAATTTTGAAAATCGAGGAACACGCGTTTATGGTAACATTAAATTTTTTTTGTGTATGCGAGTGATGTGAAAATAGGTTATAGAATAAGAGGTACGTTTAAATAAATGAAGTATGATAAATGATTCAGGTATAAACATGATCGTGTTTATATAATATAGACTTTAAAAAAAAACATTGGTAACGATCACCTAGGTAAGGGAATCACCCCAAATCCGTTGGTGAGGTCGTTGTAAGATGAGAAAAGAAGCGGAGTTAATCGTCGAGGTAAGGAAATCACTCCTATCTCTCGATTATATGTCTCTGCTCGTTACAAAAGTGTAATTAAAATTACGTGAAATCATGCATGCTAATAATGTATAATCGTATGAAAAGTGAGAGTATGATGTGTGCGCAAAATGAAATCTCAAAAAAAAAAAAAATATTCAAATTTGTCAAAAGATCGAAAATAATAAAGCGTAAGCACGAATAAAACTTGGGATGGTTCCAAACGGAACATTGACTAACCAAAGTGGTCGAAAGATCTTTGAAATTGAGAAACATGCTTTGGCCTAATAGGTGGAATACTCACGCCGATAAGTCGGTTAACGGTATTTACCCTTCCAGTTACTACATGTCCCAATTCAATTGAAATTTCGAGACTTGGCGGGATTTATGAAAATCAAGGAGTGGAACTCGTCGACAAGGTGCGGGTTTCACCCCTAACTTGGCAATTTCGTATCCTAAGTGTGGTTGGTACTCGTCGGGTCAAAATTTAATTTCAACACTTGACGAGGGTCCACTAGAATTTAAAATTTGAATTTCTCCATCAAGGTGAGGATTTCACTCCTAACTTGATGGTGAATTTCGTGTAAGAAAAGAAAGTAGAAGGATTGAGAGTCATTCACCAAATTGTGGGTTTCACGCCTATTTTGGTGAAGTCATCTCGTTTGTGTATTATGAGTGTTGTCGGATTTAGAAATATCGAGTAAAATGCACGATGGAAGTGTATGTCAAAGGAATACGCAAACAAGTATAAACGCGTAAGAAGGCATATCAAGAATGGTACATAAATAATGAAATGATAAATCAAGTATTAACACATAGAGAAATAGGTCAAGAATAACACGTAAAGAATCGAACAACGAAACAAGTATTAACACATAATAAGACACGCATTAATGCATAAGAATAACATGTCGAATATTACCCACGAGTGATATACATGTTTAAAAAAGCATAAATAAGAAACAAATAAAGTATCATGTAGTAGTTCAAGCAAAATATACGAAAAAGACTCTAAAACTATAGACTAGGTAAAAGCATTCCTACTTTTCCAAATTCCCTATAGTTATGGCTCTGATACCAATCTGTCACACCCCAACCGATGGCGGAAACATCGGAGCGAGACGAAGAAAGATTGCTCATCACACATAACGCTAAGTTGTGACAATAGAATTTATGATAGATAGATTTCTTTCATAAATAAGTGTTACAATACAAGAAATTTGAAATACAACATGTTAAATAGAAAAAAAAAACAATACGACAACAAATTATGACATTTATACAACGTATTTAATCTAAACGTCTATGTGTATCTAGGTATCAACGCTACTTCATTTCATGGCATCATCATCCTCAACCTGTAACATGTTTAAAATAAAGTTCAATGCAAAAGCAAGGGCGAGTATACAAGTTTGGTACGTACATAACAAAAGATAAGTTTCGAACAATTCCTCATAGCAAGCATGCGATTCAAGATAAACATAAAAACATGGTATGTGTCTAACATATCAAACCAAGAAAACGCAATATGCTCATGACATAACCACAAGTTAAGGGCGGCGGGTCGTTAATCCTATAGCGCTACACATGTCACGGTTTGGCTCGTACAAGTTAATGATAAGTTCAACACATAAGATTAATCCAAGTTTAAAGTATCAAGCCATCACGTATACAAGCATGTTAATAAGAATGTTCATGTGTTTAAACAAAAGTTCATGTGTAAGTTGTTGATAGATAAACATGTTACACCCCAAAAGTGGTAAAAGTAAAGAGGGGAAAAAAATACGAGTATACTCACAAAATTGCTAAGTCTTCCGATTATCCAAGTGTCGACGAGTGTGAGGTTAGGATGATGGAACACCGATGTCACCCTATATGGGTAAGCGAAGGTGTATGAGTATTCGGAAATTATGACGGAGGATTCGAAGTAGCACTTAGAGTATAACTAGTCGATGGTTAAGTATATATTTTTCGTATATAAAGTTTATACAAAGATTTTAATCTAAGTTTATCAAAAACATTATAGAAGTTTTGTCAAAAAGAAAAGAAATTAAATAAATAATTAATTAGATAAATTTACATTTATAATTATTGTTATAAAAATTTAATTGAATCCAATACGTTTTCATTAGTGGTTTGACCATTAATTAACACAAAATAATAATAGTGTATATTTTATTTATAAAAATATTAGAACTTCGAAAGGTTTCGTCTTATAAAATTAACGCGTTTCGATTTACGGAATTTTGCGAAAAACGGGCAGAGTTTCCTCTGTTTTTGGACGATCCCGACAAGGTATGATGTCAATTCATATGTTCAAAATTCAACATTTTACTCCACAATGTAAACTATGTATGTAAGATGAGCCGAAAGTGAATAAATAGATAAATGTATCGGTTCAAGCTCGGTTTTCTTTTTTTTTTTTGTACTAATAATATCTACAAAAAAAACATTATAAGTGAATTTTGCATCGTTTAAAGTTTACCGCATCGCGTGTTTGACTCATGTTGACCAGTTGACCGAGCTGAACAAAACCCGAAGCTGAACCAACACGACCTGAACCAAAGCTGACTTTGTTGACTGAAACGAGACCCGAAGGAAACACGACCTGAATCGAAACTGATCGAAAGTTGAATCAAATAAAATCAAAACAAAACTTGAACTGAAAACTAACCTGAACCGGAATCGAAACGACCATGTTAACCCGGTTCGACTGAACCCGAATCTGAACCAATCGATCCAAATCTGAACCGAAATAACTCCAGATTCTGAACCAAACTGTCTTGCATCATCCGAAGGTTTCCCGAGATGTGCAGCCAAGAGCTAAGCCGAAACCAAACAAAAAAAAACGAGATTCAAAACGGAAACTGATTTGGAATGAAATCGAAGTTTAAGCGAAATAGAGCTCAAAACCTTACCGGAATGCGACCGACTCGAACCTGCTGGCCCAAAACACGATCCGCGAACCTGAACCAGGCTCGCCGGAGAAGAACTGGAACCGAGACGGCCGTGATGGTCTGGTGTCGAGTGAACCCGAGCCGTGCCCGCACCGTTCACCATCATCACCGCCGACGCTGGAACTCCGACGCGCGTCGGTTCTGCTGTCCATCGATGTCGCCGCCGCCGGAGTTCAGATCGGAGAGGTGAGGGGTGCGGGTGAGGAGGTAGAAGGTTGTGGTGATGTGTGGGTGTGCCGGAGACGAACAGCACCGGAGGTGCTTCACCGGAGAAGGAAAAAGCAGGGGGGGTAGCTCAAGATGAATAAGTGTCTGATTCATGTGTGCGTTTGAATGGGATGGATTGATTTCTCTGTTTGCAACTGCATATTTAGATTAGGGTTTATAATTGTAGAAGATGAAGGGGCAGGGAATATTAGAGAATGTTTGAAGAGCGGCTGATGAAAATGAACTCCATTAGGGTTTCACTTCTTTTAGTTTTTAACTGATTTTAATAGCTTCAAACATTGCATAAACAATCCCTATGGTTTAGTTAATCCATGTTTATGTTATAATTTCAAAGAACTAACTAGGTTAGTTTACTAACTTTAATATCTAGCGAGACTAACTAGATAAATAAAAAAATAAACTTTTTAAATAGTAATACCAATTAATTTAATTAATTAAACCATGAATAAATAACCGTTTTTTTTAACGAGTTAGATTATAGACGTAGATTTTTCGACGATTAACGAAACGACGAATACAAAGATACAAGTTTCCAAAAATAGGAATATGAACAATGGTTTCTAAATATGGACCGTTATAAAAACGCGGAGCGTTACAATCACCATGATCACTTTCTCTCTCTAAGATCTTCTCTTAAACTCTAAAGCTCCAAAAGTTCTTAATGTCTAACATAAGACCACTATATATAGGCAATGGCATAAGGAAGATCTCCTTATTTACAAGTTTTCCACTCCTCATTCTAAAATAAAATTTTCCGATATTTAACATCATAAAACCTTGTCTTTAACAATTTCTACTACGATTCGGATTGATGGAGGCGATAGACATTCGTGCACTCACATCACCTTTGGACAGGGAGTTATAGACCACCACTGTCTTTGTCGTAATTTGACGATATAATATGGCTCGTAGGAAATTCAATTGACATCACAAAAGGATGTTACAATAATAATAATCATCGTACTGATGATATTAGTCATGATCGCACTGATCATATAGACTATGAGGCTTGGGCATAGCCCACCACCTTGGACAGGGAACCATAAAGGTCAAAACTGTCATTGTCTTATTGACAATATAATATAATATAGCCCGTAGGCAAATCATCACTAAAGTTGTTAAATATGATCATCGTATTGATGATATTAGTCATGATCGCACTGATCATATAGACTATAAGGATTGGGCATAGCCTACCATCTTAGACAGGGAACCATAAAGGTCACAACTGTCCTTATTTTGACTGACAATGCAGTATTATAATTCCTCTCCTTCCACATAATTGGGAATAGTTGGAGATTTGGAATAAGTATTGTCACTAGTTGCCGAAGATTTTCTCCTTTCAACACAATTGGGAATTAGTTGGAGATTTAAGATACATTTCAGCCAACGTATTAATATGGTTCCTCTCCTTCCTCATAGTTGGGATTAATTGGAGATTTGGAACAAATATCGTTACGAAGTTGGATGAGAGTTTTTCTCCTTTCCACGCAGTTGGGAATTAGTTGGAGTTTTAGTGATACGTTTCAGTCAACGTATTAATATGGTTCCTCTCCTTCCTTATAGTTGGGATCAATTGGAGATTTGGAACAGGTATCGTCACGAAGTTGGACGAGATTTTTTCTCCTTTCTACGCAGTTGGGAATTAGTTGGAGTTTTAATGATATGTTTCAGTCAATGTATTGAATATAAATCCCTATCCTCAGTTGGAGATGCGTCTCAGTTGACGTTTAAAAATATAAGTCCCTCTCCACAGTGGGAGATTTGGGAACACGTCGTAGTTGACGTTTAAATATAAGTCCCTCTCCACAGTGGGAGATTTGGGAATGATTAACATCGCATAGTTCGATGAAGTTTCTATCTCCTTTCCACACATTCGGGAATTAGTTGGAGATTTGAGATAAGTGTTATCCCATAGTTGGACGAGAACCACTTATAGATTGGTGTGAGGAAATATACATTAAGACAGAGTCTTTTATGATGGTCTTATTCACTAGTTTTAACTACATAAGAACTGGTAGACCGGGTTAATTAAAAGAAATTTATTTGCTTGATTGCTAGTGGTCCTTCGACTAATTGTCTTCACCCAATAGAGTTGGCACTTTTAGTCCTTCTCCTTCCACATAGTTGGGATTAGTTGGAGATTCCAGGACATGTCTCAATTGACGTTTTAAATCCATGCTTTTCTCCTTAGTTGGAGATTTGGTATACGCCTCAATTCAGTCAGCGTTTAAATATATGCCCTTCTCCACAGTGGGAAATTTAGGATACACCTCAATACAGTACAACGTATACGGCTCAACACAGTCACCGTTTAAATATATGCCCTTCTCCACAGTGGGAGATTTGGGATACGCCTCAATATAGCACAAAGTATATGATACGGCTCAATACAGTCACCGTTTAAATATATGCCCTTATCCACAGTGGGAGATTTGGGATACGCCTCAATATGGTACAACGTATATGATACGGTTCAATACAATCACCGTTTAAATATATGCCCTTCTCCACATTGGGAGATTTGGGATATGTCGTCTCATATTTGGACGAATATTTGCACTTTTCAACCACTCATTGGTGGGAACACGTGCTTTTGGCCTTTGTCTATCGCGCAATCAAGAGATTTGTTGGATAAGATAGGAGCAATAAATGTGACCTTCATATCATGAAGGAAAGATAATAAAATAAGCTCCATAAAATCAATGATTTTTCTTATGGCAATGATATCGCCAAAATATATTAGATGCTTACTATTAGCTAATATCAGTACAATATGACCGTTGGGAGATCTTAGTGGTTCCATGCATTAAACCTTCATACTGGCCAAGCTTGAAAGCAATCTATAGGACACGCTAAGATACTGCCAACTGTCATATGATGCTTCTATCAAACTAAGTTTGGCATTCGTAGTTGCTAAAAATCAACGAAATAAAATCATTGTCGTACTCCAGTTGGAGAATTTGCTGGTGAGATTTTCCGAATTTATATAATATAATATACCCAGATGGGTTTGAATCAATCGAGTATCCAAGACTCAAGATTATATGCTTTAATCAAGAACCAGAAAAAGTGATTAATTTTTTTGCTTATTCTCTAGAATGAGAGAACATCTGTATCAAAGAATGGAAATTTGGTGCAAAAGTGCACGGATATCCTTGCCATGATACGGCTTTCCATAGTTGTTGCTGCTTCAATCAGCTGGTGAGATATCACCGAAATGTCTATCAAATATGATAGACTTCGGATAAATGATATTAGGATATCATAGGAATATCAAAAGATATAATATCAAATGACGAGGTTTAGCATCCTCGTATCGGAGTCATCGTCTCCAAAACATATTTAGTTCACCATATGGAACTTCAAGCTACTCAGAGGTAGAGATCATCGAGTCCGCGACCCATCATAGATTCTTCATCTTGTCCGTAACATCTTGGCGGTATAAAATCAATAACTACTTATATATACAAATAAGAATAGTCTTATGTTCGGGTCTAGACTCAGAGTTTCTTAAGGAATCTGCATTTGTGATATTTGAAATTAGACACAAAAGGCTAGTGTCTAATTCACTCAAATTGTAGCTCTGATACCAACATGTCACACCCCGATTCCCGATGGGCCCGGATGGGTATAGTCGTGACGGTTGGATAACAGTTATCACATTATAATATTATGCAGCGGAAGTATTGGAGTAAAATTATTAAATAAAGCTTGAATACATAAAAGTATTACAAGCGTTCAATACAAGCCCACAAGCGAGATCTAATAAACAGAGCTTTAGACATTATAGGCCTTAAGTATCAAGAGTTGCAAATTCCTTATCCTTTATTTTAGCCGATCCAAATTCCCAGCCTATAATAAGGTTCGGTACCTGCGATTCAATCTTTTGAAAATACGTTTGCCAAAGCTGGTAAATACAATTAACCGACACATTTTGAAAACAATTTCAAAAATTGATTTAGGTGCACAAGGCACGGAAAATCTTTTATAACTTGGGACAAACTATATCTCGTATTATCAATTTTACATAACTTGACAATACATATAGGGCCCAATATAGAAACCGAGACAAGATTAACCGACATACCACTTATTCCCTTATTGGGAATACCCATATTGGGAAAAACTCGTGTTTGGTTTATAAAATTATTTTATTAGCGTCTGTCAGGTGTATGCTTACACCTTGCGCTTAGGTCGTGGCCACTTTCAATTAAATGAGCCGAGGATATCCATGACACGGTCGTATTAACCCCCAATGTTTAAGTCAAACAATACAAACTAAAACGGGTTATTTGAATTTCCTGACACATTGGTCTTCGAATCCCATACCCGACCATGCGGTAATAATTTACCGTATCCCAAGCCCGTATAAGGAAAATAGGTTAAGAGTATTTACCTGAGCTAGCACTCGCCTTATAATGCAAGATTTATAATAACTCAGTCGTATTCAATTAAGTAAGCGTAGGTACAATTTACCGAAAGGCTCTAGTCTGGAATGATGGTATAAATAACCAATTAGAATGCTAATGGGTCTTATTCAAGTCATAGACTTAGACCGACTAGCTTAAAGTATCAAAAACGGTATAATGTGCTTAATTAAGCGATGACCAGAATAGTATGCAGTTTAAACCCAACAAGTACTAAGACTTGTGTAGTATGGGTAAACAAAGTACATTCTGTATTTTGAAGTGAAAATGACAAGGTTAAACCCGTTTCGGTAAACTTACGCAAACTAGTTACGTGAGTCTAACCGTACGCGTATAAGCGATAACGGGTAACCGGATGAGTCATGAACAAGTTTCATATGCCAATATACTTTAAACAAGTTATAATATCAGTAGGATATCAACTTATATGCCCGTTAAAGTTTTAAAATCAGACTATGCCACAAAAGGGTGTTTTGGTCATTTTACGACGTATAAAAGGAACTTGCGTATAATCTGATGTTACGATCATAAAAATTTAGTGAAAAAATTTTATTTATGATATAATATCAGTAGGATATCAAACATATGTGTGTTTTATAGTTTAAGACCAAACTATGCACCGTAGGGGCATTTTGGTCATTTCACACATAGTTTTAAAAGCTTATTCGGGATTCTGAGTTTATAACATGTACCTACTGTAAAAACATTTTAAATAAGTTATAAAATCAGTATGTAACAAGTCTTGGTTGGTAAATATGGTTCAATACCATATTACGCGCCGAAAAGGCGTTAAAGTCGTTAAATGATGATATTTGCAATATTTTATGAAAAATGATGTTATGACCAGGTTTATATGGTCAACATATGTTATTTAGTATAACACATCAGTAGGTAAAAGGTTTGGTATGAAAACCATGATTAAAAACCATTTTAAGTACCAAAAGGGCATTATCGTCATATAAGGACATAATACAAGATCTTGTACGTAAACTCAGTTTATAAACTGACTGGATATCCCAAAATATCCTAATTATGATATTACATCAGTAGGTAATGAGTTTAGTATAAGGAATTATGCTTAAAACTGATCTATGCGCCTAAAGGGCATTTCTGTCACTTTTAAGCGTAATTTACGACATTATACGCAAACTCAGCTTATGATCAAATTTGTAACATCCAAATATGTTAAACATGTTAACATATCAGCACCTAAATTATTTGCAAGCTCATTGGTGTCTAAAACCTTATTTTTGCTAAAAAGGGCATAATAGTCAAAGTATGGTATTTTAACGGAAATTTGCATAAAAATCAGATTTCTATTACGATAGTGTAATATAACCTCAGAGGGTTATGCTACATCATATTACGATCATAACAGAACCTTAAATCAGTAGCATACTAGTTTATTCGGGTCATAATCGAAAGTTAACGCAGAAGTCAAACTTCGCGACTTTCGGTTGCGAACCGACCCTAAAACTGGAATTGACGAGCCGAACATGTTTATACATGTTCTAATAATTATTACTAAGTTGTTTAAGTGATAAAACATATTTTAGGACACTTCTAAACTCAGATCGTAATTATTTCAAAAACTGACCCGTTGACTTTTTAAAATATTAATATGTTGACTCGTCAATTGACTAAGCAAACGTGATTCTTAGGAGGTTCCCTTTTGAGGGATTAACACTTACCTAATTATGATCAGGTAGCCATGTTCGTTGCGAACAATGGCTGGACCGTTAAGGTCTAAATCGAAAGTCAAAGCGTTTATCGAAAACGCTTGACTTTTCGGCTTTAAAAGCCTAATAAACGAATAAGCCACGAAAGGAACACTTACAAGTGGTCCTAGGGACTGAATAAAACTCAAAGGAAGTTTCTAATTGCTCAGGATCCTCCAAATATGAGAAGTATAGAAAGAAATGAGAAAAGGTGCAAGTTCTTCAATGAACATAACACATATTTATAGTATTGGAAGGATTTGTGGATGATTTACAAGTGTTAGAGACTTCCTAGGATCACTACAAGTGTCCTAACAGGTGTCTAAAATAAGAAACAAGCCTATAGATTCGTTTCATGTGAGTTATGGCTGTATACTTGGGCTGCAAGTCAGATTTCGAAGTTTGACAACTTTAGTCCCTGCACAAAATTTGTTGAGTTTTGTACACTATCACACTTCTGAATTAATGTACACAACCGGCAAGTGTACCGGTCAATGTAGTATAACTTAAGTAAGTCCGAGTATCGAACCCACGAGACTCTCTAATTACGTTTACCAACTTCTATCTAGGCTTAGACTGACACGGACTCTAACTGTTTTATATTTGAGGGGAGTTTTCTAACAAACTACTAAATTAACTAAAATCAACTAACTAGGCTAAACTGGAAACGAACTAAGACTGAGGACTTAAGAAACGACCAGAGATGAGAAGTACACTACCTAGGTCAGAATCCTGCACATGCATGACAACTTCTATCGGCTTTGGAACTATTGTGGAACCGGGATCTTAAAATACTAACTTAATAGGACACCGAATAAGACCCTCGACCCTTCTAAAGGAGACACTTATGGCTACCCAATAAGCCGTGAAACTACCGGTTTGGAGGATTCCCTTTCAGGCTTTCCTAATGTAATAATAAAGTAGCCTTATTCGGCAATCTACCTCTCAGTACAAAAGTCAAGGGTAACTATGGTTTTATGATTAGACTCGATAAGCAAATAGTGAAAAGGAAACTAGGGGATCTTCTCTCAAAGTATCTAACCCTAGTAATCTAACACTAAAGACAAACCGACAACCTCTCACCTCTCAGTTATCAAGATTGGTAGAATACTTAACCCTATTCAAATTACAATTATATCCCTATGGGTCACTACGTCTAGCAAACCATCTAATAGTCAAAGACACACAGTAATTGACCTAGCATGCAACTATTATTTGAAAGACATTCAACTAGCAACATGAGGGATAATAATTATTTAATGAACAAAATTAAATACGCATATACAACAAGCCATAAAAACCACATCTTTACTTTAATTATTAAATCCACAAAATAGAATCCATAAACCGAATGAAAATAATATGTCAAAACATGGTGTTCATTATAACCTAGGCAGTATAAAAAGTCTAGCCAAGAATCATAGTCGCTAAAAAGAAACAAGTTTCATACGATAAATAATCCATAGTATCAAGTTTGGAAAACACAAAGTAAAAACAAACTAAATAACTAACGAATTGTAGTCGACCCTGTTCTCTTACGGCTTCCTATTCCGTCTCGTATGTGCCGTCTGTATCCTTTTTGCGTCTCCCCTCTTCTAATAATTATAATGCCGACTCCAAGATTTTTTCGTCTGCCTATTTCTGTCGTATCCCACTTATGTTTTTCGAAAATAATAGGACTCCTCCAAGTGATGTTGTCGAATATATAATTAAGAATCCCCCTTGAATTCGTCCACTGATGTCTATATAATATAATGGCCTCCTCTGCCATTAGGGTTTTTTTTAAGCATCCACTAATTTTCTTGTTTCAAAAGCCCACAAGCAAAACAAATCCCCCAAAATATGTTGCGTGAAATGCATGGCTGGGATTTTTGGATCAAGTTTATTCTTTTTTTTTTGGGCGGCCCACTATTGTTGTCGAGAGTATGCATTTCGCTGGGCCAATGTTCACGTAAACATGTGAGGCTGGACTATATGATGTTTGCGGCTCACTATAATCCTTCCAAAATAATGTTATAAGAATCTATAGATATAATAAAAGAAACCACTTTGAGCACACTTGTTATCATATTAGGCCATCTCTTATAGATAATTGAGAAAATTTCACTTTTTGTCCTTTATGTTTACACTGAATTTTGAAACGTGCCATTTAAAAGTTTTAGTTTCAATTTATGTCCAAAAAACACATGTTTTATATCACTTTATGTCCTTTACACCAAACTGAGTTAATTTACTCAGTTATGTTTATTTAATGCAAGGGTATAATTGGTATTTCACCTTACTTATTTTGTTTCAACATTTTCTGCCATAAATATCAAAATCAAGAACACACTCTCTCTTCATCAATCATCACATCTCTCCCCTGTTTCTCTCTCTAAAAAAAACCCTAGATCTAAAATTGTTTTCCCCTGTTTCCACCGGCACAAGCGAAGCATCTAGCACTGATCCACGCTTCAGAAGTTGATGGGAAAAAGAGGAAGAAAACTCGACATCCACTAGATGTGAAGACAAGCAACAATGCAGAAGGGCCAAATGGGGCCAAGTTATACTCCATTTCCTTAAGAAATCCCTTTAGCACAGGTGGATCTATGTCATTAGAAGTTTCGTATGTTTTGACCCAATCTCTTGAACCTTTCCCTATAGAGATAAGTCAATCAGAACCGCAACTTGTCTTGTATCGTGACAGTGCGTTAATATTGTCACCATAAGAAATTAAACAACAAACTACAGTTATTAGGACACCAAGCACCAAAGTGGAATCATTTACTAGAGTAGCCGTCTACCCATTTGCGTACTGAGCTCAAGTATGGGCCTTATGAGGACCAGCCTACATTTTCATAACTCCTATCGTTGTTCATTTTGAGAATAACAATCCATTTGCTGTGGTTGAGGAACTTGTTAGAGAAATTGAAATTTCTCACTGGGGCAACCTGCAAGTTACCGAGCATTACACATTGGTGCATAACGGTGCTAGACACAAAGGAGGGTTCTCAAGGTCAGGCCGCTAGTCTGAACTCTGAATCACCAATGTGGTTATGTGTCGTTTACTTTGTTAATTAGTTTTTGGCTTCTTGGATCTTCATTTAGCAGGGTCGAATATCAATCTAAGCCGACTTAAAGTGGCGTTGCATCTTTATTTTAGATCTAGGTTTTTTTTAAGAGAGAGAAACAAGGGAGAGATGTGATGATTGATGAAGAGAGAGTGTGTTCTTGATTTTGATATTTATGGCAGAAAATGTTGAAACAAAATAAGTAAGGTGAAATGCCAATTATACCCTTGCATTAAATAAGCCTAACTGAGTAAATTAACTCAGTTTGGTGTAAAGGACATAAAGTGATATAAAACATGTGTTTTTTGGACATAAATTGAAACTAAAACTTTTAAATGGCACGTTTCAAAATTCAGTGCAAACATAAAGGACACAAAGTGAAATTTTCTCTAGATAATTATAATTTTAGTTTAATCTCTTCTAATTAATTATAGATAATCCTCCTACTAAATATTTATTTAGTTTAATTATTACTTTTATATTTATCTATTTACTTCAAATTCAAACTTAGTTATCTAATTTGATATTAGAGTAAATTACGATTTTGTCCCATGTGGTTATATCACTTTTACTCTTTTAGACCAAAAAGAAAATTTTTAACATCTGAGCCCTCAACGTCTTTTTTTCTAACCCTTTTGGACCCCAACGTCTTTTTTTCTAACCCTTTTGGTAAAAGACGTTGTGGGCTCAGATGTTAAATGATTCATTTTTTGGCTAAAAGGGTAAAAATGATATCACCACAAGTGCCAAAATCGTAATTTACTCTTGATATTAACTATATATTTGAACGTTTTGTTTAGCTTGGTATCAAATAGATTTTATGAAACTTAAATTAAAATTAACTAATATTATTTATCATTTCTACATTTACAAGTTTTAAATAAATGGTTAAATATATTGAGACTTCGTTTCATTTACAAGTTTTAAATAAATGGTTAAATTTATTGAGACTTTGTTAACAAATTTTACTACAATATAATAATCTATTTATATGAATATAAATATAAATAAATGAATAATGAGCTAATATTAAATTTCATCCTACTTTAAATTTTGAATGCCATTCTTCTATTTTTCTAGTAAAATATTATTCTAAAATTTAAATTGTTAATTTAAGATATTTTTAAATAAAACAAATTATTTATCACGAAAACCAAACTTTGTATTAATATATAAAATATTTTTATTTTCATTACTAAAAAAATTATTATATCAATTTTATTACATAATTTATAAATCAATTTGTCGGAATTGGTACCAACATTTTATCACTCAAATAGATGTTGATTTGCTTCTTGAATAACATATCTTCTTTTCAAGAACCATCTTCACAATCACCATATCCATCGCGTATCAAGTATTATCCATTAGTATATTGAAAGATATGACTTTTTTTATTATTGGTATATAAAATTAGATTTATTAAACCCGTGTAATACACGTGGTTTTTTATAGATATACCTTTTTTATTATTTACTATACAAAATTACATTTATTCGACCCGTATAATAGAGGAGGTTTTTTAAGATATAACTTTTTATTATTTGATATATAAAATTAGATTTATTCAATTCGTACAATACACGAGGTCTTTTTAAGGATATATATTTTTTATTACTATTTAGTAAAGGAAATTACATTTATTCAACCCGTGTAATACACATATTTTTAAAAATGTAATTTTTTTTTATTATTTGGTATATAAAATTACATTTATTCAACCCGTGTAATAAATGAGGTTTCTTAAAGATGTATTATTTTATTATTTGGTAAACAATATTACATTTATTCAACTCGTGTAAAACAAACGGTTTTAAAAATATAACTTTTTTATTTGGTATATAATTTTATATTTATTCAACCCTTACAATATGGTTCTTATAGATATAAATTTTTATTATTTAATATATAAAATTATATGTATTCAACCCGTGCAATAAAAGAGGTTTTTAAAGATATATTGTTTTATTATTTAGTATATAAAATTCATTTATTCAACCCGTGTAATACACGGGGTTATAACCTAGTCTAATATATATAAGAGTAAACTGCCATTTTGGTCCTTGTGGTTTGGGCAGTTTTGCCATTTTAGTCCAAATCTCAAACTTTTTAAATCTGGGTCCCTGTGGTTTGCATTTTGTTGCCATTTTAGTCCAAAACTCAAAATCTCTCATTTTTGACTGTTTTAAGGCCCCTTTTTTGTCTTTATCTGCAGGGGTAGTTTGGTCATTTAATATTCATTAAATCAATTTATTTATTAAAAAACCCACATAATATAAATACCACCACCAAAATCTCTGCACTTCCTCTCTCTCTCTCTAAACACCATTTCATCAAGTTGTTTGCTCGTAGGTCCTTGCTTTGAGGGCCTCTCGAGTTGTTTTTATGAATTTTTCCTTTAAAAAAAATGAATTTATTGTATTGATTATTTTCATTTAAAACTTATAAAATCCAAATATTAAGCAAATGGAAGTAATATTCAATGAAATCTAATTCCAAAACTATCCAAAGTGTTGGAAATATTTATATAAAACTATGTATTTTTTTAGAGCATATCAATAAGCATATCATTTACATAAAGACCTAAGATCACATAACCTTTAGAAGTGTCTTTCAAATAGACACATTTGTCACATTGATTTATTTTGAAACCACTTGTAAGCATAACTTGGTTAAACTTTTGATTCTATATTTTTGGAGTTTGCTTCAAGCCATATAAAGCCTTGATAAGTTTATACACTTTGCCCTCTTGGTCAGGAGCAGAGAAATCCTCTGGTTGCTCCATGTAAATCTCTTCCTCTAACTCCCCATTGAGAAATGCGGTTTTTACTTCCATTTGATGTATTTCCAAGTTTCTTAAAGCTGCACTTGCAAGCATCAATCTAATAGAGGTTATTCTTGTCACAAGAGAGTATGTGTCAAAATAGTCAAGACCTTCCTTTTGTCTAAACCCTTTGATCACAAGCCTTGCCTTAGACTTATCAAAAGAGCCATCAACTTTTCTTTTTCTTGAATATCTATCGATATCCAAGTGGCTTGCACCCTGGTGGAAGATCTACTAGCTCCCAAGTATGATTCTGCAAGATAGAATCAATTTCACTCTTGATGGATTCTTTCCATTGAGGTCCATCTGAAGAGGTGACTGCTTCTCGATAGGTTTGAGGCTCACTCTCATCCATGAATGTAAGAAAGTCAGGCCCAAAGGATTTCTCATTCCTTTGCCTTTTACTTCTTCTTGGCTCACCCTCTTCAGCCTCTATTTGTTCTTGAGTTTCCTCTCGAACAATCTCATCAACCATTGTTGATAAACTTGCATGATTGGTTGTTGAAGAACTCGCATGAGTTTGTACTAACATTGGAAACTCTTCTTCAAAGTAAGTCATATTTCCTGGCATTGTCTCTATGATAGAGTCCTTGTGCACATCCGGATTCTTGGATTCATATACAAGAAAACGATGTGAACTACCGTTTTTGGCATATCCAATGAAAATGCAATCAATAGTTTTTGGCCCTATTCTATGTGCCTTAGGGGATGTAACAATCACCTTGGCTAGGCACCCCAACACTTTCAAGTATTTATAAGAAAATTTTTGTCCCCACCACAACTCATGAGGTGTTACGTCCTTATTCTTGAAAGGTATTTTATTTAACAAAAAGTTGGCCGACAATATGGCCTCCCCCCACATGTCCTGGCTCATCCCATAACTTATCAACATGGCATTCATCATTTCTTTTAGTGTACAATTCTTTCGTTCTGCGATGCCATTTGATTGGGGTGTATAAGGAGGGGTACACTTATGTATTATGCTATGTTTTGCACATACTTCCCCAAATGGTGAAACATATTCACCTCCTCTATCACTTCTAACACGTTTTATTTTCTTGTTGAGTTGATTCTCAACTTCAGCTTTATACAAGATAAACTTGGTAACTGCTTCATCCTTACTCTTAAGTAAGTATACATAACAATGTCTTGTATTGTCATTGATAAAGGTAATAAAATATTTATTACCACCTCTGGTGGGAATTGATTTTAAGTCACACACATCAGTGTGAATCAGATCAAGGGTTTCAGTTATTCTTTCAGCTGGTTTGAAGGATGATCTTGTTTGTTTAGCTTCAGCACAAGTTTTACATTTTGTTTTAGAGTGAATGGCAAAAGTTGGTATGTAATCTAAATTAATTAAACGACGCATCGAATTAAAATTTACATAACCAAGACGTCCATGCCAAACATTAGCAAACTCAACCAAGTAAGCAGAAGTACTACATTTTTATTCTTGTTTTTCTTAACAGACATTACATTAAGTTTAAACATGCCATTTTGGGCATAGCCATTTCCAACAAACATACCAAGCTTACTTAAAACAAATTTATCACTTTAAAAAATCAAACGAAAGCCAAACTTGTTAAGCATCCAACCCGACACAAGACTCTTGCGTAAGTCTGGAATAAAGCACATTCTTCAAAGTGAGCTCTTTCCCAGAAGTCCACTTCAAGATCACATCACCTTCTCCCTTGATATCAGCTGTAGCAACATTACTCATGTACAACTTTTCTTCTCCCACCATTTTTTTAAACGTATTAAATAGGGTATTGTCTGGGCACACATGGCGGGCTGCCCCAGTATCAACCCACCACCCTTTTCGCTTATTAGCCACCAAATTTACCTCCTCCATCATGGCAGTGAGGTCTGAAATCATAGCCACTAAGGGCATACCGTCATCATTAACCATAAGAGTCGTGTCACGTTTAGACTCTTTGCACTGGTCAGCATGGTGACCAGTTTGTCCACAGTTGAAACATTTCCCTTTGAAAGGACCAACCTTCTTCTTCACACCACCTTTCTTTGGCCCAAGGTCAACACCTTTGTTTTTTCCCTTGCCATTGAACTTGTGGCCTTTGTTACCCTTGTAGCCCCTTGAGGATTGACCTTGTTCCACAAGGTTCACTTTTGCAAAAGCTTCAACTTGAGTTCCTTTGTGTGACAATCTGTTGTCCTCCTCAATACGAAGACGAACCACAAGGTCTTCAATGGTCATTTCCTTTCGCTTATGCTTAAGGTAATTCTTGAAGTCCACCCAACTAGGAGGCAACTTTTCAACAATTGCTTCCACTTGGAATGTTTCACTCAGATTCATTCCTTCTGACATAATGTCACTAAGAATAATCCGTAGTTTTTTTACTTAACTCATCATAGTTATTGAATCAATCATTTTGTAGTCCAAAAACCTAGCCACAACATACTTTTTAGTACCCACATCCTCAGTCCTATATTTGCGTTCCAATGACTCCCATAACTCTTTGGTAGTTGGAACCTTGAGATACACGTTATATAAGGCATTTGAGAGGCCATTTAACACTTAGTTGCGACATAGGTACTCAAAAGGTTTCCAAGCATCAACAACACTCACAGATTGGACATCAGATGTCCCTTCTGCGAGAACAGGAGGGGACTCCATCAAAAACATCGCAAGGTCCTGAGTGGTCAGATAGAACAACATCTTTTGTTGCCATCTCTTAAAATTCAAACTAGTATATTTCTTTGGTTTTTCAGCATGGTTAGCAACCGCTTGAGCCGCTTGGGTACCAACCAATGGTCCCATGGTAGTGGATGTGGATCCAATAGTGGTTGATGTGGTTGCTGAAACAGTAGCCATTTCTGAAACAAGATAAAGTTAAAATCAGTTTACGGCAGAAATGAATTGGTTTACAAAAAACCAATGCAACCCAATAAGGTTTACTAATAAACAAAAGAAACTGTTTATAAAAATTTTTAAAACTAAAAAAGTGTATGGGTTTTAAAATATGTTTTAAGCTTGTAGAACATCCGTTCACAAAATAAAATAAAATAACAATTTTATTAATGAATATTTCGATTACTTTACATAAATAGGAACTAAACTAAAATGAAACAAAATACAATACAAAATGTAAACCAACCAAGAACATATTACAAAGAAATAAAGAAAACATAAAACAACAGTAACTGATGTACGTGAAGAACATGCTTCCCTTAAAACAGATTTCGGGCCACCCATGTGAGCCCGTCTACTACCTAGGGTACAACAGCCAGAGCAGATTGTACTGCCGAGGATAGCCAAGCACCTGAAAAGTACCTGAAACAAGAGTTCTCAGGGATGCGAAGTTAGGAAATTATGTGGAAGTAGTGTGTGAGCTATGAGCCATACGAATTTCTATTCTTTGGGTATCTAAAACAAAACACAAAGCTTTGTATATAAACTGATTAGAATTCGAAATGATAAGTCTCCAATTAATACAAAATTCAATAAAAATAAATTCTAGAATTCAATGGCATAACGAATTCTGAGACTTAATCATTTGACAGGTAGGAACTTGAACAGAATCTAGCTGACCACACCACACGAACCAAGATGCATCTAAAAAATAGTAAAAGTGCGCCATCAAAGCACTACATGGCGCCCGTCGCCCTCGTCCTCGTCCCGGGCGCAGGCGCGGGTGCGGGTGCGTGTCGGGTGCTCCGCACCCTCCTGGCTACCACTGGGTGTGAGTTGTCACACAAGAATACATTCATGTAGAGAATTCTAATTATAAATTCACAAAAGATTTATCTCTCCACCTATGTGGGACAAGCTCAATTTCCCATATATTTATGGTTCCAACACACAAACTTAATGGTCAAGATCTCTCATTCATCTTGGCTTAATTATTAAATAATCATTATATTAACACTTAATATAATATTACTTATAAAATTTCCAACAGGAAATATATATTGGGTACTGACGATACTAGTATGTATCTGTCATGGGTTCCAGATACTAGCTACATATACGGAGAAACAATTGGGTTGATACCAAACATCTTAAACTCTAAATCATAAACATACAAAATAACATAAGAAACAAAAACCCTAAATCATCATCTCAATTCAATTCCAAGCACTTAACCATTGATCCCACATTCACAAACAATATCCCCTACAAAAATAAACGAAATTAAACAAATATAAAATACATAAGTTCAAGAAATTGGTGGCTTTTATCCCAAAACGAAATCCACCACATAGAATCAACCCCTCTGTTATCATTACCACTCACGGCGGCTGCTACTGCGTTTGAACTGGATGATATCTTCTTTTTCTTTTTCATCTTCATTTTTATATTTGAATCTTTTTTCAGTTTGATATTTTTCGGTGTGAGTTCGTGCTTTGATTTCTTCGGAGTCATTTTGGGATCGGATTTTGTTGGTTTTGGATTGAGATTTGTACAGTTTGTACTAAACTTGTGGAAAAGAAGTAGGTGTAAGCAGTGGTAAGAACACCACTTGATTTTCTTTGAAACTTGGAATAAAGTTTAAGAAGATCGAGCTTATACTCGACCCAGGTTATGTATTGTAGGAGCGTTAGTCTTGTTGTCGATTTTAGTTTTCGTAGTTTTCTAGAAATGAAAGCGAGTCAAAGATCGGGAGAAATTAAGGGTTGAAGATGGTGGTATTTTAGACATTTCACTAGTCAACTAACGGTTGACTAACACTTTCTGTTCATAGGGTTGTTATTGATTGCAATTGACAACCACATGGACTAGAATGGTCGAAATTGGCAAATAGGGGCTGTATGTGAGATCTGGTGTAAACCATAGGGACGGAAATTGTATTTTACTCTGTGTAAAATATATAACCTATACAACTATTAAATTTTTTTTATCTAACTAATAAACTTTGTTTTTTTTTGAGAATAAATTGCTCTTTTTTTAACTTTTTCTCAAATAACCAACTTTTCTAGTTTTTATTTTCGTAACATATTTTCTTTTTTTTTTTCTTAAAAGTAACATCTTTGTACATGGGAGACTAAACCAATTAAAGATTAGAAATCTCTCTGTTATAGTTTTTTTGAGTACCATGTAACTTATAAATATTTTCCAAATAAACTTGAGCAAATGTTGTGGCTGTAAAAGGTTTTTTAAAGGATATTAAATAAATGGCATGTTTTGCTTATTGATCCACTATTGCCAAAATAGAATCTTTACCACGTGAATTTGGTAACCTTTCTATTAAGTCCATGACTATATCTTCCCACACATTTTTAAGGTTTGGCCATGGGTTCTAACAACACTAATATGCCACACTATTAGGTTTTTACTTTTGTTCAACAACAAAGTAACCTTCTCTAAATACTCCTGTAGCCACAAGTTTGAGCGAAGTCAAGGGTTTAAGCCTTTTGGTACACGTGTGCTTATCCTGTTGCCTTAATAAACTAGGATTGCTTTGGTGGTTTGTTTTTTGTTTGCTTTAATCTTACGTTGAAAGACTTTGATTGTTTTCATGGCTTCATTTATAACATCAAGAAACAAAAGTGATTTTTGAAAGCGATCATCCTATTTCTTATCTTATTCAAGAGATAATAAATTAAAAAAGTGACAAGTCATGTTCATCAATTCTCATGAATACCAAGTCAGATTGTAAATTCAAGTATTCCTTTTATTCATGTAAGATAACCTAAACTTTTGTTAAAAAGTAACGTACAATTTCCGCCCATGTGGTTTACACCAGTTCTCACATATAGACCCTATTTGCCAAATTATTCCAGTCCATGTGGTTGTATATTGCAAACAATAACATCCCTGTTAACATGAAGTGTTAGTCAACCGTTAGTTGACCAGGGAAAAAGTGTCTCTACCTTATAATTTCAAGTGCAATTTGGTCATTGCACTCTTTATAACCCCAAATGCAGTATTCGTCTAGATCTCCATATCTTCTTCCAAATAAAAAATAACCCACCCACTTATCAACACCTTTAACCACCTATCATTACCACCTACCACCACCCGTCCCACCACCATCACCACCGCCACCGCCTGCCTCACCACGATCACTTCACTTAAAGTCTAAAATCCCCCAATTTTTAGCTCATCATTCATCTCCGGTTTCCCCAACATCAAAATTTGTTCAACAATCAGTAGTAACAGATTCAAAAATTCTATTTAACTTAAAAATGGATGGGGGATATATATATTGGGTACTGAAGATACTAGCATGTATCTGTCATGGGATCCAGATATTAGCTACGTATACGGAGCAACAATTGGGTTGACACCAAACAACTCAAACCCTAAATCCAAACAGAAAAATAACTTAAGAAACAAAACCTCAATCATCATCTCAATTAAATTCCAAGCACTTAACCATTGATTCCACATTCACAAACAAAAACCCTACAAAAATAAACGAAATCAAACAAAGATGATATACATAAGTACCATAAATTGGTGGGTTTTTATCCCAAAATGAAAATTTTCACTCAGAATCTATCCCTCTGTTCTCGCTACCACTCATGGCGGCTACTGCTGTGTTTGAACTCCATGATATCTTCTTTTTCTTCTCCAGTTTCATCTTTGAATCTTTTTTCCGTTTGATATTTTTCGGTGTGAGTTCATGCTTTGCTTTTTTCGGAGCTATTTTGGGTCGTATTCAGTGATTGAGATTTGTATTGTTTTTTGTAAATTTGGGGAAAAGAAGTAGGTGGAAGCGATGGTAAGAACACCACTTAATTTTGTTTGAAACTTGGAATAGAGTTTAAGAAGATCGAGTTTATACCCCACCTAGGTTATGTATTCTAGGAGCTTTAGTCTTGTTGCTGATTTTAGTTTTTGTAGTTTTCAAAAAACGAAAGCAAGTTAAAGATTGGGTGACATTAAAGGTTGAAGATGGGGTATTTTAGACATTTCACTAGTCAACTAACGGTTGACTAACACTTTCTGTTAACAGGGATGTTATTGACTGCATTTGACAACCACAACGACTGTAATGGTCGAAATTGGAAAATAGGGCCTGTATGTGAGAACTGGTGTAAACGACAGGGACGGAATTTGTATTTTACTCTTTGTTAAATCTAAAACCTATAGAACTATTAAATTTTTATTTAACTTTGTTTTTTTTTTTTCAGAATGAATTGCACCCTTTTTAACTTTTTCTAAAATAACCAACTTTTCTAGTTTTTATTTTCGCAACATGTTTCTTTTTTCTTAAACGTAGCATGTTTGTACATGGGAGACTAAACCAATTAAAGATTAGAAATCTCTCTATCTGTCAAAAACTATCGTTACTATAGTTCTTTGAGTGCCATGTAACTTATAAATGTTTTCCAATAAAGTTGAGCAAAAGTTGTGGCTGCAAAAAGATTTTTAAGGGATATTAAATGGCATGTTTTACTTATTGATCCACTACTGCAAAATAGCATGTTTACCATGTGAATTTGGTAACATTTCTATTAAGTCCATGATTATATCTTCCAACAAATCTTTAAGGACTGGCCATGTGTTCTAACAACACTAATACACCATATTGTTAAGTTTACGTTTTTGTTCAACAACAAACTAACCTTCTCTAAATACTCCTGTAGCCACAAGTTTGAGCGGCGTCATGGGTTTAAGCCTTTTGGGACCCGTGTGCTTATGTTGTTGCCCTACTAAATTAGGCTTGCTTTGGTGGTTTGTTTTTTGTTTGCATTAATCTTACATTGAAAGACTTTGATTGTTTTCGTCGCTTCATTTAATAACCAAGAAACAAACGTGATTTTTGAAAGTCATCTTCCTAATTCTTAGTTTATTTATGAGATAGTAAATTAAAAAAACAACCCACCCACCTATCAACACCTTCAACCCACCCATCGTCATCGCCTGCCTCAACATGATCATTTTACTTCAAATCTAACATCCCCCAATTTTCAGCTCATCATTCATCTCCGTTTTCTCCAACATCAAAATTTGTTCAACAATCAGTAACTGATTCATAAATTCTATTCAACTTAAAAATGGGTGGGGGATATATATTGGCTACTGAAGATACTAGTATGTATCTGTCATGAGATCTAGATACTAGCTACGTATATGGAGCAGCAATTGGGTTGACACCAAACAACTCAAACCTTAAATCCAAACAGACAAAAAACTTAAGAAACAAAAACGCTCAATCATCATCTCAATTCAATTCCAAGCACTTAACCATTGATCCCACATTCACAAACAAAAACCCCTACAAAAATAAACGAAATCAAACAAAGATGATATACATAAGTACCAGAAATTGGTGGGTTTTTATTCCAAAATGAAATTTACCACTCAGAATCTACCCCTCTGTTGTCCCTACCACTCATGGCGGCTACTGTTGTGTTTGAACTCCATGATATATTCTTTTTCTTCTTCAGTTTCATCTTTGAGTCCTTTTTCAGTTTGATATTTTTCAGGGTGAGTTCCTGCTTTGCTTTCTTCGGAGCAATTTTGGGTCGTATTCAGTGATTAAGATTTGTATAGTTTTTAGTAAATTTAGGGAAAAGAAGTAGGTGGAAGCGATGGGAAAAACACCACTTGATTTTGTTTGAAACTTGGAATAGAGTTTAAGAAGATCGATTTTATACCCCACCTAGGTTATGTATTGAAGGAGCGCTAGTCTTGTTGTCGATTTTAGTCTTCCTAGTTTTCCAAAAAATGAAAGCGAGTTAAAGATAAGGTATTTTAGACATTTCACTAGTCAACTAACGGTTGACTAAGGGGCTGTTTGGTAGCATCTGAATGACATTAAGAGGCTACATCTTAATGAAATCATTTAAGAGTTTAACAAAAATAATGTAGAAGAATGTGACATGTGATGGTTTACCATTCAGATGTTACCTCTTATCCAGTCAGACATAAGGTTACCTCTTATTCATTCAGACATAAGAGCCACAAATGATTTCATTAAGAGGCAGCCTCTGAATGGATTAAGAGGCTACCAAACAGGGCCTAAGACTTTCTGTTAACAGGGATGTTATTGACTACAATTGACAACAAAAGGGACTAAAATGGTCGAAATTACCAATTAGGGCCTGTATGTGAGAACTGGTGTAAACGACAGGGACATAAATTGTACTTTATTCTTTGTTACATCTATAACCTATACAACTATTAAATTTTTATTTAACTAACAAACTTTATTTTTTTTAGAATAAATTGCTCCCTTTTTAAGTTTTTCTAAAATAACTAACTTTTCTAGTTTTTATTTTTGCAACATGTTTCTTTTTTCTTAAATGTAGCATGTTTGTACATGCGAGACTAAACCAATTAAAGATTATAAATCTCTCTATCTGTTAAAAACTATAGTTTTTTGAGTGCCATGTTACTTATAAATATTGTCCAAATAAACTTGAGCAAAAGTTGTGGCTGCAAAAGGATTTTTAAGGGATATTAAATGGCATGTTTTACTTATTGATCCACTACTGCCAGAATAGCATGTTTTCCATGTGAATTTGGTAACATTTCTATTAAGTCCATGATTATATCTTCCCACACATCTTTAAGGATTGGCCATGGGTTCTAACGACACTAATACCCCATACTGTTAAGTTTACATTTTTGTTCAACAACAAACTACCATTCTCTAAATACTCATGTCGCCAAAAGTTTGAGCAGCGTCATGGGTTTAAGCCTTTTGGTACCCAGGTGCTTATCCTGTTGCCCTACTAAACTAGGCTTGCTTTGGTGGTTTGTTTTTGTCTGCATTAATCTTACATTGAAAGACTTTGATCATTTTCATCGCTTCATTTAATAATCAAGAAACAAAAGTGATTTTTGAAAGTCATCTTTCTAATTCTTATTTTATTTAAGAGATAATAAATTAAAAAAGTGAAGAGTCATCTTTATCAATCCTCATCAATACCAAGTAAGATTGTAATTTCAAGTATTTATTTTATTATGTAACATAACCTGATTTTTTTTAAGAGTAACGTACAATTTCCGTCCCTGCACCAGATCTTACGTACTTTCCCTATTTGCTAATTTTGATTATTCCAGGGTCCCTGTGGTTGTCAATTGCAATAACATCCCTGTTAACAGAAAGTGTTAGTAAACCGTTAGTTGACCAGGGCAAGAGTGTCATTTACCTAATAATTTCAAGTGTAATTTGGTCATTATACTCTTTATAACCCCAAATGTAGTATTCTTCCATATCTGCATGTCTTCTTCCTAATAAAAAAATAACCCACCCACCTATCAACACCTTCAACCTCCTATCATTACCACCTGCCACCACCCGCCCCACCATCATCACCACCACCATCACTTCACTTAAAATCTCAAATCGCCTAAGTTTTAGCTCATCATTCATCTCCGTTTTCTCCAACATCAAAATTTATTTAACAACCAGTTTCCGATTCATGAATTCTGTTCAACTTAAAAAAAGGGTGGGGGATATACTAGTATGTATCTGTCCTTGGATCCAGATACTTGCTACATATACAGAGCAACAATTGGGTTGACACCAAACAACTCAAACCCAAAACCCAAAACCCAAAATCCAAACAGACAAAATAAGATAAGAAAGAAAAACCCTCAATCATCATCTCAATTCAATTCCAAGTAGTTACCCATTGATCCCACATTCACAAATAAAAACCCGTAAAAATAAATGAAATTAAAATCCCCCACCATCACCACCGCCATCGTCTGCCTCACCACGATCACTTCACTTGAAATCTAAAATTCCCCAATTTTCAGCTCATCATTCATCGCCGTTTTCTCCAACATCAAAATGTGTTCAACAATCAGTAACTGATTCATAAATTCTATTTAACTTAAAAATGGGTGGGGATATATATAGGGTACTGAAGATACTAGTATTTATCTGTCATGGGATCCAGATACTAGCTACGTATACGGAGCAGCAATTGGGTTGACACCAAAGAACTCAAACACTAAATCTAAACAGGAAAATAACTTAAGAAACAAAAACCCTCAATCATCATCTTAATTCAATTCCAAGCACTTAACCATTGACCCCACATTCACAAACAAAAACCCATATAAAAACAAACGAAATCAAACAAAGATGATATACAAAATTACCAGAAATTGGTGGGTTTTTAACCCAAAGTGAAATTTACCACTAAGAATATACCCCTCTATTGCCGCTACTACTCATGGCGGCTACTGCTGTGTTTGAACTCCATGATATCTTCTTTTTCTTCTTCAGTTTCATCTTTGAATCTTTTTTTCAGTTTGATATTTTTCGGTGTGAGATCTTGCTTTGCTTTCTTCGAAGCTATTTTGGGTCGTATTTAGTGATTGAGATTTGTATAGTTTTTAGTAATTTTGGGGAAAAGAAGTAGGTGGAAGCGACGGTAAGAACACCACTTGATTTTGTTTGTAACTTGGAATAGAGTTTAAGAAGATCGAGTTTATACCCTACCCAGGTTATGCATTGTAGGAGCGTTAGTCTTGTAGTCGACTTTAGTTTTCGTAGTTTTCCAAAAACGAAAGCGAGTTAAAGATGGGGTGACATTAAAGGTTGAAGATGGGCTATTTTAGACATTTCAATAGTCAACTAACGGTTGACTAACACTTTCTGTTAACAGGGATGTTATTGACTGCAATTGACAACCACAGGGACCAGAATGGTCGACATTGGTAAATAGGGCCTGTATGTGCGATCTGGTGTAAACAACAGGGACGGAAATTGTATTTTACTCTTTGTTAAAGTTTGTTTTTTCTGAGAATAAAAATTGCACCCTTTTTAACTTTTTCTTAAATAACCAAATTTTCTAGTTTTTATTTTCGCAACATGTTTCTTTTTTCTTAAACGTAGCAAGTTTGTACATGGGAGACTAAACCAATTAAAGATTAGAAATTTCTCTATCTGTCAAAAACTATAGTTTTTTGAGTGCCTGTAACTTATAAATGTTGTCCAAATAAATTTAAGCAAAAGTTGTGGCTGCAAAAGGATTTTTAAAGGATATTAAATGGCATGTTTTACTCATTGATCCACTACTTCCAAAATAGCATGTTTACCATGTGAACTTGGGAACATTTCTATTAAGTCCATGATTACATCTTCACACACATCTTTAAGGACTGGCCATGGGTTCTAAAACACTAATACACCGTACTGTTAGATTTACATTTTTGTTCAACAACAAACTAACCTTCTCTAAATACTCTTGTAGCCACAAGTTTGAGCGGCGTGATGGGTTTAACCCTTTGGGTACCCGTGTGCTTATGTTGTTTCCCTACTAAACTAGGCTTGCTTTGGTGGTTTGTTTTTTGTTTGCATTAATCTCACGTTGAAACACTTTGATTGTTTTCATCGCTTCATTTATAACATCAAGAAACAAAAGTGATTTCTGAAAGTCATCTTCCTATTTCTTATCTTATTCAAGAGACAATTAATTAAAAAAGTGACAAGTCATGTTCATCAATTCTCATCAATACCAAGTCAGATTGAAATTTCAAGTATTCCTTTTATTCATGTACGATAACCAAAAGTTTTGTTAAAAAGTAACGTACAATTTCCGTCCATGTGGTTTACACCAATTCTCACATACAGACCCTATTTGCCAAACTATTCTGGTCCATGTGGTTGTCAATTGCAATCAATAACAACCATGTTAACATAAACTGTTAGTTAACCGTTAGTTGACCAGGGAAAGAGTATCCTTACCTTATAATTTCAAGTGCAATTTTGTCATTGGCTCTTTATAACCCCAAATGCAGTATTCGTCCAAATCTCTATATTTTCTTCAAAATAAAAAAAAAACAACCCACCCACTTATCAACACCTTCAACCACCTATGATAACCACCTGCCACTACTCGTCCTACCACCATCACCACCACCACCACCACCGTCTGCCTCACCACGATCACTTCACTTGTAGTCTAAAATCCGCCAATTTTCAGCTCACCATTCATCTCCGGTTTCTCCAACATCAAAATTTGTTCAACAATTAGTAGTAACTAGTAGTAATTGATTCATAAATTCTATTCAACTTAAAAATGGGTGGGGGGATATATATTGGGTACTGAACATGCTAGTATGTACCTGTCATGGGATCCAGATACTAGCTACGTATACGAAGCATCAATTGGGTTGACACCAAACAACTCAATCCCTAATTCCAAACAGACAAATAACTTAAGAAACAAAAACCCTCAATCATTATCTCAATTCAATTCTAAGCACTTAACCATTGATCCCACATTCACAAACAAAAACCCCTACAAAAATAAACGAAATCAAATAAAGATGACATACATAAGTACCAGAAATTGGTGGGTTTTTCCCAAAATGAAATTTACCACTCAGAATCTACCACTCTGTTGTCGTTATCACTCATGGTGGCTACTGCTGTGTTTGAACTCCATGATATCTTCTTTTCTTCTTCAGTTTCATCTTTTAATCCTTTTTCAGTTTGATATTTTTCGGTGTGAGTTCATGCTTTGCTTTCTTCGGAGCTATTTTGGGTCGTATTCAGTGATTAAGATTTGTATAGTTTTAAGTAAATTTAGGGAAAAGAAGTAGGTGGAAGCAATGGTAAGAACACCACTTTATTTTGTCTAAAACATGGAATAGAGTTTAAGAAGATCGAGTTTATACCCCAACCAGGTTATGTATTGTAGGAGCGTTAATCTTGTTGTCGATTTTAGTTTTCGTAGTTTTCCAAAAATGAAAGCGATTTAAAGATGGGGGTGACATTAAAGGTTGAAGATGGTGTATTTTAGACATTTCACTAGTCATCTAATGGTTGACTAACACTTTCTGTTAACAGGGATGTTATTGACTACAATTGACAACCAAAGGGAATCTCCGAAATTGGCAAATAGGGCCTGTATGTGAGATCTGGTGTAAACGTCAACCTATACAACTATTGACTTTTTATTTAACCAACAAACTTTGTTTTTTTGAGAATAAATTGCTTCCTTTTTAAGTTTTTTCTAAAATAACCAACTTTTCTACTTTTTATATTTGCAACATTTTTCTTTTTTCTTAAATGTAGCATGTTTGTACATGGGAGACTAAACCAATTAAAGATTAGAAATCTCTCTATCTGTCAAAAATTAAAGTTTTTTGAGTGCCATGTAACTTACAAATGTTGTCCAAATAAACTTAAGCAAAAGTTGTGGCTGCAAAAGGATTTTTTAAGGATATTAAATGGCATTTTTTACTTATTGATCCACTACTGCCAAAATAGCATATTTACCATGTGAAGTTGGTAACCTTTCTATTAAGTCCATGATAATATCTTCCCACACATCTTCAAGGATTGACCATGGGTTCTAACAACACTAATTCGCCATATTGTTAAGTTTACAGTTTTGTTCAACAACAAACTAACCTTCTCTATACTCATGTAGCCACAAGTTTGAGCGGCGTCATGGGTTTAAGTCTTTTGGTATCTTCATGGATATGTATGTGATTTTGAATGTGATCTCGATTGTCAATTATGAGAATATGAATGACTACGTTACTTAATTTGATTGAATAATTGACTGTGAATAATAAATCCTGCTAATATGTTTGGTAGTCGATGATTAGGGTCACGCCAAATTTGTATATGTAAATGAATTGACTTTTGGCAACTGTTATAGAATATTTAGGGTTGCATACAAATGATTGAAACCATCATACTATTGATTTGATTCAGATGAACCTTAGTCGGTAACTGTTAAAGGTGCGACGAGGGATTTGGGTTCTGGTGACACTGATGTTCGAGGAAATATATGTTTTTCGTACCATCCTAACTCGACGAAACATATGCTTTTTCGTCACACACTTAAGTCCGACGAAACTTAGTGTTTCGCCACACACTTCAATCCGACGAAACTTAGTGTTTCGTCAAAGCATCGGGCCTTATACTTGGACTTGTTAGGTAGTTGGGCCACACACTAAACCGAATCACACCAGGCCCGATTACACAATCACTTTTGGACCGAAAGGTAATAAAAAGGGCAACGCACTTGTATTTGGGCTTTACATGCTAATTGGGATTAACATGCTAATCATGTGGGCTGAACTAGGTTAATGGGTCGCATGAGTTCATGATGAGTGACAATGGGCTGTTGGGTATGTATTGAGCATAATCTTATGATATGTGAATATATGACATGCAAATATATGATATGAGAATATATAATATGTGAATATATGGGGATAATGAACTGGTATGTTGCATGAATTACTTTTGTGATTGGTATAACGATATGTGTAATCTGCGTACGCTACAAGTGTAGTATGTGTAGAGAATACGTGTTCTATATGCATATGAAACTGACTATTATTGGTAACCACACTAGGATATGGTTGATCAACGTGAAACAAAGTAATATAACATACCGAGCAATCTCAGGTGAGTTCACTTCTCTCAAAACAAGCATGCGTCCGGTGGGGACAATCAAACAGGCAAACTTTTAAATGGATTTTTGTAAACCCATATCCTTGTAGGGGATATGCGGCGGTTTTTAAATACCCACATCCTTGTAGGGGATGTGAGGCAGATTTCACAACGCATATCCTTGCAGGGGATATGCATCGGTTTTCAGTAAATGTTGATGTTGGATAATACACTCACTTCTATCACTTAAGTCCCATCATACTACCGGGTTGTTGCTTGTAGGGCAACGAGGTTATTAGTTGATAGCGCTATTAGGTTTGGCACCCTCACGACGTACCTGGATAGGACGGGCGTGGACTAATAACTTTAAATCATGACCAATGTTTGATACAACATTGGGGAAGGGCAAAAAGGGTCGTCTGCGGTATCGAGTTATTATGAACATAACACAACATAACATAACACAAATCAGTAATCGGTAACGAACAGTTTAACAAATCAGTGAACTCACCAGTGTTGTCTGATACACGTTTTTCTGCATGCTTGCAGGCCTTTAGGTACATGTTGTTGGAACTTGCTGTCTGGGATGCTGGAGTGGTCATGGGTCAAGTTGCAAGGAAACACAAGACAAGTCTGATGGTTTTTATACACCTGTTTTATGAAACTCATAACAAAATGTAATATGCTTCCGCTGGATAATATATCTTGTATTGTAATACTTATTTTAATAAATGAAAGTTTTATTTGAAATATCTTTATAAGTTCAATGTGATTGGTGGCTAGATCCTGGTACGTCACACGCCTTGCGGGGGTTCTCGCATGTGGTATTTTGGTTGTGTGACAGTTTGGTATCAGAGCCACTGGTTATAGTGAACTTGGTTTTAAAAACGTTTTTATAAAACCAGACTACAACCGAACAGTTCTGAAAACGAGAATGCGACCATGACACTCAGCTCCAGATTGCAAGGTTCGTTTCTTTCATCTGTCGTATACATTGCATGGCTTGTGTACACTTGTTTATGATGTGGCATACGAACACACACTCGTCACTATAGAATAATTTCATGAATTGCTTGTTTACTTTATGATGCGTAGTTGGTGTGTTGTAGTCCTTAGATTCTTGTGATCTTATCATTTTGATAACCTTTGTTTGGCACACGAGTTTGAGGAACCATTTGACATGAGTTAGGAGGAACTGAGATGAGCATGGAAATTGCAATATTATTGTGGGTGCACACATAATAATAATGTGGGGTGCATGCGAGTCCCAGTGAGACTTAACGAGTGAAAAAGGGGTTCTGATCCATTATTCGATCAATGAGAAACGTAACAAACCTATAGGGGGTCATACCAGTGATTGACTCCTACTTGAACGTGATCTTTTCACTCCTCTCTGAATCCTTTCGAATCTCGATGCTATCGAGTATTACCTGAACACCCATCTGAACGCCTAGCGAACCGTATAGAACGTTAGGTGCTTGTACGAACGTCCCTGAGTGGATGTTGCAGCGTCAATGATTGGTCTATACCTTCCTCACTCCTCTTTGTTTGCTGGAACTCAATGTACTGACATCTTAGACCTCGAAGTGCGATCACTTCTGCAACACTCTAGAAACATACTGTGTATTACTCTATCAACTTGCAAGAACGATGGACAAGAGGATGATCGCAGTGCCTTACCGACCTCAGTATTAGAACAACCCTGAATACCGGCAACGAACTCTAGCAGATTGACTTCAACCGAATCCTTAACCCTAGTCAGCGACTTATTAGAGTCAACTCTTACGAATCAATCGGGACATGAGCGATGACAACAGATTATGGTGTGGAAAGTGTGACTACCAGCGCAGTGGGTAGTGTGATAGGACGTGGCACAGAATGTGGAAAAATGGACTTGGTTGGAGAAAGATCGTAGGGCTCCATTTCAAGCAACGACACTAGAGACAACAGTCACGGCGACATCAAGGTATTCGTAACCATGGCCCACAGTATGGAAATGCAGGTGCCTACGGCACGGAGTGGCCGTTGTTAGAATAAAAAATGTCAACAACCAAGGGAACGATGACAGTATTGGGAATCCACATGACTGTAACAACACTGGTAGTGGTGCTTGTGGAAGGACATTTAGGATTGGCGTGAGCGACGCCAGACATTATAGCAACATGGTAGCTAGTACGGGTAGCTAATCGCTTCGTCCCTGTTCTGTTTAACCCTGATGCTTCATGAAGTCGAACCTGTTGTGGAAGTCGACTGATGGCAAGACAATTGAAACCTCATATGTTCGTTGGGAGGCAAACTCGACCTTGTGGGACAAGTGTACGGCATCAACCTTTATTCTGCTATCCTTGATGGATTCGATACAGTAGTTAGTGTGGATTGGTTATCCAGAGATCGCGCAGATATACCCTGTGAGAATAAAATTTTACGTATCCCTCTTCCTAGTGGAAAATCTTTGTCTGTTTTAAAGCGTCAGAGTGGTGTAAGGGTTAGCATCATTTCTGCCATGAAGGCCCAGGAGTGTCTACGGAGGGATTACCCCGCTATGGTAGCAACCGTTACTACTGATAAGGCTAAGGAAAAGAGGATCGAGGATCCACCAGTTGTTCGTGATTACTCTCTATGTGCTACCTGAGGAACTTTCGGGTTTATTTCCACAACTGCTAGGCAGAATCTCAGTTTGATCTCGCGCCAGAGGCAGTCCTGACTACTCGTACTTCTTACCATCTTGCACCAGGAGGGTTGTAAGAACTGTCTAGTCTACTACAGGAACTATTGGACAGGAGTTTGGTTAGACATAGTTTTTCGCTTTGAGGAGCCCCAGTTATATTCGGGAAGATAAAGCCTTTTCATATGTGTACTGATTATCCATAACTCAGCAAGGTGACAGTCAAGAACTGTTTGCCTCGACCATGTATTGACAACCTGTTGGCCAGCTGCGAGGGTCAAGCTCCCATCCGAGGATTGGCTAACGAACGAGCTATCGTCAGATGGAAATCCAAGGGGAGGATGTTCCTGAAACAACATAGCAAACGTAATGCAGCCATTGCGACTTTGTAGTCCATGACCTTTGGGTTAATCAATACACCTGCAGCTTTGTGGATCACATGAATCGACTGTGTTTATTGAGGATGTTTTGAATCATTTCCAGGAGAAAGGAACACCCTGGGCGGAATTTGTATCTTATCTTAGAGCTCCCGAGTGAGGAGCCACTACGCGCGAAGTCTTGTTAAGCGTAACCTCTGGATTCGAGAGGTACATTTCTAGTCATGTAATCAATGAAGTGGAATACATGTAGATACTATCGCAGATTCATCGGGGTGTTGTGTTCGTGGGGGACAAAACAAGCGGATGTCTTTCCAGCTTTTGAAACCCAACCCTGCAATGCACTGAGCATCGCTTCTATCCGAGAGTACTGGTGATCTAGTGGGATACCATGACAGTTCGAATCAGAGTCCCAGTTAGGTGCCAATACAACACGAGAAAGTGATGGCTTACACCGTGGATTTACAAGAAGAATTGCACGAATCACAACCTGCGATGGAAACCATGGTCTTTGGATTTAAGTTGGAGGCATTACTTGGACGGTACCAGATGCACTACTTAGACCGATCACAAGGGCCTCCCGTGTACTCTTGTTTCGAAGGAGCTAAACATGTGATGGCATCGTTAGATGGAACTTCTGAATGATCTCCATTGTGAAACCTGAACGTGTTTGAGCTTTGCAGCTCACTATCGACTCTAACTTACCTGATCAGACTCGCTCTGTTCAAACTGGGGAACTAAAGGAAGAAAATTTTCAGGTTAAACCCATGCGGGGCATGGAGAAGCAACCCTGGGCAGGTCGGACGATATTCGCTACCTCTTGAAACGAATGTGGGCCTCATTATACGGCAACCGAAGGAACTCGTGTTGAGCAAAGCACACCAGCCTCGATATTCTAGTCGTCTGGGTGTTGATGAGAGATATTAGGATCTTTAAATCTTGTGCTGGTGATCGGGCATGAAGGCCCACCTAGCTATGTATGTGAATGATGTTTGATTTGTGGGAAAAATCAAGGTGAAGTATCAGCAATCAGAAACACTCATATGGAAATAAGAACAAACTACCATGGATTCTGTCACTAGTCTACTTGCAACCCGAAATGGAAACAATATCACTGGGTGACCATTGATTGTCTCACGTTACCAGCAAACTTTCTTGGAATCAAGGAAACTGACGAGTCTTCACAGCTATGAATGTTCCTCTGAGAGAGGTGGCTTTTAGGCACGAGGTGCCAACTCCTCTTACCTCCGATTTTGACCTATACTTGATTTATATCAGGAAACACACAACACTCTTGGCTCACGTATAAACACGAGCATTACTCATCATCATAGGACAATCGGTTAGAGTAAACGAACCATCCTGACACTTGAAGACGTGTTGCGTGCACGTGTGTGATTGACTTAGTAAAATTGAAAGGACACCTACCCTTGGTTGAGTTTACTGCAACAACTACCATTCTAGTATTCCGGCAGCTCCGGTTGAAGCATTGCATGGACGATAATGCCAATCTCATTGTTGGACTAAGGAGGGTGACAACCTAATCACAGATCCAGGATTTGTACTCGAACCCCTTGAGAAGATTGTTTAGATCGGAAACCGTTTAGCAACAACGCGTGACTGTCAGGAAAACTGATAAGCTTAGGAAACGTTGGGAGTTCGCTGCAGGAAAGCGTGTCATGATTGAAAGTCTCACCCTGGGAGGGTGGGGTGCGCTTTGGGAAGCATGGCAAGCTTAATTCACGTTGCGTTGGGCCATTCAAAATTCTGGAAAGAATCGGCAACAAGGTCTATAAACTCGAGTTACCTGACGAATTAGGTAACGTTCACGATGTCATTTAGCTTTGAACCTGAGGCCGTGATTGTCTAATTAAACGCTTGTGATACCCTTATTAGAGTCTGGGGTTAACGACAAGTTGCAGTAATCAAGGAATCTATGGAAATCATGAACTAGGAAGTTAAGGTTCGATAACCTAGTGGAATTCCAATCGTGAGAGTTCGTTGGAACTCAAGGCGTGGACCGGGGGTCCCGTGTGAACGCAAAGATCAGAGGCAGCTCTGTTACCCCCGATTGTTCAAGCGGTTGAAACAACTTTTGATGTCATTGGGAAATTTCAGGACGAAATTCCCTTTCAAGTTAGGGATGATGTGGCACCCGGGGAAAATCCACAGTCATCCTGATTGAACACCTTACTGTTTTGGGTTACTTATCAAATTTCAGGACGAAATTTCTTTCAAGTTGGGGATGATGTGACAACCCGAACTTTCAAGGCTAGTGTCTTTCAGTCTTGTGATTCCGATTTCTCATTATTCCTCTTTCCCGTTCTTTGCTTTAGTAAATCTGTTAAACACCCGTGACTTTGATAAACTTGTTAATGTAAAACGCAGTTGAGTATGAGTGCGTGTGTAGTGGGCCAATCTAAGTGTCAAATGTATAATTGGGCCACACCCTAGTGTTTTCAAATGAATGGTTGTTTTAAGTGGGCCGCACCCCAAACCCGTGAAGCTCAAAGCAAAACCCAACTGGATATAAAGCCCAAAACCGCCACCCTTTTCCATATGTTATGGCAACCCATTATTTCAGTCGGCCCAATGGTATAATTAGCATTTAATGAGTCAGTTGTGTAGAGGTCCAATGAAGTTTTAGTCTCTGATTGTAGTGTCGACCATTTTCTATGGCAAGGTTTAATCAATAAAAGGGTGTGCATGTGATAATGTTGTCGGTTGTGTGAAGTGATAAAGTCAAACCAACCTCGAAACCCTCCCTAGTTGAACGAAAATTAACAGCTCTTTCTCATCATCTAACTGGACGAAAATTATATCTTTCGTCGTCCCTATATCATTCGTCGTCCCTTATGCTTGACGAATTATGGTTTTTCGTCGCCAAAAGGGGGCCTCGGCCCAGGTCTTGTCAAGCCCAAACCCACTCCATTCATTATATATGTGAGTGCATGTACATAACCCTAGACACCCTCTCCCTTCCTCCTTCCCCCTGTGCGACGACAGTTGAGGGTATCAAAGCACTTTCGTCTTCGTCTTGTCTTTCGGTGAGTATGGCTACTTTTGTTATGATATTGCTAATATCTTTCGGTTACGATTAAACTGATCATTGATATGTATGTGATTGTGAATGTGATCTCGATTGTCAATTGTGAGAATATGAATGACTACGTTACTTAATTCGATTGAATAATTGACCGTGAATAATAAATCCTGCTAATATGTTTGGTAGCCGATGATTAGGGTCACGCCAAATTTGTATATGTAAATAAATTGACTTTTGGAAACTGTTATAGAATATTTAGGGTTGCATGCAAATGATTGAAACCATCATAATATTGATTTGATTCAGATGAACCTTAGTCGGTAACTGTTAAAGGTGCGACGAGGGATTTGAGTTCTGGTGACACTAATGTTCGACGAAATATATGTTTTTCATCCCATCCAAAGTCGACAAAACATATGCTTTTCATCACACACTTAAGTCCGATGAAACTTAGTGTTTCGCCACACACTTCAATCCGACGAAACTTAGTGTTTCGTCAAAGCATCGGGCCTTATACTTGGACTTCTTAGGTAGTTGTGCCACACACTAAACCGAATCACACCAGGCCCGATTACACAATCACTTTTGGACCGGAAGGTAATAAAAAGGGCAACGCACTTGTATTTGGGCTTTACATGCTAATTAGGATTAACATGCTAATCATGTGGGCTGAACTAGGTTAATGGGTCGCATGAGTTCATGATGAGTGACAATGGGCTTTTGGGTATGTATTGAGCATAATCTTATGATATGTGAATATATGACATGCAAATATATGATATGAGAATATATGATATGTGAATATATGAGGATAATGAACTGGTATTTTGCATGAATTACTGTTGTGATTGGTATAACGATATGTGTAATCTGCGTACGCTACAAGTGTAGTATGTGTAGAGAATAAGTGTTCTATGTGCATATGAAACTGACTGTTATTGGTAACCACACTAGGATGTGGTTGATCAACGTGAAACAAAGTAATATAACATACCGAGCAATCTCAGGTGAGTTCACTTCTCTCAAAACAAGCATGCGTCCGGTGGGGACAATCAAACAGGCAAACTTTTAAACGGATTTTCGTAAACCCATATCCTTGTAGGGGATATGAGGCGGTTTTCAAATACCCACACCCTTGTAGGGGATGTGAGACGGATTTCACAACGCATATCCTTGCAGGGGATATGCATCGGTTTTCAGTAAATGTTGATGTTGGATAATACACTAACTTCTATCACTTAATTCCCATCATACTACCGGGTTGTTGCTTGTAGGGCAACGGGGTTATTAGTTGATAGCACTATTAGGTTTGGCACCCTCACGACGTACCTGGATAGGACGGACGTGAACTAATAACTTTAAATCATGACCAATGTTTGATAGAGCATTGGGGAAGGGCAAAAAGGGCCGTCTGCGGTATCGAGTTATTATCAACATAACACAGCATAACATAACACAAATCAGTAATCGGTAACGAACGGTTTAACAAATCAGTGAACTCACCAGCGTTGTCTGATACACGTTTTTCTGCATGCTTGCAGGCCTTTAGGTACATGTTGTTGGAACTTGCTGTCTGGGATGCTGGAGTGGTCATGGGTCAAGTTGCAAGGAAACACAAGACAAGTTTGATGGTTTTTATACACCTGTTTTTTGAAACTCATAACAAAATGTAATATGCTTCCGCTGGATAATAGATCTTGTATTGTAATACTTATTTTAATAAATGAAAGTTTTATTTGAAATATCTTTATAAGTTCAATGTGATTAGTGGCTAGATCCTGGTACGTCACACGCCTTGCGGGGGTTCTCGCATGTGGTATTTTGGGGGTGTGACACACTTTTATACGCTAACTGCTCTTGCATGTTAGATGTGTTATTCGATGAATGCTAGTATGTTATGTTTACACAGTGATTGTTGCATGACACCTTAGTAATGATAGTACTATAGTTTGGACTCAGCACCTGTCGTGGATAGGGGTTGTTAAGGGCTTTTCTTCACGTGTCACAGTGGTGATATGTGTTGCGCATTCTACAACTCGCAGTCACGTCTGTGCATATTTCATTGTCGATAACTTACCTGCTTCACAATTATACGAGTTACATGCTGGTTATGCGTAAATCGCTCTCGCTACTATTATGCTATTATACTTGTATGCTCACCTTTATACTATGTGTATTGACTTTTATTTTAACGTATGTGACAGGTGTTTAGGAAGCTTTGCTTGCTAGCTGTTATGGAATCAAGTTTAGGTGGTCTAGAAACCCACAAATGATTAATGAGTTGTCGGAATAGTTTGCATGTTTTTGAGATAATTATCTGTAATAACTATTTTACTTTATCTGTTAGTAGTATGGGATATTAACGTTAAGGATTTAGTAATTTAATAGTTGTTGTGGATTCTCTTGAACAATCTGTTTCGCTCAGTGCCGCACCCTGATGTTTCGCCATCGGCTGGGGTGTGACAATCAACACCTTCAACCTCCTATCATCACCACCTGCCACCACCCGCCCCACCACCATCACCACCACCATCACTTCACTTAAAATCTCAAATCGCCTAATTTTTAGCTCATCATTCATCTTCGTTTTCTCCAACATCAAAATTTGTTTAACAACCAGTTCTGATTCATGAATTCTGTTCAACTTAAAAAATGGGTGGGGGATGTATATAACAGGTGCTGAAGATACTAGTATGTATCTATCCTGGGATCCAGATACTTGCTACATATACAGATCAACAATTGGGTTTACACCAAACAACTTGTAACACCTCGAAAATTCACGTCCTATAATGTGTAGACACGTGTCATATGTTTGAACGTGTGAAAGAATGATATAGAAGGACTAAAGTTGACAGTCATGGAAAGTACGTGAATATACGGGTTCTAAATGTCAACAGTGAATAAAAATATTGTACAATAACCCTACATGATGTTTATAGCATCAAACGAATAAATCATGGATCATGCGAAGCTAAAAGTGAGAGATTACAAACTACAGGGGTTAAATGTGTCAACGTGTTTAAGTTGAACCTCTGAGTGACCTTTTGACAAACCCGAAGCTTTGTAACTGTTAATTATGCTCACTAGAATGCACGATATAAATTTCGTAAAGTTTCGTTATCGTATGAGAAAGTTATGATCAAATTCGTGTGCGAAGGGTTAAAGCGTAAACGTTGAAAGTTAGGACTTTTCGGGTAACAATAAAGTTAACCGGGGACTTAACAAAGTGGGTATATGTTTTAAAGCCCTTACAAATCGATTATGAGGGTTCATAATGCAAGAAACAAGTGACTAAACGGAGTTTGAAGAGCCAAGGATCATATAGCAAAAAATCAAAAAATTCAGATTTTCTGCAGACGACCGTCGCGCCACGCGAGGAGCACTCGCGCCACGCGAGGGACTCCCAGCTACGAATTTCTTAGCTGTTGTCTGCCATAGCCTTTATACGCCACTTTAACCGAATTTCCTCATCTTTCTTGGCCCCTAGGCACCCCCTAAACACTTAGGGACATGTGTTGATGATTTATGGTCAGTGGTAGAACCATGTGTCAACAATTTGTGGTGATTAAACCACTATAAAAGGCCATGATGTGCAACCATTGTTCTTCACACCTTCTCTTGCATTCCTGATCAATTCTGGAGCTCCCAAGCAGGCTCAAGTGATCATAGTTCGTGCATAGGACTCTTGTAAGTACACTTGACCTTTCTAAATTAAGTTTTAGCTTAGTTATAGCTTAAAAGTCAAACCGTCGTAATTAACGGTTGACTTTAAGATTAATCACTAATGGTCCAGTGATTAGTCAAATCAAAAGTAGTTATAAGTTGGTAATTATGTGGGTAATAAACCCTCAAAAGGGTTCCCCCTGATTCCCACTCTAACTAGGTCAAATGTCGGGTCAAACTTGTATTGAAAAAGTCAACAGAATGTTTAAATTACAATTTGTGCATGATTAGCAATGTAGAACATATACAACCTGTTTGATCATTAATATAACTTGGTAATTAGTGTAAGAACATGTCTAAACATGTTCAACCCGACAATTTCCTGCTTAGACCCGGTTAGGAACCGAAAGTCGCATAGTTTGACTTATACTTTGACTTTCAGTTCTGACCCGTTTAGGCATGATTTAGAAATACCTAAGAGCTTCATTTGGACCAGGTAACATGCTAGTATAACCCTCTGAGATTATACACCTTGGTTCATTAGTTAACCGATTAATACGCATGATTCCGTTAATTGCTCATATGTTGACCATTATGCCCTTATCACCTTAAAACGTGATTTTTGGAAATGTAAAAGAGTAGAAACTTTACTTACTGATATTTAAACTTGCATACAAAATTTGACATCAGTTTGAGGTGTAGATTAAGAGTTATGCTCGTTAGCGTAAATTGAAAGCTTTATGTTAATTAAACGGTGTAATTAGCGTATAGCCTAGTTAAGCCTACTTTTTGATACCAAAATATTTACCCACTGATGTAATATATTATTTTGGGATTTTTGAAGATTGTTAATTAATTTTAGGCTGAGCATAACTCATAGTCGTAGGCTTAATCCGGTAATTGTCGGTTTTGCCCTTACGGGCCATAAAATGAGTTTTACATATCTAATCGACTGCAAACCTTTTGCTACTGATCTTAAATGATAAATAAATTATTTTAAGCCTTCTGGAATAATAAAAATATCAGCTTTATGTATCAAACCCGGAAATGGCTTCTAATCGCCTTTTAAGCGTTTTTAACGCATAGTATGTGCTATAATCATATTAAACATACAAGGGTTGATACCTACTGATATTTGAGGCAAATTATAATATTCTAACAGTAAGCAAAGGTTGTTAAACTCAGACTTTAATTTTTGAGCTTTTCGGTCTCTGAACTTGTCAGGTCTAAATCACATTCTATCCGGTCTTCGCTTAATCGTGCGTACGAACCGTATCTTTGAAACTAACCGGTCTAAGCTTAAGCTTAACTAAAGACCCGTTAGGATTCTAGTAGGTTATTATAAACCTTCGTTCCAGATTAGGAGAACCAGTAAAAGCTACTTGCAAATTGCTTATTGTGATTTATACATTGCTCAGGTAAATACTTTTAACTTATTTTCCCTATACGGGCTTGGGTTACGGTATATAGCATACCGCTTGATCGGGCATCAAATCTTCCATCGTTGGGTGGTTAATTGAATAATTTGATCGGCTCGTTTAAACAGTCTTGTTACTTAAAGCCTTTGGGGGGTTAATGACCATGTCCCGGATATCCTTGGCATCATTTTACGAAATGGCCACGACTTAAGCGCGGGGTGTAGGCGTACAACCGTCAGTGCACAAAAGAATATTGTGGTGTGTCTATTGATCTTTAACCCGGACAGGATCCGGGCTACTGAACGCACAAGGAACATGTAATTCGTTCACAAGATTATAATATTAAATAATTCTCCCAAGTTAAATAAAATGTTTATGCCACGTGCATCCAAATCAATTTTCAATCATTTTCCAAAATGAGTCAGTTGATTGTATTTACCAGTGTAAACTGACGTATTTTCCCAAAAAGATTAAATGCAGGAACTAAGCGTAATTGGCTGGGATTTCTCCTTAGCATCAATAGAAGTCTCGCAAGCTTAAGATGCCTGAAGTCTGTTGAACTATTAATTCTATTTTATTTTCGATCCTCCTGTGGATAAACTTCCGAATATTGTGACATTTGATATTACAATATTAAATTCGGTTGTATTATATCCTTTTAAATTTGCTTCCGCTGTGTATATTAATTATTGTGTTGTTTGACTATTATGTTGCCAACCACGTCACGATACTCCCCCACCGGGCCCACCGGTGACACGTGGAAATCGGGGTGTGACAGGTTGGTATCAGAGCCAACACTGAGTGAATTAAACACTAGCCTTTTGTGTTTAATCTCAGTTACACAATTGCACATATCTAAACTTTCGAGTCTAGACAAATAACATAGGAGGATCATTTCTTGGGAGATCACGCGGACGATATGGACGAGGATACGGACCCCGTCGAACCTGCCAGTGGTACACCAAACCACCCGATAGAGATCTCTGACGGATCTTCTTTCCACGGATCACCCTATGTTGGTCCAGATAGCTTTCAAGCTATGTTTACCAGGCACGAATGGTACTATACACCTCCTCGCCATTCACCGCCTCAGCAGCAGCAGGATCCCTCTGTGGATTCAAGATTTGTGGCAGTCACGCCACCACCTCCACCGCCACCAGTTCAACCGGCACCTCCACAACCGCCAAGGCGTAGGAGATCCGGAGCGCGTATGTCTGCGCGAGCAGGAGACTTTCATTTCAGCTCTCCTCGTCAATCCAGTGGCAGTCACTATCCGCCACATCAGGAGGACCCACAAATGGGTGGACCTTCTAACCCAGCTGTACCACAGCCACCGCCGATGGGTTTTGATAACCCAATTCCAGCATACACGGGTTCCATGGCGTATAACCCGTTTGAATCGCTGACTCACCACAACTATGGTTACACTGAGGCCGACCCCTACATGGTAGCGGCTAACTACAACACCCAAGGACCCTATGGAGATCCATGGGGAGTAGGGTACCCAACACACGGGTACCAAATACCTCCAAGACCTATTATCAGGCAACAATCGCAACCACCAAGGTTCTCCCCACCAGAGCGTGAAGAAATTCTGCAAAGGTTGGACCATGTAGAGCAAGAGTTTCACAGGGAACGAAGGGAGCGACAAACTTTCTTCCAAGGATTAACGAGCCTAATTAAAGGGAAGAGCAAGAAGGACCACTGAATCCTTCCATTTGTTGTTGAGCCCCTGCGTGGGCCAGTCTTGCTGTATAAACCCCTGCGTGGGTATGCTTGTTTGTTTTGACCCCTGCGTGGGTCTACCTTTCTGTAAACCCCTACGTGGGTATGTTATTTGTGTAAGTCCCTGCGTGGACTATTATGTTGATTAAGCCCCTGCGTGGGTATGTATGTTATTAAGCCCCTGCGTGGGTATGTGTCTTATTAAGCCCCTGTGTGGGTAAGTACTTGTTTAAACCCCTGCGTGGGTAAGTTGTTTGTTGAAAAGTCCCGTTTAGGGCAACATGTAATCTTTTGAAAAATTAATGGAATGTTATGTTTATAAATTTCATCTTGCTATTATATGCATGAAAATTATATATGAAATAAATAAATCAAAATCATTCCTTTTAATAATAATCTGCCTAGTTAAATATTGAATAAGAATCTTAAGAGTGAAACCTAGCCTGAGTGTCAGTATAAGACCCGGCCATGATGGTAAGACCTGTTTTAAAGATTCAAATCCCTGTTAACATCTGTAAACATGTTAACACTCCTAGCAGATGTGATTCATTAAAATCACACACGTCATTTATATAAGGATCTTTTCAAAGATTCCAAACCCAACTAAATGATCTCTGAATCATGGGTTTAGATCATCAATTAAAATGATCATATTTGGACCGTACGTGGTAATATAATGCCTACGGCCTTGCTCATTTCTACATGAGCCAAAAGACAGTGGTAGCGATGACTCCCCGTCAGATAAAGGTAATGAACTAGGTTCAAACCTTCATGCTTTGATTCTCTGAAATCATAGCTTAAAATTTATAAATGTCCTTGTGACTAGGCCTATTGTGCCAGTATACCTTCATGTTTTGATTCTCTGAAATCATAGCTTATAAATTAAAATGTCCATGTGACTAGGCCTTTTGTGCCACAAATAAAACTGATATTGTTTTATAATTAGGATAAATTATGATAGAAATCCTAAATAAATATGATTAATAAATTAACCAAATATGGTCTCTGTTTACCATGGTTAATTAATTACCCTAAGGGGCGATTCCATAATAAACTCCCAAATAAACTATTGTCCTTGTTTTCTGTAATAGTTTAATTAAAATGGCTAACTCGGACGAGATAAATAGTCATCCAGTGGAGAACATTGATAACGCCCGGATAAATTTAACGGGTGCTGAATTAAAAGCGTTGGTCGACGACGCAATTACAAAGGCATTGGAAAGGCACTACGAAGAGTATAGTGGGACTCGTAGTAGGACCCTATCTACACAGCCTTCAAAGCCACCGTCCAAGAAGGACGAACCTAAGAAAGATGATGATCGGCACTCCTCGAACCACCACAGTGCTCCATCTCAGCAGGTTGTACTAAATCAAGGACCCCGTGACAAGGGTTGCTCATATAAATATTTTGTTTCCTGCAAACCCCGGGATTTCACTGGGGAGAAAGGAGCCATCGACTGTATGACGTGGCTGTACGAGATGGACACAGTTGTGGATATCAGCGGATGCGCTGAGAGGGATATAGTCAAGTTTGTGTCACAGTCTTTCAAGGGTGAAGCTTTAGCATGGTGGAGATCACTGATTCAAGCCACCGGGAAAATCCCATTGTACAACATGTCGTGGGATCAATTTGTTGCCCTTATCAGGGAAAATTACTGCCCTCAGCATGAGGTGGAGAAGATAGAGTCTGATTTTCTATCATTGGTGATGACAAACCTTGACTGTCAAGCTTACCTAACGAGCTTCAACACAATGTCCCGGTTGGTTCCTTATCTGGTGACCCCGGAACCAAAGAGAATAGCTCGTTTTATCGGTGGTTTAGCCCCAGAAATCAAGGCAAGCGTGAAGGCTTCTCGGCCAGCTACTTTTAGATCTGTAGCTGACATATCCTTATCCCTCACTTTGGATGCGGTCAGGCAAAGATCGCTGAGGAACAAGGAGGCTGAGAAGAGAAAACGTGAAGATGATAGTTCACGGAGATCGAACAAGAAACACCGTGGGAACGGTGACAACAAGAAAGGATCGGAGTCAAGGAAAGATGGGCATCATTCTGGTGAGAAGCCCAAATGCAAAATTTGCAAGAAACAGCACTATGGAAAGTGCAGACTCGAGTCGAACTCGCAGACTCAGTCAAAAACCTTTGCATGTGGAATATGCAAGTCCACGGATCACAAAACCTTGGATTGCAAGAAGATGAAAGACGCAACGTGCTACCGTTGCAATGAAAAGGGGCACATTAAAACCAACTGCCCTAAATACACCAAGAAGCCAGAAGAGGCCAAGAAGACTAATGCTAGATTGTTCAGAATGGACGCAATGGAAGCGATTCTAGACGACAACGTTATTACATGTACTTTCCTTGTAAATGATGTCTATGCAAGGGTACTATTTGATTCAGGCGCTGATAAGTCGTTTGTAGATCATAAATTTTGCAAATTGCTGAATTTACCTGTCAAAACCTTAAGTGTAAACTATGAGGTGGAGTAAGCAGATGACACCATAGAAACCGTCTCAACGGTGTTAGAGGGATGTGTTATATCCATTAAGAACCACTCTTTTCCTCTATCCCTGCTTCCCTTTAAATTGGCTGGTTTTGACATAGTTTTGGGTATGGACTGGTTATCACACAACCAGGCCCAAATCGTTTGCAACAGAAAGCAAGTGGTAATAAAGACTCCGTCTGGTGAATCACTTACCGTTCGGGGAGATACCCAGTATGGATTGCCTGAGCAAGTGACTATGCTCAAGGCTTCCAAGTGTTTAAAGAAGGGATGTGCCATCTACATGGCACAAGTGATTATTGATGAGCCTAAACCGAAGATAGAAGACATCCCTGTCATTTCTGAATACCCAGAAGTTTTTCCGGAAGAGCTACCTGGTTTGCCACCAGATAGGCAAGTGGAATTCAGGATTTATATCATCCCCGGAGCAGCACCTGTTGCTAGAGCACCATATAGGTTGGCGCCCACAGAAATGAAGGAATTGAGGACACAACTAGACGAACTGCTAGCTAAAGGTTTCATTAAACCTAGTTCGTCTCCATGGGGAGCGCCAATCCTATTTGTGAAGAAGAAGGATGGATCGATGCGTCTGTGCATCGATTATCGTGAGCTTAATAAAGTCACGATAAAGAATAGGTATCCTCTGCCCAGAATCGACGATTTGTTCGATCAATTGCAAGGGGCAAGTTATTTTTCAAAGATTGATTTAAGGTCAGGCTACCATCAACTGAAGGTCGGAGATGAAGACGTACACAAAACTGCATTTAGGACTCGTTATGGTCATTACGAGTTCCTAGTGATGCCTTTTGGGCTCACTAATGCACCGGCCGCGTTCATGGATCTCATGAATCACGTTTGCAAGTCGTACTTAGATAAATTCGTCATCGTTTTCATCGACGACATTCTTATCTATTTGAAGAATCAAGCTGACCATGAGAAACATATTCGATGTATTCTCAAACTTCTACATCAGGAGAAGCTCTATGCCAAATTCTCTAAGTGTGAATTTTGGCTACGAGAAGTCCAATTTCTTGGACATGTGGTCAGTGAGCGTGGTATCCAGGTGGACCCCGCTAAGGTTGAAGCAGTAATGAACTGGCAAGAGCCAAAGACGCCTACAGAGATTCGTAGCTTCCTGGGATTGGCAGGATATTACAGGCGTTTCATCGAAAATTTTTCAAGGATTGCTGCACCCCTAACTTCCTTGACTAAGAAGAAAGTAAAGTTCATTTGGGGCCCTAAGCAGCAAGAGTCCTTTGATATTCTGAAGCAAAAGTTGAGCAACACCCCAGTTCTGACATTGCCAGATGGAATAGAAGAGTTCGTGGTTTACTACGATGCATCGCACACTGGCATGGGGTGTGTGCTTATGCAGAAAGGCAAGGTTATTGCCTATGCTTCAAGACAGTTAAAGGTGCATGAAAAGAATTACACCACCCACGACTTGGAGTTGGGTGCCGTTGTATTCGCACTAAAACTATGGAGGCATTATCTATATGGGATCAAGTGTGTGATCTATTCTGATCACAAGAGCCTTCAACATCTGTTTAATCAGAAGGAATTAAACATGAGGCAACACCGTTGGATGGAAACTTTAAATGATTATGATTGTGAAATCAGATACCATCCCGGCAAGGCGAATGTAGTCGCCGATGCCTTGAGTCGAAAGAAGAGGGTGAAACCCATCCGAATCAATGCCAAGCGCATGGAGATAAAGAACAGTTTGACTGAAAGGTTGTTAGCTACACAGAAGGAAGCTGTGTTGGAAGCTAACTATCCTAATGAAAAGCTAGGGGTAACTGAGGAGCAGTTGACTCTTAGCAAGGACGGAATTCTAAGATTAAATGGACGCATATGGGTTCCAATTTATGGAGGACTTCGAGATGTCATCCTCCAGGAAGCCCATAGTTCCAAATACTCCGTTCATCCTGGAGCTGATAAGATGTACCAGGATCTAAGGGCAAATTATTGGTGGATAGGCTTGAAAAAGTCTGTAGCTGCCTATGTAGCAAAATGCTTGACTTGTGCGCAAGTTAAGGCAGAACATCAAAAGCCATCAGGTTTGCTACAACAACCTGAACTTCCCACTTGGAAGTGGGAAATGGTGACGATGGATTTCATCACCAAATTGCCAAAGACAAGGAAAGGAAATGATACAATATGGGTTATAGTTGATAGACTGACTAAGTCAGCACATTTCTTACCCATCAAGGAGACTTATAGCTCCGACATGTTAGCCCAGTTATACGTGGATAAGATTGTAGCCTTACATGGTATACCTGTGTCTATTATCTCTGACAGAGATACTAGATACACGTCACATTTTTGGAAGAGTTTCCAACAATCTTTGGGCACGCGTTTGAATTTCAGTACAGCTTACCATCCTCAGACAGACGGTCAGAGTGAGCGTACTATTCAAACGTTGGAAGACATGCTACGTGCATGTGTGATCGATTTGGGTGGTAGTTGGGATAAGCACCTACCACTAATTGAGTTCTCCTACAACAATAGCGACCACACCAGCATAAAGGCTGCGCCTTTTGAGGCCTTATATAGTAGAAAGTGTAGAACGCCAGTTTGTTGGGCAGAAGTTGGAGACGTCCAATTATCAGGACCAGAGATAGTGTTCGAAACGACGGACAAGATTGTCCAGATTCGTGACCGTCTCAAAGCTGCCCGAGATAGGCAGAAGAGTTACGCAGATCCAAAGCGTAAAGCTTTTCACTTCGAAGAAGGTGATAAAGTGTTACTTAAGGTATCACCCTGGAAAGGGGTGATGCGATTTGGTAAGAAAGGCAAGCTAAGCCCGAGATACATAGGACCTTTCAAGGTTATCGAACGTGTCGGGTCAGTTTCCTATAAGTTAAACTTACCAGAAGAGCTCAGTGGAATCCACAATGTGTTCCACATCTGCAATCTGAAGAAGTGCTTCGCTGATGAATCACTGGTTATACCCCATACAGATGTGCATATAGATGAGAGCTTAAAATTTGTGGAAAAACCATTGTCGATTGAAGATTGACAGGTTAAGAAGCTTCGAAGGAAGCATGTGCCTATTGTAAAGGTCAAATGGGATGCCCGTAGAGGTCCCGAATTCACGTGGGAGGTTGAATCCACGATGAAAGAAAAGTACCCTTATTTATTTCAGTAAATCTCAGGTCAAGATTTATTTTAAGGGGGTGAGGATGTAACACCTCGAAAATTCACGTCCTATAATGTGTAGACACGTGTCATATGTTTGAACGTGTGAAATAATGATATAGAAGGACTAAAGTTGACAGTCATGGAAAGTATGTGAATATACGGGTTCTAAATGTCAAAAGTGAATAAAAATATTGTACAATAACCCTACATGATGTTTATAGCATCAAACGAATAAATCATGGATCATGCGAAGCTAAAAGTGAGAGATTACAAACTACAGGGGTTAAATGTGTCAACATGTTTAAGTTGTACCTCTGAGTGACCTTTTGACAAACTTGAAGCTTTGTAACTGTTAATTATGCTCACTAGAATGCACGATATAAATTTTGTAAAGTTTCGTTATGGTATGAGAAAGTTATGATCAAATTCGTGTGCGAAGGGTTAAAGCGTAAACGTTGAAAGTTAGGACTTTTCGGGTAACAATAAAGTTAACCGGGGACTTAACAAAGTGGGTGTATGTTTTAAAGCCCTTACAAATCGATTATGAGGGTTCATAATGCAAGAAACAATTGTCTAAACGGAGTTTGAAGAGCCAAGGATCATATAGCAAAAAATCAAAAAATTCAGATTTTCTGTAGACGACCGTCGCGCCACGCGAGGAGCCCTCGCGCCACGCGAGGGACTCCCAGCTCCGAATTTCTTGGCTGTTGTCTGCCATAGCCTTTATGCATGACGTTAACCGAATTTCCTCATCTTTCTTGGCCCCTAGGCACCCCCTAAACACTTAGGGACATGTGTTGATGATTTATGTTCAGTGGTAGAACCATGTGTCAACAATTTGTGGTGATTAAACCACTATAAAAGGCCATGATGTGCAACCATTGTTCTTCATACCTTCTCTTGCATTCCTGATCAATTCTGGAGCTCCCAAGCAGGCTCAAGTGATCATAGTTCGTGCATAGGACTCTTGTAAGTACACTTGACCTTTCTAAATTAAGTTTTAGCTTAGTTATAGCTTAAAAGTCAAACCGTCGTAATTAACGGTTGACTTTAAGATTAATCATTAATGGTCCAGTGATTAGTCGAATAGAAAGTAGTTATACGTTGGTAATTATGTGGGTAATAAACCCTCAAAAGGGTTCCCCCTGATTCCCACTCTAACTAGGTCAAATGTCGGGTCAAACTTGTATTGAAAAAGTCAACAGAATGTTTAAATTACAATTTGTGCATGATTAGCAATGTAGAACATATACAACCTGTTTGATCATTAATATAACTTGGTAATTAGTGTAAGAACATGTCTAAACATGTTCAACCCGACAATTTCCTGTTTAGACCCGGTTCGGAACCGAAAGTCGCATAGTTTGACTTATACTTTGACTTTCAGTTCTGACCCGTTTAGGCATGATTTAGAAATACCTAAGAGCTTCATTTGGACCAGGTAACATGCTAGTATAACCCTCTGAGATTATACACCATGGTTCATTAGTTAACCGATTAATACGCATGATTCCGTTAATTGCTCATATGTTGACCATTATGCCCTTATCACCTTAAAACGTGATTTTTGGAAATGTAAAAGAGTAGAAACTTTACTTACAGATATTTAAACTTGCATACAAAATTTGACATCAGTTTGAGGTGTAGATTAAGAGTTATGCTCGTTAGCGTAAATTGAAAGCTTTATGTTAATTAAACGGCGTAATTAGCGTATAGCCTAGTTAAGCCTACTTTTTGATACCAAAATATTTACCCACTGATGTAATATATTATTTTGGGATTTTTGAAGATTTTTAATTAATTTTAGGCTGAGCATAACTCATAGTCGTAGGCTTAATCCGGTAATTGTCGGTTTTGCCCTTACGGGCCATAAAATGAGTTTTACATATCTAATCGACTCCAAACCTTTTGCTACTAATCTTAAATGATAAATAAATTATTTTAAGCCTGCTGGAATAATAAAAATATCAGCTTTATGTATCAAACCCGGAAATGGCTTCTAATCGCCTTTTAAGCGTTTTTAACGCATAGTATGTGCTATAATCATATTAAACATACAAGGGTTGATACCTACTGATATTTGAGGAAAATTATAATATTCTAACAGTAAGCAAAGGTTGTTAAACTCAGACTTTAATTTTGAGCTTTTCGGCTTATGTGAAATTACCAAAATACCCCTACGGGGTGTCCCAGTTGGCCAGTCCCACCCCACTCTTTCATAGAGACCCGGGTTCGAATCTTGGTGCCCGCATACCCACGGCCAGGCTCTTCGGATTCCGGTTGGGGTATTCACCGCCATGCAGTATTGGGACGGTACTAGCTGCGGAGTGAGAACACTCCGGCGGATGGGAGGTCCGTGCAATTACCCCCCCCCCCCCCAAAATACCCCTACGGGGCATAGTTTGGTTATAATTGATAAATTTCACATATATACTTTACCCTACTGTTATAACTTAGTAAAATGAGTATTGTGGCTGATTATATCAGACCTGTAACTCAGAATATTACTTAAACTCTTTTACAACCTTTAAAATGACCAAACTACCCCTACGGGGCATAGTTTGTGTTTAAATTCATTTCGGGCATAATAAATGATATCTTACTGATGTCACAACATATATGGAGCATATTAACTTAGGAAACCTATAAATGGCTCTCATTATTACTCGTTACGCTTATTACGCGTTCGGTTCGGTTTATGTAACAAGTTTACATAAATTAGCCGACACGGGTCAAACCTTATCGGTTTTATCTCAAAATCCAGAGTGTGCATGAAGGACCCATATTAAACAGGTCTCTGAACTTGTCGGGTCTAAATCACATTCTATCCGGTCTTCGCTTAATCGTGCGTACGAACCGTATCTTTGAAACTAACCGGTCTAAGCTTAAGCTTAACTAAAGACCCGTTAGGATTCTAATAGGTTATTATAAACCTTCGTTCCAAATTAGGAGAACCAGTAAAAGCTACTTACAAATTGCTTATTGTGATTTATACATTGCTCAGGTAAATACTTTTAACTTATTTTCCTTATACGGGCTTGGGTTACGGTATATAGCATACCGCTTGATCGGGCATCAAATCTTCCATCGTTGGGTGGTTAATTGAATAATTTGATCGGCTCGTTTAAACAGTCTTGTTACTTAAAGCCTTTGGGGGGTTAATGACCATGTCCCGGATATCCTTGGCATCATTTTACGAAATGGCCACGACTTAAGCGCGGGGTGTGGGCGTACACCCGTCAGTGCACAAAATAATATTGTGGTGTGTCTATTGATCTTTAACCCGGACAGGATCCGGGCTACTGAACGCACAAGGAACATGTAATTCGTTCACAAGATTATAATATTAAATAATTCTCCCAAGTTAAATAAAATGTTTATGCCACGTGCATCCAAATCAATTTTCAATCATTTTCCAAAATGAGTCAGTTGATTGTATTTACCAGTGTAAACTGACGTATTTTCCCAAAAAGATTAAATGCAGGTACTAAGCGTAATTGGCTGGGATTTCTCCTTAGCATCAATAGAAGTCTCGCAAGCTTAAGATGCCTGAAGTCTGTTGAACTATTAATTCTATTTTATTTTCGATCCTCCTGTGGATAAACTTCCGAATATTGTGACATTTGATATTACAATATTAAATTCGGTTGTATTATATCTTTTTAAATTTGCTTCCGATGTGCATATTAATTATTATGTTGTTTGACTATTATGTTGCCAACCACGTCACGATACTCCCCCACTGGGCCCACCGGTGACACGTGGAAATCGGGGTGTGACACAACTCAAACCCTAAATCCAAATAGACAAAATAACATAAGAAACAAAGACCCTCAACCATCATCTCAATTCAATTCCAAGCACTTACCCATTTATCCAACATTCACAAACAAAAACCCATAAAAATAAATGAAATTAAAATCCCCCACCATCACCACCGCCACCGCCTGCCTCACCACGATCACTTCACTTAAAATCTAAAATCCCCCAATTTTCAGCTCATCGTTCATCTTCGTTTTCTCCAACATCAAAATTTATTCAACAATCAGTAACTGAATCATAAATTCTATTCAACTTAAAAATGGGCAGGAGATATATATTGGGTATTGAAGATACTAGTATGTATCTGTCATTGGATCCAGATACTAGCTACGTATACGGAGCAGCAATTGGGTTGACAACAAACAACTCAAAACCTAAATCCAAACAGACACGTCACTTAAGAAACAGAAACCCTCAATCATCATCTCAATTCAATTCCAAGCACTTAACCATTGGTCCCGCATTCATAAACAAAAACCCCTACAAAAATAAACGAAATCAAACAAAGATGATATACGTAAGTACCAGAAATTGGTGGGTTTTTATCCCAAAAATGAAATTTACCACTCAGAATCTACCCCTCTGTTGTCGCTACCACTCATGGCGGCTACTGCTGTGTTTTAACTCCATGATATCTTCTTTTTCTTCATCAGTTTCATCTTTGAATCTTTTTTCAGTTTGATATTTTTCTGTGTGAGTTTGTGCTTTGCTTTCTTTGGAGCTATTTTGGGTCGTATCCAGTGATTGAGATTTGTATAGTTTTTAGTAAATTTAGGGATAAGAAGTAGGTGGAAGCGATGGTAAGAACACCACTTGATTTCGTTTGAAACTTGGAATAGAGTTTAAGAAGATCGAGTTTATACCCCACCTAGGTTATGTGTTGTAAGAGCGTTAGTCTTGTTGTCGATTTTAGTTTTGTAGTTTTCCAAAAACGAAAGCGAGTTAAAGATGGGGTGACATTAAAGGTTGAAGATGGGGTATTTTAGACATTTCACTGTTAACAGGGATGTTATTGACTGCAATTGACAACCATAGGGACTGGAATGGTCGAAATTGGCAAATAGGGCCTGTATGTGAGATCTGGTGTAAACGGGAACCTATACAACTATTAAATTTTTATTTAACTAACAAACTTTGGTTTTTGAGAATAAATTGCTCCCCCTCCCTTTTTAACTTTTTCCAAAATAACCAACTTTTCTTGTTTTTATTTTTGCAACATGTTTCTTTTTTCTTAAACGTAGCATGTTTGTACAGGGAGACTAAACCAATTAAAGATTAGAAATCTCTCTATCTGTCAAAAACTATAGTTTTTTGAGTGCCATGTAACTTATAAATGTTGTACAAATAAACTTGACCAAAAAGTTGTGGCTGCAAAAGGATTTTTTAGGGATATTAAATGGCTTGTTTTACTTATTGATCCACTACTGCCAAAATAGCATGTTTACCATCTGAATTTGGTAAGCTTTCTATTAAGTCCATGATTATATCTTCCCACACATCTTTAAGGACTGGCCATGGGTTCTAACAACACTAATACGCCATATTGTTAAGCATACATTTTTGTTCAACAACAAACTAACCTTCTCTAAATTCTCCTATAGCCACAAGTTTGAGCGGCGTCATGGGTATAAGCCTTTTGGTACCTGTGTGCTTATGTTGTTGCCCTACCAAACTCGACTTGCTTTGGTGGTTTGTTTTTTGTTTGCATTAATCTTACGTTGAAAGACTTTGATTGTTTTCATCACTTCATTTACAACATCTAGAAACAAAAGTGATTTTTGAAAGTCATCTTCCTAATTCTTATTTTAATCAAGAGATAAGTAATTAAAAAAGTGACAAGTCATGTTCATCAATTCTCATCAATACCAAGTCAGATTGAAATTTCAACTATTCCTTTCATTCATGTAAGATAACCTGATTTTTTTATGAGTAACGTATAATTTCCGCCCCTGTGGTTTACACTGGATCTTACGTACTTACCCTAGTTGCCAATTTCGATTAGCAATAGTAACATCCATGTTGACATAAAGTGTTAGTCAGCCATTAGTTGACCAAGGCAAGAGTGTCATTTACTTTATAATTTCAAGTGCAATTTGGTCATTACGCTCTTTATAACCCCAAATGTTGTATTCTTCCAGATCTCCATATCTTCTTCCTTATAAAAAAACAATCCACCCACCTATCAGCACCTTCAACCTCGTATCATCACCACCTGCCACCACCCACCCCACCAGCATCACCACCACCATCACTTCACTTAAAATCTCAAATTGGCTGATTTTTAGCACATCATTCATCTCCGTTTTCTCCAACATCAAAATTTTTTCAACAACCAAGTTTCCTATTCATGAATTATGTTCAACTTAACAAATGGGTGGGGGATATATATCGGGTGCTGAAGATACTAGTATGCATCTGTCCTGGGATCTAGATACTTGCTACATATACGGAGCAAAAATTGATTTGACACCAAACAACTCAAACCCTAAATCCAAATAGACAAAATAACATAAGAAACAAAAACCCTTAATCATCGTCTCAGTTCAATTCCAAGCACTTACCCATTGATCCCACATTCACAAACAAAACCCCCTAAAAATAAACGACGTTAAACAAAGATAATATACATAAGTACCAGGAGTTGGTGGGTTTTTATCCCTAAACGAAATCCACTACTTAGAATCATCCCCCTTTGTTGTCGCTACCACTCATGGCGGTTGATGCTGCGTTTGAACTCGATGATATCTTCTTTTTTTTTCTTCTGTTTCATATTTGAATATTTGTTCAGTTTGATATTTTTAGATGTGAGTTCGGCAAAACTATCACTTCTCTTCCATTAATCTTACCATCAACCACCACAGCCATAATCGCCTTTTCACACCCATTGGAACTAGAAGTTGTGTCACAAGAGATACAATCTTTCTATTCGATAAATGATCCAAGCCAACTCTCCTTCCCATCTTTGCATGATCTCCCAAAGCCTACAAATGCCAAAGAATACTTGGAGATAAAACTTAACATGCAGTAGTAATTGCCGAAGAAACAAGTAAAGGGAAAGGAGACGAAGAGCCTCAACAAATTCTTTCTAGAGAGTTCACTAAAGTGAACAAATCAGAAGATTTGCATGTTTAGCTTTGTTTAATTGTCGTTTATTACTTCGTGTGAGTCTTGGTGGATGTCTTCCATATAATAGATTCATACTAGATTATAATTTTATATTGTGATCTTTTGGGTTAATTGGCTAATATACTTTAGAAGCGGTAATTGATAGTTAGATAAGTCTAAGTGTTCTATTAATCTCAATAGCTGTGAGGTGCGAGGTTATTGTTAGGTCTAAGTCAATAAATTGCTAGGTAGGGTCATTGTGAGGAGTCTGAACTAGTTTCCCTATTGACTGTTGTGTAACAAGTTAAATCGAGAACCTAAGTTTATCCTAGGTTTATAACCCGTGAGGGAGTAGATCGAGTTAGGATACTTGCATGAACCACTTAGATAACCCGTGTGGGAGTCTAGACCAACTGGTGTCCATAATAGCCTTTAGAGCTCCATAATTGTCTTCCTTAGAAGGGTCGGGGGTCTTGTTCGGTGTCTCGATAGGTTTAGCATTAAACGATCCCGGTTCCATAATAATTAATATCCTAATAAATCATTACTAGTACAATCCACGATTCTAATTTAGGTAGTTATTTCCATCATCTAAGTAAACCCAACTTCTTTCGTGTCTAGTTAACTTAGTTAATTAATTTGATTAAATTGCACTTTTAGGATATTTAGAACCCCCCCCCCCCCACAAATATAAAAACATTTTGAGTTATATTAGTGTCAGTCTAGATACGTTAGTTAACAAAGTTAAATAGAGTCATGTGGGTTCGATTTCCGGACTTACTTAGCTTTATTAGAGCCGATCGGTTCGTTTGCCGGTTAGTAGTTTAGTCGAGTTTAGAGAGTCTAGAGTATTACTTAGTGTCTAAATTAGGTTAATTTAGGTCGTTTTTATTAAACTACTTTTAGCACATCAAGTTTTTAGCGCCATTGACGGGGACTCTTTGGCAATTGCATTGACTACTTTGTTTGGACTTATTTGACATCATACGTGGTAATTGTTTGTTTGAGTCGTAGGAGTCTAAATATTTTTAGTGTCTTTTATATATTTTTTGAGTCATTTGTTTGAATCATCTTACTTGTCTCATTGTCGCTTTTGTAGTGGATGCCCCATACGAGTTCGCAAGGATCGCTGTCGTGTAACACCCGTCTTATTTAATTTAGATTTTTATATAAAAGTACGCATTTTTAAACCAAATGCATCATTTCAAAAGCTTGGTTATGATGATAGCATACATAGTGATGATATTCTAGTTAACCATTTAACTAGTTTAAGTATTCAAAACATTTAGTTGAGTGTTTACAAAATGCACATTGTCTAAAACAAAATTTGATTGACGCGGAAGCTTCAAAATGTTGTGTTCGGTTCTTGGATTCTTGCTTGATCGCCATCCGGAAAGAGACAAACATCACCTAATGTCAAAACCACATCAATTGTTAGTTTTGACAACATTAAAGCGTATATAATCAAGTTCTAATGCCAAATAATGAAAACAAAAATAAAATTTCAGAGTTTTGGTCTATCGCGCCCCGCGACAGATACCACACAAGCTTTCGCGGGCCACGAGCAACCCCAGCGTGTCGCGACAACGTAAGTGCTCCCTCCGCGTGCCGCGGGGGAGACCATTTTACAGCGGGTGCAGGTTTAAACTTGCATTTATTTGCCCAGCTCCTATTTTTCCAAAATATCAACTTCAAATGTACATAACTTTTTACCTACATGTCCGTTTTAATCGATTCTTTTTCCTACGCGTCCGTAATAAAAATACGGATCCAATCATTCAAATTTCACGCATTGAAACATGGTTTATAAACGATTAGCTCATAAATCCATGTTTCGACTATTCGACCCGTTTGTTAAGTGGCATATTTTCATCATTCAATTTTATTGATTTCGAAACTTAATTACCCATTCCCCGGGCTTGTCATCTTTGGTGTATCATCACCATTACATGGTTTTACGCTCGCAATAGAATTTCTTGCTCGTCTTTACATATTTTAAGCGTGCCGCTTTATGCAAATTTTTGCAAGTGATTTCTAATCATTTGACCCAATATCAAGGGTTCATAAAATCAACTTGGTGTATCCAATCCCTTGGCATGTCACATTCTACCACTAGCATATTACGTGGCTTTCAAATCTCTACATACACTGTCGTTTTTAAAAGCATAGTTTTGACCCGTTTAGTTGTCAAGTGGAAACCTTCACTTCGACGACTAAACTAAGATTTATTCCGACCATTATTTTGACCCATTGCTATGATATGCCGAACGGTTCTAACCGCTCTTTTCAATTCGTATCACTTGTTTCAATCATGCCTTAACCATTCATTTCAAGTTCGTTTGGTTTGCCGAGTGAACTTCGTCACTTCTTTGGCTTACTAAACATACACAAGTTACTCCATTTGACCCATTTGATCTATCGAGTGAACTTCGTCACTTCAATGATACATCAAACATTCTTATCACACTACAATGTTATTAACAAGATATACTAAACATCCTTTGTACTAAGTAACGGAACTAATAGTTACGTACCTTGAAAGCGCTCCTTTCAAACGCGTGTCTCCACGGGCTTGTCCGCTTGAGGACTCGGTTCCTTTGCCTATAGAGTTCAATCAACACTTCATTTAGAACTCCATTCATGTCGTATAACGCATAATTCATCTCATCATTTTAGTATGCATTTTTGTTCAGAATTTTCAATATTTAGCCCTCTTTTAAGCATTTCAACAAACATCTAAAGGGCACTATTTTTACTAATCCAACAACCAAGTCTCATGATTAGCTAATTGGCCAAATTTTAACATCTACACAAGTTCATATATCAAATTTCACTCCATACTTCTGGATTTATTTCATATAGCTCAATTAACACTAGTTTGACAATCATGATTCTAGTGTTCATCATGTTTCTACAAAACCCATTAAACACACATAATGGATGATCATGAATTTCATTGTTTAAGCACAAATTCAACAAACTAATGACTAGGGTTTACTCCTAGACATGATTTCATTACAATTTCATCCAAACAACAATCATGCAAGCTCAAATTTCGAATCTCATGAGTTCATCTAGAATTCAAGATGGAATCAAACCACGAAATTTTACATACCTTATGATCCCTTTACTACGGTGATCACTAATCTATGCTTGAATTTTGATTTGGGCTTGATCTACCCTTTCAATTTGGTGAATTTTTGGAATTTAGGGTTTGAACATGAGAGCCCTTTCTTGGCTCTAGTTAAATCGCAGACACACACACATATGTGTGTGTCTTGTGTGTTTTATTTGTTTTAATTAAAACTTATTACAATTGCCCATGTTTAGTCCCTCCACTTTACACAAGTTATTTAAAGGGTATTTTAATCTTGTTTGTTCTTATTATGTCAAGACACTAACTAACCAGGTTATTTATTCCTAGTTCTTTTATCCTGACTATTACCGTCATTTAATTTATAATATAAAAATCTATATTTTCGGGGTGTTAAACCCCATTACTTTGGCCCTTTTATAAGCTTTATTTCCTCTAAAGCTTTGATTCACCTTTTTTATTTAATATTAGGCTTATTTGTTTAAATCCTAATATTTATTGGGTTTATTTTTACCACTTACGATATTTTACTTGTTTATCTTCGGTTACTTTAATATAATTAATAAACCCGTTTTTGGGGTGTTACAAGTCTACACCCTTTAAAGAGGTTTCGCCCTCGAAACCTTTATTACGTAGTTCAATGGGTTAAATTTAATGAACTTGATTTTGGTGGTTTACTTGGGCATTGCTCGCATTCACTAATCTTATTAGGGAATTATAGTAATGTCTCTTTTTTTTTGTTTCTAAGAGTATGCGCCTTTTATGTGTAAGGCCTCGTGGGCCGTTACCTTCAACTCTTATCCTTTATCTTTATTGATTGCTCACCTTGGCGGTTAGACTTATTAGTCACCGGTTACCTTATACCCCATCGCTCGGGTATATCCACTTTGGCTTCTCAAGTCTTACAAACTTCCATTATCCCCATTTCATAGTTCACGCTACAACGTGGTTATTTTCCATATTACCTTTCTTGACCGTGATCGCATCACGTCATGTTTAAGTTTATATAAAACTTTTCATTATCGAAAATACCAGACCTTTCATGATCTCTTCATTTTAACCCATTCAATTAATCTTAGCGAAACCCATCGCTTTTATACTAACCTTACCTCCCGTTATTATTTTACACGGGGAGTTATAACCAGTTCCCTCGCTTTACATTATTGATTCGTAGGCTCTCTCACTTAGCCTCGCAGGCTTTTTCCTCAGGTTTCCACTTTTTTAATGATGAAACCCCAACAGTTTGTTCCTTTCTATTTGTGACCCAAAGGTCTCTTCGGTCCCGTTAGGCCTTTACACTACTTATAACCTCGTAGGTTATGATGATCCTCTAGATCATCTTTTATTCGAATCTTTATTCAACTGTATATATATGTATGGCGTCAAGGTACTCATTTTTATGTTTAAAAGCATTTATTTTTTGCCTTTATATTTCATTTGGCCTTGACCGTAGTCTAAGGCTACACTTGTTTTCTTTCGAATTATCTTTCCAACTCTATGACTTCTTTTGTCATTTACACGTCGGTTTGTTCTTCGCTTACCGTTATTGGGTTCATACTTATATTTCCTTACAGCCCGTTACCCGGGTTTCCTATCTTAATGTTTTTAACTCTCCAATTTCACTGGTTTGCATTTTCCTTTCTATACTCTTTTACGTCCTATCACATAGGTTCATTAATATTCTGTGCTCCTATTACTGGTTCGCGCTTATTTGCACTATCGAGCATTATACTTTATTTGACCCGTTCAATATTGAAATAGTTGAACACAACTATCAAAATTTCTGGTTTGTGAAATTTTATCGTCTTTTAGTTATAACTCTTAATCCGAGTCTTTTGACTTTTAATCCGTGCTCCCATCTCTCGGTTCATGCACATACCTAAAATCCTACTCATCTATTGGTACTTTACCAAAGTCATTATCCTAGCAACCACTTTGACGTGCATTAAGACTTCGTTCTGATCTATTTGGTTGTATTAGCGAGATCTGTCGCCTTATCCAACCAGGCCCTTTATTCTTTTATTCATCTTATTTATGACTTGTTCATGTGAATTTTATCACTTATAACAGTCAAACTTTGTCCTTGTGCCTTGACATTCTAAATTGTCGATTTATATTTTTGTTTACTTTGATTCGAACACCATATCTCTTTTGTTAGTGACCCCTAGATCCATCTCTTTTATCAATATTCTGAAGGTTTATTTCTTAAGCCTTATTTGGTAAAATCACTGCTATTGTTATACGGCTTTTGGGGTTTTACCCGCTTTTGTTCCAACACTTTTAATACGTTTATTTTACTAATCTTTTATACAATTACGCCCATCAATGTGATTATCGTTCTTCCTCATAAGGATTTTATTAATAACATGTTACTTGGATAGTTACCCATACCCAAGTTTTTAATTTCATATTTATTGATATTTCATTATTCACCGCAACGAATAACATGTATTATCCATTTAGCTTCTTTCTCGAGGATATTTTTGTCTGAGTCTTAATCTCTCATTCTTGACCTTAATCCATTGTTACAATAACAAAATCAATTCATTTCATTTTATTATTTCATATCATTGTATGGAATTTATCCGCATCGTTTATTGATATAAACGAAGTTTCTACATGTTTTATTTGGTTTGGCCAAGTCTATAAACTTGTCCTTGTCATCTATTACTATTGCAAATTTCCTGGTTCGGGTGTTATTACACTCCTTCCCAATACATCATTTATTCCCTTTATTAAGTTCCCGGATTCGAGTGTACGCGCACTCCTTCCCACGACAATATTTATCGTGATTACTTTTGCCTCGGTTTCACATGCTCACCATTGTTTATTTTCTTATACATACACACATACATACATACATATATACATACATACATACATATATATATTTCTTTTACAAAATTCACCCGTTTCACTACTCATGTATGCCCCTATGCAACTATTTTTCACACTCGTATTGAATAAAATTTATGGTGAAATTAAATTATAATAAACATACCTGAAACAACATCAGGTTCAGCTTTAGCCTCTGCGGCTGTCATGTGGGAAGACCTTGCCTTCTCTTTCAGGGTATCAGACTTTGCGTCAACTGTATCTTCGGTTCCAACCAATTCCGGGCATTCAGACCTTTTATGTCCCGGGTTATAACATTTATAACACACTAACACCTTCCCCGGGCAATTTGCAACCACATGTCCCACTTTTCTACAAATAGGACATGGTTTGTTTCTAAAGTAGCATTTGCCCCGGTAAGTTTTTCCACATATTTCACACTGAGGTGACCCCCTTATTGTAACTCCTTTCTTAGAAGCTTTATTAGGATTTGATTTCTTTACGGGACTTGGGTTCACATCCAACACTCTTCCGTCTTCTTTTTCTTGTGAGAGACTGTCTTTTAATTCGGTCATCATATCCTCCATCACTAGCAGGATCGTGGTTTGTATTCTCTCGACAAACTGCGGTAAACTGGCTTCTACTGCCTTTCCGACTTCCTCGGAAATTTTAGCTTCCATCTCTTCAGTTAATTGAGATGCTGATTCGCCCCCGGTTACACCAGACATTTCTTTCATCTGTTCGGTGACTATCGACACCGCATCATTGTTACCTTTTTCCGTCATCTTGAAACTGAAATGTTTATACCAATTGTTAAACATTTCATTTTATAACATATACTTTATTCACTTTGGTTTAGCCAAGTTCATAACTTGCTTTAACCATTCTCCTTTAGTGCACTTTCCGGGTTCGAGTGTGTTAATACGCTCTTCCCGTGCACATCAATTCATTTTTTTTAACATTTAATAAAATCTACTAAAGTAATAATTCTTACCGGATGTTTGATCAAGCTTGAACCAAACACACTTTGTTAACAACCTTGAGCTCTGATAACCAAATTGTAACACCCGTCTCATTTAGTTTAGAACTTTATATTAAAGTACGCATTTTTAAACCAAATGCATCATTTCAAAAGCTTGGTTATGATGATAGCATACATAGTGATGATATTCTAGTTAACCATCTAACTAGTTTACGTATTCAAAACATTTAGTTAAGTGTTTACAAAATGCACATTGTCTAAAACAAAATTTGATTGACTCAGAAGCTTCAAAATGTTGTGTTCGATTCTTGGATTTTTGCTTGATCGCCACCCGGACTGAGACGAACATCACCTAATGTCAAAACCACATCAATTGTTAGTTTTGAAAACATTAAAGCGTATATAATCAAGTTCTAATGCCAAATAATTAAAACAAAAATAAAATTTCAGAGTTTTAGTCTGTCGCGCCCCGCGACAGATACCACACAAGCTTTCGCGGGCCGCGAGTGACCCCCGCGTGTCGCGACAATGTAAGCGTCTCCCTCTGCGTGCCGCGGGGGAGACCGTTTTCCAGCGGGTGCAGGTTTAAACCTGCATTTATTTGCCCAGCTCCTATTTTTCCAAAATATCAACTTTAAATGTACACAACTTTTTACCTACATGTCCGTTTTAATCGATTCTTTTTCCTACGCGTCCGTAATAAAAATACGGATCCAATCATTCAAATTTCACGCATCGAAACCTGGTTTATAAATGATTAGCTCATAAATCCATGTTTCGAATATTCGACCCGTTTGTTAAGTGGCATATTTTCATCATTCAATTTTATTGATTTCTAAACTTAATTACCCATTTCCCGGGCTTGTCATTTTTAGCGTATCATCACCATTACATGGTTTTACGCTCGCAATAGAATTTCTTGCTCGCCTTTACATATTTCAAGCGTGCCGCTTTATGCAAATTTTTGCAAGTGATTTATAATCATTTGACCCAATATCAAGGGTTCATAAAATCAAGTTGGTATCCAATCCCTTGGCATGTCACATTCTACCACTAGCATATTACGTGGCTTTCAAATCTCTACATACATTGTCGTTTTAAAAGCATAGTTTTGACCCGTTTAGTTGTCAAGTGAAAACCTTCACTTCAACGACCAAACTAAGATTTATTCCGACCATTATTTTGACCCATTGCTATGATATGCCGAACGGTTCTAACCGCTCTTTTCAATTCGTATCACGTGTTTCAATCATGCCTTAACCATTCATTTCAAGTCCGTTTGGTTTGCCGAGTGAACTTTGTCACTTCTATGGCTTACTAAACATACACAAGTTACTCCATTTGACCCGTTTGATCTATCGAGTGAACTTCATCACTTCAATGATACATCGAACATTCTTATCACACTACAATATTATTAACAAGATATACTAAACATCCTTTGTACTAAGTAACAGAACTAATAGTTACGTACCTTTAAAGCGCTCCTTTCAAACGCGTGTCTCCACCGGCTTGTCCGCTTGAAAACTCGGTTCCTTTGCCTATAGAGTTCAATCAACACTTCATTTAGAACTCCATTCATGTCGTATAACGCATAATTCATCTCATCATTTTAGTATGCTTTTTTGTTCAGAATTTTCAATATTTAGTCCTCTTTTAAGCATTTCAACAAACATCTAAAGGGCACTATTTTTACTAATCCAACAACCAAGTCTCATGATTAGTTAATTGGCCAAATTTTAACATCTACACAAGTTCATATATCAAATTTCACATCCATACTTCTGGATTTATTTCATACAGCTCAATTAACACTAGTTTGACAATCATTATTCTAGTGTTCATCATGTTTCTACAAAACCCATTAAACACACATAATGGATGATCATGAATTTCATTGTTTAAGCACAAATTCAACAAACTAATTACTAGTGTTTACTCCTAGACACGATTTCATTACAATTTCATCCGAACAACAATCATGCAAACTCAAATTTCGAATCTCATGAGTTCATCTAGAATTCAAGATGGAATCAAACCAGGAAATTTTACATACCTTATGATCCCTTTTCTGCGGTGATCACTAATCTATGCTTGGATTTCGATTTGGGCTTGATCTACCCTCTCAATTTGGTGAATTTTTGGAATTTAGGGTTTGAACATGAGAGCCCTTTCTTGGCTCTAGTTAAATCGCAGACACACACGCGCATATGTGTGTATCTTGTGTGTTTTATTTGTTTTAATTAAAACTTATTGCAATTGCCCATGTTTAGTCCCTCCACTTTACACAAGTTATTTAAAGGGTATTTTAATCATGTTTGTTCTTATTATGTCAAGACACTAACTAACCAGGTTATTTATTCCTAGTTCTTTTATCCTGACTATTACCGTCATTTAATTTATAATAGAGTTAATTATTGTTTTCGTCCCTATGGTTTGTCAAAAATCACTATTTCAGTCCATTAGTTTAAAAATTGCGATTTCAGTCCCTGTGGTTTCACTTTCATAACCATTTCAGTCCACCTCCGTTAACCCCATCCATTTTTTCTGTTTAGTACACGTGAATTGACCATAATGCCCTTATTAATAAAAAACAAAAAGATGTCTAAATGAGTTAATTACTGTTTTCGTCCATGTGGTTTGTCAAAAATCACTATTTCAGTCCCTGTGGTTTCACTTTCGTAACCATTGCAGTCCAGTCTCCTAACACCGTCTATTTTACCGTTAAGTTTTTAATTAAATACCTAAACTACCCTTGTGTTAATTAAATTGGATTGTAGGGTTCGACCCACCATTGCTTCAGTAGAAGTAGAAGTCTGACACTATTTTTACATATATGGTTCCAAAATTTTAATTTTGGATTTTAGAATGAGAAAATGTCCAGATAAGCATTATTTTTTAAAGTTATTATGTTAATTGATGCTGCTAGGAAGATATTAATTGGGGTGGGTAATGGGTCGCCGGACATTAAGAGGGCGGGGTTGTGATGCCGGAGAAGATGACCGGAAACTTTTGCCGGAAATGAGAGCAGAGATGGAGTGGGGTGGGATAGCGTGGGGTTGTGTTTTAACAAGTGGGTCCTAGAATACGATTTTTTAAATTTCCATGGTTTTTTTATTTAATTAACACAAGGGTAATTTTGGTATTTCATTAAAAACTTAATGGTAAAATAGACGGTGTTAGGAAACTGGACTGAAATGGTTACGAAAGTGAAACCACAGGGACTGAAATAGTGATTTTTGACAACCACAGGGACGGAAACAAAAATTAACTCATTTAGATATCTTTTTGTTTTTTATTAATAAGGACATTATGGTCAATTCACGTGTACTTAACATAATAAATGAATGGGGTTAACGGAGGTGGACTGGAATGGTTACGAAAGTGAAACCACAGGGACTGAAATCGCAGTTTTTAAACTAATGGACTGAAATAGTGATTTTTGACAAACCACGGGGACGAAAACAGTAATTAACTCTTTATAATTTAAAAATCTATATTTTCGGTGTGTTACACCCCGTTACTTCGGCCCTTTTATAAGCTTTATTTCCTCTAAAGCTTTGATTCACTTTTTTTTATTTAATATTAGGCTTATTTGTTTAAATCCTAATATTTACCGGGTTTATTTTTACCACTTACGGTATTTTACCCGTTTATCTTCGGTTACTTTAATATAATTAATAAACCCGTTTTTGTGGTGTTATACGTCGAAGCCGTCAACAGACAAGTCATCCTTCTCCTCTTCCACCCCAAAAGTTAGGGGCTGTTTGGCTAAGCTTTTCAAAATGACTTATTTGCTTATTTGCTTTTCTGAAAAGCAAATAAGTCAATAAGCTGTTTTGAAAAGCTTTAAAATGGAGCTTTTCAAAATGACTTATTTGCTTATTTGCTTTTCAGAAAGCAAATAAGCAAATAAGTCATTTTGAAAAGCTTAGCCAAACAGCCCCTTAGTACATCTTCCTCATCTTCCGCCCATTCTGGCTCTACTCTCCAATCTAAACCATCGAGCTTTAACCTCACCCCAAGACAAAAAAAAAAATATACGTTTTTATAAAACAACTTTGTTTTGGAAATTATATCCTGGATGTTAAGAAAAAAATTAATAAAGAAGACTCCATAACTAGTTTCTTTAACTTATTTAAGAAAAATCAAATTAAGTCTTAGATTAAAGATTGTAGTAAAATATCTAATATATATGTGTGGGCAATTAGGGACAAAAGTGAAATTGTACGAATTTTTATGTTATTTTACTAATCTCGTAAAATAACATTAAAAGTGGGGGACGGTTAATCATGGATCTTGTGATGTCGTTGATACCCGAAAGACAAGAGGGTACACACACTAATTGGCCTTTGTCCCAATTACAGTACTATAGAATCAGGGGTCTTACTGTCTTACTGGAAGCAACCTCTCTATTCCTACGAAGTAGAGGAAAGGTCGTGTACATCTTACCATCCTCAAATCCTACGGCTTCTAACACATTTTCTTAACACCCGTGGGCTAGCTCACAAGCCCCTCCTCCACACCCAGCTCACGAAACTGCATCAAGGTGTTCCGTGGGTGTGGTGATGATAAGACCTGAGCCCCACATGCCAATTATAAAAATACCTACTACCACATTAAGTAAATGGTTTGACACATTTGCCTGCCTTGTGCAACAAAGTCTATATGATAACCTTAACTCACACTCAAACTCCTTATTATCCACGTTACCAGGTAGCCATTAGCCCATTTATAAACCCCACAAACCCCCACACAAGTTCACGCACACACTGAATGAATTGGAAACTCAATGATCTATACATTAACATACAAGAGTATAAATAGAGATACAAATTACAACATATACCCCTAAACAATGAGATAAGTACACTGAACATATGTATATTAAGTAACATCCCCCCTCAAGCTGAGCGGTGGCGGATGAATGTGGAGCATATCACGAAAGCCGACGAAAAGAGATTTTGGAAGGCTTTTGGTGAATATGTCAGCCACTTGAAGCTTGGATGGCACAAATTTGGTGGCGAGCTTCCCGGCCGCCACAAGTTCACGGAGAAAATGATAGTCAAGATCAATATGTTTTGCACGTTTGTGAGCAACTGGATTTTGTGTTAAAAATATAGCACTTTGATTGTCACATAAAATTGTTGGACGATCCGGGGGCAACGCCTGGAGTTCCTGAAGGAGATGGGTGATCCATATTATCTCAGCAGCAGTATTGGCCATTGCTCGGTATTCAGACTCGCAACTGGAGCGAGCAACAGTTGGTTGCTTTTTAGCACTCCAGGAGATTAGGTTACCTCCCAAGAAAACCGAATAGCCATACGTGGAACGTCGTGTTTCTAAACATCGAGCCCAATCAGCATCCGAGTAGCCTACCAGTTCCGTTTTGGATGGGCGACGATAGTGTAGCCCATAGTTTAAAGTGCCTTTGAGGTATCGTAAGATGCGTTTGACTTCTTGAAAATGATCAACCGTCGGGGCGTGAAGAAACTGACTCACTTGGTTCACAGCATAGGAAATGTCTGGTCTTGTAATGGTTAGATATTGTAGGGCTCCTACAATCGATCGATAATGAGTAATGTCTTGGAACGGCTCACCTGCAGACACAAATGAAACATTGGTGCTTAAAGGTGTTGGAGCGGGTTTTGCTTCCAACATCTTCGCACGGGTTAGAATGTCATAAGTGTATTTAGACTAATTCAAGAAGAGTCCATTCACTGTGTAGGTAACCTCCAAGCCCAGAAAGTAATTGAGCTTCCCCAGATATTTGATAGCAAACTCCTTGTCCAAGGAGGTGATGAAGGAGGACATTAGGTTAGTATTGTTACCCGTGAGAATGAGATCATCAACGTAAACAAGGAGATACATAATGGAGTGATCTCGATGTAGGATGAATAACGATGGGTCCGAACGGCTGCAGGTAAAACCCATGGAGGAAAGGAAGGAACCGAGACGTTGGAACCAAGCACGGGGGGCTTGTTTGAGGCCGTAGATGGCTTTGTTTAGTCTACACACATGAGATGGAAACCGAGGATCAACAAAGCCTGGTGGTTGTTCCATAAAAACAGTTTCAGTGAGACGTCCATGAAGAAACGCATTGTTTACATCCAGTTGATGTAAGTGCCAGTTGTTGATAACGACCAATGCTAATACAGTCCGTACGGTGGCGGCTTTAACTACCGGACTGAAGGTAAGTGAGAAATCCAGTCCCGGTACCTGTGTAAAGCCTTGAGCGACTAGACGAGCTTTATATCGTTCAATTGACCCATCCGCACGAAATTTAGTTCTATATAACCACTTAGACCCCACAACGTTGGCATTAGGTGGACGGGGGACAAGACACCAAGTATCATTTCGGTGAAGAGCATTTATCTCTTGCTCCATGGCAGATAGCCATTTAGCATCTGTAGCGGCAGCCCGAAATGTCGTGGGATCGGTCGATGCATATAAAGCATGATGAAGAGGTAACCGAGATAGGTGAGCAAGATCAACTTGATGGCGAGGTTTAAAAATGCCCGCCTTGGCACGGGTGACCATAGGATGTGTGGGCAAAGGAGGCGCCGGAGGCGGTGAGTCGGAAACTATAGGGGTAACCGGTGGTGATTGTTCTGGTGAAACATTAAGGATCGAATGTGGTGAGGAAGAACTGGTAGATGATGGTGTGGATGGTGGGGTAGTTGGAGGTGAGATGGTATGTGTTGGAACATGTGGGATAGGGGAAGGGTTGGTAGGTGAAGAAAATACAGGAATGGGAAAGGAATTGGGTTTGTTAGTGGGTTGGGAAGGTACGGTTGGTAAATTAGATTGGGTGGTAGGTGTAGGTGAAAGATCTAAAAATGTTGATATATGGAGAGTATTAAAGGGAGTAGTGGAAGGTATGCCAAGAAGAGGGAAATGTTGCTCGTCAAACCGAGCATTCCGGGTCACATACACACGATTCGACAAAGGGTCGAGACAACGATAGCCTTTATATTTGCTACAATAGCCGATAAAAATGCATGGTAAACTACGAGGCGCCAATTTATGTGGCGAGTAGTCACGAAGACATGGGAACACACGACAACCAAACGTCTTAAAGACGTTATAGTTAGGTGTGCGATGGTAGCAAAGTTCAAATGGAGACTTGCCATGAAGAACCATAGTAGGTAGGCGGTTAATGATAAAGGCGGCAGATGCGAAAGCATCAACCCAATATGCGGGTGATAACTTGGCATGAAATAACATGGCCAAACCTGTTTCAACAATGTGGCGGTGTTTTCGTTCAACCCGACCATTTTGTTGTGGTGTATAAGGACACGACATACGATGAAACGTGCCATTTGTTTCAAACAATTTACGAACCCGGTTATTGGTAAATTCAGTACCACCATCACTTTGAAAAGTTTTGATTTTGGTGGAAAATTGGGTTTGAACAAACGGTATAAAAACCGACAAAACATTAAAAAATTCAGATTTTGCACGCAAGGGATACAACCAAGTGAATCGAGAAAAATCATCGATAAATGCCACATAATATAAGTAGTTGTCAACAGACCGAACCGGGGAGGGACCCCATAAATCACAATGAACTAATTCAAGAGGTAATGAAGCCCGCTTATTATTATTCATAAAGGGTAGTCTTTTTGATTTAGCAATTTCACAAGGAGAGCAAATTCCCCATGTAGGTAAAACCGATGTGAAAGATAAACACCCATTATTTTTTAATAAAGTAAGTACATCAAAATTGACATGCCCAAGACGGGAATGCCATAACTCAAAGGAGGCACGGGGACACTTATTGGTAGACAGCAAGGCTTCATGAGTGTTGTGAAGAACGTATAGGCCATCTTCACGGTGCCCACGGGCGAGCGGGAGCTTGGTTTGGCGATCCTGAATATAAAAGTAAGGGTGAGAAAAAACATCAACAGAATTATCTTCGGTTAATTTGCTTACCGAAAGGAGATTTCGTTGTATATGTGGGACAACCAAAACATTGTTAAGTTGTAAAGTACCGAGTAACTTGGTATTGCCAATATGGGTTATAGGTAAAGAGTTCCCGTTGCCAAAAAAAAACACGTTCATTACCTTTGGTCGGGGTGGTGTTTGAGAGCCCAGCAGTCGTGGGAAGCATGTGATCGGAAGCGCCGGTATCCGCGGTCCAATCGGGAACGGTGGCATTCAAAGAAGATTGCCCAAGAAAGGATTGAGCAATCTGAGCTTCAGGAGAAACAGCCGAAGAGGCATAGGAGGAAAGATGATAACATTGAGATGCCGAATGACCCGGTTTGCGGCATAATTGGCAAGTCTGTGTGCGGTTGTTACGAAAATAGTTTGAACGACCACGAGACCCACCACGAGAACGGTTTGAGCGCTAAGACGGGCCCGAGAAACCACGAGAGCCGGCAGGACGTATAGTCTCGGTTTGAGCATTAAACGCCACAGGGGCAGTCGGAGAACCATGGAGGGTCTTAAGCCACATATCATGGCTTTCGGCTCGAGCCATAAGGCTTGTTAAAGATGGTATCGGTTGGATGGAGCGAACAAGAGTGGAAAAACCTTCGAAAGAGACACCCAAACCGCAAAGAAACCAATGCAACTGATCCATTGGGTTCACCGGGTGACCGATGGCAGCGAGTTGGTCACAAATATTCTTGAAATTGCGACCGAATTCAGCGACAGTTTTGTCTCCCTTTTGTTGCATACGGAGTTGATCACGAAGATTTTGCACACGTTCAATAGACGTGTTACAAAACGCAGCTTCGAGAGCGAGCCAAATGTCGCGAGCGGTGTTTAATCCAACCGTAACTGAGAGCGCTTCTTCAGAAAGAGAAGCATTGAGGAGTATAATGGTCTGACGATCGGCATGCGACCAAGACGTGAAATCGGGATTCTGCAGTTCTTTGCCATCTTTGGTGACAGTAGCTTCAGGTTTTGGGGATGTTCCATCAATATGCGGAACAACCTGATGATGATCAAGGATTGGAAGAATGAGAGTTTTCCAAGATATGTAATTGGATGAAGTTAATTTAATAGGTAAAAGAGGAGCAAGATGGTTGATGGCCATGGGATTGAGAGGAGAATTGGAGGAGGAAGGAGATGCCATAGATGGCAGAGAGGGAGGCGAGGAGAGGAAAGGATGAAGAGGGAGGGAGGGGAAGCTCAACCAAGAGGACCTTTGGCTGATACCATGAATGAATTGGAAACTCAATGATCTATACATTAACATACAAGAGTATAAATAGAGATACAAATTACAACATATACCCCTAAACAATGAGATAAGTACACTGAACATATGTATATTAAGTAACACACACAATGGCTCTTATGTTGGTGTGCGTTTTGGTGTTTACTGTTAGTGTCTGTAAAGCTCAACCTGCTGCACCAGCTATTTACGTATTTGGTGACTCGTTTATGGACGTCGGAAACAATAATTACCTACCACTTTCAACTGGCAAGGCTAATTTCCCCCACAATGGCATTGATTTTCCCAACATGAAACCAACCGGAAGATTCTCTAATGGGAAGAATATTGCTGACTTTCTTGGTATTATTCCACATGAACTTGTTCATTTTCTTTTTTAGCGATGAACACACCCCTAAAATATACTCGTAAAATCCACTTGTTGCACACTTTTATGTTTTGACAGTGAAGGAGATTGGATTACCAACACCGCCACCGTATTTATCATTGACTGGTAGTGCAACACCACCCATCACCGGAGTCAGCTTTGCATCTGGAGGAGGTGGCATACTTAACGAATCCGGTCCAATAGTCGCTGTAAGAAACCAACTGTTACATAGATTAAATAAACCTTTGGTTATTTTATAATGTTTATCATTAATACGGGGTGTTTGTGTAATTATGTAACCCTAATAACCTGTACTCTTTAACTATATATACCGATGATATGCAAAGCTTATACTCTCAAGGAGAGATTAAACAATTGTTAACACCATCAAACTATAACTAAAAAAGTTCAAACACGTGGCCTTCATTGTATGTAACTTGTTTATATTATCTTGTGTATACAATACAAAATATATAGCATATTGTTATATTAACTTGTGTATACTATACAAAATATATAGTATACGTAACTTGTTTTATATCAACTTTTAATTTTATATTCATTGTGAATGCAGGTACAGGCACTTTCTTTAGGACAACAAGTGGACTACTTCACCGTGGTCCGCGACAGACTGGTCCGTCAGCTAGGACCATCTGGTGCACAGGCTCACCTATCCAAATCCTTATTCCCAATCGTTATCGGAACCAACGATTTGTTTGCATATTTTAGGGTCGGTTCGCTTGTTGCTAAAATGTATACCCCACAACAATATGTTGATCGTATGTTGTCCACCTTCAAAGGGTTATTTAAGGTAACACTTTTGGTAACTAACAAGATATTTTAGAAATAAAAAACTTGTTTAAATGATTTAAATGAATAAGTTTGAAACAAATGCAGACGTTGTATGGACTGGGTGCGCGGAAATTGGTGGTGGCTGGAGTTCCGGCAGTTGGTTGTTGCCCGATGCAAAGAAGGACAAACCGAACCGGTGAATGCATCGTCGAATTAAATAATATGGCGATCAAGTATAATGATGGTCTAAAGATGATGCTACAAGGACTGAAGTCTGAATTACCGGGAATGAATTATGCTTACTTTGATTATTATGGTGCTTGGGTCAGCCTCTTCCAAAATGAGACTTATGGTATATTATATATGAAATAAAAAAAATGTGTATATATTTGTACAGTCACAAAACTAGAATCTTTCAAAACATGGTGTCGCAACAAATTTTTTAAAGTCACTTCAACTAATCTATCCAAAAATGTGGGTGAAAACAATGGGGTCAAGGAGTGTCTCAGCGGTTGAGGTGTGAGGGTTTTCACCCACAGGTCCCGGGTTCGATCCCGGGCCTAGTGGGTTTCCCGCACGGGGGCGAGTCCGGTCCAACCGGGAGGGAGCGTTCGCGCGCCGGGGGATTCAAACTCGTGGGGGTTTCACCAGCCTGAGGGGTTTTCCGCTGAACTATACATAGTTAAAAAAAAAAACAATGGGATCAAGGAGGTTCGCTGACCCTAATCACTAGCATTTGTTAGACTTTTTTTTTTTTTAATAAAATTAAGGTTTTTTTTCTTTTAAAAATAAACATGAGTTGTCTGCTAGTTGTACTTGTTAAAAAAGAAAACTTTATGATAATCCCCGTTCAATAAGATTTGAACATGTCACCATCAACAACTTAAGAGTCAAACTACAATAAAGTTATGGCATTAGATATTCGCTAGAGTAAACTGCCAAAATGGTCCCTGTGGTTTGATCATTTTTGTCACTTCAGTCCAAAACTTAAACCTTTTGAATCTGGGTCCCTATGGTTTTAATATTTTTGCCATTTTCATCCAAAAGCAAAATTTGGTTAGATTTTTCAGTTATTCCAGTTTTTTTTATCTTTTTCCTCTCTTTTAATGAAGGGCAAAATTGTCTGATTTTTTTAATTTGCTATAACAAAACATTAAAAGACCATTTGCCCTTCATTAAAAAGGAGGAAAAGACAAAAAAACTGGATATTAACTGAAAAATCTGATAAAATTTTGATTTAGGATGAAAATGACAACAAAATTAAAACCACTAACAGGTTTGAATTTTAAACTAAAGTGTTAAAAGTGACCAAACCTCAGGGACCATTTTCACAGTTTACACTATCCGCTATTAATAAAAAAGTTTTGGTTAGTCAAAGGCCAAGTAATAATAAAAACTTATATTATATTATATATTTATGTTTGATTTTAGGGTTTACAGAGATAAAAGAAGCTTGTTGTGGGCTCGGATACCTAAATGCTGATGTGCTATGCATCCCAAGTATTCCCAACAGCGCGCTTTTGTCCAAACAGGAAAAACCATTTTTTTTGGGATTTTGTCCATCCAACAGAAGCAGCTGCAAGCTTCTTTTCAGACATGTTATATAGTGGATCACAACAATTTATGGTTCCCATGAATGTGGAGCAACTTCTTGCAGGTTAAATCAAGATCGGGACAACAAATAATAATATATGGCAAATAAATAAGAGCTTGTAACATAATGAATGATTTCGTAAGAACTTGGCAAGCAAAAGCCATCTTATAAAGTTGCATCGTTTATTTTTTTTTATTGATAATCTATATCTATAATAGTTTATTTTTTTTTATTGATAATCAATATCTATATTATTTTATGTAATAAACGAAACATACGGGGGACACATGTCGCTCATTAGAGCTATCTATTCTTTTGTTTTTCCATCAAACTTCTCTACTTAATTATAAATACTTATTTTTTATAATTAAATAATGTTTTAATTATTATATGTAAATATTAATAAATGATAAGACTAGAACAAAGAGCAAATTTAAATTATCTTTACTTTAAAAAGAATAAAATGCTATTTTATTTCTATAAATTTTCAAAAATATATAAATATAATCTATTAAATTCACATAAAATTATCTTCAAATTATGTAAATAAAACATTATTGCATTCGAATTTTCATTATTCTCCAACGGCTTTTTTTTTAATTCCTCTCATCCTCGCTTATGACATGACATATATTATTCTTGTATATTTTTTTGTGTTCTTTTAGCTAAGAAATATCAAAAATGGTCATGCATCTTTTTATTTATGCGTATTAAGTTGGTGTGTGTGTGTAGAAGAAGGATCCGTTAGAAACCACCATTTATTACGAGAACCACGAGAACCAGTGTGAACACAACAAAATAAACCCACTACCTAAAAAAACTTAAAAAAACCTACCCCCCCCCCCCCCCCCCACCCAAGCTAAATACTAAAAACTAAACAATAAAGCTAAAACCCCCCAAAAACTAAAAAAAATCTAAAAAACCTAAAAAAAATCTAAAAAACAAACAAAAAAATAAGCAAAACATCCAAATAATGGTGTCATTTGAAATTGGCGGTGCCTGGAGTTCCGGCGATTGGTTGTTGCCCGATGCAAAGGACAAACCGAGCCGGTGAATGCAACGTTGAACTAAATAATATGGCGACCAAATATAATGATGATGCTACAAGGATTGAAGTCTGAATTACCGGGAATGAACTATGCTTACTTTATTTTTGTGGTGCTTGGGTCAACCTCTTCCAAAATGAGACTTATGGTATTATAAATGGGGTCAAGTTATTCTACAAAGCCTTCTAATTGTAAGAAGTGTAAGAAAGATTTATAGAGTGACAAGTGTCCAATAACCTAAAACTAAACTCACTACATCACCACCAAAAACCCACCCCCACCCCACCACCACCCAAAAACCTAACCCCCCCCACCCCCCCGGGCAAAAAATAAACTATACCTCACCAAAAAAACCTAATGTCCCACCCCCCAAAAATCTAAAAAAACCCTACCCCCACCCCCCCCCCCCCCCCACCCCACCCCCCAAAAACCTAAAAAAAATCTAAATGTTACAGATGAAAATGTTACAGAATTCGCTTGATACGTGGCTCATATTACCTAAATGTTACAGATGAAAATGTTACAGAATTCATGCTATAAACATGTTGAGATTTGTAAATATTTAACGCGACCAATATAAAAATAAATGCACAATCGCAATATGAAGTGGTGAATTAGTATGACTGATTTCAGCAATAACAACCTGCATTATCTTTATTATCGTTGACCCTGTCCTGCAATGCTCTAAGAGCACAATCAGCAGCCAAAAGAACCCTGAAATTATTGTCAGACCATATGTAGTGGTAGTGGGTTATAATGCCCCCACCATGGGGCATTATCCGACACGTGGCGTCCTAGTCAGCGTTGGGGCATTATAGCAAAAGTGGCGTAGTGGGGCATTATTCCAATAACGCCCATATTATTTTTAATCAAAAAAAAAAAAAGAATCAAATGGATGTGAGGTTGAAAGGCATGTGATATCTCAAAAAGTTGTCATACACACACACACTTTTCGTCCCTATATATTCAAAAGTCAAAGTTGTCAGTCCAAGCTTAAAGGTGATTGGCTGTTCAAGTGTATGCCAAGCGTTTTAAATAAAACGCCAAACGTATTTTTTTCCAAAAATAACGCCCCAAAACGCCGGGTGTAATGGGGTGGGGGGCGTTTTGGGGCGTTTTTTTTCAATTTAAAAAAAAAACGCCCCACTACGGGTGCTCTCATCGGATGATTTTTTTTTATCCTACTAACTTTTCAGCTTCCCTCAAAAGCTCACCAGCCAAAACTACCACTGAAGTAGTCCCATCACTTCATCATCTTGCACTTTTCAGCTTCAAAACCTTGATTTAACTCTTTTTTTTTTTCTGAAAAATCTCAATTCAGTGCACCCTTCTCGACCTCCTTAATTATATTAGATATTAACATCGCATATGAAACTTTTCTTAACACATAAATAGTTGAGAATGATTCTACATGTGTTGGCAAAGATTAATAGAATAAATACGAAACACTAAACGCTACTACAATTTAAAGGATACCAATAAGAACCTTAGCAGCAGAGTTGTCAATATGAAGAGACTATAAGATAGAGGCACCATCGTTAGTGAGAGTTACACTATGTCATCTACCTGTACATGTAAAAAAGAGGGCCAAGTTATTCTACAAAGGCTCCTAATTGTAAGGAGTGTAAGAATGATTTATAGACTGACAAGTGTCCAATAACCTAAAATTAAACCCACTACATAACCACCCAAAACCTAAACACCCACCCCCACCCCCACCACCACCCAAAAACCTAAACCCCCCACCCCTCCCCCCCCCCCCCCGCGCCACCACCACCCAAAAACCGAAACCCCCACCCCCCGACAAAAAAAAACAAAAAAAAAACTATACCTCACAAAAAAAAACCCAAAAAATTACGAAATAGAGAAAATTACGAAAATAGCCAAGAAAAAGGTTGACTTACCAAAATAGCCAGCTCATGCGTCCTTGGAGCAGGGCATCACTGATTACGAGAGAGCTTATGCGTCTGCAGGGATCATTCATGCGTCCGCCAATGTAGAAGTGACACGTGTCTCAATGACATCATGCGTCCCATGCTTCCGTGACTCATCCCATCATCCCATGCGTCCGTTTGAGGCATCCAATGCGTTCGTGACTCATCCCATCGTCCCATGCGTCCGTGACTCATCTCATGCCTCTCATTTTCGTACTTGCTGCTTCATCCATACACGCATCCATTTAAAGAATGGCAGACGCATAAGATGTGCGATGCCCCTCTCCAAGGACACATGAGGTGACTATTTTGGTAAGTCAACCTTTTTCTTGGCTATTTTCGTAATTTTCTCAATGAAATACGGTCGTAAATGCTCAATTATTTTATTTAAGATCATTGTCTTGATTTATGGTCTGCTAATCTATAATTAGGGCCAATGATGATATTTTAGGGTCGGTTTTGGCCCAATTATGGTGAATGATGTTCAGGTACGGCTCAACTGTGGTGACATTTGCTCAACTATGATTTATGATGTTCAACTACAACCCATGATAATAGGGATGAGCTCGGTACCGACCGGTACCGAACCGGTACTGGAAGCGAAAGTACCGGTACCGAAAATCCTCAAAAGTTGGTACCGGTACCGGTACCGAATATACCCGGTACGGTTCGGTACCGGTATCGGTTCGGTACCGGTATTTGAGGATAAAAACCGGTACCGTACCGAACCGGTACCGAAAATGTCAAAAGTCGGTACCGAAAAGGTACCCGGTTCGGTAAATTCGGTACCGGTACCGGGTCCATTTTGCTCATCCCTACATGATAATACTTTAGGGTGATTTAGGTCTAGCCGTCTAGCGATGAGTTACGTCAGTTATTATCTTTAAAAATTATTTATGTTGATTGATAGTCTATTATATGGTCATCAAATACGGCCTACTATATGGCTACAACCTAATGCAACTCTTAAAACCCATTTTTTAACTTAATTTTGGGTTTATTATTTACTCTAATGTTTGTTGTTATTATTATTGTTGTTGTTATTATTATTTAATTTTTTTTTATTATTAATAAAACTATAAAGATTTAATGTACTTACCACAAACTTGCTACCATTTACCCACGGCACCAGATCTGCAACCATAGCTATGCTAACTGTAAGTGGCTACCAATTACCCTGTAAACTAAGATCATAAAATAAAATAAAATATATGCGGTGAACGTGGATCGAACACGTGACCTTCAGATCTTCAGTCTGACGCTCTCCCAACTGAGCTATCCCCGCTACCTTATTAGATAATTTGATATTTTATAAATGTGCATGAAAAAACAATCAGTTTCTTTAGCACAACAACTGGACTACTTCACGATGGCCCATGACAAATTGGACAGTACAACCCACAACAATATGTTGATCGGATGTTGTCCACCTTCAAAGGGTTGCTCAAGGTACAACTTTTGTTAACTAAGAAGCTAGTTATATTTGAATGACTTAAATGAATGAGTTTTGAAAGAAATGCAGACGTTGTATGGACTGGGTGCGCGGAAATTGGTAGTGACTGGAGGTCCAGCGATTGGTTGTTTCCCCTCTCAAAGAAAGGCAAACCGAGCCGGTGAATGCAACGTTGAACTAAATTATTGGTTGACCAAGTATAATGATGGTCTAAAGATGATGCTACAAGGATTGAAGTCTTATATAGTGTGGATCACAACAGTTCATGGTTCCCATGAATGTGGAGCAGCTACTTGCAGTTTGAATCAAGATCATACCAACAGATAATGATCAATAACTTGAAACTTGTAAGTTAATGATTGGTTTCGTGACAAGCACCAAATCATGTTATAGAGTTTGCATCGCTTTGTTCTTAAAAGACAGAGTTAATTACGCAGTTAGTCCATTTGGTTTTTCAAAAGTGACATGTTTAGGTACTAGGGTTTTTAAGTAATAGGTTATGGCTTTATGTTTATTTTTGTATTAATGTTGTGTATTAAGATTAACGCTCGTTAAAACTAAGTGAAAAGCAATGGTATTTTCGTCATTACTATATAATAATATTTATTTAATATTAAACCAAGTTAAAGTCGCCGGCATAACCACAACCCCGTGAATTTTGAGAGAAGTACAATCCATCCTTGGGAAGCAATTTCAACACCGAGAAACCAATGGGGTGGTGGTCCATTGGCAAAGCCTTTAAAACACCCAGGTTGGGAAGGGGAAAGTTCTTGGGTTCAAGTCACACAGACGACAACAGGGGATTAAAGAAGGAAGCCGTTAAAAAAAATAAAAATTCAACACCGAGAAAGTAATCGAGGTTGCAAAGATCCTTGAGAAAAATCAAGTCTAAAGAACCAGACAAAGGAATAAAATAAATTAGAATATAAAACTATAAATGCATAATATATTGGATTATAAACTGAAGTACATGTTTTAACCGGTGTCGGTCTATTTCTCTAGGTTTCTGTTTGTGCTTCAATTTTGTGTTCATTTTGGTGTTTTTTGTATCATTTATTACACATATACTTTACAAGCTTTAAAAGTACATGTCTACTAACATTCGGATTCTAATCAGTTTCTTACCGTATATTCAAACTTTCATGGTATCTAAAATCACAATTTAAAAACAGTTTCTTGTAACACAAAACATATTTTTTTTTGTTTGCATCTTTATAAAATTTTATCACACAAGCGGACTGCCTGTAACATACTCGGTGAAAGCCAAAGCAACCAAACCCAACATCGCAGCCCAACCGTTCCACAGCTCTGCATCCGACGTCATCAACCCACTCGACTTCGACTCCGCTCTCACCCCTTTAAACAACGGCACCAACGACGCCACCGACAGCACCAAACTCGTCGCTACAAACGCCGGTACACCACCGTGAGAGATCTGAGCCAACACATCTTGACCATTGCTCAACTCAACCGCCATCGCTGACACAAACCCTATCATCGCTAACCTTCCGTTTATCCTCTCCGGTGCAGGCCCTCCGAACGCCAACACGTCGGAAAACTTGGTGCTGAGCTTCGGCGCCGGTGGTGGCGGAGTTGGTGCTGCTGGAGTTTTGGAAGCGTCGGTTGAAGATTGTGACATGCATCTGACGACAGCAAAGTTGAGGGTTCTTCTAGATGAAGGGGTGGTGGTGACGGGGGTTGCCATGAAGTAGCTGCCATTGCAATGGATGGTTGAGAGAAGGTTGTGGGATTAATGTTAAAAAAGGTTGTTTGTTATATATTATGGTTGTTGGGGTGGTGGGTTAGTTATATAAGAGGGCCACGTTACTCGCTTTTTTGAGTTGGGTCACGTGGCTTTCGAATTGGCCGGTTGTACGTTGTTGTGGTGAATTCGGGGTCTACATGTGCAATTTCACTAGCTAATTGAGTGATTGGATTTAGACCATGGAATTTTCTTGGTTCTTTGCATAAAGTTAAATTCTTATATATTGATTTAGTTACGTTAATTTCTTCAACAAATATGGTTTGGTGGTAACTGTCTTGTGTTTATCAGAGAGATATAGGATCCAAATCCTATAAAATTAAGATATAACAGTATTTCCAAGTATAATACTTTCTCAGTAAAAAATTAGGGTCAGGGTCGTCTTCGAAAATCAAAAAAAAAAAAAAAAAAAAATTTGGCACTGTTCGATATAAAAAAATTGGACCCTATTTGCAAATCTTTATATAATATAAACTTATCAATTATTCAATCAAATATATAAATACTAAAAACCCATAATACTATGATAATTGTTATGAAATAGATAAAACAAATTAACAAAAATAGTGTAGCAAAAATGATCAAAGTATCGAACCTACTTACTAAGCGAACAATGTGGTTCTCCTAGCGTTTTTTGAAGCAAATCTCTCGCTCAACTCCTTGTAATCCATAGTATCTAATGTTTCACTTTCAATAGATATTGTCGCCAACCCGTTTAGCATTTCTTGTGACATTGTAGAACGTAAATAGGTCTTCAACAACTTTAACTTTGAGAAACTTCTTTCTGCCAATGTCACGGTTACCGGAATTGTCAACAACACTTTATATGCATTTATAGCATTAGGATAAGTAGTACTCCATTGGAAGATATAGTCTAAAACGTTAAAAGGGTTGTTATTGTGTCTCGGTAAAAATGTATCAATCAACTTCAACTCCGTATACAATTCTTTTTGGACCTTTCGTAACCAACTCTTTAATCTTGTCATTACTAAACCCACCCCAATTTCTAGGATAAACAATATCAATATCCGGAACCGGATTAGCATCATCTTCACACATAATAGCTTCTTCATCTACGGTAGGTGTTTGTATTTAGGAACGGGAGGCATAATTTCTAAATATTAACCAAAAACATTCATTCAATCACACGAAGTCACGAAATCTAATAATACTAATACATTTAAAGTATTAAACATATGAAATCAGAATCAGTGAATCACACAATAAGACATATGAAATCAGAATCACATATGAAATCAGTTTTATACCTCCAAGTCTGCTGCGATGATGATCTCTTCTGTTGCAACTGCGATGATGATGATCCCCTGTTGTGATGATGATCTCCTCTACTACGACTGTGATGATGATGATTGATGAATCCCCAGCCCAAGTCTTCAGTTCTACTTCAGTCGTCTGATGTGAGAATTGAGATGATGATGAAGATGAACGAACGCAACGTGAATGTCTCGCAAGTCTGGTGCGACGTTTTGTTTCCCACAATTGCTAATTGGGTTAGAATTTTGTTTATTAGTCACTTGGGCTTGTTAATTGGGTATTAAAATTGGGTCATAAAACTTTTTAGCAGGACATTTTTTAAAACTTTTAAGCAGGCCTTTTTTTATAAAAACATCCTGATTTTTTTAAATATATATATATATATATATATATAAATTTTAAAAAAAATTCCGGGCCCTATATTGATTTGCGCCCTGATCGCAGGCCCATCCTGCACTTGCCCATAGCCGCCCCTGGTTAGGGCATGTTGTAACACCCCGTGTTTCAAAAGTCAAAGTTAAAGTCAAGATTGAAGTCAAAGGAAGAAAAGATTGCTAATTGCGATTTTCACTCCTTGCTCAATTCCTGTTTTGACTTCTTTGACTCGTAGAGAGAGTCTATTTTATTGTTTACGTTAGTTGTATTATGTGGAGTAATTATTAATAATCGAGGTTTATTCGCCATTTATCGACGTTTGTCGCATGTTTTATCGCTTATCGCAATCGCGCTAGCAACTCGAATTATGTGTTATGGTTATAGTTTTATGTGTGTATGCCTCTTATGTGTTACTTGTGCGTGTTTATTTATATTTATGATGTGGTGGTTAATCGAAACTCAATCGCAATCGAATCGTAGACGCTAAACGCAAGTGAAATAGGAGGATTGTATGTTAGATATAGTAGTTGGGATTAAAACTAATTTGAATAGGAAACTCTATCGCATCGCAACGCTCGCAATCGCAATCGAAACCGCATAACTCGTCGCACCGAACCCTCGAATCAAGCGGCTGATCAAACAAGTGACCAGCCGATCGAGCAGCCACTCGATCGAGCAGCAGCTCGATCGACCAGCCACTCGATCGGGCTGCCACCCGATCGACCAGCCTCTTCCCATCCTTTCCATTTCTGGAAACCCTATAAATACCCCTGTCAACATCACAACTTACCACTTTTGCACTCTCTTGTCCGACCAAGCGCTCCAACCTCACCTTTTCTCCGATTTCTCGCTATTCCGGTAAGATCTCGTCCTAAATCTTATGCTTTCTTAATTTACACCCACTCCTACACCTTTCTATCTTTCGAATCTTAACTTTTAACCGTGAAATCACTAGATTTGAGGTGTTCTAGGATGATGTCATCATGGTGTTCTTATGAACTTCATGTTTTGGATTCAATCCACTAAGAACAACTTAGATCTAATCGATTTCCACACAAATAAACAAAGATCTTGCATAGATCTAAACATATTTACGGTGAAAAAGGGCTTGAAAGATGGTTTCTAACTTTCTTTCAACTCTTTTACACTCAATGGCCTCAAAACCGATAGAATCGGGCCTTGTTCTAGCCTTCCACTCTTTCTTAGTGATGTGTTAGCTCCAGATCCGGATTCTATCCAAGAGACTACCGATTTAGGGTTAACTAAGAACAACTGTCTTGAACCAGTGAACTGACTAAACTAGGGTGATTCCTGTTCAACCAGGTCACTTGGGTCAAGATGGGGTTCCGTTGATTAGCACGTTGTCACACCGTCTCGGTAAAACTACAAAATTACCAAAACAACCAAGGAAGATGACGATCAGGCCGACCAGGTCGGAATGACGGCCGATCGGACTGCTATCCGAACGGAGTGCCACCCGATCAGGTTGCCACCCGATCGGGTTGCACCTTGGGTCCCACACTTAAATTTTATTTCAACAATTAAGGTTTGAGCATTGAACGAAGTGCTGTCCGATCGAACCGCCGCCCGATCGGATTACCATTCGGCTATGTGATGTTTAAACTTCAACACTTAAACAATTTTCAACATGTTCAATACAACGGATTGCCACCCGATCGGACTACAATCCGATCGAGTGACATACTGCTGTGAACTTGTTCTCACTAAAGTGTCCACCAATCGGATTGTCGCCCGATCGACCGACCGTTCAATCGACCGACCTGAAAGGTAGAGATACTTCGGTGTTTTCAAAATGCTACAACGAAAACTACAAAAGTCAAGCCATCATACACAAACACATCCTTCCCAAAGGAGGAAACAATCCACACGAAAGGTCACCCGATCGGATAGCCATCCGATCGGAGTACTGTCCGATCCACTGACACCTCTCACCTTTTTGCGTGTCCCTTATCGTTGTGCTATCATTCTGATCAGGCTAATTTCTCTCTAAGCGCTCTCTTCAATCCACCATCGCTGTGAGTATACTCGATCCCTTTTTACTTTACGCACTTTTGGGTGTTACATACGTTACTTATTCTAGATCACATCAAACACACTACGCAATACTTAAAACGCTAACCGTTATCGCATGTTATACGTGACTTAATGAATGCTTATTTGTTATGTTTACACATGGAATGCTGTCTACCTGCCTTAGCAACGGTAGTACTATTTGTTTGGACTCAGCACCTGTTCACTCAGGGGTTGTTAAGGACAATTAAATACATGGGTCACAGTGGTGATCATGCATTACGAACTGCCTTGCGCAGTCAACCCGCAGTCATTGGTATCGATAGGTTCATGTCGATAACTAACATGCCTCAATTTACACTGTGTACGTGCTGGTTATGCGTAACGATTTCGAACTTTATTATACTTATCAAAGTTGTATGCTCGCCTTTACACTATGTGTATTGACTTTTACTTTAATGTATGTGACAGGTGCTTAGGATGCTTATATGCTATGCTTACTGTGAAATCGAGGCTAGGAAAGGTCTAGAAACCAATAAACAATTGTCTGTATTTTAAAATCTTAGTTGTCGGAACAGAACAATTTGACTAGATCTCGTCTGTAATAACTATATTATCTTTTATGACATGGTATGGGACGTGTTGCTTAAATAATTGGTAAATTATAGTTGTTATGGAAACTTCTGGACAATTTGTTTCGCTCAGTGCCACGCCCCGATGATTCCGCCATCGGTTAGGGTGTGACAGATTGGTATCAGAGCCATAACTATAGGGAATTAGGCCAGACTCGACCTAGTCCGGGTCGATGTCTTAGAAATGACCTAGTCTATGGTTAGGAACCAACAGACCGACTCGTGCATATCCTGAAGGGACTATGTACGAGGAATTGTTATTTCTCGCTCGCAATCACGCTACACTATCACAACTTCCTTTCCTAAGGTAGTCGCACTACACTATTTTGAACGAGTAATTGGATCGAAATTAGGTGTGAAAACCGCAAACTCTCGATTAAATTGCTCAATTGATCTGTATTTATCTATAAAAACGCGGGAATTCGCGTTGAACCAGGAGTGAAATCCATACTTTAACGCGGATTTTCGTCTCTATTTTACTAAACCAGGAACTAGGTTGTTAAGTTTAAGGGTGAAACCCGAACCTTGACGACTTATTCCGCCCTATTTTGTTTTACATAACTCTCACCAAAGCCTCGACGGACTCCAACGACTTGAAGACACACCGTAACTGGAAGGATGCGTGCCATTCGCCCAGATTCGAGGTGAGGGCACAGTTCTGAAAGCCAAAATGTGTACGGGAAGTCCTTGCGAATAGTCGAATCACTTTGGGCTGTCAATGTCTATCGAGCCTCGGACAATCTTTACTCGATTTCGATCCCGCATTTCGTCAATTTTTATGTGTTTCGATTCTGAGCCCGCAACTGCTGACTTTGATATTCGCTGCTTTTATACGCGTTTTATGTGGAATTGCTGTTTATGTGCTTCGATTTTGGTGGTTTTATTCGCTTTTCGCCTCTCGCTTCGATCAACACACACAAACCACACTACACGTACATCTCGAACCGTTGCTCGCTTACGACTCGCTGTGTTACTCGCAATCGCTACTCTCGATCGCGTGCGAACTTTGAATGATAGGTTTCTGTATTCTGACCGCATTTATGTGTTACTAGGAGAATTATGTGCTCTACGTGTCCTATGTGCTTACGTGTTATGTACTTATGTGCTTCTATGCTTATGTGATTATGTGCCTATGTATTACGTGATTATACGTGTTCCTGAGCTTTAGTAGTATTAGGCGTGTGAGGTGAGATTAGATTATATTATGTTGAGTCCCGTGGCGATGTCTGTTGCAGACAATGTCGTCATCTGGATCTCGCGCTACCCAAGCTGCCCGCCGAAAGCAAGCAGATAAACGCCTCGCCGCCATGGTCACTAAGCAAATGGCAAAGGTAGTTCCTCAGATCATGAGTGAACTGTACGAAAACATGAGCAAATCGTCTGAAGAGTCAAGGACAGACTCGCCAAAGTCTGGGTTTAGCTTCAAGCAGTTTAAGGCATGCGGACCGAAAGAATTCAATGGAGAAGAAGGCCCTACGGCTTTATTTCAATGGTTCGATTCAATCGAGGTCACCCTGCGTCAGAGTGGATGTCCTGACAATCTCCGCACTCTGAATGCTACCGGCGTTTTCCAGTCCCGCGCACTAGACTGGTGGACGGCCGAGAGAAACAAGCGCGGAAACGATGCAGCTTATGGTCTGTTGTGGGATGAGTTGAAGAACGTCATGCTCGAAGAGTTCTGCCCTCCCCATGAGCGCCAAAAGTTAGAGGACGAATTTTGGCACATCAAGCAGAAGGATGGTGACAACGCTGCTTTAACCGCTCGCTTCAAGCTGCTCAGTATTATATGTCCTGATCAAGTCAAGACTACCGACATGACGATCAAGAAGTACATTCGTGCTCTGCCAGACTGTGTTGCAGATTTTGTGCATGCCTCAAAGCCAGCAACGATCGAAGAAACTTACTTGCTTGCCGCTGAAATCAACGACAAGCGGGTAAAAGCTGGTTTCTGGGATAAAGCTTCAAAGAACCTGCCCCAAGCTACCACCGCACCAACCGCTGACTCCACTGCCGCTACCCCGCAATCATCAAAGTCCTCTCGGCACAAGAGGAAGAACAACAACAACAACACCAGCAATAAGAACTGTGCTGTCACTACCGCTGCTCCTCTCCAAGTGGTACCAGCTCAGCAACCTCAGCACCGATCAGCTCCAGCGCCCATCACTCAAGCACCTCCTTCTAAGCGTGCTTACACCGGTCCTCACCCAGTCTGCCCAACATGTACCTATCATCACCCGGTGTGTATCGCCTGTCGATTCTCCGTGCATTACAACATGTACGGCCACTTCAACACTAACTACCGTACAGGTCCTCGACAAGCACCAGCCCAAGCCACTGCTCATCAAGCTCTGCTTCCAGCTCCTCAAGGCCAACAAGCGGCTCAGGCACCCGCGGTCAACGCCAGAGTCTGCTTTGCGTGTGGTGATCCCAACCACTTCGCCAACATGTGCCCGAATAGGATTGTGAAACAAGAGCCCCAGCAGCAGCCTCAACAACAGCAGCAGCAGCAGTAGCAGCAGCAACAGCAACAAGCCGCCCGCGCCAGAACTTTCAATATCAATGTGCGCCAAGCCTAGGCTGACAACAATGTGGTCAATGGTACGTTTCTCGTGAATGGTATTTATGCCTCGTGTTTGTTTGATACTGGAGCCGATAACTATTTTGTATCGTTTGAGTTCGAGAAGCTCCTTAATCGAAAGCGCTCTCATCTCCCCTCGACGTTCGATGTTGAAGTCGCCACCGGAAGAACCGTCGCCGTTAATTCTGTTCTTCATGATTGAACACTTGAGCTCAACAATCACATCTTCCCAATCGATCTTATTCCGATGCAACTCGGAAGTTTCGACATCATAGTAGGCATGGACTTTCTTCGCGAAAACCATGCTGAAGTTGTGTGCTTTAATAAGATGATCTGATTTTCGCTCACGAATGGTGATTTATTGTGTGTCTATGGCGAAACTGCTTCGAAGAATCTCAAGCTCATGTCATGTGTCCAAGCTAGCAAGTATCTCCGCAAGGAATACGGAGCTTTCTTGGCTAACATTGTAGTAGCGGGGAAGGAAAAGAACAGGAAGACAGAAGTGAAGGATGTACCTGTTGTGTGTGAATTTCCTCAAGTGTTTACTAATGATCTTCCTGGTTTTCCTCCAAGTCGTGATATCGACTTTCGTATCGACCTCATCCCTGGAGCCAACCTTGTTGCTAAAGCGCATTATCGCCTCACTCCGTCTGAAATGCGTGAACTCTCAAGCCAGCTCCAGGAATTACTTGATAAAGGCTTCATTCGCCCGAGCACCTCTCCATGGGGAGCGCCAGTCCTTTTCGTCAAAAAGAAGGATGGGTCATTCAGGATGTGCATCGACTATCGGGAGTTGAATAAGTTGACAATCAAGAATCGCTATCCCCTACCTTGAATCGATGACTTATTTGATCAGCTACAAGGTGCCTCATGTTTCTCGAAGATCGATCTACGCTCAGGCTATCACCAGTTACGCATCCAGGAGGAGGATATACCCAAAACTGCTTTTCGCACCCGATATGGCCACTTTGAGTTCGTTGTTATGCCTTTTGGTTTAACCAACGCACCCGCGGTTTTCATGGATCTGATGAATCGCATGTGTAAACCATTTCTTGATCGCTTCGTAATTGTGTTTATCGATGATATCCTGATCTATTCAAGGTCGAAAGCCGAACATGCGAAGCATCTACGTTTGGTTCTCGAGCTACTCCAGGGGAATCGACTCTACGCCAAGTTCTCCAAGTGTGAATTTTGGCTGGAGGAGGTTCAATTCCTCGGTCACATTGTCAATAGTCAAGGTATTCATGTCGATCCCGCGAAGATTGAAGCAGTTAAGAGTTGGGTTACGCCTAAGAACCCGTCCGAAGTCCGTTCTTTTATCGGGCTAGCGGGCTATTATCGTCGATTTATCGAAGGATTCTCTAAAATCGTTGTGCCGCTTACCTACCTCACGCATAAAGACAGACCCTTTGTTTGGGGAACTGAACAAGAGTCTGCTTTCCAAACCCTCAAGAATATGCTTTGCAATGCTCCTGTCCTTGCCTTACCCGACGGAAACGATGACTTCATAGTCTTTTGCGATGCCTCTAACCTCGGTCTTGGTTGTGTGCTTATGCAACGGGACAAGGTTATCGCATACGCGTCTCGTTAGCTCAAGATCCACGAGAAGAACTATACAACCCATGACCTCGAGCTAGGCGCGGTTGTTTTTGCATTGAAGATTTGGCGACATTACCTTTATGGTAAAAAGTGTACGGTCTTCACCAACCATAGGAGCCTACAACACATCTTCAACCAGAGAGAACTGAATATGCGTCAACGCCGATAGGTGGAACTTCTCAACGATTATGACTGTGAGATTCGTTATCATCCTGGCAAGGCAAATGTCGTTGCCGACGCACTTAGCAGACGAAGTTATTTGCATAGCGCTCGCAATATTCCCGCGCAGCATCACCTCGAAACCCTTATCCGTGAAGCCCAACATGCTTGTTTCAATGAGCGTACTCTGAAGAAAGAAAGGATTCATCACGATGGAGCTCAGCTAGTGAATAAATCAAATGGGATATTCCATTATCTGGACCGAATTTGGATCCCGAAACGGAACGATTTGCGATAGATTTTGATGGACGAAGACCATAAATCCCGGTATTCTATTTATCCCGGTGCCGATAAAATGTACCAGGACCTTCGCTACAAGTACTGGTGGCCGGGCATGAAGAGGGATATCGCCCTCTACGTTGGGAAGTGCCTGACTTGCTCGAAAGTTAAGGCCGAGCATCAAAGACCCTCTGGCTTGCTTGAACAAACTGTGGTCCCTATGTGGAAATGGGAAATCATAGCCATGGACTTCATAACTAAACTCCCATGTACAACCGCAGGTCACGATAGCATCTGGGTTATCGTTGATCGTCTGACAAAATCAGCACACTTCCTACCAATACGAGAAGACTACAAGGTAGAAAGATTAGCCCGAATCTACACAAACGAAGTTATATGTCGACACGGTACGCCTCGTGATATCATTTCAGACCGCGATGGTCGGTTTACCTCGCGTTTGTGGGAAACATTTCAAGCTGCACTCGGTACTGAGCTTAATCTGAGTACCGCATTCCATCCACAAACCGACGATCAGACTGAAAGAACGATCCGTACTTTGGAAGACATGCTTCGCTCTTGTGTCATAGACTTCGGTGGTAATTGGGACGCATACATACCTCTCGTTGAATTCTCGTATAATAACAGCTATCATTCCAGCATCCAAATGTCACCATTTGAGGCCTTATACGGAAGAAGATGTCGGTCGCCTATTGGGTGGCACGAGATCGGTCACTCGCAATTAACCGGTCCCGAACTATTGCAAGAAACAACTGACAAAATCCTCCAAATAAGAGACAACTTGCTGAAAGCTCAGAGTCGTCAGAAAAGTTACGCCGATAGACAACGCAAGCCCCTTGAATTTGACGTTGGCGACCATGTACTCCTAAAGGTATCACCTTGGAAGGGTGTGGTCAGATTCGGCAAGAAAGGGAAACTCGCGCCTCGATACGTAGGACCCTTTAAGATTCTGGAAAGGATCGGAAAAGTGGCCTACAGACTCGAACTACCGGAGGAACTTAACAAAGTTCACCCAACTTTCCATGTGTCTAACCTCAGAAAATGCCTAGCTGAGCATGATCTGTTTGTGCCTCTGGAAGATCTCCAAGTAAACGAAACACTACACTTCGTGGAGAAGCCTGTCGAAATCATGGACCGCCAAACCAAGCAGCTCAGACGCTCGCGCATTCCCTTCGTGAAGGTTCGATGGGAAGGCAAACGAGGCGCAGAGTTCACTTGGGAACTCGAAAGCGACATGAAGGCGAAGTACCCGCAGTTGTTTGTTACGGCTTCAGCCTCATTTCGGGATGAAATTCCCTCAACTAGGGGAGGCTGTAACACCCCGTGTTTCAAAAGTCAAAGTCAAGATTGAAGTCAAAGGAAGAAAAGATTGCTAATTGCGATCTGTCACTCCTTGCTCAATTCCTGTTTTGACTTCTTTGACTCGTAGAGAGAGTCTATTTTATTGTTTACGTTAGTTGTATTATGTGGAGTAATTATTAATAATCGAGGTTTATTCTCCATTTATCGACGCTTGTCGCATGTTTTCTCGCTTTATCGCTTATCGCAATTGTGCTCGCAACTCGAATTATGTGTTATGGTTATTGTTTTATGTGTGTGTGCCTCTTATGTGTTACTTGTGCGTGTTTATTTATGTTTATGATGTGGTGGTTAATCAAAACGCAATCGAAACTCAATCGCAATCGAATCGCAGACGCTAAACGCAAGTGAAATAGGAGGATTGTATGTAAGATATAGTAGTTGTGATTAAAAGTAGTTTGAATAGGAAACTCTATCGCATCGCAACGCTCGCAATCGCAATCGAAACCGCATAGCTCGTCACACCGAACCCTCGAATCAAGCGGCCGATAAACCAAGTGACCAGCCGATCGAGCAGCCACTCGATCGGGCTGCCACCCGATCGACCAGCCTCTTCCCATCCTTTCCATTTCTGGAAACCCAATAAATACCCCTGTCAACATCACAACTTACCACTTTTGCACTCTCTTGTCCGACCAAGCACTCCAACCTCATCTTTTCTCCGATTTCTCGCTATTCCGGTAAGATCTCGTCCTAAATCTTGTACTTTCTTAATCTACACCCACTCCTTTCTATCTTTCGAATCTTAACTTTTAACCGTGAAATCACTAGATTTGAGGTGTTCTAGGATGATGTCATCATGGTGTTCTTATGAACTTCATGTTTTGGCTTCAATCCACTAAGAACAACTTAGATCTAATCGATTTCCACACAAATAAACAAAGATCTTGCATAGATCTAAACATATTTACGGTGAAAAAGGGCTTGAAAGATGGTTTCTAACTTTCTTTCAACTCTTTTACACTCAATGCCCTCAAAACCGATAGAATCGGGCCTTGTTCTAGCCTTCCACTCTTTCTTAGTGATGTGTTAGCTCCAGATCCGGATTCTATCCACGAGACTACCGATTTCAGGTTAACCAAGAACAACTGTCTTGAACCGGTAAACTGACTAAACTAGGGTGATTCCTGTTCAACCAGGTCACTTGGGTCAAGATGGGGTTCCGTTGATTAGCACGTTGTCACACCGTCTCGATAAAACTACAAAATTACCAAAACAACCAAGGAAGAAGACGATCAGGCCGACCAGGTCGGAGTGACGGTCGATCGGACTGCTGTCCGAATGGAGTGCCACCCGATCGGCTTGCACCTTGGGTCCCACACTTCACTTTTATTTCAACAATTAAGGTTTGAGCGTTGAACGAAGTGTTGTCTGATCGAACCGCCGCCCGATCGGATTGCCACTCGGCTATGTGATGTTTAAACTTCAACACTTAAACAATTTTCAACATGTTCAATACAACGGATTGCCACCCGATCGGACTACAATCCGATCGAGTGATATACTGCTGTGAACTTGTTCTCACTAAAGTGTCCACCAATCGGATTGTCGCCCGATCAAATGACCGTTCGATCGACCGACCTGAAAGGTAGAGATACTTCGGTGTTTTCAAAATGCTACAACGAAAACTGCAAAAGTCAAGCCATCATACACAAACACATCCTTCCCAAAGGAGGAAACAATCCACTCGAAAGGTCACCCGATCGGATGACCATCCGAGCGGATTGTCACCCGATCGATCAGGCTACCCGATCGGATAGCCATTCGATCGGAGTACTGTCCGATCCACTGACACCTCTCACCTTTTTGCTTGTCCGTTATCGTTGTGCTATCATTCTGATCAGGCTAATTTCTCTCTAAGCGCTCCCTTCAATCCACCATCGCTGTGAGTATACTCGATCCCTTTTTGCTTTACGCACTTTTGAGTGTTACATACGTTACTTATTCTAGATCACATCAAACACACTACGCAATACTTAAAACGCTAACCGTTATCGCATGTTATACGTGACTTAATGAATGCTTATTTGTTATGTTTACACATGGAATGTTGTCTACCTGCCTTAGCAACGGTAGTACTATTTGTTTGGACTCAGCACCTGTTCACTCATGAGTTGTTAAGGACAATTAAATACATAGGTCACAGTGGTGATCATGCATTACGAACTGCCTTGCGCAGTCAACCCGCAGTCATTGGTATCGATAGGTTCATGTCGATAACTAACATGCCCCATTTTACACTATGTACGTGCTGGTTATGCGTAACGATTTCGAACTTTATTATACTTATCAAACTTGTATGCTCGCCTTTACACTATGTGTATTGACTTTTACTTTAACGTATGTGACAGGTGCTTAGGATGCTTATATGCTATGCTTACTGTGAAATCGAGGCTAGGAAAGGTCTAGAAACCAATAAACAATTGCCTGTATTTTAAAATCTGAGTTGTCGGAACAGAACAATTTGACTAGATCTCGTCTGTAATAACTATATTATCTTTTATGACATGGTATGGGACGTGTTGCTTAAATAATTGGTAAATTATAGTTGTTATGGAAACTTCTGGACAATCTGTTTCGCTCAGTGCCACGCCCCGATAATTCCGCCATCGGTTGGGGTGTGACACATGTAATCATTTATAAGAGTTTATGGGATTTGTTGTTTGACAATGAAATAGTCATTGGTATCAGTCACACGCTTGTTGAAATCTAAGCAAGTGGTGACTAGGTGTCAAGATGTGTCGGGGTTTACACCTATTTAAGATCCAATTGACTTCAAATTCCTAGAACAAGCGATAATCCTTTTTTTTTTTTTTTTGAACGTCCAACAAAGCATATTACATTAAACAATAGGACTAACAACTTGTTAGCCCACTCCACAAAGTTACAGTACAACGCCAAAAATCATAGCCAATTTAATTACAAATATTTGCTAACTCAAAATTGACCCAGTCCTCCCATTTTAGATTCTTCAGACACGAACGACTTTTGACCCATAAAAAACTGAACTGCTTTATTTCTTTTTTCATTTCTGCCAAACACACAGCCCTTTGGTTGAACACTAGCTCATTCCTCCAATTCCACAAGACCCAAGCTGCAACTTGCATGACAGAGTAAATCAATTTTTTCCACTTCATACTTCCACGAACTCGGTTATGCCAACCCACGATATCCTTTACATTGAACGCAAAAATGTCAGAAATTTTGCACCAATGCGATACAAAATCCCATATCGATTGCGCGACCGCACAACTAACAAACAAGTGGTCGACATCTTCTTCGGCTAGTTCGCAAATTCTGCACTGGATCGATCCCGTAGATACATTCCTTCGTGCCAAGGCAGCCAATGTCGGAACTCTATCCAACATTAGTCTCCAGACCAAAAAATTAACTTTTAGCGGTATCCAATTGTTCCACGTATAATTAATCCCTATATCTTCAAACCTTGCAAACTGTAGTGTTCTTTTAAGACTTTTTACAGAAAACGTACCCGACGAATCCAACTTCCAGATCCAACGATCAGGACCCGAACCTATGCTCACCGCATGAAGAAGCCGCATAGATTCCTGCAGTTCGGATAATTCAGCTGGCGATGATGGTTGCCGCACCCAACGTAAGTCACACACAACCAAGCCATTCTCCCATTTCACCCTTTCAGAAACTGTAACATTTTTCAGTGCCTCCAGATTGAACAAGCTTGGGAACCTGCTGCTCAAGACTTCATTCCCAACCCATTTTTCTTTCCAGAACAATAAAGTTTCCCCTGAACCCGGAATAGCTTGAAAACATTCAGCCAAATTCACCCCATATCTACCAATGTCAGCGGACACTTTTATTATTTGCTTCCAAGGTCCCGAAATAGTTAGTTTTCCGGGTACAAAATTCCATGTTCTCGCATTGTTATGTATCCTCCAAATTACCTTTCTCCATAGAGAATCCGGGTCAATCTTAAACCTCCACCACCATTTGGCTAACATAGCCAAGTTCGCTTCTCTAAGTGACCCAATGCCAGCTCCGCCGCGCTCCTTTGGAGACATTACATTTTGCCAGGCGACCCAATTAATCCTCCCCTGTTCAGTAGTAATGCCCCATAGGAATTCTCTTCGCAACCTCTCTAAGTGATCAATTACTTGTATAGGAGCCCGGTATAATGAAAAATAATATGTCGGAAGTGCATTTAAGACCGCCTTAACTAGCGTTAATCTCCCCCCAAATGACAAAGTACTCGCCTTCCATAATGCCAACCTCTTTTTAAACACTTCAATTACCAGTTTCCAATGTTTCACTAAATTCATATTCGCCCCGACTTGAAGTCCTAAGTGTTTGAAAGGAAAGGAACCCTCCCTACACCCTAGGAGATTCGCCATATTTTGAATATGCCCGCCATTCACATTTACCCCGTACACACTACTTTTTGCAAGGTTGACCCGAAGCCCCGAGGCAAGATAAAAACACCGAAGAATTCTTTTTAGGTTTTTGACACTTGACATCGACCAAGAACCTACAAAAATCACATCATCGGCATATAAAAAGTGTGAGATTATCGAACCATTGTTCGCAAACCGGATTCCTTCGTATAACCCAACCGAGCATGCTTTCTTCATAACTCCCGTCAAAGCTTCCATGGCGATGATAAAAAGAAAAGGTGATAAAGGGTCTCCTTGCCTCAGCCCCCTATGGCAAACAAACTCTTGCGTCGAAGACCCGTTAACAAGAACCGAGGCCCTAGCACTTTTAACCGTTGCCATAACCCACTTCACCCAAATTTGCGGAAAGTTCATTTGTTCCAAAACGGACACAATGAACTCCCAATTAAGCGAATCGTAGGCCTTTTCGATGTCTACTTTAAATATAAAACCTTCTTTCTTATTGCGCCTCATCCATGGTATTAGTTCATTTAGAATGAGTGGCCCATCCAATATGCTTCTGTTTGCCAAGAACGCGGTTTGCTCTTCCGAAATTAGTTTGTTTATAACTAGTTTCAACCGGTTTGCTAACACTTTTGAGATCGCCTTATTAATACACCCGATAAGACTTATTGGTCTATAATCCGCTAAGCCACTCGGGTCATTACACTTCGGTATTAGGGCAATGAACGAAGAAGTGCAACCCTGAGAAATAGTTGCATTCTGCTCGAATTCCTCAAAAATCCTCACAAAAAGATGTGGTGAGTTGAGTTAGGATAGTGTGTTTTAGTATCTTTGTATAAAAACTCATTCAAGGCAACACCTGGTAATGTGTAAGAGGTTTTTGATCATTTGTTCATGTTGTAGTTAATATAGGCTTATGATATGTTACGTTGATTTGCTCCAACCATCCTTCACGATATTGATTTAGTAAAGGCCATATCGTGTATGATATTTTAATATAACTTATATACAGTTTACTTGTTTTTAATAATCTGGTCCGATTTTAATTAGTGTTTTCCAATGCGTCATGATCTATATGGTGAATTCACTTGTTAAGGTAGCAAACCACCTAATTTTACAAAGTTTCCACAAAACCATACAAATTATTTTTTAAAACCATTTAATCTTACAAGAAAATTCTTTTAATGGCCAGTTGCAATCGTTGGTAAAGAAAGAAATAAGGAATCAAATTTCAAATGGAAAAGAAGAAACAAAGTTTCCAAGTTTTAATGGCCCAATTTTCTTCACCACTCATCCCTTCTTGCATCATCTTCCACCCATTCCCTCCACTCTAATTATAATCCTTAACTTTATTCTTAGACAAGTCTAAACCTAATCCTAACATTATTTTTAGATGAGTGTAACATGAAATGATATAATGTTAAGTAAATATTAAGTAAAGTTTATACGTACTTTTTTTAATTTTAATAATCGTGAGGCTATATTAAATTTGTTCACATTATAACGTGTCTTTTCATCTTCATTTTTTAATAATACAACTTATTTGTGTGTGCCGTGTGGAATTCACTTAGTTGTAACCATAGTTATCAATAGCGTCCATAGCGGACGCTATAGTGAATAGCGTGGCGTGGCGGCCAACCTCCGCTACAAGGTGCATATCGACCATATAGCGAGCATATAGCGACTCCGGCGGCGATTTCCAGCGAATAATTCCGATTCCGATGATGCTTTCTGCTGGAAAGTAGGAAGAAGAAGATGAAGAAGAGAGCGGATGGGTTTTTAGCGGATCCTCACCGGGATTGGCGGCGATGTTACCGCGCGGTGAACACTCACTGCTCGCCTTCCCCGCAAGGCTCCCCGTACTCCCTAAGAAAAAAAGAAGAAATTTCAACCAATAAAAATGTTTTATTTATTTAATTTAATATTTGTATTAATTGTTATTATAAGGGTATATTGGTAAACTTATATAGATCGTTAATTTGTAGTCTTCTTATTTAATAGCTAAGTCTATGAGGTGTGGATGGAGCCCCCTTGGGCTTTATCATGCCAAGTAGGATCTATGTCATCGCCATGTTAGCAGGGGGGCTTTATCATGCCCCCTTTAATTTGGAGGGTGTGGATGGAGCCCCGTGTAATGATTAAGTAATTATTTATTTAAATATTTTATTTTTTTTAAATTAAATGGCAATTTTAATAACTACAAAATTAAAAATAAAAACATAATTTCATTAAAAAAAGCACTACAAAGTCATTAAAAAAAACATAACATACTAGAAAAAAAAAAGACAACAAACTTTAAAAAACTACATATATTTGGCCCGAATTTGTGCCTTACGAGCCTCCAAAATGACTCGGTCCTCCTCTGGTAGATGTGACAGATCCTTTGTGAGAAAGTCCATGTCTCTCGCAACTTGTTTCTCCATTCTCATTTGTTGGTCTTTTTCCCTAATGGAGATTATTTGCTTGAGATCTACCTGGAACTCGCTAATCTTTGACGGGCCATCTGATTTAGTAGACTTTCCACGTGCCTTGGCTTTACTTTTATCCCTACCAGTTGGACGAGGCAGCTCTTGTCTTTCTTGTGGCTCTTCAAACTCGTCAGCATCCTCGTTTAGATTAATTACTGTACGAGCATCGGACCCAGATGGTTCGGTGGTGGATGTCGATTTGGACCGTTTGGATCTAGGGCGGGTTGGGTCGAACGGTGGCACAAGATGCCACTTTGGAGATTTGCGAAGAAGCTCCCATGTGGTCACCAACGTAAACATATGCCCATGGTGCATTCTATACTCGTTGTGGGCTTCTGTCAAGACATTGACGTCGCTCGCACCACTTCTCCTTCGAGTGTTATTGACGAGGTTATTGTATATGTTGTCGAAGTTGCTAACCTTCGTCCTCATAGCACCCCACTTTCCCGAAAAAGTGCAGGCGGTTCGATACACGCCACGACCCATTGCGGCGAAAAACTTTTCGCGTATACGACCCCAAAATACCTTTATGTCTTGGTCGTCTCCTAAAAAATATTATTTACAAAAGCATAAAAATATTATTTACACAAGCATAAAAAATATTATTTACAAAAGCATAAAAAATTATTTATCAACAATCTCGTCCTCCGACACGTCGAGCCAAGCTTTTGCCAACTCGAACTCTTCCTTAGGCGACCAAAATTCTACCTTCTTAGTGGTACGTTTTTCGGTCTCATCCTTCTTTTTATGGCTTCTTTTTTTTATAGAAGAGGATTCGACTTGGGTTTCGGGAACGAATTCGGTTTCGCTTGTGTCTTTGGCGGGTATGTTTGGTTGTGGCATGTTTGGCGGAAAAAAAGGGGGTTAAGAATAATACCTGAAATATGGAGGAATCGGTTGAGTGGTGGGATGAGGAGAAGTTGGTGGCATTGGATAATATCCAACCTCACCCGTACGCGGGTCTCGGCGATAGCGGTCCTCTTGCTCGTTGTTTTGCAAATTTTGCCAAAACGGATTGGTCGGATCCCATGGGTTGTTTGGGTTGTTGGGAAACATTGTTGGGAATTTTTAAAAAATATGAAGAGAATTGTATAAAAAGTGAGGTAGAAAGTGAGAGGAATGATTTAAAAAGTGAGGTTGAAAGTGGGTATTTATAGTGTTAATTTATAAATAAAATTAAAAGTAATTTTTTTTTAAATTTTTTACCGTTTTCAACGGTCCAAAACATTAAAGCACCTCGATCAATGCGCGTTGCAGCTCGTTACCATCTTGGCGATGGTTCTATAGCGCCCCGGCATAGCGCTGGGGGTGTGGACGATGGCGGGGGTGGGGCGCTATAGTATGCCACCTGGGTTGGGTGGCGCCCCCACACTTCATAGCCTAACTATAGTAAATTTGTAACTTATTATTAATATTCATATTTAAAAAAAAAATAAAAAATTACGAGGTGTTTAAGATAAATTACAATGTATGTAGGATAAATTTTAATGTGTGTAGACAAAAAAAATTAGTGTAAAAATGATAGTCTCTATAATAATTAATTAATTAAAAATAATAATAAAGAAAAAACTATTTAAAATCTTACATTTACATCCTTTTTCATTTTTTCTCAGTTAAATTTTCTTCTCAAAATTAGTTCTTCTATGATAAACAAATCTACTCACAAATTACTATTATAAACTATAAATTAGCAACAATATGTTGCTTTATGGGATTGTACCTCATGTATGGGGAGATTTTCAAAAAAAAATTTGATTTTTCATTTCTAACCCAATGCTTTTCTTCTTTTACAATTTAACCCTAACACATTTTTGTTTTCATCTTTGGCCCCTAATAAGTATCATCTTTCACAAATTAATCGTTTTACGGTTCGTTCTAAATTTTTAAAGTTAACACGCCGCAACATGTGTGCGGGGTTCATCGTTTTTTGGTATATTTTTTCCCATATGACAGGTTCGTCGCAACACGAATATATTTCCCTGTTCGACTTAGTTATTCTTTTCTACATTTTACGTTTCGGTCTAATTTCTTCGCATTAACATACAACAACGGGCGTGCGTGGTTCAATGATTTTACTCTGGTTTTTGTTTGGTGTTTTTTGTCCTTTTTTATTTTATTTTATGAACTTTTCCGATGTTGGGGTCGTTGGCAAGGGTGTGGCATTGGCATTGGTGCTATACTTGGCATGGTTTTACGAATCTTTTTAACCTATTAAGCCTTTTACCTATAATTCGTTTTGAGTTTACCTCTATACTTCCTTTACTAAAAAAAACTATTTTTTTACGTACATACATTTATTTATGTGTCGGTATAAATATAATTTGCTCAATGTTTTGACGTAAACTTTTTTCTGAAGAACGATTCAGGTCAAATATAATACTTTTTCATTAAAAAAAAACATTTTTACGTATATTTTTATCTACAATAGATTTGAGTTGGTCTACGTTTCGATTTGGGAGATGAGTCAGGACAAATATAACATGTATTCGTGCATATTTTATGTATGTTTCGAACTGTGTGGAGTCAAATTGTAGTTTCTTTTCTATGTATGAGTCGGGTCACATATAAATTCGATTTACTTTACGTTTTAATCCAATAACAATGCTTATATAGGTTACTTCGGGTTCAATCCGATACGTCAAAACGCGTGTTTCCATACGGTTAACGCATCACACAAAGTTTGGACTAATCCATTCGATGTGTGCGGTGTTCTCGCGCCGCAACGCGCGCGGATGTGATTGCTAGTTGGATTAATTTATGAATGTTCCATTGTGGTTACTTATTTGTATCACAATTATTTTCTTTTTTCACACCATTTATATACTATTATTTTGCAACAAGTTTGTGCATATATAAGTTGTACATGTTGATTTAATGGTTTTTTGTTCTAAACTAATTTGTTCAAAAATTTATATACTATTATTTTGCAACGAGTTTGTGTATATATGAGTTGTACATGTTGTTTTAGTGGTTTTTTGTTCTAAACCAATTTGTTCAAAAATTTAAATTAAGTTGTAATGATGAATAATATTTTTAAACCATACATGTAAATATAATTTTTTTAACTTCGACATGTTTTGTTGAAAACAGAGTTGTATATATGAGTTGCATATGTTGCTTTAGTGGTTTTTTTATTCTAAACCAATTTGTTCAAAATTTTAAATTAAGTTGTAATTATCACACCCCAACCGATGGCGGAATCATCAGGGCATGGCACTGAGCGAAACAGATTGTCCAGAAGTTTCCATAACAACTATCATTACCATTCAATTTAAATTAACATGTCTCATACCATGTCTCAAACAGTAAACAAATTATTACAGATAAATATCAAGACAAATATTCTGTTCCGACAACTCAGATTTAAACACAAATAGTTTATTTATTGGTTTCTAGGACTCCATTTCCTAGCTTCGATTTCATCACAGCGCAGAGGGCATCCTAGACCTTTCCTAGCCTCAAGTTCACAGTATGCTAAGCATGTAAACTTCCTAATCACCTGTCACATACGTTAAAATAAAGTCAATACATAAAATGTAAAGGTGAGCATACAAGTTTGATAATAGCATATAGAGTTCGAATTCGTTTACGCATAACCAGCACGTACACATAGTGAAATGAAGCACGTTAGTTATCGACATAGACCCATCGATACCAATGACTGCGGGTTGACTGCCTGAGGCAGTTCGCAATACATGATTACCACCGTAATCTATGCAAGTAAAAGATCCTTAACAACCCCCGAGTGAACGGGTGCTGAGTCCAAACTATAGTACTATCGTTGCTAAGGCAGGTAGACAGCATTCCATGTGTAAACATAACAAACAAGCATTCATGAGCCACGTATAACATGTAGTAACGGTTACCGTTCAAATAGTTTGAGTAGTGTGATAGTTGTAGTTTCAATATTCGTAACGTATGTAACACTCAAAAGTGCTTAAAGCAAAAAGGGATCGAGTATACTCACAGTGATTATGGATTGAAGGGAGAACTTAGCGAGTACGGTTAGCCTGAATAGATTCGATAGCATAACGATAAGGAAACGAAACAAGTGGAGATGGCTCGAATAGTAGTTCGATCGGATGGTAATCCGTGCGGATGGTAATCCGTTCGGGTGGTCATTCGTGCGGATGGCAATCCGTTCGAATGACGATTCGAGTGGATTGTTTCTTCCTATGCTAAGGATGTGTTTGTGTATGATGGCTTATCCATTGAAGTTTTCGTTGTAGCATTTTGAAAACACTTAAGTATCTCTATCTTTCAAGTCGGTCGATCGGATGACTCGTCGTGCGAGTGGCAATTCGTTCGGATGGTCATCCGGTCGATTGGTGACTTAATGATGAGGTTACTTATTGAAAACAAGTTCACTACATACGTGTCATTCGATCGAATGGCAATTTGATCGATTGTCAACTCGTGCTATGAACATGTTGAAAGTTGTTAAGTCTTTTAAAGTCTTAGTATCTCATGATCCGAAGAGTAATCCTTTCAAAGGGTCGTTCGATCGGATTGCAATTCGTTCCATACCCAAACTTTAATTAAGATTGTTTTTAAGGGTGGGACCCAAGTGTAGGTAATTCGTTCGAATGGTCAATCCGGTCGAATGGTAATCCGGTCGAATGACAATCCGTTCGGATTGCCCTGTTCGTTCTACACTTAGTTGTTTTGAAGGTTTGTCGTTATGTCGAGTCCCTTTGACCACGCGTTAGCCAACGGAACCCCTAGTTCAACCCAGTTGACCATCCCGACTAGGAATCACCCTAGCCCGACTGGTTGCCGGCTTGAGGCAGTTATTCTTGGTTAACCCGAAGTCGATAGTCTCGTGAGTAGAATCCGGATCTTGAACTAGTACAACACTAATAATCGAGTAGAAGACTAATCCAAGGTCGGATCCTATCGATGTTGAGTACTTGGAGTGCAAAAGAAGGAGAAACTTGTGTTTATTTCTTTCAACTCTTTTATCCCTTGAAAAGTTCAGATTTATGCGAAGTTGTTTGTGAAATCTTGTGGAAATCCTTCAGATCTGAGTTATTCTTGGTGGAATGAGGTCAGACTTGAAGTTCATGGGAACTTCATGATGACGTCATCCTAGAATACCTCAAATCTTGATGATTTCACGGTTAAAATCTAATAATTAAAAGATAGAAAGGTGTAAAAGTGTGTATAGCTCAAGAAAGTACAAGATTTAGGGCGAAAACTTACCGGAATCGAGAGAGATCTGAGAAAAGGTTGAGTTAAGCGTGCTGGTCGAACAGGGATTTCCAAAAGTGGAAAGAATGACAATGACAGGGGTATTTATAGGATGCCAAAAGGGGAAAGGGCTGTTCGGTCGAATGGCATATCGCCTGGGTGACTGTCCGGTCGAATGGCGATTCGATCGGATTGCACCTGTCATCCTTCATCAAGTGGTTATCCGGTCGGATTGCTATTCGATCGGATGGTAATCCAGTCGAGTGGCAATCCGGACGGACGACGCTTGGTTCGAGATTTTGATGTGAAGAGTGTTGGTGCTTTGATTCAGATTGCGAGCGGTCTGATTCGATAGGGTTTCCTAGTCAAATTACTTTTAGGCTCAACTACTTCGTATCTAGCGTGGTCTCTTCTCCACTATCTATCATGGTTATGATTCGGGTTCGAGTTCGATTACATTCGAGTTAGATTTCGAGTTTCGATTGAGTTCGCTTGATTATCTCAACACAACATAAATAAGCATGCACAGGTAACACTTAAGGCACACACACACGTATAAACAATAAGTAAAATACATAGTTCGAGTTGCGCGTCGATGTCGATTCAATTATCATAGCTTGATTATTAGTCGATTAACTTTATCGCATTGTTACTTCCTATAATTCACAGTCGTAGGTCGATCGAATAACGGTTAACACAATTTGATTATTAAAATTAACGACACTTACTCCACATAATACAAATAAAACAAAGAAATTTCTACAAGTCAAGTTGCGCGAAATCGGTCGTTGACTTTGACCTTGACTTTGACTTTCACTTATGAAAACACGGGGTGTTACAGCCTCCCCTTGTTTAGGAAATTTCGTCCCGAAATTAAGCTGGAAACCGTTACAGCGCCGTGAATCACGTTTGAGAACTTTCTCTTTCTAGACTTTCTCTTCGAATAACTGTGGGTACTTAGCCTTCATGTCGCTTTCGAGTTCCCAAGTGAACTCTGCGCCTAGCTTGCCTTCCCATCGAACCTTCACAATAGGAATGCGTGAGCGCCTGAGCTGCTTGGTTTGGCGATCCATGATTTCGACAGGCTTTTCCACGAAGTGTAATGTTTCGTTCACCTGTAGATCGTCTAGAGAGACATGTAATTCGTGGTCGGCTATGCACTTTCGGAGGTTTGACACGTGGAAAGTCGGGTGGATGTTACTAAGTTCCTCCGGTAGTTCGAGTCTGTAGGCGACTTTTCCGATCCTTTTCAGAATCTTAAAAGGTCCAACGTATCGAGGCGCGAGTTTCCCTTTCTTGCCGAATCAGACTACACCCTTCCAAGGTGATACCTTTAGGAGTACGTAGTCACCAACGCCAAATACTCGAGGCCTGCGCTGTTTATCGGCATAACTTTTCTGTCGATCCCAAGCTTTCACTAGGTTGTCTCGAATTTGGAAAATTATGTCTGTCGTTTCTTGTAGTAGCTCCGGACCGGTTAGTTGCGAGTGACCGATCTCATGCCACACAATAGGCGATCGACATCTTCTTCCATATAATGCCTCGAATGGTGCCATTTGGATGCTAGCCTGGTAGCTATTGTTATACAAGAATTCGACTAACGGCAGGTGTTTATCATAATTGCCACCGAAGTCTAAAACACACGCACGGAGCATGTCTTCAAGAGTACGGATCGTTCTTTCAGTCTGACCGTCGGTTTGAGGGTGGAAAGCGGTACTTAGGTTAAGCGTCGTACCGAGTGCCGTTTGAAACGTTTCCCATAATCGTGAAGTAAACCGAGCATCACGATCAGAGATGATGTCACGAGGCGTACCATGATTACAAATGATCTCGTCGGTGTAGATTCGGGCTAATCGTTCCACCTTGTAGTCTTCTCGTATTGGCAGAAAGTGAGCTGATTTGGTCAATCGGTCGACCACAACCCATATGCTGTCGTGACCTGATGACGTGGGTGGTAGCTTGGTTACGAAATCCATGGCTATGCTCTCCCACTTCCACATGGGAATTGGTGGTTCTTCGAGCAAGCCAGAGGGTCTTTGATGTTCAGCCTTGACTCTAGCACAAGTTAGGCATTTTCCGACGTAGAGAGCGATATCCCTTTTCATACCCGGCCACCAGTACTTGTAACGAAGATCCTGGTACATTCTGTCAGCACCGGGGTGAATCGAGTAGCGGGATTTATGGGCTTCGTCCATGATAATCTGTCGCAGGTTGGTTCGTTTGGGAATCAAAATTCGATCTAAATAGTGGAATATCCCATTCGATTTGCTCATAAGTTCGGCTCCATCGTGGTAGATTCTTTCTTTCTTCAGGGTGCGTTCGTTAAAACATGCATGCTGAGCGTCGCGGATGAGAGTTTCGAGGTTGTGCTGGGCTTGAACATTACGGGTGCTAAGCAGATAGCTCCGTCTGCTAAGTGCGTCGGCAACAACATTTGCTTTACCTGGGTGATAACGAATCTCACAGTCGTAATCGTTGAGAAGTTCTATCCATCGGCGTTGACGCATATTAAGTTCCTTCTGATTAAAGATATGCTGTAGGCTCCTATGATCGGTGAAGATCGTACACTTAGTACCATACAGGTAGTGTCGCCAAATCTTTAATGCAAAAACAACCGCGCCTAGCTCGAGGTCATGGGTTGTATAGTTCTTCTCGTGGATTTTGAGCTGACAAGATGCGTAGGCTATGACCTTGTCCCGTTGCATGAGTACACAACCGAGACCAAGGTTGGAAGCATCACAGTAGACAATGAAATCATTGTTTCCGTCGGGCAATGTGAGAACAGGAGCATTGCAAAAGCATGTGCTTGAGGGTTCGAAAGGCAGTCTCTTGTTTAGTTCCCCAAACAAAAGGCTTGTCTTTATGTGTGAGAGAGGTAAGTGGTACAGCAATCTTCGAGAATCCTTCGATAAATCGCTGATAATAGCCCGCTAGCCCAAGGAAAGAACGGACTTCAGACGGATTCTTAGGCGTAACCCAGCTCTTGACGGCTTCAATCTTCGTAGGATCGACGTGAATACCCTGACTATTAACAACGTGACCCAGAAATTGAACCTCCCCTAACCAAAATTCGCACTTGGAGAACTTGGCATAGAGTTGGTTCCCCTGGAGTAACTCGAGAACTAACCGTAGATGTTGCGCGTGTTCGGCTCTCGATTTGGCATAGATCAGGACATCGTTGATGAACACGATGACGAAACGGTCGAGATATGGTTTACACACACGATTCATCAGATCCATGAAAACCGCTGGTGCGTTAGTTAGGCCAAAAGGCATGACAACGAATTCGTACTGGCCGTAACGAGTACGAAACGCGGTTTTGGGTATATCCTCCTCTTGAATACGTAGCTGATGGTAACCTGAACGTAGATTGATGTTCGAAAAACACGTAGCGCCTTGTAGTTGATCAAACAAATCGTCGATACGAGGTAGAGGATAGTGGTTCTTGATAGTCAACCTATTCAACTCCCGATAGTCGATGCACATCCTGAACGAACCATCCTTCTTTTTGACGAAAAGGACTGGCGCGCCCCAAGGAGAGGTGCTCGGGCGAATAAAGCTTTTCTCAAGTAATTCCTGAAGTTGGGTTGAGAGTTCACGCATTTCGGACGGCGCGAGTCGGTAGGGTGCTTTGGCAATAGGATTGGCTCCAGGAATGAGGTCGATACGAAAGTCGATATCACGATTTGGAGGTAATCCGGGAAGATCCTCTAGAAAAACATTAGGAAATTCTCGAACCACTGGAACGTCTTTCACTTCCTTCTTCTCTTTCTTTTCCTTCTCCGCTACTACGATGTTAGCCAAGAAAGCCCTGTATTCCTTACGGAGATACTTGCTGGCTTGGATGCATGACATAAGCTTGAGCCCCTCTGAAGTAGTATCGCCATATACACAAAGTAAGTCACCATTCGCGAGCGAAAATCGGATCATCTTGTCGAAGCATACAACTTCAGCATGGTTTTCCCGAAGAAAGTCCATGCCTATGATGATATCAAAGCTTCCGAGTTGCATCGGAATAAGGTCGATCGAAAAGATGTGATTGTTGAGCTCAAGAGTACAATCACGAAGAACAGAATTGATAGCGACGGTTCTTCCGGTAGCGACTTCTACATCGAACTTCGAGGAGAATTGGGAACGTTTACGACTAAGGAGTTTCTCAAATTCGAGTGACACAAAGCAATTATCGGCTCTGGTATCAAATAAACATGAAGCATAAATACCATTCACAAGGAACATACCATTGACCACGTTGTTGTCGGCCTGGGCTTGACGCATGTTGAGGTTGAAAGTTCTGGCGCGTGCGGCCTGTTGTTGCTGCTGCTGTTGTTGTTGCTGCTGTGGCTGCTGTTGCTGAGGCTCTTGTTTCACAACCCTGTTCGGGCACACGTTGGCGAAATGGTTCGGGTCGCCACACGCGAAGCAGGCTCTGGCTTTGACTGCGGGTGCCGGAGGAGCTTGTTGACCCTGTGGGGCAGTGAGTAGAGCTTGGTTGGCAGGAGCTTGACGGTTACGACAGTTGGCAGTAAAGTGGCCGTATACGTTGCAATGAGCACAGAAGCGGCATTGAATAGTAGTTGGGTGGTAGTAGGTGCAAGTAGGGCAGAGCGGGTGTGGCCTAGTGTATGCACGCTTGGCAGGCGGTGCATTGGCCACAGGCGCCGCTACTTGACGCTGCTGGGCAGGTACAGCTTGAATTGGTGTAGCAGTGATCGCACAATTCTTGTTGGTGGAGTTGTTCTTCCTCTTGTTCTTCCTCTTGTTGCTTGATGGGGTGGGTTCAGCAGTTGGTGCGGTAACAGTAGCTTGATGCAGATGTTTGGAAGTCTTATCCCATACCCCAGCCTTGACCCGTTTGTCGTTGATTTCAGCGGCCAACAGATTGGTCTCCTCGATCGTTCGTAGTCTTAGCCGCTTGCACGAAATCAGCAACGCAGTCGGGCAAAGCTCGGATATACTTCTTGATGGTCATGTCGGGAGTCTTGACCTGATCGGGACAGATAATGTTGAGCTGTTTGAAACGAGCAGTGAGACCAGCATTGTCTCCATCCTTTTGCTGTATCTGCCAAAATTCATCTTCCAGCTTTTGACATTCGTGAGGAGGGCAGAATTCCTCTAGCATGACTTCCTTGAGCTCGTCCCACGACAGACCGTAGGCTGCATCGTTCCCTCGCTTGTTCCTCTCGGCCGTCCACCAGTCTAATGCTCGAGACTGGAAAACGCCTGTAGCGTTCAGAGTTCGAAGGTCATCAGGGCAACCACTTTGTCGCAGAGTAAACTCAATGGAATCAAACCAGTGAAATAGTGCAGTAGGACCTCCTTCGCCAGTGAATTCTTTTGGCCCACACGACTTGAATTGCTTGAAACTGAAGGGTCTTGCGACAGCTTTAGGACCTTCAGTCCTCGACTCCTCAGATGACTTGCTGGCGTTCTCGTAGACATCGCTCATGGCTTTTGCTACACTCTTAGCGATGATGGAAGCATGGCGTTTGTCCCTCTTTTCCTGACGAGAGAGTGCATGATGGGATCCGGACGACATTGTCTGCAATAGACATCGCCACGGAACTCAACACATTGTATTCGAATCTCTCCTCACACGTCTACTACTACTAAAGCTCAGTAACACGTACCATGTAAACACACAGACATATAACCATGCGAGTCACAGAACCATTTAATCACATAACCATGTAAACACTTAGGGTACAAATCACGTAGGCACGTAGAGCACATAATCACACAATTCCTAGGTATATAAAGCAAGGCAACTAAGGAATACTTGCGCACTCAATCACTTGAGGCAATCAGAAAACAGAAACCTAGGTCTGCTAGAGAGAGAAAGTAGAGAGGGAAAGGTAAAAGGTGATTCAAGTTCCTTTGTACTTTTCACATCTATGTCGAATCACAGATCATATTACGTCTCGTGTGTTTCGGTCTCGTTCGTCCATGGATTTCGCATGTCGAACGTGTCGTTACGCGATCGTTTCGAGTCAAAATAAGCACATAATCACAAGATACAGTGCGAGTCGCGTGTGTGTCGATCGAAGTAAAAACAAAAATCGAGTAAATCTCAAAGTTTAGACACATAAACAAGAAAGCACATATATAAGCACATAAAATCGACGAAACATCAGAGTCGGCAGTTGCGGGCTCAAAATCGAAACGCATGGAATTCGAGAGATGGATTGTCTGCGGCTAGTAGACTTCGACTAACCAAAGTGGTTCGACTATTCACAAGGACCTGTTGCGCACATCAACCTCCAGAACTGTGCCTTTGCCTCGATTCTTGGGCATTTAGCACGCATCCCGTTGGTCATACCGTGACTTTAGGTCGTTGGAGTCCATTGAGACTTTGGTGAGAGTTTTGTATGAAAGGCGGAACAAGTCGTCAAGGTTAGGGTTTCACCCCTGGCTTAACAACTTCGTCCCTGTTTTGATAAAGTCGAGGAGATTATTCATCAAAATATGGAATCCACTGCTAATTTGGCATAATTCCCCTCGTTTGTAGTTAAAATGCAAGTTGATTAAGCAACTTTAGTCGAGAGTTTGCGGTTTTCACACCTATTCTCGACCTTATTGCTCGCTCATAGTTAAAATTTCGAGTGCGGTGATAGCGTGAAATAAGTGAGAGTAGCGAAGAATATAAGCTCGTACAAAATCTCTACTGGTTATGCACTAGTCGGTCTGTTGGTTCTTAACTATAGTCTAGGTATCTAAGACTTCGACCCGGACTAGGTCGAGTCTTGCCTAATTCCCTATAGTTATGGCTCTGATACCAATCTGTTACACCCCAACCGATGGCGGAATCATCGGGGCATGGCACTGAGCGAAACAGATTGTCCAGAAGTTTCCATAACAACTATCATTACCATTCAATTTAAATTAACATGTCCCATACCATGTCTCAAACAGTAAACAAATTATTACAGATAAATATCAAGACAAATATTCTGTTCCGACAACTCAGATTTAAACACAAATAGTTTATTTATTGGTTTCTAGGACTCCATTTCCTAGCTTCGATTTCATCACAGCGCAGAGGGCATCCTAGACCTTTCCTAGCCTCAAGTTCACAGTATGCTAAGCATGTAAACTTCCTAAGCACCTGTCACATACGTTAAAATAAAGTCAATACATAAAATGTAAAGGTGAGCATAAAAGTTTGATAATAGCATATAGAGTTCGAATTCGTTTACGCATAACCAGCACGTACACATAGTGAAATGAAGCACGTTAGTTATCGACATAGACCCATCGATACCAATGACTGCGGGTTGACTGCCTGAGGCAGTTCGCAATACATGATTACCACCGTAATCCATGCAAGTAAAAGATCCTTAACAACCCCCGAGTGAACGGGTGCTGAGTCCAAACTATAGTACTATCGTTGCTAAGGCAGGTAGACAGCATTCCATGTGTAAACATAACAAACAAGCATTTATGAGCCACGTATAACATGCAGTAACGGTTAGCGTTCAAATAGTTTGAGTAGTGTGATAGTTGTAGTTTGAATATTCGTAACGTATGTAACACCCAACAGTGCTTAAAGCAAAACGGGATCGAGTATACTCACAGTGATTATGGATTGAAGGGAGCGCTTAGCGAGTACGGTTAGCCTGAATAGATTCGATAGCATAACAATAAGGAAACGAAACAAGTGGAGATGGGTCGAATAGTAGTTCGATCGGATGGTAATCCGGTCGGACAGTAATCCATGCGGATGGTAATCCGTTCGGGTGGTAATCCGTTCGGGTGGTCATTAGTGCGGATGGCAATCCGTTCGAATGACGATTCGAGTGGATTGTTTCTTCCTATGCTAAGGATGTGTTTGTGTATGATGGCTTGTCCTTTGAAGTTTTCGTTGTAGCATTTTGAAAACACTTAAGTATCTCTATCTTTCAAGCCGGCCGATCGGATGACTCGTCGTGCGAGTGGCAATTCGTTCGGATGGTCATCCGGTCGATTGGTGACTTAATGATGAGGTTACTTATTGAAAACAAGTTCACTACATACGTGTCATTCGATCGAATGTCAACTCGTGCTATGAACATGTTGAAAGTTGTTAAGTCTTTTAAAGTCTTAGTATCTCATGATCCGAAGAGTAATCCTTTCAAAGGGTCGTTCGATCGGATTGCAATTCGTTCCATACCCAAACTTTAATTAAGATTGTTTTTAAGGGTGGGACCCAAGTGTAGGTAATTCGTTCGAATGGTCAATCCGGTCGAATGGTAATCCGGTCGAATGACAATCCGTTCGGATTGTCCTGTTCGTTCTACACTTAGTTGTTTTGAAGGTTTGTCGTTATGTCGAGTCCCTTTGACCACGCGTTAGCCAACGGAACCCCTAGTTCAACCCAGTTGACCATCCCGACTAGGAATCGCCCTAGCCCGACTGGTTGCCGGCTTGAGGCAGTTGTTCTCGTGAGGCAGTTGTTCTTGTTTGTGAAATCTTGTGGAAATCGTTCAGATCTGAGTTATTCTTGGTGGAATGAGGTCAGACTTGAAGTTCATGGGAACTTCATGATGACGTCATCCTAGAATACCTCAAATCTTGATGATTTCACGGTTAAAAGCTAATAATTAAAAGATAGAAAGGTGTAGAAGTGTGTATAGCTCAAGAAAGTACAAGATTTAGGGCGAAAACTTACCGGAATCGAGAGAGATCTAAGAAAAGGTTGAGTTAAGCGTGCTGGTCGAACAGGGATTTCCAAAAGTGGAAAGAATGACAATGACAGGGGTATTTATAGGATGCCAAAAGGGAAAGGGCTGTTCGGTCGAATGGCATATCGCCTGGGTGACTGTCCGGTCGAATGGCGATTCGATCGGATTACACCTGTCATCCTTCATCAAGTGGTTATCTGGTCGGATTGCTATTCGATCGGATGGTAATCCGATCGAGTGGCAATCCGGACGGACGGCACTTGGTTCGAGATTTTGATGTGAAGAGTGTTGGTGCTTTGATTCAGATTGCGAGCGGTCTGATTCGATAGGGTTTCCTAGTCAAATTACTTTTAGTCTCAACTACTTCGTATCTAGCGTGGTCTCTTCTCCACTATCTATCATGGTCATGATTCGGGTTCGAGTTCGATTACATTCGAGTTAGATTTCGAGTTTCGATTGAGTTCGCTTGATTATCTCAACACAACATAAATAAGCATGCACAGGTAACACTTAAGGCACACACACACACACGTATAAACAATAAGTAAAATACATAGTTCGAGTTGCGCTTCGATGTCGATTCGATTATCATAGCTTGATTATTAGTCGATTAACTTTATCGCATTGTTACTTCCTATAATTCACAGTCGTAGGTCGATCGAATAACGATTAACACAATTTGATTATTAAAATTAACGACACTTACTCCACATAATACAAATAAAACAAAGAAATTTCTACAAGTCAAGTTGCGCAAAATCGGTCGTTGACTTTGACCTTGACTTTGACTTTCACTTATGAAAACACGGGGTGTTACAGTAATGATGAATGATATTTTTAAACCATACATGTAAATATAATTTTTTTTAATTTCGACATATTTTGTTGAAAGTAGAGTTGTATACGCAATGAAATGGAGTATCTTTCTTATATTGTAAGCTATAACGAGTGTTGGTACTAACGGGTACCTTCACAACAATATGAGTTCCAATTCAATTCCGTTCGAACAACATTGGTATTGATATTCGTGTTTTAATTATGTTTTTGATCAATGTGAAACATGTGTCAATGTTCTTTTATTATATATATAACAAAACAAACCAGACCGATACCAACCGAACAACGTCAGTACCGATATTCGTTTTTATTGTTTTTTTATAGATGTAAGAAACGTCTGATATCCTTTTAATCATATCATGACTTTATTAATTCTATAGCGAGTATTGATTACGTAATAAACTGAATCAATACAAAACAAATTTCTGGCATTAATGTTATTTTTACTATTGCGTCTACGTTTTTCACGTAGAATTTCTTAAAAATCGGGTCACCCCGCTGCATAGCACGGGTGTTACCCACTAGTTAGTAATTTAATTTTCTTTCGGTAACTTTTACTTTCTTCATTAGAGTATTATTATACAATATAACTTTTATATTTTTATCTTCTTGTATTCTTTTAGAGTATTAATTAAAATACAATATACCGCTTATGATTTAAATTATTTAACTACTAGGTTCTAACCCCGTGTATTACACGGGGTTGAATAAATAAATTTTATATACTAAATAATAAAATAATATATCTTTAAAACCTCATTTATTGTACGTATTGAATAAATATAATTTTATATATTAAAATATAAAAAGTTATATCTACAAGAACCATATTGTACGGGTTAAATAAATGTAATTTTATATAACAAATAAAAAAGTTATATCTTTAAAATCACGTGTATTACACGGGTTGAATAAATGTAATATTGTTTACCAAATAATAAAATAATACGTCTTTAAAAAACCTCATTTATTACACGGGTTGAATAAGTGTAATTTTATATAACAAACAATAAAAAAATTACATCTTTAAAAATATGCGCATTACACGGTTTGAATAAATGTAAATTTCTGTACTAAATAATAAAAAATATATATCCTTAAAACCCCCCGTGTATTGTACGAATTGAATAAATCTAATTTTATATATCAAATAATAAAAAGTTATATCTTAAAAACCTCATGTATTACATTGGTCGAGTAAATGTAATTTTGTATAGTGAAAATAAAAATATTTAATATATTAATACAAAGTTTGGTTTTCGTGATAAGTATAGATTATTCTGCTGTTGCAAAATTTGTTAACGAATTCTCAATAAATTTAACCCTTTATTTAAAACTCCATAAATGTATAAATGATAAATAATATTAGTTAATTTTATTTTAAGTTTCGTAAAATTTATTTGATACCAAACTAAACAAAACTTTCAAAAACAATTAATTCAAATAAGTAATATTATAAATGAGAAGGAGATTAAACTAAATAATAATTATTCATAAGAAATTAAACTAATAATATTTAGTAGGAGGGTTATCTATAATATAAGATATTAAATTAAATAATATTTAGTAGGGGGGTTATCTATAATTAATTAGAAGAGATTAAATTAAAATAATAATTATCTATAAGAGATGGCCTAATATGATGACAAGTGTCCCTAAAGTGGTTTCTTTTATTATATATCTTCTCTATTAAAGGAGCTTAGAGGATGACCTAATTTTGCCTACGTGTCAACCAACTAGCCATGCCACGTAGGATCTAATGATGTCATAATTCGGATATAAAATATATAAATATATAATATATAAGTAAATCTATAGTTTTGGCTCCAATTTCAAACCTGACTTCATTTTTCAAACCTGACTTCAAATATAGTTTGGGCTCCATTTTCAAAATTTAAACACCTCTCTCTCTCAAATACAAGCTCTAATTTCAAACCTGACTTCATTTTAAAAATTCAAGCTCTCTTTTCAAACGTGCATCTCTCTCTCTCAAATATCAGAAAAGAAAGGGGCGTCAATCAAGAACCCTAATTCATTCTGAGGGAGAACAAGAAGATGAATTCAGAGATCAACGGTCTAATGATTCAGAGATCAACAAGAAGATGAATTCTGACATGTATAGATTTGGTAACGAAGAGGATGATGGCGGTGTTTCGGGTTGCAGAAGCGACGATGGTGGTGACCTTCAATTGCTGAATTTGTTTCATATATGTGTAGATCCACAAACCCTAAGGTATTTAACTGATTTAACTGTTTTGAGCTTTAATTTTTAACCTAATAGTTGATTTATCAAAATATGTTTGAAATTTTGAATAGATTTAACTGATTTAAGTGTGTTTGTAAGTTTGTTTGCACTTATTTTGATGTTTTGAGGTATTTATTTTGAATAGATTTAACTGATTTAAGAGTATAGATTCTAATTAGGTTAAGGATTTGAGCTTTATTTTTTACCTAACTGTTGATTTTTTTATTATAGGTTTGAAATATTGAATAGATCCGTTGTATTTTGAGAAAGAGTGAATACAAATGCTTCGGACTGTTTTGGTGAATACAAACGCTTCAGACTGTGTTGATTTGTGAGGTTTTGGTGTGTTCTGCCAGGTTTAGAAGAAGAGGATGTTCCTCAAGTGTACTCAAAAGGGCCAAATTTTTGTATGTAATCCTTTAATATTTGTGGTAATTTGCTGTATTTTAGAAATTAGGGTTCTAATTTGGGGTTTTCATTACATGTAGTGTTTTCATAGAGCTCTGCTGTCAACTATCTTCTATCAGGTACAAGATCTCTGTTTTAAAATTGCTGATGAAAATTGTTGATAATTAAAATTGCGTAGAGTTTAGTTCATGAAATTAGGTATTTAGGTAATTTAAAGATCCTTTCTATTTGCTCAAACTAATTGATGTCTCTTGCGTAGGTAGACTGTATCTGATGTAAGACTAATTGATTATTGGAACTTGTATGATTCTGTGACAGGACATGATAATAAGGAAAAGAAATAAAAATGTTAAAGTTAAAGGGGGGGGATTATGTATGCTGAGTTATTTTGTTTACCTGTCAATGTCTAAAACAAAGGCTGCCTAACTACGTTTAAAGTGCTCCTCTTGAGTTATATTTTATAACTTTAATTTAATTCTGTTAAATGTTATTTTCAATTTGTTGTTTGTATTTTGATGGTATTGTAAGGCAGCCATTGGTTTGTTAGGATTTCGTTTATTTTTTTCATATGCATATATTAGGCTTCCCTTAATGCTACTCAGTCCTCTGTTAAAGAGTTTAATTAAGAAGTTGAGTCAATACATTCAAATTACTCGATCTATTTGTGCTCGGTTGTATATTTTAAATGATATGTATTATCTGTAGAAATTGATTAACAGTTTTATATAACTATAGTTGTTATACGAATTGTTTTGATTGAGATTTTGATAAGTTTTACAAATATTTTGAACGTTTTGAACTGTTTTACACAAGTTTTAGTTTGGTCAATTAAATGTTTGATCATGTCAGTCAATTTCCATTGATTTCGAATCAATTTTCAGTCTAATTTGATCGAGTTTCGGTGTGATTTTTTGTTTTGTGGCATGTGCCGAGAAAGATAATGACTCAGATCATGCTTCAGAGGACGATGAGAGGAAAAAAAGAGGTATGTTGTCATTTTGTAAACTCTCTTGATTTGTGTTATATATTGTTGTATAGCTCGGACCGATGTGATATTTTATAGTTTTTAATACAAATGAGAAGTCGGCTTGAGTTACTAAAATTCATCTGGGTTATCAACATTGGAAGCGAGGTAGTTGTTTTAGTTACTACTCACTTCCCAATATAATTACCTGTTATAATAATGCAACTTTAAATTGGTCCAACGATAGTAATTTTACTGAAATTTGTTTTACCATTTAAATAGATTATAATATTGTTTTTGACTTATTAAATTCAACAAACCGGGAAATTGTTTGTTAAAATTATAATTTAACTTTCAAATTCTGAAAATATACTTTTATAACTATGAATGTCGGCTATAATTTGTCATGGTATATATTATTGAATCATATGGCTTTTTAAGTAGATTTGTAGTTTTGAAGGTGCAGTGCGTCTGCTGTGTTTGATTTGTTTTTTATATTGAAGAAGGACGTCACGAGACGGTACTGGTGGATCGTCGGATCAATTGACGGATCTGCCTCAGGTCCAAGTCAAATGCTCATTGGTTTACATGGATTTTGAAGGACGGTCTGATGTTCGATCAATCAAATCAATTGATGTCACAGCAGTTTCTCTCCGGAAAGGGTATTCAGGTAATTTCTTCTCTTTTTCTTGCAGTAAAATCAAGTGCATCTCATAACATCTTTCCAAGTTACTTCTTTTAAGGAAAGGGTATTCAGTTTTCAATTAGATCATGGGCTTAGTCTTTTATACTTTTATTACATGCATTGAAATTGGTACATTGTACTTTGTTGTTTGTAAACTTCAAATTCAGTCTTTCCTTTTCCTTAGAAAGTTGGTTAGCTGAGACCAAGTCGGTGTGTGTTTGAAGAACCTATGACAAAACCAAAATTGTGCATTGAAAACAAAACCAAAAAAAATTGAAAAGACGAAAACCATACCTAAAATCAACATAGTGAAACAGAAGTAGGAGGGTCGTGGACAAAGTCAACGACTGAAACAAATTAAGATACATACAAGCAAGAATTTAAGAAATTAAATGTTGATATATATGTGGATGACTCACAACAACCATGTGTAAGATACTATGATCACCATCAACTGTAACTAACAAAGAATCAATAAAGTGCTAATAAAACATTAGAATCAATTGATCAAACAACTACACTTGAGTCTGTAAGACTACCATATTGAGTGATGTTGCCCCTAATGTAGCTTTCGACTTTAGCCCTAGAATATCTACAAGTACTAAACAATCTTAATTTAATTAAAATTAAGGAAAAAGTTACCCGTGTTTGTTGAAACTGTTTGGTTTCCAAAATTGTTAAAGTCAGCACGTAAATGAACATTAAACAGATCATCCATGGTACCAAACAACAATCTTAAGAAAAAAAAATTAGATGAAATATTTTCTAATTTATCAAAAATGGAACACCGTCTCTTTATCTTCAAACTCATGAAAAGATGTAAAAGTAATCTGTGATAAAAAAAATTAATACTTATAAAATATGAAGTATTAAGACAGTAGCAATTACATATAAAAAAGAAAACTAATCAGACACATCTAACTCTAATAGGAAGAATCAAGAAACTTTAACTTCAACTCCATGGAGCACGGAACCTCTCGATGTATCTCATTGGTCTTTCTCATGAACTCCAGGTCTCTTTCTCCACATTCTATATTACTCGCAACACACAGGTCACGAACAGAAGTAGTCGGCATCGCCCTCAAGTCCCTCGAAACCTGGTCTCTTGTCAGCAGACCAACTTCCAGTCCGTTAAAACACCTCTTCAACTCTTGAAGAGTAGACCTATCAGCCAAAACTTGGTCTTCGATTTGTTTAATAAAGCGTTGCTTGAAATCGTCAGATTTTTCAGAAGTATATGACTCCATTTTAATATATTTATAAGAACTAAGGCAAAACAATAATAGTTGCTCCTCTGTTTCACTGAATGAATCTGTTTTGATGAAAAAACTTTTTATTGGCAATGCTATTATATAGTATATGTAACATGCCAAAGGTCAGCTTTAAAGGCAATCATTAAATAAACATTTATACTTAAAAACCATGTACATTTAATGATTTAAGAGTCAAAAACGTGTATATGGGAAATGCCTGTTCAGTTATCGTATCAACTTTGAAAAATGAGTTTTCATGGGAAAACAAGTAAAATTAAATATGTAGAAAACCAAGGAACAAAATTGAAACCTTCAAAAAAAGGTTATCATAATTAGGAGATGTCTCTTCATTTACCCTATCAAACATTTTAAACACTATAAAGGATCATTTTTAGTTTACTTGAAAACATCAACACTTCAATTTAAAAAAAAAAAAACCTTCATCCTAAAACAAATCATCCAAAAAACACTCACATTCTTCCTAAATGGCAAGGAAAACCTTCTACCACTGGTCGGATACTACTGATCTTAAAATCGAATTTTCAACCTGGTCACTCCAAGAACAGAGAAATGCTGAAGAACTCAACATAAAAGTTGCTATGGTTAGTGATAATTATTATAAACAAACCTGGAGTAGCATTGCATCACTACTGGATGAAGTTGCCTGTTCTACTCCAACAGAGTTTAAAGAAAAAGCAGAAGAGTTTATTACAAATTTGCTGAAACAGGATCAGAAGACCTGTGATATGCTAGCTGATCTACAAATAAAAACAAAAAATGAAATTGCATGGAAGAAGGCGAGAGAACGAGATATTCTAGGAAGTGTTAATTGTAATGTTTAATTTTTTATTTTTATTATTTTTCAAAATCATAATTTTGTAATACTATGGTTTAATATTGAATATTCAAAGTTTCAAAATCAGAATTTTGCAATTTCACTTTTACCAGTTTCAAAAATAACAAAACAACTTCCATTAGTCTTGGTTATTGTTTAAAAAATTTCAATTAAAAAGATTACAATTTTAAAGTTAAATATAAAATCCTTTTATTGGTTAACAATTTTAATTTTAAATATAAAGATGAGATCATTTTTGCACGAATTGACATAACCGTTTTTAAAATAACTGTCTATGATTGTAGGAGTGTTGTTTTATGACATTATCCTTAATCCCCATTTATTAGATAAGTAGATACTAATAGTAATTAACATTTTTATAAATCTGATATGTTAAAAGAGCTGCAACCTTGGAGGTGCCCCAGAGTACGCAAAAAGCTGTTATGCAGCTCAAAACTTCAGGGACAGAGGCTGATCATTCTTCATCGCAAAATCCAGTTGCCAAAATATCTAAAGTCAGAAGTCCAAAAGTAGTTGATCGACGGTCATCTTCCAATCCATTGTCTGAGGTATAATATTGCTAACCTTAAGCCTGTTACATATTTAGGGGTATAGATTGAGAGGTAATGAGAACACCCAAAGTGAGCCAAAGGGGCTGAAAAATGTTTACAGGGTGTGAATGAGCTGAGCAACTCGAGCTTGGTTAATAAAAGACTGAAACAAGGCAATCTTAAACGAGCTTCAGCCCGAGCCTAAAAAGGAGCTTATTTAGTAAACGAGCTTGAGCCTATGGTTCACTAATCGGGCTCAAGCTGGCTCGCGGGGTTAAATGAGCTCACTGTTTATATAAATTATAATTAATATATTAAATATATTTTTTTAAATAATAATATCTATTATTTAAAAAATTATTATGAAAAATAATTTAATTATATTATAATATATAAAATGAGCCCACTGTTTATATAAATTATAATTAATATATTAAATATATTTTTTTAAATAATAATATCTACTATTTAAAAAATTATTATGAAAAATAATTTAATTATATTATAATATATAAAATAATAATTATTAAATCTATATATCTAGAGGTGACTGAGAAATTTTTATAATTGGTTTTTATAATCATCATCACACTTCTCATCATCACACACTTCTCAAAAAATCTTGATGTTAATCTCTCTCTCAACTCCCAACACCGATCATCATCATCATCTTCATCTTCATCCATCTTCATCTTCAAAACAGAGGTTTGGATCTTTATCTTATCTATATATGTTTTTGATATTTGTGATGTTTTTGTGAAAAACAGAGGGTTGATTTGGGTATTTTGGTGATAAGTTTTTGATAATCAGTTCTTTGATAATCTGAATGCCGCATGATGATGATGATGATAATCAGTTATTTGTGAAAAAACAGAGGGTTGATTTGGGTATTTTGGTTTCAGTTTTTTATAATTTGAATGCCGCATGATGATGATAATCAGCTACGTATAGTGAATCAGTTATTTGTGAAAAAACAGAGGGTCGATTTGGGTATTTTGGTTTCCGTTTTTGATAATCAGTTTTTGATAATCTGAATGCCGCATGATGATGATAATCAATTATTTGTGAATGTTTTTGTTAAAAAACAGAGGGTTGATTTGGATATTTTTGTTTCAGTTTTTGATAATCAGTTTTTGATAATGTCTTTGGTAATCAGTTTTTGATAATCTGAATGCCGCATGATGATGATGATGATAATCAGTTATTTGTGAATGTTTTTGTGAAAAACAGAGGGTTGATTTGGGTATTTTGGTTTCAGTTTTTGATAATCTGAATGCCGCATCATGATGATGATCAGTTATTTGTGAATGTTTTTTTGTCAAAAAACAGAGGGTTGATTTGGATATTTTGGTTTCAGTTTTTGATAATCAATTTTTGATAATGTCTTTGGTAACCAGTTTTTGATAATCTGAATGCCGCATGATGATGATAATCAGTTATTTGTGAATGTTTTTGTGAAAAACAGAGGGTTGATTTGGGTATTTTGGTTTTAGTTTTTTTATAATCAGCTTTTGATAATCTGAATGCCGCATCATGATGATAATCAGTTATTTGTGAATCAGTTTTTCATAATCAGTTCTTTGATAATAAGTTTTTGATAATCAGTTCTTTGATAATCTGAATGCCGCATAATGATGATAATCAGATATTTGTGAATGGGTTGATTTGAGTATTTTCGTTTCAGTTTTTCAGGTTTGTTTGTGATGTTTTTGTTCTGTTTTTGTTTTGCTTTGTTCTGTTTGTTTGTTTTGTTTTTGTTCTATGATATCGTAGTAGTATCAAAACAAGGTTTGTTTGTGATGTTTTTTGTGAAAATATTGTACAGAATGGCTGCTGATGTAAACATACGCAAAACACCAACTACGAAGGCGAGAACACTTGACAACCTCCTAGAAGATGGTGTGGTGCACATAAGGAAGTAATTGATCAGAACGATCAATTGCATATGAATGAATATAACCCCAGTGGCAGATATGTAATTAGCGAGCTCTGGAATTTCACGGAAAATGGAAGAGCTACACTGGGGTTATATTCATTCATATGAATGAATATAACCCAAGTGGCAGATATGTAATTAGCTACACTGGAGTTATATTCATTCATATCTGCTACATTCCGAAGTGCACTCGTCAGTAAAGATCCACAATTACTTGTGGTGGTATGACGTTTTGTCTCTGTATTGTATGTTACGGTCTTTTGTTATCGAGTCTGTAAGTTCCATCAAGTCTACGAAGTTGGTATGACGTTTTGTCTCTGTATTGTATGTATTAAAAGTTGGTATAATGTTTTGTCTCTGTATTGTATATTCGCACAAACCACAGGGATGCAAATTGCATTTTTCTCTTAATGTTAATAGTATCAAAGATATGGGCTTTATTGAATTGTTCAATGACATTTGGTTATTTAAATTAAGTCATCTTTTTATTATTAGACAACATAAAATTAGGTCATGCTTTAATTTTAGACAACATATTATTAATTAGTTAGGTTATTTCTATATCAAACCTTATCTAATAATTTATGACGGATCATATGTTTAACATTGTTTTATAAAGATATGTAACCAAACACAAAGAATTTAAATAATATATTATAATATGTTTTTTAGTATTTGATTCCGATCGTTATTAGAACAAACCTGTGTATTCACACGGGTGTACACCTAGTATAGTAAGATAAGATTGTTATTATTATCATCATCATTATCATCATCATCATCATCATCATCATTATTATTATTAGGAAAATTGGTATTTAATAAACCAACATTTAACCAGTTGGTAAATAATAATCCAACATACAGAATTGGTATATAATAATCCTACCTATTAACATGTTGGTACTCAATGAACTTCCGTTAATTTTTTTTAACTGAAGTTAGTTTTTAAGTTTTATTTATTACACAAACAGTCCCTGTAGTTGTAATTTTCTAGTTTTAACTATTTTATGAAACAAAAAAACCACTCGAAAATCCTCCTTTTCCTCGATTTGAGGTTTATAAAATAGTTAAAACTAGTAAATTACAACTACAGGGACTGTTTGTGTAATAAATAAAACTTAAAACTAACTTCAGTTAAAAAAAATTAACGAAAGTTCATTGAGTACCAACATGTTGATAGGTAAGATTATTATATACCAATTCTGTAGGTTGGCTTATTATTTACCAACTAGTTAAAGGTTGGTTTATTAAATACCAATTTTCCTTATTATTATTATCTATAATTATATTTTATGTTTCACTCTGAATTTAGCGATTTAACATGACACAATGTACGTGCATGGTTCAACGTTTTTACGTATATTTTTGTTTCTTTTAACGGTTCCCACGCAACACAGATAATAAAAGCTATTTTATTTTTTTTAGTTTTTACAAAATCAGTTAACATAAGGAACTAGTAATTATTTAGTTTTTATAAAAATGAGTTAAATCCCAAAAAATTCTGGCGAATGCCTTATATGGCGAAATTGTCAAGAGGTTTGAAGAGAAGTTTGTTTTATCCCCTCGGCAAAGAGCTGTGTTTGAATGTCTACGTGCCCCACATGCTCAGGATTTTCTGCCTGTCGCACCTATTGAAGGCTTGGGGCAACACATGTCGGCTGTGGAATACCGTGCTATCCTTAGATACCGACTGATGATTCCTTTGTTCCCAGTTGACGAGCCATGTCCGGTATGCCGCAAAGCGTGTTTGGATTCTTTCGGCGAGCACGCGATCCACTGTAAAGAGCTACCAGGGTTTAAATATCAGCATGATTGGGTGAGAGATTGTAAGACCCTAACACGTTTGTCTCTTTTATATTTTCCTTTACCGAAAAGACGCAGCGGAAATACAAACCTTAACTTTTTTTTTTATAAACGCTCTTAACGTTTGACAATCATTCAAATAGTTTAATAAAAATATTACACTCTTCCATTCTTGCTTATTATGTTTAATAATACGAATATCTATACGACTGCGTGACCCACTCCCGTACAATCTACACCTTGACTCGATCTTCCACCACTCCGCACTTTACGAGAAAGACCCGTATAACCTGCAGTCACCATACATCCACATCATTAGAAAAGTAACTTTATACAATACATAAACAACATATAAATAAACTTTTAACAAAACCAGAAGACCACATCAAATTCCCTCTACAAGTGCGACTCCGTCTGTTTACAATCTCGGATCCGATCTTCGGACTCCTACGTTCAACTTTTAAAAGCACAGTCTTAATATACCTGCACTTCCGTTTCCATTCTCATGACAATACAATTATCAACATTACAATGCATTCGTACATAAATCCCAATACATGCCTATATACAAGTCCCATCTACATATGTTCTTATTAATCCCATATTAATAATATTTTAACCGACATTCCATTCTTCTACATCAAGTTACCATAACCATACTTGTGTTTCATACTAAGCAACCAAGATTATAAGATTAAACACGAAGTTATGGAAGCTCGGATGAAGGTACAAGAGGTTAAAAGGCAAGAAAAACTGAAAAATTCATGAAATTCCAACAGCTCCGAAGCGTAGCCTACGGCTGGGACGTAGCCTACGGCTCTGGGCTGCTGTAATTCCAGCAGCTGGTAAACGTAGGCTATGCCCCAGACGTAAGCTACGACTCTGGGCTGCTGGAAATCCCCCAAAACTCGCTTAAAACTCGTTTATTGATCACCCGGACCTCATTCCAAGCCCCGTTGATTATTCCCACGCTTCCTAATAGATAAAATTATAGTTTTTAAAGGTTATTCCAAGGCCCTAAGTCATCCCAATGCTAATTCCTTGTCCCAACATTCATGCTAATCGTTTTACCACTTCATTTCCTTAATTATTACCCGTTTCTCCCACTATATAGATTTAAGCTTAGTAAAACTATGTTGACCATTACAACATTCCTTACCTTGGCACCGTTAATAACAATCCATCCCTTTGTGATTCTCAATCTTCTCACACATATGAATTCCTTTACATAAACATAAATTAAGCTTGGGAATCACTTACCTCAAGCGTTGTGACCGTGCTTGTTTCCTTGCCTCCTTTTTGACCCGTTAGTCTTCCGTACTCGAGTCCGTGCTAATGTGGTTTCCAATCCTTTCATGCCGTCATGTTCATAACATTGTTAGTATGTATACTCATTCACATCAACATCCATTTCAACTCTTAGTTATATTGATTTTCATTAATAGTTCATGAACATGTATAAGACATGAATTAACATTAACATTGTTCAACATCCATATAAGCCAAATTTCATCATCATACATAACACATATTTGATCTAACACATATATCATGATCTCTCAAATCTTACATTTGTGTCAACATGTGTAACCATACTATCTATACATTGTTGACTTTTAAAAGTCAACCCTTCTAGCTTATAATTTCCAACTTATGAACATACTTTTAACTTGATATGATAGGCCATTGTAGTAAAGTCATACACATTCATATTCAAGTTGTGTGGCACATACAACTACATGATCACTTGATTTCATACCCGATAATCATAAAATCATTTTTACACATACTAATGCTTTTATGATTCTACATTTGACAACTACATACCAAGTTAGCCAATTTAACGAAATCATAACATCACCCTTTACTAGTAAGTCCACAACTATACACTTAGTGCACATTCCATTTCTAAATTACCATTAAGCCACTAATCCGAATCATGGTGTGCACCACCAATCAAGCATATAATGCAAGTCGCTAATGCACACTTCTACAAATCATGAAATCAAACTAAACCTTCATATGGGTTAAATCAAAACACACCTTCCTCATGTAAGTTTTCTATCAAATACACCATTATCACTATCTATGCATATTTATCCACTACTTGCATACAATTTCACATATTATTGTCATTTAGACATTTCATCAAACACTTGGCATGCATACAACTAATTAAGCATAGTGTACAAACACCATAAACATAATATAACCATTACATATCAACACCATCATGAACACCAAATTTCATAAATTTTCTATGTAACTTTCATTTTAAATTGTTTCTAACTAACAATCATTTGTCATGAACACTATCATACTTGATCATTAAACTAATTAATATAGAACTTCTACATAATTCTTCTCATCATCACACTTTCAAGTCGGTTTTCATATTCACTATTAATTTAGTCAAATTCAAGCATCAATCATGTTCTATTGGTGTTTTCTAATCCTTATTCATTCTAATTTCACAAAAGTTTATGGATTTATGAACACCCATCGCGTTCAAAGTCATCAAACACCAAAATTCTACTTACCTTGTGTTCAAGAATGCATAGATGATCCAAAATCGAGACATGCATGGACTCAAGATCACATCTAGGGCTTTAATTTGCTGAATTTATGATGATTAGGGGTTTTCTCCCTTTTCTTCTTCTCCTCTGATCGACACACACGCCCAGGTGTGTGGTTTGAGGGTTTTAATTTTTATTTTATATTTTATCTTTCCATTTATTCCATATCAACCCCTCATGTTTGTCACTTGTTCATAATTTACCCAATTTCATATTCTTATTTGTTTTAACCAAGCATTTAACTAGGTTTAATAACCTAGTTATTACATTTCCTTCTTTTAAACGTGATAACATATTAGCAACTAAATAATTCGAGTTTTGGGGTGTTACAGAGATGTGTTATGTGATGTTCTTAAGCGGGCCGAGATCTCTGCCAAAAAGGAGACTCCAGTAAATTTCCTGACTAACCCCTTAGAGGGGAGGTCCACTTTACGCCCGGCGGACATTCTTGTGTTTGGATGGGAAGGGGGGAAACACGCTTGTGTAGATCTAACTGGAGTCTCCCCCCTTGTCGGGCTCAAGGACAAGGGCTTTGTCGTAGGGCAAGCGGTGCTCAAGGCAGAGGCGAGCAAAGTGGCAAAACATGAGAAAGCCTGCCTGGAGAATCAACATGTGTTTGTCCCGTTTGCGTTTGATACCTTTAGTGGTCTCGCTCCTGACGTTGTGCGACTTTTGAATCGGGTTCAAAAAGTCGTTAATAGTAATTCTTCGTCGCTAAAGGTTTCAAACTTTGTATTTAGTAGAATTGGTTTTTCTATTCAAAAGGGGGTGGCGGCGCAACTTGTTGCCCGACTACCTGCCATTGCTTTATAAAAAAAAAAGTTAAATAAGGAACTAGTTATACAAGTGGTCTATGTAATTTGTAAAAATGTCATTTTTCTTTAGTCAGTCAACCTTTTCAATGGGTTGAAGGTTAAATATTCTTGAATTGTTACGTTTTTGAGGAAAAAAATAATCAACATCGAGTGATGCAATAACAACACATCGATTGACTTTCAAGAGTTGGGTTCTTGTACGATACTAATAAAAATTGCAGAAGAAGGTGATACGTGCCCCACTCTTGGCCCACATCCAAGATTCCATGCAATTGCATACCCACGTTGTTCTCCGCATTTCCTACTTTCTAATATCTTAAGTCATTACCAAGTAATGGGGTATAGTGGCACTAGTTATTTTAGTGCATTTGGTTGTTCCTTTATGTTTATGTTTATTTTCTTTGTTTGGCTATATAGATGTAAGGTTATCACAATTCCATATTTAAATTTGATTTGGGTTAAATGCGATCCATGTATGTCAGTCAGTATGTGTATGTGGTTAGTGTATAAAGCATTTTTCGCATGCGAAGCATACAAAGAAACTTGTGTCGTCGATTGAACTGCAATTAAATCTTATAAATAACAACAATAACCATACCAATAAATCCTACAAATAACAAAAGTACGAACACTTATAAAAGTATTAAGCAGTTTTGGAGGAAATTTAGAGAATCAACTTCTCAACCATATAAAACCTAATATGGTAATTCCAAATTTCATTGAAAGTGTATTTAACAATTCTATTACTTTTGTAATTACACAAAAATTTCATTGAAAGAGATCTAAACCATTAAGTGCTGAACCATTAAGAGCCAGTATGATAATTAACCGTTCAGATGTAAATGTTTGACCAATTCAGATAAGTGGTCTTAAGCATTCAGACTCATTATAACACTTAACCATTCAAACATGTGTTCGCGAAACAAACAGTTTAAACTATTAAGTACTGAACTAATAAAAAATCTAAACTATCAAAAGCCCATTAAGAGCTAAATCAAACAACCTCTTAGTCGGTTGTAAAATCACTCTAGGATCTCGATTTATCATGCTGGAAGGAAAAAGAATAATAATTTTATTCAAATCGTCTCGATTTTAGAAATCACTCTAAAGATAAGTTTCAGTTCCAATATAATATAAAAAAGATTTGCCAAATTAAGTAAACGGTTGACACCCTTGCTTGCTTAGCCCATACCACAAAAGGAAAAAGGAGAGGATTCCATCACACTCAACGTGGGATCACTCAATCTCCCCATTACCAACCCAGTGGCTCCAGAAACTCAGAAAATATTTGATACACTAATTTTTTTTCAAGTGATGCGGCCGTCTACTTTGGCCAAAGGGTGGGTTCACCCCTGAGTGGCTCCCTATTACCTATTGGTCCCTTTATAAATCCCACATTTGCCCCCACTTTCTAATGACCACACACACCATGGCCATTACTAACTGTGGCGGCACTACGGAGACATTATTGATGTGCGTTTTCGCGTTTATCATTAGTGTCTGTAAAGCTCAGGCGGCTGCACCCGCGGTTTACGTGTTGGGTGACTCGTTGGTAGACGTTGGAAACAATAACTACATGCCGCTTTCAATCGCCAAGGCTAATTTCCCTCACAATGGCGTCGATTTTCCCAACCGCAAACCCACCGGAAGATTCTCTAATGGGGAGAATGCTGCTGACTTTCTTGGTATTTGGCGTCTATTTTGTCATTTTCTTATAATTTCTTTTAGAATGGCTAACTGGCACAACTCTTTTGTTCACGACCCTCACCACTTGGAGAGGAACAACCTTTTCATATAATTATGTATAATAAATCATGAATGTAATATTGTTATCGTGTTTTGGCAGCGAAAAAGATTGGTTTACAAACATCGCCAGCGTATTTATCATTAATTGGCGCGACACCACCCATCACCGGAGTCAGCTTTGCATCCGGAGGCGCTGGAATACTTAACGAAACCGGTGGATTTCTCTTTGTAAGAAACAAACCCAGTAAACTAAAATTATAAAAATGAAATGAAAATATGCGGTGAACGTGGATCGAACACGTGACCTTCAGATCTTCAGTCTGACGCTCTCCCAACTGAGCTATCCCCGCAAGTTTGTTAAGTGAAAGTAATAATTTGTTTTATATTGTGAGTGCAGAAACAAGCAATTTCTTTGGCACAACAAGTTGACTACTTCACTGTGGTCCATGACAAACTGGTCCATCAACTGGGACCATCTGGTGCACAGGCTCACCTATCAAAATCCATATTCCTAATCGTTTTTGGAAGCAACGATTGGTTTGCATATTTTCGTGTCGGTTCTATTGTCGCTAAACAACACACCCCACAACAATATGTTGATCGTATGGTGTCCACCTTCAAAGTGTTACTCAAGGTACAACTTTTGGTAACTAGCAAGTTATTCTAGAAAGTTTAACCCGTTTGAATTATTTAAATGGACGAGTTTCAAAACAAATGCAGACATTGTATGGGTTGGGTGCGCGAAAATTAGTAGTGACCGGAGTTGGGGCGATTGGTTGTTGCCCGATTCAAAGAAAGGAAAACCGAGCCGGTGAATGCAAAGTTCAAATAAATTATTGGTCAGCTAAGTATAATGATGGCCTAAAGATGATGCTACAAGGATTGAAGTCGGAATCACCGGGCATGAACTATGCTTACTTTGATACTTATGGTGCTATGGTCAACCTCTTCCAAAACCATGAGACTTATGGTAGGTATTACTTGTATGGATTTCATTAAACAATAACAGATAAAAGTAAAAACTAAAACTTATGTGTTATATGTATGTTTTACTTTAGGGTATACGGAGATAAAGGAAGCTTGTTGTGGGGTTGGAAACCTAAATGCTGATGCACCATGCACCTCACTAGCAATCTATTGTCCAAACAGAAAAAACCATATTTTTTGGGATCTTTACCATCCGACAGAATCAGTGGCTAGCTTATTCTCGGACCTCATATATAGTGGATCGCAACAGTTCATGGTTCCCATAAATGTGGAGCAGCTTCTTGCAGTTTAAATCCATACCAGAGTGTTAGAGAAAGCAAATGATTAGAAATCATATTAATGCTTCTTTGTTTTTTTAAAATTTACCACGAATTGTTAGTGAGAAGTTCATCATCATCATCATCAACATACTCAGAAAATCCCACCAATAGCAAAGCTAAGGGTTAGTGAGAAGTTCGAATATACCAAATAGTTATGTTACCTTTTTAACTACAATGATATTTTAATGTCACAGTTTACGATAACGAAAATTTGGTATAAATTATAATTAGAAAAGTTCAATTCATATGTGACAGGTTGAGGTTGATCTGAACACAACCTATTTAGCTAGATGTGTTCGCAGATATCGCTCGAATCTATTTAAAATAAATTCAAAGTCGTCAATATTATGTTATGTTAGTGTTGGAACAAAGTAAAAGGCAAAAATTAGGAGTCAGCAGGATAATTTTGAACATCAAAAGTCAGAATAATGTAAAGACATAAAACTGAAAAAGTATGCGGTGAACGTGGATCGAACACGTGACCTTCAGATCTTCAGTCTGACGCTCTCCCCGCGTGTTTAATAACAATTGCTCTTTAAAATATTCATATGAATAAAACTTTCGATTTTTTGTTTCCACATAACAATTGAGGACGAACCGAACCAGATTTCCCTCCAAAAGGGCGCATAATCATCGACACAAATCGTTTAATCACCAACCAGAAAATCACGGATGTTAAAAATCAGATTCTCTCAACCGATAATATAGCTATCTATATCTTCCACTCATTTTCATAACCAATCTATATTTAGAACTTGTTTTACTAAATTTTAAATCCATTTATATACATATGTATCTATCTCAACTGAAAACCTTCATTGCCTGATTCCGAATACAATTCCCGGACGGATTTGCCGATTTCCGGGAAGAGTGCTCCTCCGATTCTACGAGCAAAGGAGGTAAACCCATTTCTTCATGTTTTCAGCAATTTCTATTCAAATTATAAGATCATTATATGCAGAAACGCTTGGTTTTAAAAAGCGAGAGCCGCACAAAAGTGGCGAGGTCTAAAACCGAGGCGCGCAAAGCGTAAAAGCGGCGGGCTTTTCGTACCCGAGGCTTAAGCTAATTATATATGTATTTTATATATCCCATAGGTTTTTAGTATTCCATGCCCAAAATATAGCTACAAATAAGGTTTTTGTATGATTTTAGTTGCATGTAGGGGTGAGCAAATTAACCACCATAACCGATAACCGAACCATAACCGACATAACCGAACCACTAATAACCGATAACCAATATAACCAATGGTTATGGTTATGAACCTTTGTATAACCGCTCAATCGGTTATGGTTATGGTTATGAAGCTTTGGTTAACCGAATATAACCGAAACCGAACCGAAGTTGTGATGTTAACTTTATATAATAGATTTGTATTTTACAAAACCATATAGAGGGTTTTTACTAAGATAAAAGTATGTTAGTAACAAAATGATCTTGATGTAGATGCCATTTGTTTTGATAAAGAACTAAGGTGTTATGGCCATAATTGTTTTTGTTTGAGAATTACCTTATTAAAAAGAACTCTAAATCGGTAATTTAACCAAAAAGTTTAGTCTTCGTTATCTTATTAAATAGGATCAAGCTAAGTTCAAATCGTGCACAACCCTATTTTATTTCAAACCTTGTTTGGTTATGTAACCGAAATTAACCAAAACCGAACCATAACCGACTTCATAACCGATTAACCATAACCGGAGTTTGGTTATGGTTATGGTTACCAAGACTCCATAACCGAACTAGCGGTTATGGTTATGGTTAATAGTAAAAACCGACCCAAACCGACCCATGCACACCCCTAGTTGCATGTACAAGCCGAAAAACCTAAGGTACAACAGTTAGATGCACAAAAACGCCTCGGGTACGAGAGGCACGCGCCTCAGGCCAAAAAAGCCCAGAAAAATCTCCCGCTTCTTATAATTACTCTAGGCGCTGAGCGAAAAAGCCTCAGGGTGTGCGTCTTGCGCGCTTTTTACAACTAAGCAGAAACAAAGGGATTAAGATGAACTTTGATGTTTATGTTTTTTTTAAGTTTAAACAAGTAATATGTCATCATTACGATAAGTTTTTATTCCCTCTTTTTTTTTTTTTTTTTTTTTTTTTTTTTTTTGAGGTTTATAATTTATCAACTATATAAAGAGGAGAAAAAGGTAGTTTTATAAAATTTTAAGAGTTTAATTAATACGATCCTCTAAAAACATATTGTTGACTTTTAAACCTACCCCGCATTTTTTAGACACATATATGTATTCATACGCGAATTTGAGGAGTGTTATAGTTTTTTTTTTTAATTTAAAAAAATTTAACATGTTACATGATTTATCAGTGTTTGTGTGCCCCACAGTATTGGGCAAACACCCCTCTAGTTATTTGATATACAGTTTCATTAGTCAATTTATAAGTTGGAATGTTCAACATGTGATTCTGAGTGTTACAAATTGGGCAGGAAAGGTTAAGATTAGAAGATTTGGAGAAAAGGGAGTCCAAGAAGCTAAAAAAAGTGACACAAAATAATAATATATAACAATGGCATTTCCAATTTTTGATGGACATGTTATTGGCCTTATATCCTATAACCTATCAATCAGGACTCCTAATTCTAAGGTAATTCTTTACAACCTGTTATTGGCATTATATTATATAACTGAGCCCATAAGGCTACTAATTTCTGTTTATTAATTTGTTTTATTTCACATTATACAACTCAAGGTGATGAATCACTTGGTAGTTTTTTCATATATTGCAGGAAAAGAACGGGGGCTCAACAGCTGCGGATGATGTGAACAGTGACGTCATACCATCAGCATCCATGCTAAAGCAATTAGCAATAGGTGTTGAGTAAGTTAACTTGGTTTAATTTCCTTTTTCTATGCTGCTTTGTGAATGTTGTACATGTTTTGATGAGTACAAATGTGTGCAATACGCGAATACGCGCCAGTATTCTTTCCATTTTCAAGTCCTTTGCAAAATTGATAACGTGCGCAGCATATATTATAAATATTTCTGTCTTGCATTAATAATGAGACCATATTTGAAGGTTCATAAACTTGTTAAAAATATGCTTAAATTCTGCTATGTTGTTATTAACAAATTCAGGACTACAAAAATTGTAAAGTCAATGAAGGATTTGATGATATTAGCAAGAGATTATTCACCAGTGAAAGAGAGATCTGGTTTGAGCTTATATGCCATGAAGTCTTTTGTAGTTGGGGAGAAAGAAGATAAGTTTGCTGCTGAGTTCGGTCGTGATGAAAAAGTAATGTCTTTTATCCATTTGCTCATGGATCCAGGTAACTTATCTAGCTGTTAACTTAATGGTTGTCTTAATTACATAGAAGTTAAACCCGTGTTTGGTCTATAAACTCCCTCAAAACATAAGACAGCTGAGTAACATAACATGTTTCTCAACACCATGTCATTTGATGTCGTAACATGTACGCATTATCTTAAATGGGTAATTTGAAACTTTTGAGTTCTTGAAATTGTAAGGGTTTTTGGTGGGTGAGATAGGATTTGGTTGAAGGTTAAACTTTTTTTTATGCAAGTAACCGTTGATAATATTTCACTTCGATTGTAATCCTTGCAAGATATTCGCAGAAGGACATCTTTCGAGAAGGAAAACTAGATCTTGTATGGATAAAGCTCCAAAAGTTACTAAATTTTCCAAAGAAGTTCATGGTGCTCCTCCAGAAAGCTTTGTTCCGGAGCTTGCTGAAGCCATGGGAAGCATAAAAACTTTGAAGAAAATGGCGTTGTTTTGGAGTAGGGTTGTTATGGAAGTAAGTTACTCTTGTTTATCTTGTACTTAAGAACTAAGCTTATAACTAACAAAATTATGTTAATGTGCCTTTATATAACTAGAATATGTTTCTTGTTCCTTTTTTACAAGCAGTTGAGAAGGCTATGGTGTGAAGGAAAACATATTCCCGGCATCCCAACAGACGAAATTCCAAATTTAAATTCCTGTCTGTTACATCAGCAGTTGCAGGTTATCAATTGTTGTATTTCTAGAAAACAACGCCGCGCTATTGCCACTGCATCACTAGATTCTGTTCTGAAACAAGCCAATAATATTGCTGAATTGTCACATCCTCCTGCGGATCTTCTTCCAGAAAGCCCTCATGTGTATGCTCGAATTAGCTCCGGGAAATTTGTGCTTCGGTTAGGAGCTGACAAACAACTTGAAAACACAACATTATTGGATACCGGTGAGCCAGTATACACCCCGGTTATGCAGGTTAGAATATTAGATAATATTTATGATTTATGTAGTTTGTTGTTGTCATATCAGTTGTTCTTTTTTTGTTAAGTTATTTTCATTTTTCGGTTTCTAGGAATGGCCTCTTCTCACAGAAGATATCATCAAAGAAACGGAGGAATTTGTATTACGTACAGGGAGGTTGAATTTTTTTTAAATCTTAGGAAACATTTTTTTAATACATGATTAATGATTTTTTTTATAAAATTTGAATTTTTTTTATGTGGTCAGTGTTGGTGCAGGGTGTTCTCAGCTTCTTTCCGATATGCAGGCTTTCAAGGTGGATTTTTGAGCAAAAAAAGGGTTTATTTGAATGACGTTTTAATTTTCTTTTTCTATTTTTTACCTGCTAGATAACTGTTTGTTGTTTCGGTTGTAATGTTTTAGGCAGCAAATCCAGGGAGCATTTTAGAAGATTTTGTAAGATGGCATTCACCCCCTGATTGGATAGAAACGAATGACGAAAGTAAACAAGTTACCAGTGGTGATATTTCTCCTTCTAGAGGACACCTGAGTACACGTATGCAGAAAGAAGGTACACAACCACACCCTCTTTAACTAGACACTTTTCACTATGATTTCTGCAAATAATGTGGATTGTCTGATGTCGGTTTCATGATTTAGGTAATTTATGGCGAGAACTATGGCAAACAGCAAAACCGATACCTGCTATTAGACAAGCTCCGTTATACTATGAGGATTTATCTGTGTAAGTTGCATAAGTTAACTCCTTTCTTATTGATTATAAAATGATTTGATAATTAGAAAAAGTAACAAAAAAAACCTGTGGTTCTTTGTAGTGAAGGGATTCTGAATGGATTGGAGAATATCTCACCTTCTAGTTTGTTTGAGCAGTTGTTTGTTTCGCTTGTAAGCACTGACAATATATCATAACCAAATCTATTCATATGAAAAAGTTTCACAAAAAATAAACTTTGAATTATGTAAAGTTTGATGACATATACTAAAAAATATTTCAGCTCAGTTCAGGATGCGCAATTGCCGAGGCTAGAGTCTCGAGTAATGAATTTCTGTACAAGGTGTTCAAGGAGTGCAAAGACTATATTGTCCTTATTTGTCAAAGCAAAAATTGGGTCGAGAAAGCCAACGATATATGCCAGGTATCTTATATTATTCAATAAGATTATAAAAATATTTCTTTTAAATATTATACTAAGCGATGTTTGCAGGTGTATGAGACGATGGCCGTGATGGCATTGGACCCTGAAAGGGTCATAAAGATCATGAACGCACAGCCTGATCAGACGCATACAAAAGAGGATCCAAATAAGCTCCGGAAAACACCATCAAAGAACCAAAAAGACAACCCAACAGCCGCACAGTCCTCAACAATGTTTTCAAAGAAGCCAGCGAAACCAATCTCCTGCTGAGAACTAAGTCGGTTCTACTGAAAACAAATGTATATACCCCATAATGGAGCTACCTGGCTAGACACCATGTATATAAATATTACTATCTTATTATGATTTAACTATGAAGTATCTGAAAGTTGCCAATGCAAGATTTGTGTTGTTTTCTAGTTTTTTACACTTTCTGATGTGCGAGTGAAAGTGATAAGTTGAAACTTTTCGATGGTAAAAAGCCCGACTCTTTGTGTAGTTGAAAGTGATCAGTAGTAATGTAGCATAGGTCACCTCAATACCAAGGAAGTAATTTAGATGACCAAGGTCTTTGATGGTAAACTCTTTGCGTAGTTGACCGATAAATGTAGTCATGACTTTGTCTTGATGTCCTGTCCGAATCAAATCATCAACATAGACAAGAAGATACATATACATGAGTCACACTTAAAGATAAAGATCGATGTGTCAGCCCAACTGCAAGAGAATCCGTTAATGATTAAAAAGGAACTTGCCCTTTAAAATCGAGCTCGTGGTACCTATTTTAGACCATAGAGAGCTTTGTTTAACTAGCAAATATGATTAGGAAAGTGAGGGTTAATAAACCTTGATAGAACATCGCGTTCGGAGGCGGGGCTGACGGGGGATTGTCTTTGACAAGTTCCCGGTGACCACTAGGTCCTGTGCATAGAAAGTCACCCTTCAAAAAAAATAATAAATAAACCTTGATGGTTGTTCCATGTACACTAGTTCATTGAGGTGATCATGCAAAAAAGTATTATTAACATCTAATTGGTGTAGATTCCAATTATTAATAACTACCAATGAAAGGACAATTCTAATGGTGGATCCTTTGACCACAGGGCTATACGTGTGAGAGTAGTCTAACCCGGGTATTTGACTAAACCCTTGAGCGACGAGACGGGCCATATAACAACTAACGTTCCCAATCAATCGGCATTTTGTTCCGAAATAGCCATTTGGATCCAACAACATTGTCAAATGTGACATGGAACTGAGCCGTATTTCCTGGAAAAGGTCTCAAACGAGGCACCCAGACCACAAATAAACCAATGTAAGTTATCAGACTCATTGTTGGGTTGGCCGACGACGGTCGAGAGTTGGTCAAAAATCAACTTAACTTTTCTTCCAACTTCCGAAATAGTTGAGGTGCCTTCCACGGTTTGTCTTAGTTGATCTAGGAGGTTTTTATCTCTTTTTTTCAACTCTAGGTAATGTTAGTTATAAAATTTCGAAAAACAAATAAAAATGGATGCTTATTGAGTGTATTTATATGTTTTATAATTTTTATATTTAGCTAACTTTAAATAAAGCTACTTTTTGCTCGTTTATCCGTGATTGACTCTTCGAACACCCGGTGAATCTTCCTTCATTTGCTTGAACCGCCTCATCATCATCGTCTTCATCTTCATCTTAATCTTGTTGAACTTGCATTTCTACAATATCGTCATCCAAATTATATTCTTCATTAGTTTGTTGAAATTGCATTTTAGCACAGTATCATCATCATTAAGACCTTTAAATATCGGGATCGATCGTTCCACATTGTCGGGAGTCACAAATTTGGGCTCCTCATTACAATCGTTTCAAATGCTTGTTGATATTCTAAAGTCTATTCATATCGACTATGTGCAACCAGTGTTTGAAAAATAGGGATTGATCGGCGATTAATCTCTAGTCGACCGGTCGCTAGTTAATTTTCAGGTAATTGGTGAATTAATCGCAATTCGGCCCTAGTCGGCCCTAATCGGCTCTAGTCGGCGGAAAAAATAGGCCCTGGTTGGCCGGAAATAGGCGAGTTCGCAAAATTCCGGTCAGATTCCGACCAATTTGCGGCCAAAACCTATAAATTCCGACGATTACTCTTGTACACTTAAATAATGGGTAGAGGCGGGGTTAAAACCTGTCTACTTAAAAAAATTACGTATATAAGTGTGTATAAAACTGAAAATCACATATAAAAATCCCAATTAGATTAATACCGAGTAATGATGACTAATCCTGATTAATCGCTACTCAGTACCCCACCGCCCAACTAACTCCTAACGATTCTTACTGTCATGTGTGCAACTAGACTAGGATCTTGGGGTAGAGTAGGAGGTTGTGGTTGTGTAAGAAATTGTGGCGTATAGGCATATTGTTGGTATGGAAACAATTGTGGTTATGGTTGTGTAAAATTTAGTTGTGGTTTATAAAATTGACGACTCGTGTTTGAATCGGCTTCCGATTTAGACGATTTCTTGGTTGCACCAACCTTTGATTTTTTATTTTTTTTGTAAATCCATAGTGTTTGTATATTGGTGAAGTAGTATATGAATTTTGGTGAAGAATGTGATTAAAAAAAGTTGTATATTGTGGGGTATATATAAATAGAGTTTGGATTTTCAATTTTTTTATTTAAGCTTTCAACGGTTTTGACATCGTTGCCCACGGTCAAATCCCTTTCCCTTTCATCGGTAAACATCGCCCAAGTGCACCACCCGATTTGGCAACCCGATGAGGGGCACCCGGGTACACCCCTTAGACTGCTCTAACAATATTTATTGTTGTAACATTGCTTTAGAGATCATCAAGCTCCTAGTATATAGGATACTCGAGTGGTGTCAACAACAACAAAAGGTTAGACGAATGTAGTCCGTACTAGTCGTTGGTCATTATTTGCAGTTGACTTGAACAACAACAAAATGAATAGTATTGAACCACAACAAAAGGTTGTAAACTGTCACTACCCCACTACACCTCAAAACACCAAAGTAGAAATATTTTAATCTAAACTTACTTTTTAGACTGATGACTTCTTAACCAATGTGAAAATTCTAACTACTATACTCAAGTCGGCATATCTTTTATTCTTTTATTATTCTAGAGTCTTGTAGACTTTTGGCTCTTAACCAATGTGAAAATTCTAACTATATGCCCTTTCAATTAAAACCCAAAAGGCAAGAATTCAAAACATTGACCTTTCCACCTTTAGCCTTTTAGGTTCTTTAACGGGGTTCTTTTTGCAACAATGAACGGTTGGTGTTATATTATGATTAGTTTTTAACAAGTACAATAAAAAGTTAGAATATATATTTGTTTTTTATAGTTTAACACATTAAAACTTATCAACTTATTTAAAAATTAGTGTAATTGTAAATTCTTTTTAATTAACCTGTTACCATTTGTATCACTTAAATTTAAGACTTATCTTCTCAAATTGACACAAAAGTTTGGTGGGGTGTGGGAGTTTTAATTAAGCTTGTGGCTGTTTGAAATTCATAAATATAAAATAAAAAGGATGCATGTGCGACATGTATTATTATTTCCATATATGAACAAAAACTATTATAAAAATCCATGTGACATGTATTACATTAGCACTTGCTTTGGTTTAGAATTGAATTTGCTACCAATGAATATAGGGTGATAAATGCATCTTTTGTATTGCTTGCCAAATCCAATTGGTATTTTGACATTACTTTTTACATAAATAAATTTCGTTTGCAAGTTGCAACTAGTATAGTTTTTATACCCTATTCTTAAAATTGTATCGTACAAGTCATTCGTAACACAACCTATCTACTTGAGTATTCTTGAATCAGCTTTATTTAAATCAATCAGTTTTGACGCTAATCAGTTGAACTAGCAAGCGTGATTGGTAGCTAGCTCGGATATTTATTTTATTTTTTTGTTTACAGAATCTCATTTATGGTATTCTTTTAGGCCACACGGGGCGGTTCCCGTGATGGCATTTATAACGCGTGGAAAAACCAAAGTTCCCACCCCGCCTCTTGCTATAACGCGTTATAGTAGCACGGAATCGGATTTTCGTTATTTTTATCACGGCGTTATTCTTTTGGTTTGTGAGGGTAGTTGTTGGTTGGGGGAAATTGTTGGGTGTGGTGGTGAGTGATGACCACCCCCACTAAAAAAAGTTGCGAGTGATGAAAAAATGGTTGGTGACATGGCGAAACTTGATTGGTGCTTGTGAGTGATATAATTTTATCACTAGTGACCACCCCCCTCCCCTTACTAGTGCATGCTTATTTTTTTTTGTTTATTCTAGGATTTGTATATTATTATCTTTGTAAATTAATACAAAAAGATAAATTAATATGATACTTCGTTTTAAAATATGTATATGTATATGTGTGTGTTTTAACTGTTAACTCATATCATCTATATGGTCATCCAATTTTTAAACCAGAACCAATCTAACCGGTCTGTCCAATGGACCTGTAAGTTCGTTGAGTCACCGGTGAAGTTATGAAAACATTGATATTTAGTTTTTCATTATATCCCATTCTATTTAAACAAGAATAACGAAGGTTTGAAAACACTCATTTGTTATCTCAACAACTATATGACCCAATAATACAACGTTTATATTTGAATTAGTAAACAAACAATTATTATCATTCATGTTATTGAAATCAAGGAATCTTGAAACAACCACACTTGAACCACCACTTACATCTACATCAGATCCTAACATCATTCTGACAAACAACAAATAATCTTCTTCATATAAATCTGAAAACAAAAACAAATCTTCACAGGATGACTCATCATCATCATCTATATGATTGGTTCTGACTGTGATCCAATTATCTTCATCAACCCAATTTGGCAAACATGATGGAGTTGCTTCCACCAATTGCCCTATTCTGTCCACAGGAGAATCCCCGGAGACATTCATGAAAACGGTCGGTTCCGGTGAAGGCTCCGATTCTTCAAAAGAATCCCAGAATCCTTGATTTAGAATACTACTTGGAGAACTTTTTTGAAGATTTTCAATCTTTTTCGAACTCGAGTTCATATTAACAAAAGGGTGTTGAAGAAGCTCTTTCACCGTCCATCTTTCTTCCTCTTTTCGTTGCAAACAATTTTTCAAGAAATCTTTACCTTCCTCCGATAACCACATCGGAAACAACGGTACGTCACCCGAATACCCAATTCTGTACAAAGCAGAAACCGGGTTATTCATCTCTGGCCACGGGTTGCAACCTGTTGCCATTTCAATAACCGCACAGCCAACAGCCCACACATCAGCCGCAAACCCCTGTTTTTCGCCTCGCGCAACCTCAGGCGCCATAAAAACCGGTGTACCAGAAAATTCAGAGGATGTATCTCCACATTTCTCCACCAATTTAGCACAACCCAGATCACCAATTTTGACACCATCTTCACACACCAATATATTTGAACATTTAATATCACAATGCACCAAATTATTGGAGTGAAGATAATCCAACCCTTGTAAAATCTGATGAGTGTAAGATCGGATCAAACACTCGTCAAGAGACCCACCTTGTCTCTTAGTTACATCAGTAATAGTGCCGCCAGTTGCATACTCCATAAACAGATCATACATTGGAATATCATTAGTATAATCGACATCGAATCCGATGTACTCTATTATATAAGGGGATCTTAGTTTAGAAAGAAACTGTTGCTCTTTTTGTAAGAGCAATGATTTGGAGAGTTCTGTTGACTTGACGGCGAACCGGTCTCCTGTGACGGTGGTGGCGATGGAGACGGTGGCGGTGGAGCCGCAGCCGATGATGTGGCCTTTTGAGCAATTCATTAGATTAGAGAGAATGTGAATGAAAGTAAAGGGAGGGGGTGATATATATATATATGGGGGAGATTGTGTAATAAACTAATAATAATATGTTTTTGTTTGATGGTGTTGTTTCAATCTTTATTTATTTGTCTGGTAGTGTGTTTATAATATTGCCGCGGAAAATGATGAGCTGTGATTGAACCACGTGGCAAAAGGAGAGGAGTTTGAGTGGGTGGGCGGCGTTTGCTTGGCTTGGAATAAGCGAATAACATGAGAACACGTTAGCACATGGCGTTACTTAGATTCCTTGTTTTTCACCGTAGCATATTTGGGAGATTAAATTTATATTGCGGCGCCGGATGTTTTTACCATGCATGACTCACAAAACATCATGCTTACGTACGTAAATATTGAATGGCAAGTTAGCTAAGTTCAGTAGGTGTGAATTCGGTTTATTATGGTATAAGAATTACTTATATCAAGAGTTATAAAACAACTTAAAAAACAAAATCTAGATACGATCAAAAGGATATCAATACTAAGGCTGACAAATCGTGTCTTAACAGGTTTCTGACGGCGCGCACAACATAAGTTTCAAACATGATTACGACTCGTTTAACTACTTTCTACCTCATGTTTATAAAACAGTTTTATGTTTTATGTACAAAGGGGCCCTTCCATCTCTGTGGCGAGCCTAACGGTTTTCTCTTTTGCAGGTTCAGGTCCTCAATCTCTCTCCAAGGTCTTTATTCAGATCACAGGCTCTGGCCTCTCTGAATTTTGGATCTTCAGTATGTATAGAACTTTATTGATATTCATAATCGCACATGTTACGATTAGAAGTTTATTGATATTCATAACATTGAAACATTAGTGTTTAAGTGTTCCTATTTTTTTGAACAAACTTTTACTATGCTATTATTGAATATACGTTCTCATTTTTAGAAAACTTTATTTTTAGTTTTACAAAATGCTTAAACTTGCCCAAGGGATCTACAAGAAATGTTTTCCAGCTAGAAGAAATGAGAAAGTTAATTTATAGATGCAGTTTATGTAACTTGATTCACATTGTCTCTCATGTAGATTGTAACCTCCCTACCAAACCCCAAACACTAAACACTAAAGTCCAAAATCCAGAAGGATAGAGCACATTACAGTGTTTGGTAGATGCTTTTAAATTTTCATAAACTGCATAAAGCTAGTTTGCTGATTAAAATTAAAACCCAAGTGGGCATATCTTTTGTGATCATAAAAAAGTCTTCCCAAGACCAAATGCAATGAAACACAGGTTGACTTTAGAATTCAACATTGCCAAGAGGAACAACTCTAACCAATGATTGTCCACTTCCCTCTCTTTCTATCTAATTCTACTTTTTCCCTTTTGGGTTGGTTACCGAATACGATCGATCTTTATACCAAACTTATCGTTCCTTTCATGGGTTCGATGCCAAAACCGACATGAAGTAGACTTAGTAATGCTTTTCAAGAGATGGTTTATGACATCTGTATTGCAAACTTGACTTTGAATGTTTGTATGTAAAGTGACGTTTGAAGGCTTATAATATGAGTTAACTCAAAAGGTTAACGGAAAGGAAGCATGGTACGAATTTAGGAGGTTGAAGTCAATACACAAAGAGGTTCAGATGTACAAAGTGGTTGACTTAAAATGTTTGTGTAAAGTACCCTTTGAAGGTTTGAAAAAGAATGTAATAAAAAAAGTCAACTGAAACGAAGCATGGTATTTGGTCTGCTTTATTATCAATGTTTAGATGTACAACCTGGTTTGGTTAACTTGTACAAAGTCAACAATTTCTTTAACCTTTCCATTATTATCAATGTTCTATTTTAACCCTTGAAAGTTCCAACCGGAAACTTTGAATGCTTGCACAACAAAATATAATCAAAATTCATATTACTACTTACTAAAAAATATTATTAAAATTCAAACAGTATTTAACAATATGATATGATAATATTCAAATATCCTAAAACTTAATTCTCCAAATAGTAGAGACCCCAAATCAAAACACATCTAAAAAAAGACAATAAATGTTCGGGTTTCGCGTTTTGGTTTTTTGGGGTCGAGTTGTTTAGTTTTTTTGCTGGAAAAAGTCACCCGATATAAGGCTCGGGTTTTTCGAGTATTTTCTAAATCGAGTTCAGGTGGCTTCAGATTTGGGTCAAGTTTCGGGTAAAAATGGACAATCTTACCCAGTAGCACTATAGTAACCACTCTCATTGTTTTTGTGGACGTTTTCGCCACCTATAGTCATGGCACAAACCATTAGCCCTATGACCTCCATCATAAAAAAGATAGAGCATCCAATATACACCACATACCATTAACCCATGATCTCCATCATAAAAACGAGGAGGTTGATTTACTTCAACGTGGCATGCAATCAAGAAAGATACTAACAAGCTCTTACACCACCTGATGCAGAACGGAAATAATAAAATACCAGACACGCTAAATGTCACACCACAACCGATGGCGGAAACATCTGAGTGAGACGAAGAAAGATTGCTCATCACACATAACGCTAATTGTGACAATAGAATTAAAGATAAATTGATTTCATTCATAAATAAATGTTACAATACATGAAATTTGAAATACAACATGTTAAATACAAGAAAACAATACAACAACAAATATGAAATTTATACAACGTATTTGACCTAAGACGTCTAAATGTGTATCTAAGCATCAACACTACTTCGATTTCAAAGCATCGTCATCCTCAACCTGTAACATATTTAAAATAAAGTTCAATGCAAAAGCAAAGGCGAGTATACAAGTTTGATACGTACATAGCATAAAAAGATGATTAAACAATTCCTCATAGCAAGCATGTGATACAAGATAAACCTAAAATTCGGCATGTGTCTAACATATCAAACCAATGATGAAACGCAATATGCTCATGACATAACCACAAGTCTACGGGCGGTGCGTTAATCCTATAGCGCTATATATGTCACGGATAGGCTCGTACGGAGTTAATGATAAGTCTAACACAAGATGTTATTAACCCAAGTTTAAAGTATCAAGCAAGCACGTATACAAGCATGTTATAGGAATGTTTGTGCATTTAAGTAAAATGTTCATGTGTAAGTTTTGGTAAGTAAACATGTTACACCCCAAAACGTGGTAAATGTAAAAAGGGGGATTCGAGTATACTCATAAAGTTGCATATGCTTTCCGGTTATCCAATGTGACGGAGTTGTTGAGATTAGAGTGTTGAGTATGTTCGATTTGGAGTTTAAGAGGGGTTTACATATGGTTTAGGGATTCGAAGCTTAAGGACATGAAAGTAAGCGTATGAAAATAGTCATCTAGCACATATGATACTTGTTCTTGACACTAGGAAACTCCAAGGAGTTTAACTGTTTTCATGGAACAAGGTTCCATTAGAATCATGACAAGTTATCAAAGTCTAAGATGATATAACCTAGTACCTTGACATATGAACACTAATTCATCATCAAAGGTTCGATTATTTGGATAATATAATAGTATTATATAATGTTCATATAGTTATATAGGTCAAGTATGGGGTAGAAGATTAAAGTCTTCATTTAGGCACCTCTAAGTATCATGGAATTCATACATGAGGTAGGAAGAACAAAGCTTCCATTTAGGTACCTCTATTGTTCACCATTACACTTGTTGTTATGAACAACAAGGAGGGTCATGAACTTACAAGAAACAATAGAATATGAACAACTAATCTATGAGAAAACATCAAGCAATGTGTGGATTTTCAAGTAGGTTAGCCCAAGCTAATTTTTAAATCACACAATCATCAAGTCTTGAACTTGAGCATCACTTGTGGGTTAAAACCCTTGAACAAAACAGAAAGTTTGTGAGGTTTATACCTCTGATTTTGAATATCTCAACCTTGTTTTTAAGCCTAACTAACCATAGAAGTGGTTATAAGCATAAGGATATAGGTTTGAGATGAGTTTCCTCAAGTTTAAACAAGTTTACCAAAGTTTGAAACAAGAACAGAAAAATCAGTCCACTTTGGAGCCCTTTTGGCAATATTCCAGGCTCTGGTTTTCCAGGGGAAAACCCATGGAAACGTAGCTAAGGTTAATACAAAGTAGTAGGAAAAAGAATCGAGTGAATCGGATAAGAATTGAGTGAGTTATGCTCACTTTAGTGAAGTGGTATAAATCTGCTCGAATTTCTGCAATCAGCTACGGTTTGGAGTGTTTGAGAGTGAATGGAGAGTGTTTAGAAAGTGAAAAATGCTTGGAGGAGGCTTGGGTTATATAGGGGATGGATTAGGGTTTTATTGGGTCGGGCTTTGGAAGTGTTTAGTGGGTTAATAACTCAAAACAAGGAAATTAAGTGGGCTGATGCAAGGCTGTTAACAGCCCTATAATTTTTATTTTTTTTGACATTAGAAGGTATATATTTGATGTTTAATAAAGTGTTACACGGTGTCTAGTATGTATGTAACTTGTAACAAGGTCCAAAATGCATAAATGACATGTTTTAATTTAGCAAAAAGTGTGATAACATAGGTGTGTATAACACATGAAATGTAACAAGTATGTATGGTTTATAGTTTGGTATGATCAAGTGAAAAAAAAATATACAACTTAATCTTATAATCGAATAACTAAGTTTTTAAATGTATGAAGATTTAAGGATTACGAATACACGATCATTGTTTACGAGTTAAGCTTACGTTTATACGAATTACGAACCATGTATCAAACGAGTGCACGTATCAATGTATAAACGATGTATAAAAGATTCGTTTCATTACGATCATAGTCTCGGATTTTACAACGATACAACGAAATACGATTACAAGGAATACAAGATTTCCAAAAAAAATAGAATTTCAAGCAATGGTTTCTAAATATGGAAAGTATGAAAACGTAGGGCGTTACACTAAAAGAAAACACCAATGAGTAAGTGCATAACAATATCAAAAGTTTTATTAAATATTACAAATGTGTGTTTACTTATACGCTACCTACTAATTTAGTTCGGTCAAAGTTACCGAATATTTTGACTAGACACAAGGCAGGCCAATGGGAGGGGTAAGGTGGGCGACCGCCCAGGAGGGATCCAAAATCTTTAATTATATAATTATATTTTTTTCAAACAAACCGTATAATTATTATATATATCAATGAATAACATGCCAATGCGCCAGTTACCTTTTTCTTTTATTCATATGTACACATTAGTTTTTATTTTTATAAATTGACCACAAATTTTCTATTGGCACATGTTTACACAGGCAGCTAACGATTAGTAAGTCTCCGATTAATATTTAACATTTAAATTTGTAGTTGGTTTTATCTGTTTTCTTTTATGCCACCAAACTTTGTTTGGTGTGTTTGGTGGTCATATTTGATCCCTCATTTTTTTCCTTCTAGCGAAGAGTTTTCCCAGTCCCTCAAGTTTCAAAGTTGTTACTTTTGGCACATGCTTTTTAAAAATTTGATACAATATATCTTTGACCCCCCTTGAATTTCTAATACTTGTTGGTAAAAGTTCGAATTCATCTACATTTTACGTCATGTGGCCCACTTGGTGTTATAAAATTTGTTTCTTTACGCTTTTTCCTACTTTTGGTCCACCGTTGCAACGCAGCGGGATCAATTCTAGGTAAACTTAAAATCCAATATATTTTGAAACTTATTAATTTATCCTATTCCGATTAGGTCCATAAAAATAAATGAACTCAGATCTCATTTAATCAACTAAACCCAATAATGTTTTAAAATTAAAACTCATTAAGAGAACACAAAGGCTATTGTTTGAAAATTATTATATGGGGGCAAATTGATGAAGGAACAATAACCGGTTGAGGGTCTATTTTTAGGGGTCCATTTTTCTACTCGCCTAGGGTCCCTGAATGAATTCTCATGGACGGCCATGACTAGGCTCTTATATAAAAGAGAAAACATACATGAACATAGTATTAATTTCAGTTAACATAACCAGCGAGTTAGACTTTATTAAAACAAATAATAAAACCCAAAAATATAAATTAAAAATAAAATTATTAAAAATGTTTTATGATTAGTATTTATATGAGCTATGAATCGTTTTATTACCATTCTATTGTATTCTCACCGGTTTACAAACTAGCGGTTCATTCGAGTTGTTAGCCCCTTATCTATCATCCATGATATTTACTCTATGAAAGTTAATTCATGATTATGTACAAATCTCCAAATACAATTTAGAATCTGCAGCTATACTACGAGAAGTAGCTATTTTGAACTATATTAATTAAATTTAATTGACCTTAAAAATATGAGTTCGTGTAGATGGACTCTCTCTAGGTTGTAGGCTCTCCAACAAAAACCAAACACAAGTCCAACTCCAGAAGGATATTACCTATTGCAAGATAATGTACTTTTAGGCAAAACTAGAATTAAAGGTCAAAATTGATGCTTTTAAAATGCAAACCCAAGTAGAAATGAATCAGGTTGAAACTCAAAGGTGAACTACATGCCAAGAGGAAGAACTCAAACCGTTGACCTCTCTTTCAACCTAATTCCACTTTCTAACATTTCGATTCGTTAAAAAAAGTAACTAACCCGATTCCACTTTCTTTCTCGTAAGAATAAGTTCATAAGTAATCAAATTACGTGACAAAGTAGTGACTTTTGTTGTTAGATGTCGTCGTCGTCATCATCATCGTCATCGTCATCATTATACTAATACTTAGTAAATCTCACCAATAGCAAAGCTAAGGGCCTAAGGCAAGGTCTGAGGAGGGTAGATGTAGACAGTCTTACCTCTACCCTGTAGGAAAAGAGAGACTGTTTCCAGTGAGACCCCCGACTCGACTGTAGTTTTGTATCAAGTCTTGGACCTAAGACATATAACACTCAAACAATCGGGACAGAAACTGATTGGTGCATGTATCCCGTGTCTTTCAGCTATCAACGTCACCACATGATTCATGATTATCCATCCGCCGCTCTTAACGTTATTTTCACCAAATTATTAAAATGACGTTAAAGTCAATACCATTTGTAAAATGATGTTTGAAAGCTTATTAACTAGTTATAACTAGAACCAAAAAAGTCAACCATGAAACAAGCATGATATGTAGTGTACTTTTGGATGTTAACAAAATGATGTTCAAACAAAGAGGTGCAATAAGTTGCACAATTTCAATCCTTTCTTTAACCCAACAATCCATCAAATCAATTTTTCCATCAACCTTGAAAGTACCTACTCGTACCAGCTTTGATTCTTTAATTGTTTTATTTTTATTTTTATATAACACGTAAATAAGTTCGTATAGATGGAACATTCAAAAACCAAAAGAATATACAATATACAATATAAAATGATAAAAGATGAGCATCGACTTTATTCTTTTGGCAACAACCGTCTAATGTGACTTGTTTATGTGTTATAAACTTCTTTTTATAATTCGATTTGATAGATCTACTTAAAAATAAGAATATATGCAAAGGCCAATATAGTTATAATCAATAATGCAACGTTCAGATTTGAATCAACAAGCCAACAACTATCATTATTTATGTTCTTGAAACCAAGAAATATTGAATTAACAACATTTGCAACACTAGTTTCAAGTACATTAGATTCTACTACGATTCTAACCGAGTCAGAAAACCCAACTTCTACATACAATTCTGATAGAGATTCCGAGTCTGAACGAGTTGACTCACTGTCATCATCATCTTCCTTCTCTGCATCTGTTTGTGAATCCTCATGGGTTATATTTGAATTCTCGTCCACGTGATTACTTCTCACTGTGATCCAATCTTCTTCCGCAATCCAATTTGTCACACAAGGAGTGGTTTCCACTAATTTTTTTATTCTGTCAACCGGAGATTCGCCGGAGAATGTCATGAACTTGGTCGAAGATGGAGTGTCATCGGTTACCTCGAAAGAATCCCAGAATCCATGATCCAGGATACTACTTGGGGAATCAAAACTTTCAATCTTTTTCGAACTCGAGTTTATATTAACAAAAGGGTGTTGAAGAAGCTCTTTCACCGTCCATCTTTCTTCATCTTTTAGTTGCAAACATTTTCTCAAGAAATCTTTACCTTCATCGGATAACCACATCGGAAACAACGGTACATCACCCGAATACCCAATTCTGTACAAAGCAGAAACCGGGTTATTCATCTCTGGCCACGGGTTACAACCCGTTGCCATTTCGATAACCGTACACCCAAGAGCCCACACGTCAGCCGCAAACTCTTGTTTTACGCCTCGCGCAACCTCAGGCGCCATAAAAACCGGTGTACCAGAAAATCCAGAGGATGTATCTCCACAATTCTCCACCAATTTAGCACAGCCCAGATCACCAATCTTGACACCATCCTCACACACCAATATATTTGAACATTTAATATCACACTACTAGAAAAGTGGTCATTTTGCTACGGAAATTTCCTACGCAAAAAAATGCGTCGCAAATTCTGACACATTTACTACGCATTTCCTACGGAAAAAAGACCTTGATTTTTTTGGGCAATTTGTGACACAATAGTGACAAATATACTAATTCTAAGTATTGTGTTGGAAATGCGTAGCAACTTGCTACGCATTTCCGACGGAACCATTATTTATTTGTTGGAATTATATTTATATGTTAAATTCATTTATATATTAATTGTTGCGTCAGAAATGCGTAGCAACTTGCTACGCATTTATGACGAATTATTTATTATTATACTTAGATTATATTTTAATGTTTAATCAGCATTACTATTAATTATTGCGTAGGAAATGTGTAGCAACTTCTTACGCATTTGTGATGGAAAATTTATTGTGTAGGAAATGTGTAGCAACTTGCTACGCATTTGTGATGGAAAATTTATTACCATATTGCGTAGGAAATGTGTAGCAACTTGCTACGCATTTGTGATGGAAAATTTATTGCGTAGGAAATGTGTAGCAACTTGCTACGCATTTGTGATAGAAAATTTATTACCATATTTAAATATTTAACTAGTTTTATTATTACCATATTTTATTATTACCATACATCTCTTAGGCCGTGGGGTATGGTGGGGCGGGAGTTAGGCTTGGGTTGGGGCAAATGGTGACACGTGGAAGGGGAGCCCCCCCACCGTCTGGTTACGTGTAAGCGGGGTATGGCGGGGCGTGGATTGGGCTTGGGTTAGGTGCACCGCGTGGCAGAGGTAATTAAATAAAAATACCAAAAAATTTATAAAAATTCACACAACAGTTTATAAAAAAACCTACAACTTCATTAAAATTTAAAACATTACATAGTCCTAAAAATTACAAAACAACAAACCTAAAGCGTTAAAAAAATTTCAAAAAGGTCAATCTTGTCGAACGCCTTTTTTTCCTTGCCTCGAAACTCTATGTTAGCCACCGCCACCCGGTCCTCGTGGCTTAACTCGCCACCGGGAACGACTTCGTAGTAAGCCTTGAAACGCTCGAGCTTGGGCCGTAGATCGCGCCATTATGTTGGCACGCGTTGAGGTTGTGGCGGTCGTTACCGACGTTAAGTCGGTAGGCTTCGAACGCTTCCACCCAATATTTTGTTTGGCCGGGTGGCCGACCCTTCATAGCGTCAACGACGCTTGTGACGAGAGCAATTTCCTCTTCACGAGTCCAAGATGCCATAGCGGGGTTGGGTTCGTGGGATGGGGTGGACCAGTGTGGTAGCGGGTTCGAGAGAAGTGGTAGTCGGTGGGGTTGTTGGTGGGGCTGTTGGGTTCGTGGGATGGGGGGACCAGTGGGTTGGGGTTTCAATATATAGGCCCTTTGGGTGACCGCGTGGCGGTTCGGGAAGATGGGGGACCGTTGGTTTGAATTTTAAAATTTAAAATTCGAAAACCCACCCGCCTGACGTGGCGGGTGACCAATGAAATTCAGCCAACTAGCATGGCCTATCCGCCCCACGCCCGGCTTGAAAGCCAAGCCCCAAGGGCCACGCCCAAACCCAAGCCCACCCGGGGTGGTGGCTTGGGCGTTTTCCCCCAACCCACGCCCAAACCCCCGCCCCATACCCCATGGCCTTAATGCCCTTTCAATCATTACTATCCACCATATTAATAATAATTTATAATTTATGTTCGGGTGGTATCGGTCAGTTCCATAGGATAGCATTACTTGTGTTGGAATTTCTACAAAAAAAAACACTTTCCTAAAAAAAAAACAACTTTTAGAAAAAAAAAAAATTATAGTAAAGTGAATACAAAACATTTTAAAAAAACTAACAATAAAAGATTACAAAATGAAAAAAAAAACAAAAAAAAAAACAAAAAGGTTTACACATAATTGAGCCAATCAAAAGCTTTACTTTAACTTCACATGGATCACCATCCTATGGTCCATTGTTCACCTAATAATCAATCTAACGGTTAAAAATACTCTAGAATCAAAAGATTTAGTTTAAACCCTAAATTCCTTTTACTTTGAATAGCAGCACACCACAAACCCCCTGCCCCTTCTCTCTCGATCATACAAATCTGCATACGTAAAGCTTTTGCATAATTGAAGGAGGTTTGACCACAAACCCCCCTGCCCCCAACTTCGCCAAAGGTCGACATGGTCAAAGGTAACGAGTTGGATTTCCTTTAGTTGATAACATGTCATGTTTATATATTCTTTATCAAAATCTGCATCAAATTAAGGGAGTTCAAAGGAGGTTTGACTTTTGTCTAATTGTATATGTAACTCAGGATCTTTTGTACCGGGACATCCAAAGTGTTTGTGGGTCAGACATAATCACAGAAGAACATCTGTCGCAGCTGCCATTCATAACCGCTATATTCCATCAACAGATCTGGAAGTTATATACGAATCTGGAACAACAAGTTCGTACGGATCCACGTTATTGAATTTGTTAAAGGAATATGTAATTTTATTTTCTTTATGTTAGTAGATTTTATACATTTTTTTTTGTAAACTTGTATAAATTTATGATTAATGTTATTGAAATTTTATAGTTTTTAGTTTTATTTGCTTTTGTATCTAATCTCTCGGATGTTTTATAAATAGAATAAAATTAGAAAAAACATTAAATTTCGTGACAATTGTGTAGCTAAAATAAAAAATTAACTTCCGTTAAATGGGTAGGAAAATGCGTAGAAAAATGTGTAGCAATTTCTGACAGCCCTTTTCTGTCAGAAATGGGTAGGAAAATGCGTAGAAAATGCGTAAAGAAACCAGTTTCCTACGAGTGGTTTAACTACATATGCATTTCGTCACAAATTCGTAGAAAATTAAATTTCGTGACAATTGTGTAGCAAAAATTAAAAATTAACTTCCGTTAAATGGGTAGGAAAATGCGTAGAAAATGTGTAGCAATTTGTGACAGCCCTTTTCTGTCAGAAATGGGTAGGAAAATGCGTAGAAAATGCGTAAGAAACCAGTTTCCTACGAGTGGTTTTCCTACATACGCATTTCGTCACAAATTCATAGAAAATCGCGAGTTGTGATGCATTTCCTACGGAAAATGGTGTCAGAAATTTTAATTTTTCTAGTAGTGTCACAATGCACCAAATTATTGGAGTGAAGATAATCCAACCCTTGTAGAATCTGATGAGTGTAAGATCGGATCAAACACTCGTCAAGAGACCCTCCTTGTCTCTTAATTACATCAGTAACAGTGCCGCCAGTTGCATACTCCATAAACAGATTATACATTGGAATAGCATTAGCATAATCGACATCAAATCCGATGTACTCGATTATATAACGGGATCTCAGTTTAGAAAGAAGCTGTTGCTCTTTTTGTAAGAGCAATGATTTGGAGAGTTCTGTTGACTTGACGGCGAACCGGTCTCCTGTGACGGTGGTGGCGATGGAGACGGTGGCGGTGGAGCCGCGGCCGATGATGGGGCCTTTTGTGTAGTACATTAGATTTGAGAGAATGTGATTGAAAGTAAAGGGAGGGGGTGATATATATATGGGGGGAGATTGTGTAATAAACTAATAATAATATGTTTTTGTTAGATTGGTGTTGTTTCAAACTTTCAATCTTTACTAGTTCTTGACCCGCCGCGCGTTGCGGCGGCGTAAAAATGTTTTTATGTGTTGAAAGTCTTATAATCATTCTTGTATATATATAGACACATGTCGGTGTTAGAATTTGGATGCCCTAGAGCATAATACCATGCACATCAGTGACATCACCCCCGTCGAGCACACCGTATCATATCTCTCTTTATCTGTTGGAAAACGTACACAACAATCCTATTCTACAAAGGTTGGCCTAGAGGGGTCATAGTAACACAATGAACTTGCAGTTTCCTGCCCGACTACGGAAATGATTATTTTAAAAAAAATATTAACATTATAAATTCTACTTTCCTAGACACACGACTCCTTAATAAAGTAAATAATTAAAACTTTGTTAAAGTAACTCTAATAAAGTAAATAATTAGAAGTGCAAGCAAATTAAATTTACATTATACAATTTTTATCTAGTTGTTACATTTTAGAAGTGAAGAAATTAAAATGGTAATTTAATAAAGGAAGTCACAATATTTTATAATCTCACAATAATCTTCCATTCTCTGTATGACTTTAAAGGCTAGTCATGAGCAAAATCTTTTAATAATTAAAAATTGGTTTAAAATACGTACCAACATTTTTAGATATATTGTATAAGTAACTTGGTATTAGATATATTGACTTATTATCACTTTTCAGTTTTCAGACACAAAATATGCAAACCCAACCCATCTTTTCTCTACACCCCTTTAAACCCCAGGTCAAATCACTCAACCCTAGATCTAAACTCTCTTTATTTGAAACCCCCATTCAACAATGAGCCATATCCAGTGCCGTCATTGCTCACCATCTTCTCCTTTATCGCCGATTGAAGACATCACCACCACACCCATTTATCTCCGGGAGCGGCGGTGTTGTGTCATCGGACTTGGGATGTCCAGATCTACAACCGATCTGTTAATGGGTGAAGTTTTGGAGCTCCGATCAAATTTCCGGTGATGCACAACCAAGTAGATCGGCAATAGTTAAGGTTAAACTCAGCCAGTGCGCATTTCCGGTGAGCCGGCTTCCGGCAGATGGTTAAGGTAGTGGTCACAACTAAGATGCACAAAGAAGGCGATGATGTTAGCGGTGGTCTTGGGTGCTCAGACGACAGTAGGAGAGAAGAGAGAGTGAAAGCTGACAGACACAACACCAAACCTTGATCTCCGTAGTAAAGATTTGAGGACGAATCATGTCGTTGTAACGGTCTCTTATACACGGACGACTTCTGCCATTCCATCGCAACTGTATTAATTTTAAGATGTATGTCTTGAAAATTAGCTCTAAAACTCTTCACCCAACAGCATTTGTTTGTAGTGAAAATAATTTAATGGGGGTAGTATTGTAATTTGCAAGCATACCGACCATGCACTTTAAGATTATATAAATTTATTTGTCTGGTAGTATGTTCATAATATTGCCGCGGAAAATGATGAGCTGTGATTGAACCACGTGGCAAAAGGAGAGGAGTTTGAGTGGGTGGGCGGCGTTTGCTTGGCTTGAAATAAGCGAATAACATGAGAACACGTTAGCACATGGCGTTACGTAGATTCCTTGTTTTTCACCGTAGCATATTTGGGAGATTAAATTTATATTGCGGCGCCGGATGTTTTTACCATGCATGACTCACAAAACATCATGCTTACGTACGTAAATATATATATATTTTTTTTGTAATTAATCAAGATTAAACAGAGATTAATTTGATATTAATCAGCATCTAGTCGTGATTTTTACAACCATGGTATGTATAATGTACAACATACATTATCCTTGCTGTTAAAAAAATGTAAAGTGGACATTTTGTCACGTAAATTTCCAACGCCAAAAAATGCTTCGCAAATGCCGAAGCATTTGCAAAAGGAGTTCCTACCAAGAAAAAAAACTTGTTTTTCACATTTTTGTGGTAAGAAGTATCGAAAATATGCTTTTAAAACTATTAACTTCTTTAATTTTATCATTTTGAGATTCTTTTTTATCATTTTAAGATAATTTTACTTGAGACTCATTTCCTGCGAAACATGTAGGAAAATAACAATTAGATAAATGCGTAGTAATTTCCACGCGATGTTCTTTAGCAAATGCGCCAGGTTTGTTAAAAAATATATTGGTTAATTAATTAAAGATTTTACGTAAATAATATTTGAAACGTTCTTTAAAAATAAAAACTGATTATAACATTATTATTTTTACTTAAAAATTAAAAATATAACAAGTTTAGAAAATAAACGAGGAAGAATCTAATGATCAGGCTAACATGATTATTTCGTCACGCAACTAAATTATACCCTTAGACTGGAGGGTGTGGTATAAAGCCTTTAGGGGCTTTATCACGCCACATCACCGCCACGTCACACAGGGGGTTTTAAAGCCCCTTCTTTTAACTTCTTTTAACTTGCAGAGCGTGGTATAAAGCCCTCCTTTAAACTATAATGTCCCCCCTTGACCAACGCCTTCATCGTTCAAATCAATTTCCCCTTGTTAACGTGCTGGCGAACATTGGATGGCGCCCCCCTTTCACTGCCGCGGTGTGGCTGATGGCGCCCTCGGGGCGCTATGGAGGATGAGGTGGCGGGGTGGCGTTAAGCCACACCCACCGGCCTTATAAAATTTCTTCATTATCATTATCATGTAAATAAATAAAAAGCTCATATATCTATTCTTAACAAATATGTAAATTTATCATTGTTTATCAAGATTGGTTACATAATCGTTTTAGAAGTAGTTTTTCTTATATTATCGCCAATGTTACGAATAGAACTTTATTGATATTCATAATATTGAAACATTAGTGTTTAAGTGTTACTATTTTTTTTATTGAATAAACTTTTACTATGCTATTAGTGTTCCTTTTTTTTTAACAAACTTTTACTATGCTATTATTTGTATATACGTTCTCATATTTAGAAAACTTTATTTTTAGTTTTACAAAATGCTTAAACTTGCCCAAGGTGATCTACAAGAAATGTTTTTCAGCTAGAAGAAAGAAAGTTAATTTATAGATGCAGTTTATGTAACTTGATTCACATTGTCTCCCTACCAAACCCCAAACACTAAACACTAAAGTCCAAAATCCAGAAGGATAGAGCACATTACATTGTTAGGTAGATGCTTTTAAATTTCCATAAACTGCATAAAATTTGCTGATTAAAATTAAAATCCAAGTGGGCATATCTTTTGTGATCATAAAAAAGTCTTCCCAAGACCAAATGCAATGAAACACAGGTTGACTTTAGAATTCAACAATGCCAAGAGGAACAACTCTAAGTAACCAATGATTCATTGTCCACTTCCCTCTCTTTCTATCTAATTCTACTTTTCCCTTTTAGGTTCGTTACCGAATGGGACCGATCTTTATACCAAACTTATCGTTCCGTTCATGGGTTCGATGCCAAAACCGACATGAAGTAGACATAGTAATGCTTTTCAAGAGATGGTTTATGACATCTATATTGCAAACTTGACTTTGAATGTTTGTATGTAAAGTGACGTTTGAAGGCTTATAATATGAGTTAACTCAAAAAGTTAACGGAAAGGAAGCATGGTACGAATTTAGGAGGTTGAAGTCATACACAAAGAGGTTCAGATGTACAAAGTGGTTGACTTAAAATGTTTGTGTAAAGTACCCTTTGAAGGTTTGAAAAAGAATGTAATAAAAAAAGTCAACTGAAACGAAGCATGGTATTTGGTCTGCTTTATTATCAATGTTTAGATGTACAACCTGGTTTGGTTAACTTGTACAAAGTCAACAATTTCTTTAACCTTTCCATTATTATCAATGTTCTATTTTAACCCTTGAAAGTTCCAACCGGAAACTTTGAATGCTTGCACAACAAAATATAATCAAAATTCATATTACTACTTACTAAAAAATATTATTAAAATTCAAACAGTATTTAACAATATGATATGATAATATTCAAATATCCTAAAACTTAATTCTCCAAATAGTAGAGACCCCAAATCAAAAAACATCTAAAAAAAGACAATAAATGTTCGGGTTTCGCGTTTTGGTTTTTTGGGGTCGAGTTGTTTAGGTTTTTTGCTGGAAAATATCACCCGATAAATGGCCGATATAAGGTTTGTGTTTTCGGGGTATTTTCTAAATGGAGTTCGGGTGGCTTCAGATTTTGGTCAAGTTGCGGGTAAAAATTGACAACCTTACCCAGTAGCACTATAGTAACCACTCTCATTGTTTTTGTGGACGTTTTCGCCAACTACAATCATGACACAAACCATTAGCCCCATGACCTCCATCGTAAAAATGATAGAGCATATATACACCACATACCATTAACCCATGATCTCCATCATAAAAACGAGGAGGTTGATTTAGTTCAACGTATCACCTGATGCAGAACGAAAATGATAAAATACCAGACACGCTAAAAGAAAACACCAAAGAGTAAGTGTATAACAATATCAAAAGTTTTATTAAATATTACAAATGTGTCTTTACTTATACGCTATTCTAGTAAACTACTAATTTAGTTCGGTCAAAGTTACCGAATATTTTGACTAGACTCAAGGCCGGCCAATGGGAGGGGTAAGGTGGGCGACCGCCCAGGAGGGGTCCAAAATTTTTAATTATATAATTATATTTTTTCAAACAAACCGTATAATTAAACTTAAAGTTAAAATCCAGTATGTTTTGAAACTTATTAATTTATGCTATTCCGATTAGGTCTATAAAAATAAATGAACCCTGTTCTCATTTAATCAACTAAACCCAATAATGTTTTAAAATTAAAAGTCATTAAGAGAACACAAAGGCTATTGTTTGAAAATTATATGGGGGCAAATTGGTGAAAGAAAAATAACCGGTTGCGGGTCTATTTTTAGGGCCCCATTTTTCTACTCGCCTAGGGTCCCTGAATGAATTCTCAAGGACGACCATGACTAGGCTCTTAGACCATGTGTAGTGGTAGTGGGTTATAATGCCCCCACCATGGGGCATTATCCGACACGTGGCGTCCCAGTCAGCATGGGGCATTATAGCATAAAGTGGTGTAGTGAGGATAATGCCCAAATAATGCCCCATAATGCCCAAGTCAAACCAAGTCAAACCTCCAACAAGTGCAAAATGGCGTTTTAATTATAATGCCCAAGCAATTTTTTCCCCCCCATAATGCCCCATAATGCCCTATGTAATGGACATGTGGGCGTTTTTTTTTATTATAATGCCCCCATAATGCCCCATAATGCCCCACTACACATGGTCTTATATAAAAGAGAAAACACACATGAACATAGTATTAATTTCAGTTAACATAACCAGCGCGTTAGACTTTATTAAAACAAATAATAAAACCCAAAAATATAAATTAAAAATAAAATTATTAAAAATGTTTTATGATTAGTATTTATATGAGCTATGAATCGTTTTATTACCATTCTATTGTATTCTCACCGGTTTACAAACGAGCGGTTCATTCGAGTTGTTAGCCCCTTATCTATCATCCATGATATTTACTCTATGAAAGTTAATTCATGATTATGTACAAATCTCCAAATACAATTTAGAATCTGCAGCTATACTACGAGAAGTAGCTATTTTGAACTATATTAATTAAATTTAATTGACCTTAAAAATATGAGTTCGTGTAGATGGACTCTCTCTAGGTTGTAGGCTCTCCAACAAAAACCAAACACAAGTCCAACTCCAGAAGGATATTACCTATTGCAAGATAATGTACTTTTAGACAAAACTAGAATTAAAGGTCAAAATTGATGCTTTTAAAATGCAAACTCAAGTAGGCATGTATATATTTTTGTATCATCTACTATTACCTTATAAAAATGAATCAGGTTGAAACTCAAAGGTGAACTACATGCCAAGAGGAAGAACTCAAACCGTTGACCTCTCTTTCAACCTAATTCCACTTTCTAACATTTCGATTCGTTACAAAAAGTAACTAACCTACCCGAATCCACTTTCCTTCTCGTATGAATAAGTTCATAAGTAATCGAATAACGTGACAAAATAGTGACTTTTGTTGTTAGATGCTATTTGTAAAATGATGTTTGAAAGCTTATGAACTAGTTATAACAAGAACCAAAAAAAAGTCAACCATGAAACAAGCGTGGTATGTGGTGTACTTTTGGATGTTAAAAAATGATGCTCAAACAAAGAGGTGCAATAAGTTGACTTGTACAATTTCAATCCTTTCTTCTTTTTTTTTAAACGAAAACATCATTAAAACACGGCCAAACCCAAACCGGGCTATCAGTGGCGAAGCTTGAAAATTTCCACCGGGGGTCGGAAATTACCGGACCTAAAAATTCTATAAAAGAAAAATATTTTTATAAAACCGGGGGATCGAAAACGTATATTCATAAAAAAATTTATACGAAACGTACATACATAACACTACTGAGCAAAAAGTTCCGAGGGTCGGACGACCCTCCCGGCCCCTTGAAAGCTACGCCCCTGCGGACAACCAAACCACGAAGTTACATAATTACAAATTTACACCAGTTCTCTCATGTAATATTACTCAGTTTAGACCTATTTTTAAACCAATTTCAATCCTTTCTTTAACCCAACAATCCATCAAATCAATTTTTCCATCAACCTTGAAAGTACCTACTCGTACTAGCTTTGATTTTATTTTTATATAACAAGTAAACAAGTTCGTATAGATGGAACATTCAAAAACCAAAAGAATATACAATATAAAATGATAAAAGATGAGCATTGGAATAATTGTTTATGCGACTTTATTGTTTTGGCAACAACCGTCTAATGTGACTTGTTTATCTGTTATAAACTTCTTTTTATTATCCAATTTGATAGATCTACTTAAAAATAAGAATATATGCAAAGGCCAATATAGCAATAATCAATAATGCAACGTTCAGATTTGAATCAACAAGCAAACAACTATCATTATTAACGTTCTTGAAATCAAGAAATCTTGAATTAACAACATTTGCACCACTAGTTTCAAGTACATTAGATTCTACTATGATTCTAACCGAGTCAGAAAACTCTGCTTCTACATACAATTCTGAGTCTGTACGAGTTGACTCACTATTATCATCTTCCATGCCAGAATCTGTATATGAATTCTCATAAGTAACATTTGAATTCTCTTCCACGTGATCACATCTCACCGTGATCCAATCTTCTTCATCAACCCAGTTTGGCAAACAAGAATTCACCGGAGTAGCTTCCACCAATTGTTTTATCCTATTCACCGGAGCGTCACCGGAGAAACTCACCAACTGAGTCAGAACCGGTGAATCGGTCACCTCAAAAGAATCCCAAAATCCTTGATCCAGTATACTACTTGGCGAACTTTTTGGTAAATCTTCAAACCTTTTCGAACTCGAGTTCAAACTAACAAAAGGGTGTTGAAGAAGCTCTTTCACCGTCCATCTTTCTTCATCTTTTACTTGCAAACATTTTCTCAAGAAATCTTTACCTTCATCCGATAACCACATCGGAAACAACGGTACATCACCCGAATACCCGATTCTGTACAAAGCAGACACCGGGTTATTCATCTCTGGCCATGGGTTGCAACCCGTTGCCATTTCGATAACCGTACACCCAAGAGTCCACGCGTCAGCCGCAAACTCTTGCTTTACGCCTCGCGCAACCTCAGGCGCCATAAAAACCGGTGTCCCAGAAAAACCAGAGGATGTATCTCCACATTTCTCCACCAATTTAGCACAACCCAGATCACCAATCTTGACACCATCTTCACACACCAATATATTTGAACATTTAATATCACAATGCACCAACTTATTGGAATGAAGATAATCCAACCCTTGTAAAATCTGATGAGTGTAAGATCGGATCAAACACTCGTCAAGAGACCCTCCTTGTCTCTTAATTACATCAGTAATAGTGCCGCCGGTTGCATACTCCATAAACAGATCATACATTGGAATATCATTAGCATAATCGACATCGAATCCGATGTACTCTATTATATAAGGGGATCTTAGTTTAGAAAGAAACTGTTGCTCTTTTTGTAAGAGCAATGATTTGGAGAGTTCTGTTGACTTGACGGCGAACCGGTCTCCTGTGACGGTGGTGGCGATGGAGACGGTGGCGGTGGAGCCGCAGCCGATGACGGGGCCTTTTATTATGGAGTTCGTGAGATTAGTCATTTGAGGGAATGAATGTGATGGAAAAGTGAAGGGGGATGGGTGGTATATAAAGGGGGAAATGGTGAGTTGTGATTGAGCCACGTGGCAAATGGAGAAGAAGTTTGCTTGGCTTGAAATAAGCGAATGATATGAGAACACGTTAGCAGATTCCTTAATATTCACTGTCGCATATTTGTGAAGTCAAATGAATATATGCGGCGCCCCATGCATGGTTTTACCATTCATGACTTACGTTGACATAAAGTCATGCTTACGTAAGTTTAAAACTGGCGGGACTTTTTCCTTGCCTTCCAAAGGTGGGTATGTTCGTCCGAATTTTATCGAACTAGGATTAAGACCCGCCCGCGTTGCGGCGCGTGTACATCGTAAACATTGAATGAATTGGTCCAAACGTTATATGATGCATTAACCATATGAAAACACACATTTTTTTTGAACGGCAAATTTGGATCACTGACGGACCACTGGAGTATCATCGTGCCACCAGCGGAACCACCCGATCATATCCATCTCCACTAGACATAATGCCTATACACCAATTCAGGAGGAAACCCAATAAATATGGGAAAACCCCCCTTGTAGGAATCGAACCCAAGACCTATTAGTCCACAGTCTTATCCCACCTCCAAGATACCACTAGGCTATAAAGCCATGGGTGAAAAAAAGCATTGTGATTTGATCAAACGTAAAGTAAATCAAATTCATATCGAACAATCATAACGTATTATATGTGACCCAATTCATACATAGAAAACGTAACGGGTATGAAGGAAAATCTACACATGTAATCAGAAGTGATTAATTAGAGTTTTCAAAAAAAAAAAAAAAAAAAAAAAAGAGAAAAAGAAACCATAATTTGACTCCACTCGATTCGAAACAAACTTTACGAAACATATATAAAATAAACACAAAAATGTTATATTTGATCTGAATCATTTCACAAAAAAGTTTACGTCGAAACGTATAACAACTTTAATTTATACCAAAACATACATAAAAATATGCACGTAAAAATGGTTTCTTTAAACGAAAACGTATTGTATTTGATCTCACTCGTCTATAAAAAAACTTTACGTCAGAATGTAGAACAAATCATATTTATACCTACCCATACATAAAATATGCATGTAAAAATAGTTTTTAATTAAAGGAAGTGTAGGGGTAAACCGAAACAAAATATTAGTAAAAAAATTAATAGATTTAAAACGTTCGTAAAACAGTGCCAAGTAGCACCAATGCCACAACGGCATCGACTCTCAACATCGTAAAAATAAAATAGATAAAATGGGAAAAATTACACCGAACGAAAAGCAGATTTAAAATCGTTGAACCACGCACACACGTTACAGTGTGTTAATGCGAATAAATTAACCAGAAACGGAAAACGTAGAAAATAATAACTTAGTCGATCTAGGACCCGCCTGTTGCGGCGAACTTGTCAAAAAGTAAAAAAAATGGACACGTTGCGACTGGTCTGTCAAATATGAAAAAATAGAGCAAAAAAAACGTTGAACCTCACATGCACGCTACGACGTGTTAACTTGCAAAATTTAGAACGAAACGTAAAACTTGCGAAAGATAAAAAAGTTTGGGTGACCAAAGTTGTAAATAATAAAGTGTTGTGTTAAATTATAAAAGATGGAAAAGTTTGGGTTAAAAGTAAAAAAATTAAAAGGGGTTAAAATACAAAATATAAAAATGTGTGGGTTAAAAGTGAAAAATCAAAGTTTTTTTTTTTGAAAAACTCCCTAAGCCCATGGTACAACCAACATATGCACAAAGTTGTTGCTTATTTATATATGGAATAATAGTTTTATTATATTTATGTTTTCGTTGTAGAACATCTTCTTTTTGCCTTCCAAATAAACCACAGGGATTTTTTCCTTGCCTTTTAAATTTCGGCATACGGTGTAATTTATTATTTATTGGTGTGACAGGAGTATTGTAACCTTTGCTATTAAAAAAATAAAACTCAACAGAACATTATTTTCTTCTATAAAATATAAATGGTTTAGAAAATACTCATAGCCAACGAAGAATATAAATGAACAAGCTAACATGATATAATATAAATGAACAAGCTAACATGATTACAAGGCCGGCTCTATAGGCTTGTCAACCTAGGCACGGGCCTAGGGCCACCAAAAAATAAGAGCCTCCAAGTTTTTAGAAAGTTTTTATATATAGTATATGTATTAGGCCCAAATAAATACCTTTATTTCAAAACTAAACTAGTTTTTCATTAAAGGAGGCCAAGGTAAATATTGTTTAGCAAAAAAGACTCAGTTTCAAAGCCCATTTCGCATTAATTTCTTGCTGTTACAACACAACAACAACCATCAACCTAATCATCATTATTCAGCGGCCTAAAGCCCCTAAAATACAACCGCAATCATCGTTCTCACTTCCCATCGCAACCTGCTTTCAATTCTAGGTTATCGGCTATCACTAGATGAAAAACTTAACCGAAATCACCCATGGCGACAGGTCTATCAGGATTGGAGGAGAGTTTATGGATGAAATCAGGGCCCCCACTTTATAGTTCGCTTAGGGTCTCAAAAAACGTTGGAACGGCCCTGCATAATTATATCGTCACGCAACTAAATTATACTATACACTTGTAAGATTTCTTCACTATCAGGCCAATCAATAAAAAAACTTATATATATATTTTTTTTCCTAAATATAGGTATTTAACCTTGTCAATCAAGATTCCCATAAATACTTTTAGAAGTAGTGTTTCTTCAATTATCGTCAAGAATGAACCTTTATTCATCTTTTTGGGAAAGATCAAATAGGAGTTATGTTTTATTTTTTTGTGAGAAGCCTAAAGCACATATAATGTTGACATTTTTTTTTTATTTTATGGCGAAGAGGCATTTTGGTATATTTAATTACTTCTCCATGTTAAAAACCCTAGATCTGAAAACGTACTCTTCATCTCCATGGCCATGGCCACCGCTACTCCAACACCAGCCACAACGCACCATACCCACCTTTTCTCTACGCTCCTACTCTCCATCTTATCTACACACATCATAGTCGACTATTTTAAAGTAACAATTGACAACCATTATCTCCTCGCCGAAAATCTAGCCATTTCCTCTCAACCCCCCCCCCCCCCCCCCCACACACACACTTTATTCTGGTGACTCTAATATGCAATTACATCTGCCAAAAAAACATGCTTAGTCAGAACCGTGTTAGACACAGAAAACAATACCAAACTATGATCATCATGGATAAGATCTAGAAGCGTCCAAACATGAATCCGATACGGCGATGTTTGTTTGATCAGTAGGATTTTGCCTAAGGTTAAACCTACTAATGACGACACCTCTGAACTGCATTTTTTTATTTGGATGTTGTATTTCCTGATTGTGTTTAGTTTTGGATTGTGTTTTAACAAATATTTTGTTTTAATTAAGGAAACATGCAGTGTCGTTCCTATGTTTTCGGAGGCCCTAATCGAACTACGAAGTGGTGGCCCTTTTGCAAAATTATCATTTTCAACATATTTAGTAACAAAACCCTTCTCCTTTATCCGGGCTTGGGACCGGCAATTATAAACTAAAAAGTTTATAATTGGCGTAGTTAATTTTTTTTTGAAATTCACATGTTTTCTATAATTATAGTATATGTTTAAATAAAATCTACTTTTCTAGCTTTAATCGAGGCAAATTGTTTGATGAAATTATCGTAATCAAGTTCTTCTAAAAAATCTTTTTCAATTAAAGCTTCTTGTTTTCGTTTTTTGTAGGTATACTATCGTTTGGATGTTCACTTGTTGTAGGTATATCTTTTGTAGAATTTTGTTTGGAACAAAATTTCAGAAGTGCTCCATTTTGTGATTCAATTAAAGCTTCTTGTTTTCGTTTTTTTTTTTTTAAATCTTTTTGCATAACCGGATTCAAAAGTTCGGAATCGATTTGACATAGCAAATAGCCTAACTACTATCACAGTTTCTAACAAATATCAAATAGCAATTGAAATCTAGCAAATGTCTACTATCACATTTTCTAACTATTATTACAATTTCTAACACAACAATCCCTAATTTTCACTATAAAATAGGAATCAAAATCTGAAATATTACCTGTGCAATAGCCACTTTTCACTATTCTCTTCTCTTCTCTGAAAGTCTGAACACGTTCTCTGCCTTCCAAACACAACCCCAATATTAACTTGCAACCACAATATCAATAATCAATTGCAATTCAACAAGCAAAGTCACAATCTCAGACACAATAACAAAGACAAAGCCTCAATAAGAGATTTCGAATTTTAGGGCAAACATTGATTGAGTAAAAGACACATATATAAACCTATACCATATGAAATAGTCGTTAACCTACCTTAATTTCGGAATTAACATGATGACTCCCCTAATTTTTCCCCAAATCATGACTCGTCATCATCTATGGTTGCATGTGCCGTGAGCCGTGGATCTTCATCATCAACTATGGTGTCGTTTGGAATAGCGAGGAAGGAATTGCAATGGATCTTTATCATCATCTATGGTTGCGTGCGCCGTGAGCCGTGAGCGTGCCTGATATGTGTCTGATAAAAGACTGTTGAGGAATTTTATGATTGCCGAATGATCAGAGAGGCGTGATGTCACTCTCAGATCAAATTATTTCGGTGGTTCACTCGAATAATTCAATCGGATACAACTCTGATTTTCGAGAAAAATGAACCAGTGTATGTTTGTGTGTCTGCGAATTTTTTCAACCAGGAAGAAGATGATCAAAACCTGTGTTCGAATTTTTGGGGTGTTTTGTAGATAACTGCCTCTGGCAGTTATAATTCAAATTTTATTAAACTGCCTTAATTTCTTGTCTGAAAATTGTGACGAATTTTAATAAATTTTATTTTCTAAGGCATTTTCCATAAAGCAATTTAATTAAAATAGACCCCAGCCAGGGGCTCTGCCCCTTGGACCCTGCTCCCAGGGGCGCTGCCCCCGGACCCTCGCCAAGGGGACATTGCCCCCTTGGAACCCCCGTAGAGTATGGGCTCCGCCCGTACACTTCGAATAATAATAACTTAAGCAAGCATGCACTCCCGCACCTCCGAACTTGCTTGATGTGTAGTATTATTCGCTTTGATCACCAAGTCAATCCCGATTACACTAAAATATCTAACACAGACAAGGTAAGAAAGCAGAGCAACCCTAGGTAAAAAACGATAGGACGGAGTAAGTTAAAGAACATAGGAACAGGCTCTGGATGGGGGTGTACAAGGCCTGGGCTTGGAAGCATTTGGGCTTGGAACATAATATATTGAAGAAGGAGGCCCATAATCCAAAATCTTGAGGCCCTTAAAATTTGGAGGTCCCAGGCCTTTGCCTAGATCCACAAGCCCATTGGGCCGCCTCTGGACACATGGTATTAAACTGTTGGTTCTTAGAATTTGTCTAAATATACTTGTTTGTATATGATCCTATACGTGACTATTTATGTATATTTAGTTGGGTCTCACTTTTAGCAAACTTTGTTTTCATTTTTACCAAATTCTTAAACTCGCACAAGGGAACTACAAGAATTATTGTTCAGTTTGAAGAAATGAAAAGGTATGTTATAGGTAGACATCGGCGGAACCAGAGGGGGGTCCGGGGGGTCCGTTGACCCTCCGGCCGACTGACTTTTCTCCACCGGAGATCCAACATGTGACGAGTTTTTCGGTGTTTTCTTGATGCTTGACCCTTTAACTTGTCGGTAAATCATATAAAATAAACCAGAAAAGTGAATGAAGTTTGGATCTGAAATGTTTCCGGTCTGTAAGCTGCGCGAAAAAGAAGAAGAAATGAAGAGGAAAAGAAATATTGGGTGATGTGCAACTCTAATTTACACCGTACCTAAAAAATAAATTAATATTTTATTACTCTTTTTATTTTCCCTATGTTTAAATAAGGAGTTTTTTCCTCTCCTTTCTAAGTTTTTGCTTTGTTTTTATTTTATCATTTAAGTTATTTAACTTACTTAAAAGCTCGCTTTCATTTGATTTATTTTTTTCAGTTTATGTTTATTAGTTTTGTTTATTTTCAAGTAGTTATTTGATATAGTTAAAAACAAGTTTCCATTTGAATTAATTTGTTTAATTTTTATTGTTTTATTTATTTTCGAGGATCGGTAAAAACACACATCTATATATACTTAAAAATTTAGTTATATCAACTTTTTTACAACCTTCATTATGAGCCTCTTAAATACATTTGTATTAAAAGTGAACCATGAATTGCAATAAAGTATGATGGCTTAAAAGAAATTGAAGGTATCATAATTCTTGAAACGATCACCAATCGTTGTATGCTTTCAATGCCCATAAAAACACTACAACAAGTAACCGATATAATAATCATACTTCTCAGTTAAAGGTAATAATTTTGCGAACACATGATGATCCCAAAGTAGTCACCACCTTCATTCAAAATTTCACCAGACATCCCGGTAATCCAAGCCTTTGTTTCTGGTCCAACGTCTTAGTTGTCGTATAAAAAAACTAAACTCCATGCTTCCCGTACGTAACTGATCGGTGTCTCCACCCGCTAACCTCACGAACCGGTTTGAAGCCACGAGGAACACCGCGACGCCCTGCTCTACTCTTCATCATTCATTTGCTGACGCTATTCGAATTCCGCATGTAAGTTATTTTAGTTTTCTATTCGTTGCTAGATACATTTATTTAACTCCCACATAATTTGGAAACCATAAGAAATCATGAAACCCACAAGAAACAAAGTGATGTTCTAATGAGCACACGAAGAAGATGAAGTTTTGATAACTCTTCTAAAATGTGTTTTGTTCTCTTAGTGGTGTTGCTCTATTTTTCCAAACTCATAATATGTGCTTATCAAATCACCATAATTTTTAAATCCTTTTTTTTTCTTCCTCTTTCTAAGTATTACTGTCATAATCCAAATACCCCTTTAGTAGTAGATATCTATATATATATATATAGTGGAGAGTTCAAATGAGAAGAAATTCTTTGTAAGAAGAAAAAAGAAGAAATTTCAACCAATAGAAATGGTTCATTAGACTTCATTTAATATTTGTACTTAATGTAACTATAAGGGTATATTAGTAAACTTACATACATCATTAACCGGTAGTTTCATCTTTAATAACTAACTATATTAAATTTGTAACTTATTTTTAAGATATATATTTTTCACAAAAAATAAAAATAAAAATTCATTTAAAGTGTAGGATAAATACGAGGCGTGTAGGATAAATTACGAGTTGTGTAGGATAAATTTCAATATGTGTAGGATAAATTTCGAAATGTGTAGGATAACTTTTGATGTGTGTAGGCAAAAATACTTAGTGTGGAGGATTATAGTCTTAATGACTAATTAATTAGTCAAACATAATAATAAATGAGATGAGAAAAAAAAACTATTTAATGTTTTACAATTATACCCTTTTATTCTTTTTCTTCTCAATAAAATTTTCTTCTCAAATGAACCTTCCCCTATATATATAAATGAGATGGATTTGGGCCATGTAGCATGTGATTTTGGAGCTTTTTGATGATATGTGGCAACCTATGGTTGAGGTGTTTTGTGAGTTTGGGAGGGAATCCATTCTGATTTCTCAATACATACACTAATTCACAATGGACACGGGATCCGGAAAGCGTCGGGTCGGACTTTTGGGTTTGGATCAATCATGATGGATCCTTTATATATGTCTTTTTTTCTAATTCTTCTTTCACACTCTTCAACATTCTCCCAAACCCTAAAACCAAACCCTAGATCCACTCAACCTTTCTGGACGTCACAGCGATTTCTCATCTCTCTAATCAGATCTTCTTCCGCTATTGAAGGTATGTGTTTTTACCCTTCAATCTATTTTCTTAGCTTAGGTTTTAATTTTATTCTTTTGATTTCTCTTTCTAATGTTATTTTGTTTCTTCACATATAATCTACCTCACATCTTTGTTGTTGTTGTTCCATAACGGATTCATGTTAGCAAGAAGTATTTTGATGATAAGCACCGAAAGAATTCTACCTGCACGTCTTTTTTCTAGGGCTTGAAGGACTATATTCATTTGATGGTGTCTGAACGTGGAATGCCTTTGGTCGGACAACTGAGGTTTTTTTTTGTCTATTAAAAAGTTTTGATTTACTTTTTTGTGTTTAGATTTAGAGAGAATCTGGATCTTTGAATTTCATAAGAACCAAACAGAACCCGTACATTCTATAATGCATCAACATCACGAACTATTTGCAGATGGATGAGAGGCTTCTTGACATCGGTTCACAAAATGGCTTAGCTAAGATTTGGAATATTTGATTGTAAATTTTTTTCTGATTTTAAATGGTTTTAGAGTCATAATATGTTAACGTGGCTGTTTGTTTGTTTAGCCAGGCATGATGAGTTTTTTCTCTAATCAAATAAACGGGACCCATATATTGTATTAGCTGGTCCAAGATCAAAATATCGACAACGATGCCTCAAGTATCTCGGCCCCGTACGTCACTTTTCATCCACTAATTTTTGTTCCTTTTTTAAACACGAAAAACATATGATTGTCGGTTTTTCTTTTAATAGATGGAGTGGAATGAATATAAGGTTATGATAAAGGATGGGAAACTTTTATATGAACAACCCGGGGAGTATGTCAGTACGACTTAATCGTCATGCATGGTGAGCCGGCGATGAAGTGGGGTCAGTTTTGACGGCCCGCGTGCAATGTTTGGTTGCATTTACGGTTGGTCACCATCTTCTACGCCTCTTTTATCGTTTTTTAGACCCTTAATAATAATAATAATAATAATAATAATAATAATAATAATAATAATAATAATAATAATAATATAGAAAATCTTAATAACAGTAATATTATAAATAATAATAGTAATAATATTAATAGTAATAATAATACTAATAATAATAATGATAACGACGATGATAATATTAGAAATAATTTTGATATTGTTCATATCCTATAGTCTTTGCTATACGCGGTAAGGTTGGGAAAAGGGGCAATTCCAACTGCTGCAGCTGTGAATTGGGTACTCAAGGATTGGATCGGGTATTTAAGCAAAATCTTTTTTGTCAAAATTTGGTTGGCATTATGCTGCTAATCCGAATGGATGGAGATTATTTGCTGATTTTTTGGAAAATGCTGCTTTTGGTATGGAAATCTTGACTCCTGCTTTTTCCGCATCTTTTTGTCCCCATCGGTGATGCTGCTGGTGCATGCCGATCTGCAGCTTCACTTATCCAGGTACTTATCAATTCATATATAAGCTTTAGTTGAAAAGAAATCAATGTCATAACAAAAACTTATTTGACATAATGATAAACCATTACATCACAGGCTGCAACCATAGGATGTTTTTTCGCTGGTTTTGCTGCTCGAAGGAACTTTGCCAAGGTAATTACCTTAATACTTATACTACTCGAAGTGAAGTTAATAATACTAATAATCAACGTCCAGAATTTGATTGCAAATAATGGATTAATTCTATTTTCGTCCCCAATGTTTCAATTTTATTTCCATTTTCGTGCAAAAGGCTTCGATTTTGTAGCAATTTTTGTTCCTGTGGTTTGTTAAAAATCTGCTATTTCATTCCAATTATGTGAATGAGAAGGATGAAAATTGCAATGAAAATGAAACCACATGGATCAAATTCGCAGTTTGTTCTTTTTTCTTTCTGACCCATTAGAGATGACTCATGGCACGAGATCAACAAGTTCTTAATTAAACGGGCCGCGTCAACCCAAAATACTTTTGGTCTGAAATCATCAAACTTATTGTAGTTACACTTTTGAGCCAAGTTCTTTGTTTTTTTATTCTGACCCGTTAAATATGACTTATAACACGAAATCGACCCGTTTTTTTAAATAAACGGGTCGAAACATCTCTTCAATGGCTAATGCTTCAACAGTTTAGGTTCAAAACATTAAACAAGGATATCTCTGTAAACGCTCTTCAAATTTAAGGGGCGATTGGAAAAGAAGATTTTTCGTGCTTGATAACCGAGTGATGTTGTATTACTATCGCAAGCAATTAAGTAGATCCTCTGTAAGTCTACTAACGTTGCATATTAAATATAAGATGCTACCCTTTTCTATGTGTTATATTTTATAAAGTTTCAATATTTGAGTTGATTTTCAGGGATCTGGTGCATAAAGAGGTAACACCACTGAACCGGGTCCGGGATTGCTTAGTAGGTCCTATCTTCCCATTATCATGGCGATGTTCATGATGTGGCACGCCACACGGTCAACCTGCTTACATCTACAATTAAGGCTGATGCCGAGCAGTCAGACCTCAGATTATGTTTTAGGAATATTTCACCAACAAAGATATACACTTCGCAGGTGAATTTATTTTCTTTTGATCATCATAGGTTGATTTTAATTTATATTTTATCAAAAATTGAGTATATCCAAATAAATAACTTACAAATGGGCCAAGTTGGAGTTGACCATAAGTGGAGTTGCTTTGTGTCCCAGTTCTATTAGTTTTTTGCACGTTTGGGTCTTACAACATGAGAAAGTAGTAAGGGCAAAATGGTCAAAATCATTTTTTTGTTATTGTATGACAAGAAGCAACCCCCCTGATTTTTGTACGAACATAACCTTTATAATACTCTAATATTTTTTATTTAAAAAATGCATCATAATGTTTAATAATTGCAAAATTTTTAAGTAAAAAGGAATAACATGAGAGAATGCGTCTACATAAAGGTTATATTATCATATATATCATCTTGTGAATTATTCATAACCATCCAAGCATCTTAAGTATCATGATAGAGGGGCTTCGCTTAGGTTACACCATCTTACTATCATATGAATCATTGATAAACATTTACTCAAATAGCACATAGGTTTACATTATGCCTTTTGACTTATCCATGATATCTAATAACAATAATAATACTCTTAATAATTATAACATAAGAGACAATCATAATAATTGTATATGTCACCTAATTTACTATGTGTTCTTAACCATATTTTAAAAATACTCAATAGTTAATGTTACTTAGTGATATATTGTTATACATGTTCCTTACAGTATGTATGATTTCTAATTTAACATGACATTAAATTATATTCTAACCATACATCAATTAAAGGACATTGATTCCAGACCCTAACTACATATTTACCTTTATAAATACAACTTTAATGATGTTTTTAATTCTACTTTATTATATTAATGTGGCTATAATTGTTATGTCCCTTTGTATCTAACTTCTTGGTTTCACTCTAATAAAAGTAAGTGATTTATCATTTTCCCATAACAATCATCATTTAATTTTGTGTTAATTAATGTTGTCCATTCCAAAAGACCATCTAAATGGCTTTATAAATCTTTGTCCATATTGCAGCCCATACCCGCCTTCTCTCCAACAACCTATAACCGCTCTGTCTACACGTGTAGCCATGGGAAGGAACGATTCGTAAATATAAAAGTGCATTGTTCTACATTAAAAAAATAGGAATAAAAAAACTTGGTAACGCATCACTTCGAATGTGTAAAGACATATAAGGGGATAAGTTGGCTTTTGAAAAAAATAAACTTGGTGTCGTTATAAATGGAAAGGCAACAAAAAAACTTTCAACTATAATTTATTGATTTCCATAAACAATGTAATTGTGCATATTTATTTTTAGATAACCGTCTACATAAATGTTTCGTGCTTTTCCTTCGCAGGCCTGCTTATGCAGATTCGGATTCAGAAGAAACAGTTGACAGTGACCCACATGAAAGGTATACCGTCTACACTTAGTGTTAGTAATGAAAACCCGTACTACTTTTCGATGCATATATACGTAAACATAGTATACCATTTTTAATAGTTTTCTTTTCGTTATTTCACTGCAGTCAGTTGGCTGGTGATGGGATTGGGGACGACGGTGGCATGCGTTAGCTAAAGTTTAGTCTATGTGTTATCCAATAAGATATGAAGGCGTGTGAGAGTTTATGCGTTTTTCCTTTTTCTGTTTCATGTTTTTTTTTCTTGGAAGACATCTTTTTTCACTTCTTTTTGGCCGGCAAGTTTTGCCAAGGAAACAACTTATGGTCAATGGTTTAATAAAGTTTAAGCACGCCCCTTTGTAGGCGTATTGTCTTACATGTTATGCACCGGCCGTGTCAGACGTCTTACCACGAACAAACAATAGCTATTATGCATGCCGTGCATCGCACGGGCTTTTTCCCTAGTATATATAATACTTTAGTCAATTTATAAATACATATATATTGTGACCCCCGGTTAAAAATTCCTGGTTCTGCCATTGTATGGTAGATGCAGTTTATGTAACTTGATTGAGCTATTGAGTTACACATTGTCACTTATCGATCTAGACTAAAATCTCCCTACCAAACACCAAACACTAAACACTAGAGCACATTACAATGTTTGGTAGATGCTTTTAAATTTCCATAAACTGCATAAAGCTTGTTGAGTAAGCCCAAGTGGGCATATCTGGATTATCTTTTGTGATCATAAAAAAGTCTTCCCAAAACCAAATATAATAAAAGACACGTTGAATTTAGAATTCAAGATTGAAATACATGCCAAGAGGAACAACTCTAACCAATGATTGTCCACTTCCCCATCTTTCTACCTAATTCTACTTCCCCCTTTTGGGTTTGTTACCAAATGCGACCTATCGTTATACCAAACTTCTCTTTCATTTCATGGGTTCGATGCCAAGAACCGAAAAACAACATGAATTCAGTAGTAATACTATTTCAAGACATGTTTTGTGACATCTATATTATATTGCAAACTTGACTTTGAATATATGTATGTAAAGTGGCGTTTGAAGGCTTATAAAATGAGTTTATTCAAAAAGTCAACGGAAAGGAAGCATGGTATTTGATGTACTTTAGGAGATTGAACCGTTGAAGTCCTTGGTGTTCACACAAAGAGGTTCAGATGTATAAAGTGGTTGACTTAGAATATTTGTGTGTAAAGTAACCTTTGAAGACTTATAAAATAAATGTACTTGAAAAACCAACAGAAATGATACATGGTATTTGGTATGCTTTAGGAGGTTGAAGTTTTGGTGTTCACACAAAGAGGTTCAGATGTACAAACTGGTTGACTTGTACAAAGTCAACACTTTTTATAACCCATGCATTAATGTCAACGTCTCTTTAAGCCTTAAAGGTTCCAACCGAACACTTTGAAGTTGAACACTTGCACAGAAAAATATATATCCACTCCCACTTGTTTTGATTCTTCCATTTTTTTCTTCATCTTGCAACTAAATAAAATCGTATCATATCAAACATTCAAAACTTGAAGAAAATATAATAATGATAAAGGATCGATTAACATCAAGCATTGTTTACCTTTTTATCTTTTGATTAATATCGGTCTCGGTCTACTGTGTTTGTTGTTCTTATCAAGAATTCCTACATGACTCTGTAACATAACGGTAATTGTAGCTATAAAGATTTTTCACATAAGCAACCATTGAATTGAATGTATAATTGGTTGTGCAAATCATATACCTTTTCATCTAATAGTTATTTCACGTATGATTTAGATGGGAAATATGGACTGATTTGCACACCCACCCAAACCATAGACCAGTGACGGAATTAGAACATTAACTTAGGGATATCAAAAAAAAAAAAAAAAAAAAAAAAACAAAATCATTGTGCAATCATATAATATAAAAAAATGACAATAAATAAATAAAGTAAAACAAATACCTAATAAATTTGTTCTCTTCTTTTTTTCATAGCTTGAAATCGTTCCATCACATCGTCGTCTTTTACTTCATGTAAAAAATCCTTTTCGACCGCACAAACAATAGCATTGTTCAAAAATTCCGGGCCCATTCGATTGCGTAAATCCGTCTTGACAAACTTCAATTTTTAAAAATATTTTTCAACGGTTGCGGTTGCAACCGGTAAAAGCAAAGCTAGCTTCACTACCCCGATAAACTGAAGGACAAGAACTATGCGGTATCCTTCAGTGGAGCGACGTTTGATCCTTTGATTTTGGGCTAACATATAACATTATAACTAGTTTTGGCTAACATATAACATTATAACTGGGCTTTAACAATAATTAGTTGGGCTTATTATTTAAAATCTTCATTATTGAATCTAAGCACTTCATAGCTGGGCTTTAATAACAATTGGTTGGGCTATATAAATTGATTCGGGCTTATTATTTACAACTTCAATTTGGGCTTAAATTTTTTTAGGGGTGTCATTTGTATAAAAATCAAAAAAAAAAAAAAAAAAAAAAAAAAATTACACTACCGGTACAAAGTTGAGCAGTTGCCCGTGCTACGGCTGGTTATACATTAAGTCCGCCACTGCCATAGACTCCCTCTTGTCCACAAACAAAATCTATGGTTAACATAGATCCGTTTTCGGGGAACCAAAGCAAGAAAATGTTATATATGTTCACGTTTAATAGAAAACACTAATGAGAGAAGGTTTATTTATAGAGTCGTTATGTATAGACTATTATAGTAATCCACTAATTAAGTTCGGTCAAAGACTAGACTTTTAAATAAAAAATAAAACCTAATCAAATTTTAGTTTTGTTCCCATCTAGGTGTAGTGCAACGGGTGTTTGATCGATAAATGGGAGTTTTTTCTCGTCCAGTTCGCCTTGGTCTTCTTTTTTGTTTTGGTTTGCGTGGTTTGTTTTCATATGTTTCTCTTTTCAAGTACTGTATTTGCATTTGGGGTTCACTTATCAGGGTCGGTTTGTAATTTGTCTCGTCCTGTCTAGCTTCTTACTAGCTGGGTTATTCAAATAAAGTTTTGTTGTTCAAGAAAGCTTTTTTTAATTCCGCTCAACATAACCCACACACCTTACTTCTTTAATTAAATAAAATAAAATTCAAAAAATATAAAATAAAACCAAAATTATTAAAAATGTTTTATGATGATTATTTTGTGAGTTATAAATTGTTTTTCACCTTTTTTCGCATTCCCACTGACTCACCAACTAGCCATTTGATCGAGTTATAAGTCCTAAGTCATTCATCTCAATTGACTCTTTTCCAAAAAAAATTCTATCTCAATTGAAAAGAACTCATCCTCAAGTTCATGGAATAAAGAGTTTTAGTTGGTGAGTCGTTTATATTTTTCTGCACTTTCATATGTTTGTTTCTTCATAGTCACCTTCAATTTAACATTTCCCTTAAATTATCAATTTTCTTGATATTTCAATACCCATAATAGGGATTAACTTATTTGTCTTCTTTCTCTTCATTATTTGTTTTCTTGATATTTCAAGAAAAAAGGTTTTAAATAAAACGTCTAAAAGTGTGATAACGGCTCCTAAAACTACACGTGACATAAGCACTAAATAACACGCGAGGGTATAATCATTATTCCACTTTTATTTTGTTTGTTTAGAAGCATTTCTTTTGTCACTGCTTTATTCTATTTCAAATTCCAAAATTTTCAAATTAGCTTTTACCCCTTCTCTAAGTTACCGAGGTTTATGGCATCTGATATGGACTGCGAATTTCAAAGTAATATTGTTATTTTCTTTTATCACTGTTACATTCGAGCAATTCATGTTTAATGTCGAGGTGGGTTAAATTGGCGTTTATTTTGGTGTTTATCATGTTATTTTCTTATATATCACTGTTAATAAACACAATACAACTGGTGACTTTTTGGCCTTTTTTTATAGATTGGCGTTTTTAATAAGGATAAATTACACGTTTTGTCCTTTATCTTAACACTATTTTCAGGCGGTGTCCTTTTCAACGAATTTTGACAGCTTTTGCCCTTTATAGAGAATTTTGTTGCGCGTACTGTCCTTTGACCCTAACCCTGTTAGTTTTTTGGTTAAATATGGTTATGTGCCTTGCACTTGAGGGCATTCTTGTTATTTCACCATCCCAAGGACTAGTGTGTAAATAATTTATATTAAGGGACTATTTTGTAAAAAAAATATATAAATAAAAAAGTAGATCCACACACTCTCTCTAAAGTCTCCCCCTCTCTCTTTTCTCTCTCTTGTTGGTGCAGTTTTGTGTCTGTCGCTTGTTCTTATTACGTTGTAATTTGTACGGTCTTTATTTACGGTCTGTATAGTTTTGGTCGAGTCGGCCAAGTCAAGATATCCTCCTATCTTGACTTAGCACGACGTTTGCTTTGTTAGCGTTGTAAAACAGTTTGCATGTGTGCAACTGTTAGTTGTTATGTGTTTTTGATCTTACTGTATTTGCTGCAAGTTTCTGTCTGTATATAAGGTCCCCACGAAGAATGGTTCTACGAACAAACAATTGTCACGAAGAACTATGATTCTTTGCCGACTGATAGAGCCACGAAGATCCTTATTCTTCGTGAGACTGATTACCCACGAAGATTTGTTGCCCCCTCACTCTCTCTACGATCTGCTTTCCCAAACAAGAGTGATCTAGTAACCAAACAAGATCGAGTAATAAAGAGGTTGTAAGATGCAAGATCAAAATGAATTAATCAAAGATTGATGACCACAGCCATACCAAACTGCCACCAACAACAACCACACGACACAACCACAACCACCAGATCTGTCGTGAACTCGAATCTCCAGTGGAATCGGAAGGCAGCGGTTAGGGTTCGATGACGGAGGGCCCTGAGGTGGAGTGGGTATTTGGATGATGATGGTGGTGGGGGTGCGGTTGGGGATGAGGGCTGTGATATGGGGTTAGGGTTCCAACTTGTGCTTACTCAAAACCACCTGAATTTATAAACCTTGGTGCTCTTTTTTCCTTTGATTCTGTCATCGATAAAGCTACAAAGGCGGCTATGGAGATTGCTGTATTTGATGTCAATAAGGATTAAAAGATTTTTAATGGAACTCAAATGAGGTTGATCAAGGAGGACACTAATTCCAGCGTCTTCAAGAGTTCAATTGGAGGTATATATAACATATTTATCATCTTGATCTTGTTATAATAAGATAGATTATTTGTTAATTTGTTTTGTTGGTTTTAGGTATTTGATGATACTTCATATCAATATTGTTTTGGATGGTTTGGGTGGTAGTGGTGGTCAGCAGGTGGACGGTGGTGGTGGAAGTGTTTAAGCGTGCGGTGGTGGGTTGATGGCAGATTTATTTTGTTTTATTTTTTAAATAATATTAAATAAAGGGGTAAAAAGACTAAAATACCATTGGGTAACCGGATTTAACAAGAAAATTTATCTGGGTTAGCGTTAAAGGACAAGACGTGCAACAATTTTCCCTAAAAAGGGCAAAACCTGTCAACATTCGTTGAAAAGGAAACCGCCTGGAAAAAGGTATCAAGATAAAGTACAAAACTTGTAATTTTTCGTTTTAATAAAGACAATACAACTGGTGATTTTTTGGTGTTTTTGTTTATCTATAGACATCTCATTATGTTAATGGCGGCCAACCTATTGTGACAACTGTCAAAATTCCAGGTATCCGTACAACTATTAAACCATGATTAGTGCTTAATAACTGTGCTGCATTTCAATTAATGACCTGGATTGCTTTCTGATTATTGCTTTATACATACATGTGCATCACATATTGCTTAATGCCATATCATTATTGCATGGGAACTTTATTGACTCAAATGATGCACGAAACACAGTTAGCACAGTTATCAGACAAATCAGAAAAATGCTGACAGAGTTCAGTACATAGACAAGCAATGTGTTGAGACACAGAATGAGCAGAAACCAAGTGTGACACTAGTATAGTGTGTAGGAAAGTAAGGATCACAAAACTGCCTTCCTAGTGATAGTTTAAGTGCTGGAAAGTGCCTAAAACTTATATAAACTGCAGAATTCTGCAGAAAATCAGCAAATTCAGCATTTAAACACACTTATATCATGCATAAATATGCTTTAATGGTCCTGAATACTTTCCTAAGTATCGGGAATCGAAACTGTCATAAAAGGGTCATTAAAGCACACTAAACTACATAATTTAGCACATTAACGAACCGGTAACCAACCGAACAACCGGACACCACCCAAAACACCAAATTTACACTAGAAGCACTGTTTTAACATTATCAAGCTAGTTATGGTCCCCGAACATCATAACACCCTATATAAATATCTAATAACTAAATCTCTAACTATACACTTGCATATCACTAATAACTAACTTCCTAGCCTATACCCCCCCCCCCCCCACCGATGGGACGACCCAACATGGCCCCCACTCTTTCATTTTATTTGATTAGTTTAATGGATTGTGTTGGCCCTTTTTAGACATATGAACCATGAGTTAAAGTTGTAAATGGTTATAAGTATAACCTACTAGTAACATAACACTCATAACTCACCACACACCAACACACCATCACTCTCTTCTTCTCCTTCTTGTGTTCGGCCGAGAGCAAGCAAAAGCACCACCATCATCATCATTCATCTTCATCCAATTCCAAGCAGATACAAAGGTGTTAGAAGGTGCATAAGGAAGCTAGGAGCTTTCGGAAGTTGAAGAACCATCACCATTTGCTTTTTTCCACCTCTTTTCTTCTCTTGATCATCCCTAGCCTTGAGCTAGTGGTAAGAACACTAATCTTTCCATTTTACATCTTATTTAAGTGGTTAAAGAATTATACATAATGTTAAGTTGAAGAACACTAAGAAATAAGAAGATGAAACATCAACATAAGCTTAAAATTATAAGAAATCTTAAAGAAATCATATTGTTTAGTGTTGTTGTGATACTTGATGATTGATTGCTTATGAAAATGATGTAGATCATCATATAATCTTGCTAGATCATGATTAAAAACATAATCTAGCAAGATGAGAGGATGAAAGTGTTAAAGACTCATAGATCATCCTCATGAAAAACATGAACTTGAAAGAATATATTGTTTTCTTGTAAAATAATGATTAAAGTGAGTTGTAAGTCTTGTAAATCTAATATTTCAACAATGATTTTTCAAGAAACCAAGTTAAAAATACAAAGTTTACTAAATCTTGGTTCTTAAAGAAATCAAACATGTTTTTAGAGGTTAAATAAGTGTGGAAACACTTATGTAACAACAGAAATCCAAGAAGAAACATTTTTAGAAAATGTGATTATAAGTTGTAAAGATCTAGATTCTTCAAAAATGATGTTTTTAAAGAATCAACCACACTTTAAAGGGTAACAATACCTACTAAATACACTAGTAAGTTACTACAAATTTTTGTAAATATTCAAGTTCATGAAGTGGTAGTTTATGCTTGTTTTTGGCAAAATTGGTAAGTATAAATTGTTTATTGTTGATTGATTGTGTTGATTTATAAAAGAAAATGATATGCCTTCAAGGTATGGGAACCTCCATTTTTAGGGGAAACTATGGCAAAATTTTTCTAAAAATTAAACACTTAGAAAAATATTTTTAAACAAATATTTACAAGTATATTTCAAACCTTGGATTTTCACATAAAGTTTGCCATAAATTTTGTTATAAAATTTATAAATATTGGAGGTTGGTTTTATAAATAAAAGTGACTAAATATTTATTTAGGAAATATATATTTTGATATCACCATGTGTGTGATTATTTGTATATTATGTGTATTAGTTATATTATTTTAGGACTTGAAATAATATAACTCATCAAAATAACAAGAAATTACAATCCAAAATATTATCAAAATTCCAAAGAATAAATATACAAAAAATACCCACATTATTGATGAAACCGAACAAAGGAATATAACTTACAAAATATTTCAGAAAATTTATTCGCAAGTATATTTTTGGTAAATAATATTTTGGACACCAAAGGAACAAAAATATGATTTTTACAATTATTACAAATATATCATATTTTCGACAATGAGAAAATATATTATTTTTGGTAAGTAAAAATATATGTTTTCTTGGAATTAATAGAAGGTATACTATTTTTTGAAGAAATATATATTTCTCAAACAAACATCGAGTATATTATTTTTGAGTGAAAAATAAGCTTATATATATTTTCCAAGCTAAACTTGAAAATATATTATTTTTGAGACTTGTATGAAATTTATAAATATTTTTGCCAAGGGAAAAATTATAAATAATTTTTCTAAGTAATATTTCTTAAAATATATATTTTGGAAACATATGTTGATGTATTCTTACTAGAAATATTATTCCGGAAAAGATAAGTATAAAATACTTAATAATTACTAGAAAATACGTATTCTCGTACGTATAGATACACACCGGAATACGACACCAATACATGGCAAAAATATACAAGTATAAGAATACAAATACAAATACAAATACAAATACACCCATCCTTGGGAATGATATACATGTTTAAATACTTGAAAGGTAACAAGTAAAAAAAATATATTATTTTAACTATTATTCCAAAATTTAATAAATATAATTTAAGTTAAAATATTTATTATTTTAACAAATAATTATAACTTGGAATAATATCGAAGACACAAAGAGCGTAACTCAAAGACAATAATTCATACTAAGCCAAGGCATGACCCGCTCGTCTAATAGATCATAGTACGTTGTAGGTAGTCGTGTACATCCGAAGGAGCTTTGAGTTACTGTGATTACGAAGAATGCAAGACTGTGAGTTCATGTCCCCCCCTTTTTCCCTTAACTGTTTTCGGTTTTATAACTTCGGGGGTGAAGTACATGTTACAAACTGTTTACAAACGTTTATATGTGGTATGGTTAGCTAAGGAAGGGTACAGCTAGATCATGTGAGTGGTGGGTATAACGCTTAAGACCATTAATCCTCATTGTAGGACCGAGGGACATGAGTGATAGATCTATTTGGGTGTAGCGAGCCCACACCCATGTGGACCAGGGTGGCCCATGAGGTGACTATGTCTTATTGCCGGAGACAAATTTGCTAGGTTTGAGCCTTCCTGCATCACGTCACACATATTAATGGCCTTGCAAACCATTAATGATCAGTTTTCCTTGTTGCTTTTTTACCAGGGGTTTACAAACATTCATACATACTTTCAATGATTACAAAGGTTTATTCATACACACAAACAAACACATGAACTCGCTCAACTTTTGTTGATGTTTTCAAACTACATGTATTTCAGGGAATTAAAAGTGGATCTGGCGAGCGTTTGGATGTTTCAAGTTATGTTGAGAATAAAAGATATCATCCGTAGTCTAAGGGTTTGGATTGTGCATCTTATCCTAGATAAGATGCATAGTTCAAAACTTGGTTTTCATTAATGTCTTTTGTTGAGTCCTTATGGAACTCCAAAACTATTTGCATGGTCGTAATATGGATTCAAGGTCTGTGTTTGGATTTCCAAAACAATGTTGTTTGTGATATTTTAAACTTATTTAATGGATGATTATCTTTAGCTTTATCATATAGTTGTTGTTATGTTTGAATGCAATGATATTAAGCAAGTCACACATAATCACGCTTCCGCAAAAGTCAGGGTGTGGCAGTTTGGTATCAGAGCTTCGATTTTAGCGAACTAGGATTCTTTCTCGAGTCTCTACAATCATTAGGGCTCTCATGAAAATGTTTTTACAACATGTTTTCATTGCATACACGAAACACCCAGATCCAGGGAAACAAACATTTTTACAAACGGAAAGACACGAAACACGATTGCAAGGTGGTTTAGTCTGGGAGACTAGGTGGTTTAGTCTGGGAGACTGGGTGGTTTAGTCTGAGAGACTGGGTGGTTTAGTCTGAGAGACTAGGAAGGATACATGATTTCGTGATACATTGACTTTGCTTGCATACTAAATGTTAGTGGTTAATATATGTGCATATGTTATGATTGTTCTGTTACAGACACTATGTCTTCATCTGAGAGCGGATTATCTGATACTGATGACCCTATGGCTATTGTGTCCGATGACGAGATTGCACCAGAGCCAGAGATCTTTACCTCAGATACTGAGAGCGACCCAGATATGCTATCAGACGATGACGACGACTTCCAGCCGTTTGCGTTGCCTGATTTTGGAGATGACTTACCGCTTGCTGATGGTATTCCAGACGAGGATCCTTTTGTTATTCCCATTCCAGTCCATGATCATCTTATCATCGGGCATCCCGATGGTGAGCACATTGTGGCACCGATCCTCGCTCCTATTACTTTAGTGGTCATCCCTCCTGAGGATTGGCCTTTTGATGATCTATTTGATGATGATTTTGATTTGTTTGTTGATGGTCCTCCCGATGAAGCCCATGGTGATGGAGAGCTAGATGAGGACGTTGTTGGCAGCCCTCTACCTGAGATCCCTGTTATCAAGGTTTCCTCTGACACTAGTTTGCACTCTGTCTCAGATTCCTATGAGTCTGTGACGTCTTCCGCCTTGCAGGTAGTTGGATTGCGACGCTATACCACTGATTCTGATGATGATACAACCATGTCAGCTGCACCGTCTCCTCCACACGATCCCGAGCTTGATCTTGAGTTAGATTTCATTCCTATTGATCAGCCTGACGTTGCACCTGCTGATCATGAGCCCTTGCTTGATTATGACCCTATTCCATTTGTCTTACCTGACATTGCACCCCTCATACCTGATCCAATTCATACACCCGTTGACCCTCCTGTTATTGAGCCATTCATTCCTCCACTTGCACCCGCACCCGCTGATGTTGCTCCTTTTCACCCAGTGGAGTTTTATGTTTATCGTGTTGATTTACCTATCGTTTTCTTGCAGGACATACCCACACCCCCTCCAGGGGAAGACACTTCAGGCCAGCAGCCTTGTCATGACCCTCATGTTTCAGCAGCTTTTCCACATATCCCTAAGTCTGCACCTTTTTCTCCTTTTACTTCTTCACCACTTGATGAGCCACTCAGATGGTTCCCACCGTATACCATGCCGATTTCGGACCCCTACCATCCCTCACAGTTTGTGGGTTATACACGAGATGAGTTACTCTTATCACTGCAGCTCCAGCACGAGATTATGAGTCGCAGGATTTTGGAGCTTGAGATGACACCGCGTCCTTTACCACGTCCTTGTTAGCCGGCTTTCTTCCCCCTAGTTCGTCACCGTCTCCGTTTTCACATCCACCTGCTCCACTCACTCCATTTCCAGAGTTCGATGCTCGATTTCTTACGGTCGAGCAGCAGATCAGTTATCTGCTGCATCATGTATAAGAGCTTGAGGAGGAACTTGATCATGTGCGTAGCTTGCTTTTCTTTCCTCCACCTTCTCCACCACCATCAGCTTAGTTGGTTTTTGGTTTTATATAGGTTGCTTTGCTTTTGATGAGAGCACCACTATTGAGCCTAGCTTGTGAAGCCTTTTGGAGACCACCTTTTTGATTGTATGACTTTTGTAGACTGATAGACTTGTTGGACAAGGGTAGTGTGACCCTGTGATCCTTTTGATATGATACACTCTGTAAAACATGTAACAATATTTGTGGTTAATGATTAATGGAAGCTCAATCGTCATGTTCTCATTAAATACGTTGTTGAATTACATGTTATTCTATGAATGAGATGTTATATGCTTGCTTGTTATGATAAATGCTATTATATACGTACTACTTATTATACAAATAAGACCTGACCCATACAATATTCTTTTAGAAAATGCCTCCTCGAAGGAACACTCAGTTGCCCACAACAGAGGCAGAACTGCACGAACGGATTTCACAGGCAATCGCACAACATGTGGCCCTACGCTCTGAACACAGCGGAGGTACCTCAGGGAATAACCTATCTCACGGTAATGTTTAAGTCACCTAAGACACATTACAATACGTTTTGACATTTCCATATGCGTTTGCTAATGCTTTCTGTGAATAATGTTGCCTGTACAGGCTGTACTTACAAGCAGTTCCTTGACTGCAAGCCTCTGAACTTTGACGACACTGGAGGTGCTGTATCTTTTGTCAGATGGGCTGAGAAGACAGATTCCGTACTGCGAATGAGTAAGTGTGCGCCGGAGCATCAAGTCACTTACATTTCTGGACTATTCCTAGGTGGAGCTCTGTCGTGGTGGAACCTTCAGGTTCAGACTTAGGCGAGGCTGCAGCGTATGCTATGACTTAGGATGAGATGAAAGAGCTGATGCGCAAGATGTACTGTTCAAGGGCTGAAATTCAAAAGTTGGAAACCGAGTTTTGGAATCTGAAAATGGATGGTCCTAAGATAGCTGAGTACGTGCAGAGATTCCATGATTTGTCTTGTGTTGTCCCTTATATGGTAGAGCCAGAGTTCAAGCGAGTCGAACGCTTCATTTGGGGATTGGCACCCCAAATACTGAGCATGGTGACTACTTCAAAGCCTCCAACGATCACTGAAGCTATTGACTTGAGTATGGCTTTGACTGAGGAAGCGATCCGTTTGGGCAAGTTTTCAATCTCTGACTAGAAGAAGAAAGAGACTCATGTCGAGTCGTCTGGAGAGAACAAAAGGAATTTCTTGAATTTCAAGAAGGGTACCCAAGGAAACAACAGTGGTACTAACAAGCGTAAAGATGCTAACCCACCAGCCGAGGTCAGGACTGATGCTGCAAGTTCTGAGAACAAAGGAAAAGGATATATGGGCACCCTGCCCAAATGTGATGTATGTCAGTTTCATCATGCCGGCCAGTGTAGGTTTAGGAAATGTGAATCCTGTGGAAAGAACGGTCATTCTAAGGAAATGTGCTAGGTTGGTAATGGTCGTGGGAATGGTGGTCAGAGAGGAAATGGAAATGGCAACGGCAATGGTAACCATGGTGGAAATGATTATGGGAATAGAAATAATCAGGGAGGTAATGGAAAACGGAATGGAAACAGGAATCAAGCTGGTAGCGGAAACCGTGGAGCAAACAACAACCAGGGCGGAAATGGAAATGGAAATGGTCGCGGCCAAGGTTGCTTTGGCTGTGGTGATGTAGGGCACTTCAAGCGGGATTACCCGAAGAACAACCAAGCCCAAGGAAGAGTATTCAACATTGTAGCTAGCGAAGCTCGCCAAGATCCGAATGTAGTCACTGGTACGTTCCCTATCAATCAACATTTTGCATCTGTGCTATTTGATACTGGTTCCGATTATAGCTTCGTATCTCTAGATTTTAAGAATATACTTGGGTTAGTTGCAAGTAAGTTAGATATCCCGTATTCGATAGAACTAGCTAATGGAAAGCTAGTAGAGGCAAACGAAGTGATTAGAGGCTGTGTGATAGAGCTGGGAGAGCGTGAGTTTATGCTTGATTTGCTGCCAATAGAATTAGGAAGTTTCGACGTGGTAGTTGGAATGGATTGGTTGTCGAGTAACCGAGCTGAGATCGTATGCCATGAGAAGATTATCCGCATCCCGATGGCGAATGAAGAGACGATTGTAGTGCATGGAGAAAAGCATGATATGCCTCTACGGATTATCAGTTGCTTGAAGGCACGGATGTTTTTGCGGAAAGGATGTGTTGCCTTCTTAGCTCAGGTCTTCGATAAAGAAGCCAAAGAACCGAAGCTCGAAGATATCCCTGTGGTAAGGGAATATCCTGAAGTCTTCCCCAAAGACTTGCCAGGATTACCACCCCAAAGACAAGTCGAATTCCATATTGACTTGGTTCCAGGCGCCGCGCCTGTAGCCAAGGCACCTTATCGACTTGCGCCTTCAGAGATGCAAGAGTTGTCGACGCAGCTTCAGGAGCTTCTGGACAAGGGATTCATTAGACCAAGCTTCTCGCCTTGGGGAGCTCCAGTTTTGTTTGTCAAGAAGAAGGACGGTAGTTTTTGAATGAGCATTGACTACCGGGAGCTGAACAAGTTAACCATCAAGAATCGGTATCCTTTGCCGAGGATTGATGATCTGTTCGATCAACTTCAGGGTTCGAGTTACTACTCCAAGATCGATCTTCGATCAGGTTATAACCAGTTGCGGATTCAAGAAGAGAGTATACCAAAGACTGCCTTTAGAACTCGTTATGGACATTACTAGTTTCTAGTGATGCCATTTGGTTTAACAAATGCACCGGCAGTGTTCATGGATTTGATGAACCGAGTTTGCAAGCCATATCTCGATAAATTCGTGATTGTGTTTATCGATGATATTTTGATCTATTCACGGATGAAGGAAGAGCATGAGCAACACCTTAGATCCATCTTAGAGCTGCTAAAGAAGGAGAAGCTCTATGCTAAGTTCTCGAAATGCGAGTTTTGGTTGCGTGAGGTACAGTTCCTTGGTCACGTGGTGAATGAAGATAGAATTCATGTGGATCCCACCTAGATCGAGGCGATTAAGAATTGGGAAACTCCGAAGATGCCAACCGGGATCCGACAGTTTTTGGGCTTAGCAGGGTATTATCGCAGATTCATTAAGGATTTTTCAAAAATGGCTCAACCGCTGACCTCCCTTACTCAAAAGGATAAGAAGTACGAATGGGGAGATAAACAAGAGGAAGCTTTTCAGCTGCTCAAGAATAAGCTTTGCGATGCACCTATTTTATCCCTACCCGAAGGCACCGATGACTTCGTGGTCTACTGTGACGCCTCGCGTCAGGGATTGGGCTGTGTGCTAATGCAGCGACAAAAGGTTATCGCATATGCTTCGTGCCAATTGAAGGTTCATGAGAAGAACTACACCACACATGATTTGGAATTAGGCGCAGTGGTGTTTGCTTTGAAGATTTGGCGGCATTACCTTTATGGTACCCGATGTACGATCTTTACAGATCACAAGAGCCTTCAGCATATATTCGATCAGAAAGAGCTTAACATGAGACAGCGGCGTTGGGTAGAGCTGTTAAATGATTATGATTGCGAAATCAAATATCATCCAGGAAAGGCGAATGTGGTGGCAGACGCCTTAAGTCGGAAACAGAGGATTAAGCCCATAAGGGTTAGGGCTTTGGAGATGATCATTCAGACAGACATCTCGTTGCGTGTTCGTGCTGCGCAGAGAGAAGCTCTTAAGAAGGAAAACTTAAAGGATGAATATCTCCGTGGGATGGAGAAAAAGTTGGTACCCAACAAGGAAGGATCCTTGTGTTTTATGGGACGAATTTGGGTTCCGCTTTTTGGTGGTCTTAGAGATGTTATTTTTGATGAAGCTCATAAATCGAGGTACTCGATCCATCCAGGATCAGACAAGATGTACCAAGATTTGAAGGACTATTACTGGTGGCCAAGACTTAAGGGCGATGTGGCTACTTACGTTGGAAAGTGTTTGACTTGTGCCAAGGTGAAGGTCGAGTATCAGAAGCCTTTAGGTCTTCTACAGCAAACTGAGATACCCATGTGGAAGTGGGGGCATATCTCAATGGATTTCGTAACAAAGTTGCCCAAGACACCTAGAGGTCATGATACGATTTGGGTAATCCTGGACCGTTTGACAAAGTTTGTGCACTTTTTGCCAATCAGAGAAAAGGATAACACAGGTAAGCTAGCTGAGCTGTACCTAAGGTAGATAGTCGCACGTCATGGAGTGCTTATCTCGATTATATTAGATAGAGATGGAAGATTTGTGTCAAGGATTTGGCAATCCTTTCAAGAAGCGTTTGGTTCTCAGCTGAATCTGAGTACTGCTTTTTATCCACAGACGGACGGTCAAAGTGAGAGAATGATTCAGACGTTAGAAGATATGCTACGTGCTTGCGTAATGGACTTGGGTGGCAGTTGGGACACTCACCTGCCTTTGGTTGAGTTTTCCTATAACAACAGCTACCATACAAGCATCCAAGCTACACCGTTCGAGGCTCTCTACGGACGCAAGTGTCGATCACCGTTATACTGGGCAGATGCAGGTGATAGACAGCTGGTTGGTCCCGCACTGGTCCAAGAGATGAATGATAAGATCATGCAGATCCGAGAGCGCATCAAGGCGGCTCGTGATCGACAGAAGAGCTATGCGGACCAAAGAAGGAAACCTTTGGAATTTGAAGTGGGTGATATGGTTTTGTTGAAAGTTTCACCTTGGAAAGGTGTGGCACGCTTTGGGAAGCGTGGTAAGTTGAACCCACGATTTATCGGACTATTTAAAATCCTAGAAAGAGTTGGTTCTGTAGCATACAAGTTGGAGCTACCAGCAGAACTTCATGGTGTTCATGATACATTCCATGTATCTAACCTGAAGAAAAGTCCAACACAAGAAACAGTGGTTATCCCTGCTGATGAAGTTCACATTAATGTCTCACTCCACTTTACCAAAGAATCCGTTAAGGTTACTGACTGGAAAGTTAACAAGACTCGAAGGAGTAGTGTTAAGCTTGTTAAGGTTAGATGGAATGCGCTTCACGGCCCAGAGTTTACTTGGGAGCGTGATGACCGCATGAAAGCTAAATACCCGCATTTGTTCCCTAACACCCCTGCGGCTAGTAGTAAGGCTTAAAATTTCGGGACGAAATTTTCTTAACAGGGGGAGAATGTGACAACTGTCAAAATTCCAGGTATCCGTACAACTATTAAACCATGATTAGTGCTTAATGACTATGCTGTATTTCAATTAATGACCTGGATTGCTTTCTGATTATTGCTTTATACATACATGTGCATCACATATTGCTTAATGCCATATCATTATTGCATGGGAACTTTATTGACTCAAATGATGCACGAAACACAGTTAGCACAATTATGAGACAAATCAGAAAAATGCTGACAGAGTTCAGTACATAGACAGGCAATGTGTTGAGACACAGAATGAGCCAGAAACCAAGTGTGACACTAGTATAGTGTGTAGGAAACTAAGGATCACAAACCTGCCTTCCTAGTGATAGTTTAAGTGCTGGAAAGTGACTAAAACTCATATAAACTGCAGAATTCTGCAGAAAATCAGCAACTTCAGCACTTAAACACACTTATATCATGCAGAAATATGCTTAAATGGTCCTGAATACTTTCCTAAGTATCGGGAATCGAAACGGTCATAAAAGGGTACATAAAGCACACTAAACTGCATAATTTAGCACCTTAATGAACCGGTAACCAACCGAACAACCGAACACTACCTGAAACACCACATTTAATCTAGAAGCACTGCTTTAACATTATCAAGATAGTTATGGTCCCCGAACATCATAACACCCTATATAAATATCTAATAACTAAATCTCTAACTATACACTTGCATTTCAACTAATAACTAACTTAATGGTTAAACCCTAGCCTATACCCCCCCCACCTATGGGACGGCCTATGGGCCCCACTCTTTGATATTATTTGATTAGTTTAATGGATTGTGTTGGCCCTTTTTAGACAGATGAACCATGAGTTAAAGTTGTAAATGGTTATAGGTATAACCTACTAGTAACATAACACTCATAACTCACCACACACCAACACACCATCACTCTCTTCTTCTCCTTCTTGTGTTCAGCCGAGAGCAAGCACAAGCACCACCATCATCATCATTCATCTTCATCCAATTCCAAGCATATACAAAGGTGTTAGAAGGTGCATAAGGAAGCTAGGAGCTTTTGGAAGTTGAAAAACCATCACCATTTGCTTTTTTCCACCTCTTTTCTTCTCTTGATCATCCCTAGCCTTGAGCTAGTGGTAAGAACACTAATCTTTCCATTTTACATCTTATTTAAGTGGTTAAAGAATGATACATAATGTTAAGTTGAAGAACACTAAGAAATAAGAAGATGAAACATCAACATAAGCTTAAAATTATAAGAAATCTTAAAGAAATCATGTTGTTTAGTGTTGTTGTGATACTTGATGATTGATTGCTTATGAAAATGATGTAGATCATCATATGATCTTGCTAGATCATGATTAGAAACATAATCTAGCAAGATGAGAGGAAGAAAGTGTGAAAGACTCATAGATCATCCTCATGAAAAACATGAACTTGAAAGAATATATTGTTTTCTTGTAAAATGATGATTAAAGTGAGTTGTAAGTCTTGTAAATCTAATATTTCAAGAATGATTTTTCAAGAAACCAAGTTAAAAATACAAAGTTTACTAAATCTCGGTTCTTAAAGAAATCAACCATGTTTTTAGAGGTTAAACAAGTGTGGAAACACTTATGTAACAAGAGAAATCTAAGAAGAAACATTTTTAGAAAATGTGATTATAAGTTGTAAAGATCTAGATTCTTCAAAAATGATGTTTTTAAAGAATCAACCACACTTTAAAGGGTAACAAGACTTACTAAATACACCAGTAAGTTACAACAAATTTTTGTAAATTTTCAAGTTCATGAAGTGGTAGTTTATGCTTGTTTTTGTCAAAATTGGTAAGTATAGATTGTTTGTTGTTGATTGATTGTGTTGATTTACAAAAGAAAATGATATGCCTTCAAGGTATGGGAACCTCCATTTTTAGGGGAAACTATAGCAAAATTTTTCTAAAAATTAAACACTTAGAAAAATATTTTTAAACAAATATTTACAAGTATATTTCAAACCATGGATTTTCACATAAAGTTTGCCATAAATTTTGTTACAAAATTTATAAATATTGGAGGTTGGTTTTATAAATAAAAGTGACTAAATATGTATTTAGGAAATATATATTTAGATATCACCATGTGTGTGATTATTCGTATATTATGTGTATTTGTTATATTATTTTAGGACTTGAAATAATATAACTCATCAAAATACCAAGAAATTACAATCCAAAATATTACCAAAATTCCAAGGAATAAATATACAAAGAATACCCACATTATTGATGAAACTGAACATAGGAATATAACTTACAAAATATTCCGGAAAATTTATTCCGAAGTATATTTTTGGTAAATAATATTTTGGACACTAAAGGAACAAAAATATGATTTTTACAATTATTATAAATATATCATATTTTTGACAAGGAGAAAATATATTATATTTGGTAAGTAAAAATATATGTTTTCTTGGAATTAATAGAAGATATACTATTTTTGGAAGAAATATATATTTTCTCAAACAAACATCAAGTATATTATTTTTGAGTGAAAAATAAGTTTGTATATATTTTCCAAGCTAAACTTGAAAATATATTATTTTTGAGACTTGTATAAAATTTATAAATATTTTTGCCAAGGGAAAAATTATAAATAATTTTTCTAAGTAATATTTCTTAAAATATATATTTTGGAAATATATGTTTATGTATTCTTACTAGAAATATTATTTCGGAAAAGTTAAGTATAAAATACTTAATAATTTCAAGAAAATACGTATTCTCGTACGTATAGATACACACCGGAATACGACACCAATACATGGCAAAAATATACAAGTATAAGAATACAAATACAAATACACCCATCCTTGGGAAGGATATACATGTTTAAATACTTGAAAGGTAACAAGTAAAAAATATATTATTTTTACTATTATTCCAAAATTTAATAAATATAATTTAAGTTAAAATATTTACGAAGGAGCTTTGAGTTACTGTGATTACGAAAAACGCAAGACTGTGAGTTCATGTCCCCCCTTTTTCCCCTAACTGTTTTCGGTTTTATAACTTCGGGGGTGAAGTACATGTTACAAACTGTTTACAAACGTTTATATGTGGTATGGTTAGCTAAGGAAGGGTACTGTTAGATCATGTGAGTGGTGGGTATAACACTTAAGACCATTAATCCTCATTGTAGGACCGAGGGACATGGTGATAGATCTATTTGGGTGTAGCGAGCCCACACCCATGTGGACCAGGGTGGCCCATGAGGTGACTATGTCTTATTGCTGGAGACAAATTTGCTAGGTTTGAGCCTTCCTGCATCACGTCACACATATTAATGGCCTTACAAACCATTAATGATCTGTTTTCCTTGTTGCTTTCATACCAGGGGTTTACAAACATACATACATACTTTCAGTGATTACAAAGGTTTATTCATACACACAAACAAACACATGAACTCGCTCAATTTTGTTGATGTTTTCAAACTACATGTATTTAAGGGAATTAAAAGTGGATCTGGCGGGCGTTTGGATGTTTCAAGTTATGTTGAGAATAAAAGATGTCATCCGTAGTCTAAGGGTTTGGATTGTGCATCTTATCCTAGATAAGATGCAAAGTTCAAAACCGGGTTTTCATTAATGTCTTTTGTTGAGTCCTTATGGAACTCTAAAACTATTTGCATGGTCGTAATATGGATTCAAGGTCTGTGTTTGGATTTCCAAAAAAATGTTGTTTGTGATATTTTAAACTTATTTAATGGATGATTATCTTTAGCTTTATCATATAGTTGTTGTTATGATTGAATGCAATGATATTAAGCAACTAGCACATAATCACGCTTCCGCAAAAGTCAGGGTGTGACACCTATACCCGTTATGTTTTTAAGGCTTTTTCAATTAATATACTATAAATGGTTTTTCAATCGGTATTAGGTTAATAAATGTTGTACATGCATGGCGTTATCCACAGGAGCATTGTTTTTTTCCTTTGGCAATTTAATAAATGCTTACATTTAAATCATGTTAGTGGCGTGTATGATCTCATACTGTGTATTTTTCAAGTTGAATTCATTCATTTGGCGTTTAATCTATTTTTTACTCCAGTCATGGCATTTATTTTTTTCATGGAGTTTTTGTTTTTTTAAAGTACAAATAAAGTATTAATGCTTATAGTATGAATGTTTTGTCATTGTTATGGCGTTTTTTTATTTGTAAAGGTGAACCTGTCGCGTCTAATGAAAAGATTTGCCCAAAAATTGGGTTTACTTTGTACATTACCGATGTTAAAGAAGATCAGATAAAGCCAAAGATAGGAATGATTTTCAAAAGTCTTGATAAAAATTATGCTTTGTATCTTAAGTATGTAACGACTGGTGGTTTCGTTGCTATGAAGGTTACTGAAAAAATAAATGCAAAGGAAGAAAAAACATATAATATATTTTTTGTGTATGAAATCTGGCTCATATAAGAATAAGAAGGTTGATACATTAGACCCAAAACAGAAGAAGAGTGTGAGTTAAAAAGTTTCTAAGATGACTGGTTGTGGAGCTTAGTTTTGTCTTGAGTTTGAGACTGCCTTTTGTAAGGTGTATAAGTTTGTTTATGAGCATAAACACCAATTTGTTGATCAACCAGACCCAAAACAGAAGAAGAGTGTGAGTTAAAAAGTTTCTAAGATGACTGGTTGTGGAGCTTAGTTTTGTCTTGAGTTTGAGACTGCCTTTTGTAAGGTGTATAAGTTTGTTTATGAGCATAAACACCAATTTGTTGATCAACCAGATAAGCATTTCTAACCTTCGGAAAGATACCTCACTTAGCTTCAGAAGCATGTTATACATAACATGTCTAAGTTGAATTTGGCTCCTTTTAAGGCGTTTAATGTTACGAAGACTGTTTTCGGCGGGTTTAAATATGTTTGTGCAAGTAAAGTTGATTTTAAGAATTATAAGAGGAAAATTAATTTGTTCATTAGTGAGTACGATGCAAACATGGTTGTGAGACACCCTCATGAAAAGAAACACTCTCAGCCTAATTTTCCGTACGACTATTTCACAGACAATGGCAATCGCTTGAAGGGGTTATTTTGGTGTGTTGATTAATGTAAACGTAATTATCTTGTGTTTCGAGATATCATTTCATTTGACGTCACTTACCATTCTAACAAGTATGAACTGAATTACAATCTATCTTTGTGGCGTTTTCATGTTATCATGTTAATGGCATTTTCACCTTTTTTTGTGTTGCATTTTTGTAGATACTCTGTGGTGTTTGTACCCTTTACTAGTATAGATAACCGCTAATGAGGTGGTGGTGGGGGAGTGGTAAGGGAGAGACTTGGTGTTCTAAGGGATCCAAGTTCGATTACTGCCCTCCTCCTTATTTTCTGTGGCACCTGGTTATGATGGAAGACTAGGCGAATAGATGAAGATTGCTAGTTTGATCCTTGAACTGAGCGGGATTTACCTCACCACACTGTCGTGCCTTCGAGTGAGTGTTCATGGGCTTCGACCCTAGGTGAGGGTTTTCCCCAGTTCGGAGGTGAGTGTATCCCGATGTGGTGAATTTCGCCAGTAGCCCATTTGGAGGATTCGTTGGCCGCTAAAAAAAAGTAGTATAGATAACCACCACAGCAATGTCACTTTCGGTGCTGCATTATTGGCGTCATAAACGATGATACTTATATATGGTTGTTGAGGGTTTTTTTTAAAAGTTGTTGCGATCAATCGAAAGTTGTTGTCACCGATCAAGATCCAGCAATGAAAAAGCTATTTCTGTTGTCTTTGTTAATACCAGACATAGGTTATGTATGTGACACGTGATGCACAAACTTTCACCCAAAGTAATAATGTTTTTTTTGCAGGCTTCAAATTTGGCGTTTTACAATATAAATGTTTTAGAATTTTTATCAGTGTTAATATTTTTTGTTTCTTAATTGGCGTTTTCATGTACGTAGGTGGGTGTAAGGCTCTACAACTCCATCAATTTTTAGGAACATATATGCAGTGTTTTCTGGACCGATGCACTTATACCCGGGGAGTTTGAATCCGGATGGAAAAATGTTGAACCTACAAAAACACAGATGATATTTAAAAGCCAAAACATGACTACCTAATCAAGAAATAAACAATTGATCAAGCATTCTCCTCCAATAGATAGTGAATCTTGAACACTAATCATAACATATGTTGAAGACATCAAAGATCTGTTTGAAGCCTGGAACCACTGTTGAAGAAGAAGAAACCACTAATCAAATGCCAAAGCCCTGTTGCAACAAAGCACTGATCATGAAGACCAAACATCTGTTATGGCCAAACTGATGTTTGATAGAAGCCAACAACGGTTTAAAGAAAAGGGGTTTAATCAATGTAATAGTGTTTAGCTTAAGAACAGATGTTTAATGTAATAGATCAGATGTTAGATTCTCGCAGGTGTTTGTTATCATCTGTGGAATCTTTTTTGTTATAAATGTTATATGTCACTATCAGGGTGACGTTAGACGATTGCAAACAGAGCTTTTGTACTTGTATAAATAGATCTCACGTGTTAGAGATTTATCCCATCACAGACATTCCTTTTGCACGAAGAACAAAGTGTGTGATTCGGCTGAGGGGGAGTTGTATAATCATTGTGTTGTAATTGAAATAATTGGAACTCAATATAAAACAGTCTTGATATAACTTCCAGCTTGTGTGTTTATCTTATTAACCCTGATTTTTTACAAATTGTTTGTTCTTTATTGTTTAAACTCACAAGTATAACAAACTTATATCCTTATAGAAGAGGCTATCAAAGAGCTCAATCTAGCTGATAACGACCAGTTATCCAATATTTTTGCTCTCAGTGAATCATGGATCCCTGCATATTATAGGATGGAGTTTTTTTCGGGTTTCATGCGTACGACATTGAGCTCCGAGAGTGAAAACCGTTTCTTTGGTCAAGTACGTAATTCCAAATCTACTCTTTTGGAATTTATGATGCATTATGAAACAGCATCAGAAGCACAACGTCATACGCATCAAAAAATGACCATGAGACGCGTTACAAATGTCCGAAACTGAAAAGTAATTATAAAGTTTTGGAGATTCAAGCTTCAGAGATATACACTAAAAGCATCTTTCTAGATATACAAGCTGAGCTAATCGGGATTGGGGATTGTATAAATACTCGTTATGAAGATCATTCCGATGGGTTTTTTAAGTTTTTCATAAATGATTTTCAGTAACCATGTTCTTCATTTTTTGAGGTAAATGACGTTTTTTACTTCTCAAGACGTTTGTATTATTTACACTAATAGTTCGTAGCAACGGGAATTTTTCTTGTAGCTCGACTTATGCCCCTTTTCATAGTCATACCCCACATATAGGACTTCTTATTAGTTTCAGAATGAATATATTTATATGATAAACGATCATATCTATAGTTTTTTTGCTTGATTTTTGTCTTAATGGTGTTATTCTGATTGAATCATGGCGTTTTTATAAATTATATCAACATTTATGTGTGTGCATGTTTTATTATTGGCTTAAAGGCATTATTCTGATTAGATCATGGTGTTGTTCCGAAAATCTGATTACACTAGCAGTTGTTCATGCAGGCGTATTGAGCAGTTTGGATTGTTATGTTGACACGTCTTCAATGTTTTGAGAAGCATGGACATTAGCGAATTTCCAAAACAATAGGTTCTCATTAGATGCCATGAAGATGTTTCCCCTAACTGTTATACTAATCACCCAATGAACCGTGATTTTATATCCTAGCTCGATCCTGATGTGCAAGATATGATGCGAGAAATTATTTTTGCGACAGAGTACACTTTGAATCGCTTGTCAAACAACAAGGTGGAGCTTTCGTTGTACAAGGATCATGTTCAATCCGACATGAAGAAGGTTTAGGATATGCATGTTGTTGCCCCAGCTCCCTGCACAAGGAACAAATTTGCTATGATAACAAGACATCACGAAAACCACAAAAAATCCCCTAATTGTTCCCGTTGGTTACAAGTCAAAAGGATCTGGATCTTGCAAGCGATTGAAATCCATAGATGAGAATGCTGCCGAGAAGACAAAAGGGAAAGCAGGGACGAAAGAAAGGCAATGTCAGAATTGTAAATAATTGGGACATTATGAATCCACATGCAAGCAGTCGGTGAATAAAAGAAGATCTACATGGTCTTCAAGAGCGGATACGAGTGAAGAATATGTAACACCCCGTAAAAATATATCGAATTATAACGCGACACGTGTCCAAACACTCCGTTTAATTCCGATTTATGGAAGGAGAGGGACTAAATATGTCAAAATGGGGAAAGACATTTAGTCCAAGGACTAAAATGACAAAACTCTAAAAAATTCAGCTTCTAGAGGTCGCTTACGGACCCTAAGTTAGCCCTTACGGACCATAAGGGGTTTGGAAATGTAAGGCAGTGAAAACACCCCTTACGGACCGTAACCCAGCTCTTACGGTCCGTAAGAGGTGCGCTGACAGCAGAATATTGCTGGCAGTTTCCCAGCCTACTCTCTTGCCACTCATCTCGCGATTTTTGCCACCATTACTCTTATTTCAACACCTGGGAGGACACTAAGCACCTCCTAGACACCTCAGCTGACACTTGTCATGATCTAGGAGCTTGGGGTTAGCTATAAATAGAAGGTCCTTGTGTTCATTTGCACTCACACCTTCACTTTCACTCTAAATTTGTTCTTTGGAGCTTCTCTGGAGTTTAGGAGCAGCTCTCAATCCTACTTAGGAGTTCTCAAGTCCAGTAAGTCTTCCTCCTATGCCCATTTTCATTAATTTAGTTAGTTTCCAACTGAAAATCAAACAGATTGACTTTTCGTTTGACTTTCAGTTCTGACCATAATGGTCAAGTCAAAGTTCGAATTGAACTTTAGTACGTGATTGTAATAATGAAGGTATGAACCCCTGTGATCATACCCTCCAACAAACATGTTTAATAGACGAAATGATGAGTTAAACATGTTATATCTAAAAAGTCAAAACTAGTAAATATGCATTTTCGCTAGTTGGACTTTTAACTATCTAAACCAATTATTTTGACATCATATCAGTTTATATAGACTAATGAAAGACATGCTCAACTTTCGCAGCCCCCGACCCCACCCCGGAAGCGGGCGCCGCGAGCACGAGCCAGTTGTATCGGTGTTTATTAAATTTGCACGGGAATTAAAACATCAGGATCGTAGTTAGGAAATAATTTCAGAGTTTGCAAAACACCAAACTTTTATATTAAACAAATAGGATAAAAACCCACTATTCATTGATAATATCTTTATAGGGATAAACCCTAACTTGCTGAAAATATAACCTATTTTATTTAGGTACCTAATAGCCACTTTATTTAAGCCTTTAGTGCTCCATAGCTGGCTTCTAATAGCTTCACATCAACTTACCTGAAACGCGTTTTAAAAAATATTTTATCAGCAAGAAATACTGGCGAGTACATTCCATTTTGTAAAACTATAATGTTATACTTTACAGCATCAAGAGTTTTTCCATTTGTTTATATCTACCAATTTCTCAAACAGTATTGCTACTGGGGCACTATTTCCCCGTGCTTGTGGTCATGCTACCATTGGCTAAATCTTTGTCCAAAGGTAACGTGTGTCAAGTAATGTATACAAAATCCCACACACCGATAGTAATTGTAGAATACAAAAACTTAATCACTGTAAGTTTAACCCATAAACATTTAGGGTTTTGTAAAGCATTTTAAATAGTGTCTCACAAACTGTGAGAAAAAGAGAATGATTCACATTGTAAAGTTATGTTTTTTTTTCTACAGGCTTCCTGGTGATTTTTCTGATAATTTTCTTGAGTTCCTATTAAAATTATACAATGCACGCGTGTTAGTATAATAACACAATCAACTTTATCAATACGTCACGAGACAGAACCCCAACTTAGTTTACAAAGCATAGCCTTTATCAGGCAGCGCTTTGGCATCAGTTGCTGGGTTCTAGATCAATCGAACAAAATATCAAATCAGTAATCAGGGGTTTAAACATTTACAACGGAAAAGAGCTTCGTGATTTAGGGGGGATTTTGTGTATAATTTTAGTTCAGAAGTATTAGAGAGAAAGAAAGTTTGAGTGAGTTGGAATGTAGACTGAACGCTCAATTTATAGGTGATTTGGACTCCATTACGCCCCACGACACACATAGGGGTCGCCCGTTGCGGGCCGCCACCCCCTCTAGCTAGGGTTTAGGCTTGCCTAGTCACGGGTATAGGTCCAACACGTGTCCGACACGTGTCATAAAGGGTGTCCAGCAAGTTATGGGTCGTTGCGCCCCGCGACTGGTTTAGGGAAGTCTGTCGCGGCCCGCGACAGACGTGGAAACTTTTTTCATTTTTTTATAAAAATAATCAATACACGGGTTCGGTTTTTTGTTTATGGAGCATTTAGGGCACTTTTCAAGGGTTGTTATATCCTCCCTACATTGTTTTAAATCTCGTCCTCGAGATTCACTATAAATAGGTAAGGATACTTCCTTTTCATTTCAGATTCTAGCTCTCATGTGTATTCGGGTCCTCTCTTTGAATCCCCCTTTACTTTGACCAGAACTAATCTCTTGTGTTTATGATTCTTAACCTTTTGTTCTTCAATCTATATGGGTTTTTCTACAAACTTAAGCTTCTCATTTACCTCTATGTCTTGAAGAGGTATCACCAATGATTCATCTGCTAAGCATTTCTTGAGGTTGCATATATGAAATACAACATCTATTCCTACCATTTCTTCTGGTAACTGTAGCTGATAAGCTACTGGCCATATTCTTTTGATAATCTCAAAAGGTCTAACATACCTTAGGCTTAGCTTTCCTCTTTTACCAAATCTAACAACTCCCTTCCATGGTGCGACTTTCAACAGTACCTTGTCTCCGACTTGAAATTTTAGGGGTTTGCGTCTGTTATCTGCATAACTCTTTTGACGATCTCGTGCTGCTTTCAGTCTTTCCTTGACTTGAATAATTTTGTCAGCAGTTTCTTGTACAATCTCAGGACCCGACAATTGCTTTTCTCCAATCTCTGCCCAACATACAGGTGTTCGACATTTTCGTCCATACAGTGCTTCAAATGGTGCAACGTTGATGCTAGTATGATAACTATTATTGTAAGAAAATTATATTAAAGGTAAGTGTTCATCCCAATTTCCTCCAAAATCTATCACACAAGCTCTAAGCATATCTTCCATTGTTTGGATTGTCCTTTCACTCTTTCCATCTGTTTGAGGGTGATAGGTTGTACTTAAATTTAGTCTGGTTCCCATTGCTTTTTGGAAACTTGTCCAGAAATGAGAAGTAAAACGACTATCTCTGTCAGATACGATAGATAAAGGAATTCTATGTAATGAAACTATTTCATTCACATACAACTTAGCTAATTGTTCCATATTGAAAGTTTCTTTCATTGGTAAGAAATGCGCAGATTTAGTCAATCTGTCTACAATCACCCAAATTGTGTCATTACCTTTTTGTGTTTTGGGTAATTTGGTAACAAAATCTATTCTTATCAACTCCCATTTCCAAATCGGCATTTCCAGTTGCTGAAGTAATCCTGAAGGTTTCTGATGTTCAGCTTTAACTTGTGAACATGTTAAACATTTAGCAACATAATTTTCTATATCCTTTTTCAATCATATCCACCAAAAGTTTTTCCTTAAATCTTGATACATCTTGTCACTTCCAGGATTTATCGTATACTTAGATTTATGTGCTTCTTCTAGAATTTGACTTCCCTTGGATAGGTATCCAAATCCTTTTTTATGGAATCTCCAAATTCCATTTGTTACTTTTTCTAATTCTTTAGTCATTCCTTTCAAACCTTCAGCATCATCCTTGATTGCTGTTTCCTGTACCTTTTTAATTTGTTCATTTAAATCTACCTGCAGGTTTAGTCTAAGAGCACGTACCCTTTTTGGCTTCTCATGGTATTTTCGACTTAAAGCATCAGCTACTACATTAGCTTTTCCTGCATGATACTGGATATCACAATCATAATCACTAAGAATTTCCATCCAATGTCTTTACCTCATATTTAATTACTTTAGCCCAAAAACATATTTTAAACTCTTATGATCTGTGAAGATAACAAACTTACTACCATAAAGATAATGTCTCCAAATCTTAAGGAAAAAAATTATCGCTCCTAACTTTGGATCATGGGTTGTATAATTCTCTTCATGCTTTTTAAGTTGTCTAGAGGCATAAGCAATTACCTTTTGACGTTGCATCAACACACATCCAAATCCTAACTTAGATGCATCACAATAGAATATAAAGTCTTCAGTTCCTTCTGGCAAGGCAAGTATTCGTGCATTCGTTAATCTTTGCTTCAAAACCTTGAATGCTTCTTCGTGTTTTGGTCCCCATTCAAACTTAACCGACCTGCAAGTTAGTTTAGTTAATGGAATGACTATTCTAAATAAATACTGAATAAAACGTCTATAATATCTTGCCAATCCAAGAAAACTTCTTACTTCTGTTGGTGACTCAGGGACTTTCCATTTGGTATTAGCTTCAATCTTTGTAGGGTCTACATGAATTCCTTCATGATTAACTAAGTATCCAAGAAATTGCACTTCTTGCAACCAAAATTCACATTTTGAGAATTTAACATAAAGCTTTTCTTTTCTCAACAATGTCAGAAGTATATGCAAATGCTCTGCATGCTCTTACTTACTTCTGAAGTAAATTAGTATATCATCTATTAAAACAATTATGAATTTGTCCAGGTATGATTTACATATCCTGTTCATCATGTCCATAAATGCGGCTGGGGTATTGGTTAAACCAAATGGCATGACTGTAAATTAATAATGACCGTACCTTGTTCTGAAAGCAGTTTTAGGAATGTCCACTTCCTGTACTTTCAGTTGATGATATCCTGAGCGTAAGTCGATCTTAGAAAAGAATCGGGATACTTGAAGTTGATCGAATAGATCACCGATTCTCGGTAGTGGGTACCAATTTTTAATCGTAACTTTATTCAATTCTCTGTAATCAATGCACATATGCATCGATCCATCTTTCTTCTTGACAAATAACACTGGTGTTCCCCGTGGTGATGAACTAGGTTGTATAAAAGCTTTTTTGAGTAATTCGTTTAACTGTTTCTTTAATTCCTGCATCACCATTGGTGCTAGACGATAATGTGCTTTGGCAATTGGTGTCGTTCCTGGTAACAGGTGAATTCTAAATTCAACCTCGCGATCTGGCGGTAATCCTGGTAAGTCTTCTGGAAAGACATATGGGAATTTAGATACTACGCATATCTTTTAATTCTTTTCCTTTAGTGTTAATGATTATGGAAATCATATACACCATTCCTCCTTTTCGTGCGTAGCTTGCAACTTTCATCGCAGAGATGAACTTCGTTGACCTTGTCGGCTTATCTCCTTTAATTGTGATCCTTTCGCAAGTTGGCGTACATACTTCTACAGACTTTTGATCACAAAAAATTCACGCATGATTGGCTACCAACCAATCCATTCCTAATACAACATTGAATCCGACTAGATTCATTGGTAAGAGATTAACAATAAACTTATAGCTTAAAATTTCTATCTTTCCTTCCTGAAGGATTTCGCTTATTTTGATAGAATTTCCATTTGCCGTCTCCACCTATCAGTCTTGGTGAAGTTTAGTTAATGGCTGATTGAGAAGTTTGCAGAAAGAAGTATTTATAAAACTTTGGTTTGCACTAGCGTCAAATAATACTTTAGCATAAACATCATTAACTAAAAATGTACCGGCAATCACACCTGGGATCATCTTAGCTTCTTCGGTTGTTAGTACGAATGCTCTGGCATTCTTCTTGGGTCCTTCTATTGCCTTTGCTTTATTGTCTGGTGCTGTAGCTAGTTTTGGGCAGTTTGGGCGGATGCGACCTGTCTCTCCGTAGTTGTAGCATATTCTTGTACTAGCTTTGGTTCTATATTCTTCTTCCTTATGTCCTGGTTTCTTGCAGAAGTTGCAGTACCTTACGCATTTTCCTGAATGCTTTTTCTTACAGGACTTGCAGTAAGGTGAAGAAGATGGACCTGTTCCTTTCCCATGATAGGAATTACCATAACATAGTTCCTGGGTAAACTTTTGAGCTAGATTCTTTTTCTGGTTTTCTTCTTGCGTACGTACCAATCCATATGTCAGAGTGTTAGTAAGTTCCACTGCTTCTTCTATTGTTTGTGGTCTAGCTGCCTTAACTATATCTCTGATTTCACTGATTAATCCTCGGATATAACGGGAGATTAATACTGGTTCTGGTGAGGCTAGTGTTGGTACTATCCTAGCATATTCAAAGAATATGGTAGTATATTCCCTGCAATCTACCCCAATCATTCTATGATTTAGAAATTTATTGGCAATCTGTTCCTTTTCATGAGGTGGACAAAACTTCCTTTCAACTATTTCCTTAAAGTTGTTCCATTCCATATTGTAAACCCTGTCACTTCCTCTTGATTGGAGAATGGTATTCCACCACTCTAGTTCTCCATCTTTGAAAAGATTAGAAGCATACATGATCTTATCATCATCTGTACACTTACTTATTTTTAAGACTGCTTCAGTCTTTTCTATCCAGCGTAAAGCTGAAATTACTCCTTCTTTACCTGAGAATTCTATTGGTTTGCAGGATAAGAATTCCTTGTAAGAACAACTATGTGAGATGGTTCTCTTTCTTTTTGGAATTGGAGCTTTGATAAGAAGTCTGTGGTCTCCGTTGACACTGTGACTTGGTTCATCGTGAGTACGTTTACTACTGATTATGGTATTATTATTTTCTGCCTTTTTATTAAGAGTATTGATAATAAATGGCATGGCATCTGTGATTCCTTGAGCTACTATGTGTTCTATAGCACTCTTATCCACTTGGTTCCCGTTATCATTATTATTCTGAGATCCCTGATTTACTTCATTTGACATCTGAATATATACATTATTAGGTATTAATATCACAGAATAAAGTAAACAATAATTACTCAAGCATATTGAACCAAAATCGTCGAGCATTGCGACATTTACAGTTTTTTCATATATATATGCCTCTAGTACAAACTATAACTGGAATTTAAACGTTAATAATTATGCATCGATAAATATATATAGGTGATATATATATATATATATATATATAATGGTTGTAAAACAAGGTTTCCAAGGCCGAGTACTCCTCGAGTAGTCACTACAAGGTAACCTGCCGAGGCGACTTTCTTCAACTCCGCATAATTACTCGGAATCGATCAAATGCGATCAACCTCAGCCAAAATCAGATCTAGTAGGTTAACTCGTGCCGTGTTTGACTTAAAAAATAATAAAACATAATTTTTATGCCTATCATATTAAAGAATTAATATATTTTTCATGTATTTTGTTATAAATATTAGTAAATTTATGTTATTTTGTTATAAATATTAGTAAATTTATGTTATTTGACATATACTTAATTTCCGGAAACTAATTTCATTATAATTTAACATGTCCGAGTACTTCCTGAGTACTCTCCGCCCAGGCCGAGTACTCTCAACTCCCCGGTCGACCGACTAGGGAGCGCCTAGCGACTTTTTTTCAACCATGATATATATATATATATATAAGGTATGGTTCATTTGAGAACCACCTTTATTGTGAGAACCAATGTGTATACACAAAAAAAAAAAAAACCTTAAAAAACCTAAAGAAAAACCTAAAAAAACCTAACCCCCCACACCACCCCCCCCCCCCCCCAAAAAAAAAAAAAAAAAAAAACCTAAACCCCCACCCGCTAAAAACCTAACCCCCCCCCCCCCAAGCTAAAATACTAAAAACTAAACACCCAAAAAACCTAAAAAAATCTAAAAAATACACACAAAAATTTCTTTATTATATTTTTTAGCTAAAAATCGCTACTTTTAGTAGCAAAAAAATTTTAATTTAAATTTTTTTTTTTGGTAACGAAAATTAGCGATTTTTAGCTAAAAAATATTAAAAAAAACTGTGTTTTTTAGCTATTTTTAGGTATTTTTGGTTGTGTTCACATTGGTACTCGCGATTCTCGCAATAAATGGTGATTCCTAACGGATCCTTCTCCTATATATATGTGTGTGTGTGTGTGTATAGTATATTAGGCAGTGACTCTCTAGTACTGCATTTCTCTCTCGTCGTATTTCCAGACGAGATTTTCTTCGATTTGGGGGATCATGTTTCCTTCCTCAATTAATTCTTCACCATAGTGGTGAAGTTCTTCTATATTTTCCTGATTCATTGGTGGCATTGGAGCTGGTATGTGCTCGTTGTAGACTGGTTTGGGTTCTCCGTATGGCATGTAAGGATATGGGTCATTCATCAGATCTTGAAATGCCCAGTCATTGGTCCACCATTGTTCTAAGGGATTTGGTGCTGGTAACTTGGGTATTTCATTTGGGTTGAAGGTTGGGATTAGTAACTGGTTTTCTTGGTTTTGTTCTGGGTACATAGGTACGGGTGCTATGGGTTGTTCTGGGCATAAGGGTAATAGCTGTGGTTCTGGTGCTGATACACGGTTAAGGTCAAGAATATTTTCTGCGGTTTGAAACATATCTAGATTTGCTAGTCTCCTATCCAGTTCCTTCCACAGAGGTAAAGTCACTGGAATTTGGGCAGTTCCCTCAGCTATTGTTATTGTTGCTTGTTTTTGGATATTTCTCATTCTTTTTCTCCTATCCCTTTTCTCTATACTAAACCATCCTCTTTTCTTAGGTGGAAAAGCTTCCTCAGATTTGGCTCTAAAGACAAGGTTCCTCGGAATCAGCTAGATATCCAGATACTAGATTAGATGGCCCTTCATCCATTGGAGATTGGGACAGGTGACGATAAGCATCGGACGTATTCTGATCACTCATACTGTAAACTCAAAAATTGTCAAATAACATAAAATCATAATATACATATTAAGATCTATTTACACAGAATAACACAGAAGTTATATAAATTTTCTAACATAAATGGTTAAAATTTAGGCATTAAAAAAACACCTAAATGACTTAAACCAGTGGCTCTGATATCACCTTCTGTCGCAGCCCCCGACCCCACCCCGGCAGCCGCGAGCACGAGCCGGTGGTATCGGTGTTTATTAAATATACAGCGAAATTAAAACATCAGGATCGTAGTTAGGAAATAATTTCAGAGTTTGCAAAACACCAAACTTTTATATTAAACAAATGGGATAAAAACCCATAATTCATTGATAATATCTTTATAGGGATAAACCCTAACTTGCTGAAAATATAACTTATTTTATTTAGGTAACTAATAGCCACTTTATTTAAGCCTTCGGTGCTCCATAGTTGGCTTCTAATAGCTTCACATCAAGTTACCTGAAACGCGTTCTAAAAATATTTTATCAGTAAGAAATACTGGCGAGTACATTCCATTTTGTAAAAATATAATGTTATACTTTACAGCATCAAGAGTGTTTACATTTGTTTATATCTACCAATTTCTAAAATAGTATTGCTACTGGGCACTATTCCCCGGTGCTTATGGTCATGCTACCATTGGCTATCTCTTTGTCCAAAGGTAGCGAGTGTCAAGTAATGTATACAAAATCCCACACACCGATAGTAATTGTAGAATACAAAAACTTAATCATTGTAAGTGTAACCGATAAACATTTAGGGTTTTGTAAAGAATTTTAAATAATGTCTCTCAAACTGTGAGAAAAAGAGAATGACTCACATTGTAAACTTAGGTTTTTTTTCTACAGGCTTTCTGGTGATATTTTCTGATAATTTTCTTGAGTTCCTATTAAAATTATACAATGCACGCATGTTAGTATAATATCCCAATTCAACTTTATCAATACGTCACGAAACAGAACCCCAACTTAGTTTACAAAGCATAGCCTTTATCAGGCAGCGCTTTGGCATCAGTTGTTGGGTTCCAGATCAACCGGACAGAAAATCGAATCAGTGACCAGGGGTTAAAACAATTACAATGGGGCATAGCTTTGTGATTTAGGGGATATTTTGGGTACAATTTACGTTCAGAAGTAGTAGAGAGAAAGAAAGTTTGAGCGAGTTGGAATGTAGACTGAACGCTCAATTTATAAGTGATTTTGGACTCCGTCGCGCCCAGCGACACACATAGGGGTCTCCCGTCATCGGCCGCCACCCCCTCTAGCTAGGGTTTAGCCTTGCCTAGTCACGGGTATAGGTCCAACATGTGTCATAAAGGGTGTCCGGCAAGTTATGGGCCGTCGCAACCCGCGACCGGTTTAGGGAAGTCTGTCGCGGCCCACGACAGACGTGGAAACTTTATTTTTTAATTTTTTATAAAAATAATCAATATGCGCGTTCGGTTTTTCGTTTATGGAGCGTTATAGGGCACTTTTGGAGGGTTGTTATATCAACTTACCATAATCAGTTTAAACCTCAATTCTATATCAAAAGTTAAGCATATTGTCTTTTTCTTTGACTTTCGATTCTGACCCGTTTGGTCTACTTTGAAACCCAATCAGGGTATGTTTTGTGACCATAATATTGTAGGGAATAACCCTATGAGGTTATACCTTATGGTCATACCATTTTTTTTGAACGGCAAATTTGGATCACTGACGAACCACTAGAGTATCATCGTGCCACCAGAGGAACCACCCGATCAAATCCATCTCCACTAGGCATAATGCCACACCAATTCAGGAGGAAACCCAATAAACATGGGAAAACCCCCTTGTGAGAATCGAACACAGGACCTATTGGTCCTAAAGTTTTATCCCACCACCAAGATGCCACTAGGCTATAAGGCCATAGGCTATGGTCATACCATTTGAAGGGTAAATCGACAAGTCGACTATATATAATTTTAAAAATGTAAAAAAACGCCCTTTTGGCATATAAATGGTTTCAAAACCTATGAGGCATATAATCTGACCTTGAAACTAATTATACAACATTTGAAAATATATTTTGACATAACGGACTTGTCATAGCCCCATTCAAATATACGGTGTCGCGCTTACACAATTGACTAGTTTAATATATATAACATACATAAACGAGTCGAATTGGGTTTAAACCTTTCAAAATTATTCTAAATCAAAATGTTTGGTTAAATAACCCAGATCCAACGAGTCTTCGCACTCAGAAGGGTATAAACCATATTCTACCCGGTCAACGCTTAATCTAGTGATGCTGAATAATATTCTAAGTTGTCACACCCAGATATTTACAGCTCAGTCCGGTGGGGAGTATCGTGACGTAAGATTGATATCGTCATAGTCAAACATACACAGAATAGCACAGCGAAAGTCTTGGAATATAAAATATTATTACAAACCCCATTTGTCAAAAATTACTTAAATGATAATTACATACGAGCTTGTAATATTAAATCCACAGGCGGATCGATACAGAATGTAAAAAAAATAAAGTTTAGCAGACTTTAGGACATCCTAAGGATTTGCAAGATCCTTTATTACCACAAAGCAGCTCCCAGCCTATTTGCGTATAGTACCTGTCACTTATTCTTTTGAAAATATGTCAGTTTACACTTGTAAATACAATTAACTGACTCATTTGAAAATGTTGATGAAAATTGGTTTCAGGGCACAAGGCACAAAAATATCTCTTTTATAACTTGGGACAATTATATAAGACAAAATTGCAGAAAACAACCTTTATGTATACCCCAAACTGCACTTCATACCTTTCACTATGAAATCCGCCAAAACCAACCTTTACGTTCATGTTTTGCCACAAGTTCAACCTTTACCACTAACACCATTAGATTTCTTGGTTAAGTTACCTCACATGCTTTGCATGTGAGGGTATTAATGTCTTTTCACCCATCTTTTTAATTAATAATTCTTTTTAGCTTATATAAATGCTTTCTTCCCACTTTACAGCAGCAACAACACAACTTGATTCACCATTTCATTTAAACCCTAGATTCAAAGTAGGAAACATCACCTCATCTTGTATCATCCAAAACCTAACAAGGCTCATCGCGAAGTTCACCGGAATTTGAACCAAGTTCACCGGAGCTTGAACCCACCGCTATAAATAAACAGATATAAAACCCAATTCGCCGGAGTTTGAACCCATCGGAGTTCGATCAGGTTGACCGGGTCACCACCACGAAAAACTGTTGGTGATCAGACGACATGTGTGCAGCGGAGTTTGATGATTTATTTGGATTGTGAGTGGGATCAGAATTATCATAAACAAGTGATCCGAATTTGATATACATGATGAAGTGATAACGATGATCAATGCAATAGCCATTTAAAATGGCGATTTTTCCACATAAGAATCACAACTAATGCTGCATTCAAAAATATTTCACAAAATCCTTTTTTTCTTACTTTTTCAACATTAAACAATTCAAATAACTCACAACGTTTCACACGAAGAATGAAGTGAATATTCAATCCCCTGTTTTGCAAATAAGTTGCAGACACAAACGAAAACAAAACTGATATCAAAGGTGTCTGATTAGTGTTCATTGTCGACATCAAAAAATCAGAAATCATCGATTAATTAAGCTCAAAAACAGTTATTAAGAGTTAATCGGAGATTACTGATTCCGGCAAAAAATTCCGGCAATCAAAACTACACACGGTGAACTACGAAATCACCGATTAACGGTCTTTGATCCCGTCCCTTACTCTTATACTGTGAATTGAATACAAAATCGTTGCTCTAAATTTGTTAATCACAGATTGTTGTTATACTCTGTTTTTCAAACACATAAGAATCATTTTTTTTTCAAAAAATAAGATTCACACATATTTTTCAAAAGTTGAAAAATCTCTGTTCGAAAAAAAACAATCAGAACTTTCAATTCAAAAGCAGAAATCGCCAATAAGAATGGCGAAATTGACAGACTTTAAAAAACTCGCCATTATCAATCACCTTAACCACCTTCCACCCCGTCACAGCGTCACCACCACGAAACAACACACTCGACAACCGCCTTCTCCATCCATCACCTTAACCACCTTCTCCATCCATTCTTAACGACCGTAAGGTAGTGAGGTCAGGATGAAGATGAAGGGTAAAAGGTTGATATGGGTTTTGTGGTGGGTTACTGGAGATGAAGATGAGACTCATGGTGGGTTTTGTGGGTAAAAGGTAATATAGATGATACGAAAGTTGTGAGCTTTAAATGATTTAATGATTCAGATTTGCAAGCATAAAAATGAAACTGTATGATTTAATGAACTGGGTTTTCTTTTCATAAGCTTGAATCTGTGTTTTCATGGAGGGTACAAACTTATATGCTCAAGGTACAAGTTAAAACTGCATGTCTGAATATGTGAGGGAAGATGATGACCATGTGATTTAATAAACAAAAAAAACAAGGTTGAAATGACAATAATACCCTCACATGCAAAGCATGTGAGGTGATTTAACCAAGAATATTAACAGAGTTTGTGTTAAAGGTTGAACTTGTAGCAAAACATGAAGGTAAAGGTTGGTTTTGGCGGATTTCATAGTGAAAGGTATAAAGTGCAGTTTGGGGTATACATAAAGGTTGTTTTCTGCAATTTTGTCATTATATAATGATAATCTAGTATCAGATTTACATGTTTGTCAAACATTTAGGGCTGGGATAAAAAGCCGGACAAGATTAATCGACACACCACTAATATAATCCCATGGCGGGTTACCCCAACAAGTGAGTATATCTTTTACATACGCAACTGTTAGGTGTGTGCCTACACCCCGTGCTTAATTCGTGGCCATTTACGATTTTAAATGAGCCGAGGATATCCACGACACGGTCGTTAACCCCGAATGTTTATTTTTTATCAAGCAACACTGATTAAAACGGGAGTATGCCATATAACCGTATTCGATTAAATGTTTTTACACCCAACCAAGCAGTAATATTTTACCGTATCCCAAGCCCGTATAAGGGAAAATAAGTTAAAAGTATTTACCTGAGCTACTACTCGATTTACAACAAGATTTATATAACTCAGCCGTATCCAATCTAATTAAATGCAGATAGCTTTTACCGGGAGGCTCTAGTCTGGAATAATGGTAATATATAACCAATTTAGAATGCTAACGGGTCTTATTTAGGTCATAGACCTAGACCGGCTAACTTAAAGTATTAGAAACGGTGCGATACGCTAGATTAACCGATGACCGGAATAAAATGTAATTTAGACCCAACAAGTATGAAGACTTGTATAACATGGGTAAACTAAATACATTCTGGATTTTGAAGTAAAAATGATAAGGTTTAACTCGTTTTGGTAAACTTACGTAAACTAGTTACGTAGGCCTGTCCGTACGCGTATAAGCGACAACGAGTAACCTGATGAGTCATGGACAAGTTCCATATGCCAATATACTTTAAACAAGTTAAAATATCAGTAGGATATCAACTAGTATGCCCGTTAAAGTTTAAAAATCAAATTATGCCTCATAAGGGCGTTTTGGTCACTTTACGACGTATAAAAGGAACTTGAGTACAATCTAATGTTATGATCATAAAAATTCTTTAAAAACACTTTATTTATGGTATAATATCGGTATGATATCAAACATATGTATGTTTTATAGTTTAAAACCAAACTATGCTCCGTAGGGGCATTTTGGTAATTTCACACATAGTTTTAAAGGCTAATTTGGGAATCTGAGTTTATACCATATACCTACTGTAAAAATATTTAAAATGATTTATAAAGTTAGTAGGTAACAAGTCTTGATTGGTAGTTATGGTTTAAAACCATACTATGCGCCGAAACGACGTTAAAATCGTTAAATGACGATATGTGCGATGTTTAAGGGAAACTGATGTCATGACCAGGTCTATATGACTAAAATATGTTAATTAATATAACATATCAGTAGTAAGAAGGTTTTGTATGAAAATTACATTTTTAAACCATTTTAGGTGAAAAGGGCATTATCGTCATTTAAGGACGTAATTCAAGAACGTATGCGTAAACTCAGTTTGTAAACTGAATGAACATCCCAAATTATCCTAACTGTGATATTATATCAGTAGGCAATGAGTTTGTTATGAAAAATTATGCTTAAAACTGATCTACGCGCTAAAAGGGCATTTTAGTCAATTTGAAGCATAATTTACGATATTTCATGAAAACTCAGTTTATGATCAGGTTTATAACATCGAAATATGTTAAACATGTTAACATATCAGTACCTAAGTTATTTGAATGCTTATTGGTGTCTAAAACCTTATTTTTGCAAAAAAGGGCATAACGATCAAATTACGGCATATTAATGGAACTTGCATAAAATTCAGATTTCTAATACGATTATGTAATATAACCTTATAGGGTTATGCTACATAATAATATGATCCTAACGGAACCTAAAATTAGTAGCAAACTAATCTAATTCGGTTCATAATCGAAAGTCAACGTAGAAGTCAAACTTCGTGACTTTCGGTTGCGAACCGACCCTAAAACTGGAATTGACGAGCCGAACATGTTTACACATGTTCTAATAATTATTACCAAGTTGTTTAAATGATAAAACGTATTTTAGAACATTTCTAAACTTACATCGCAATTATTTCAAAAACTGACCCATTGACTTTTTAAAACAATATTACGTTGACCCGTCAATTGACCAAGCAAATGTGATTTTTAGGAGGTGCCCTTTTGAGGGATTATCACCTACCTAATTACGATCACGTAGCCATGTTCGTTGCGAACAATGGCTAGACCAATAAGGTCTAAGCCGAAAGTCAAAGCCTTTTAACGGAACTTTGACTTTTCGGTTTTTAAAGCTTAAAAACTTAAAGGAGAAGGTAGGAACACTTACAAAAAGGTCCTAACTTCAAAGATAACTGAAGGGAGTCTCCTTTATGATCAGGAATCTCCAAGAGAGGAAGATAAGAAGAATTTTTGAAAGGTGCAAGGAATGAGGCACCTTAAGGCCTCTATTTATAGTTATAGGAGATGTTCTTGGATCATGCCATGTGTTAGGGAGATCCTAAGATCATCCCAGGTGTTAAACCATATGTTAAAAACCAGCTATGATCCATTGTTTTCGAGATATGTGAGTGTAGAGTGGTATGTGTGGGCTGCAAGTAACAAACCTGCAACTGTCCACACTGTTCTGTCAAAACAGGGGCATCGCCGCATGCGACAGCAACAGAGGGTAGGGGTCGCGCGACGCCACCTCCCAAAACTTCAACAAACAAGTTTTAAACTTGTCACTTTTAGTCCTTGAACATTTTAATGCATATTATCTTTCATTTTAAGCACTTTTAACCCTCCTAGTTAATTTGTAGGTGATCTTAGGAGTATAATTAAACACCGTTAGGTCCGATTTCGTTAAACGATCACCGAAAACACTAGTTTCTTCTCGTTGACGCTTTTAACCCTTCTTCTTGAAAGTTTGCGTAATTAATACATAACGATATCGAAACCTTGTGAATTTATTATCACTTATTCTTGAGAGTATATTCGAATATTACGAAGCCCCGGGTTCATTAAAAGGTCACTCAGAGGTAAGAATTAACATGTTGACACGTTTAACCCCTTTGTCTTGTAAACTTTCGTTTACTTTCACAAACGGCTTATTACGTCCGAATATTTACTCGTTTAAGAATATATTCATCGTGTGTGGTCAATCAGAGGCACAAGTTTGGCATGTTGACACTTTTAGTCCCTCTATCTTCGTAGTTTTTGTTTTTGACGAAATTAGTCCCTCATAGTCAACGTTTGACTTTATTAGGGTTTATTACACGTGTCAACACATCATTGGACATGATTTTACGAGGTGTTACATCCTCACCCCCTTAAAAGAAATCCCGACCTCGAGATTTGCTAAAAAAGATAGGAGTACTTTTGTCATGGCCTCCCGTGTATAATCAGGGCCTCTACGGCATCCCATTTATCGTTAATAATTGATATATGTTTTCATCGGAGCTTTTTAATCCTTGTCGGTTCATGAAAAGGTTTTGAAAAACTGATTAGACCGTCGATTTTAAGCTTTCTTAAAATCCTTGTGTCCCCGGCAGCGGCGCCAAAAACTTGATGTGCGTGAGTGTTATTAGTTTTTAATGTATATATTAAGCCCTTTTTAACACTTTTTAGCCAAGTTTTAAATTTATAAAACATGATATTTACTAACACTAAACACACATATGGGCAAGTGCACCCATCGTGAGCGTAGTATAGTGTTGGCAAGATACCGAGGTCGTCCAAGGACACAAGAGCTTTTAGTACCGGTTTATCCTCAACGTCTAATAAAATCAAAAATTTAGAAAAAAGGGTATTTTAAAATAAGAAAAATAAAAACTAACTAAAATGCCGAAAAATAAAAATAAAAATAAAAACAGATAGACAAGATGAATCACTTGGCTCCGACTCGCGTTTAGTGTAACCTTTGATTATTTCCGCACTTTTGCACTATTTAGGAGATTATCTTAGTTATTCTAGTAAGCCCCTCTTTTGAAGGTGACGTTACCCTCAACCCAGTAGTTTGAGTCAGCAAGGATACAATCCTAAAGGGTTGGATTATTGAAAGATAATTAATTAAGTTATTAATGCATATTATGGCAGGCCACTCTTTTGAAGGTGATGTTACCCTCGGCTAAGTAGTCTGAGTCAGCAGGGATACAGTCCTAAGTAGCCGGGTTAAAGTATTAATAGTAGCTTACATATGAGGGGATCAAAGAGTTTGGACCCCCGCCATCCAATACCGGTGGGTATTGAAGGAGGTCATACTAAATTTGACCCAGGTCCTTGCAGGATCTATACACTGAACAAGGCAAGACTCTTACCAAACCGTTCCATTAACCCCCGACCAGGTAGCCAACATACCTCCATATAGACTGTGAAGATATGAATGGTGAAACTTTTTTATTTTATATAGACAATAAAATAATGCCAAGACACCACAGACAAACGATAAGGAAGAATCACCTTCAACATAAGAAGCTAGTTATTAAAGTCATTAATACATAACCAAGTAAAAAGTGCGAAAAGATTAAAAATAAAAAGTATTACACTAGACACTTGTCTTCACCAAGTGATGTTAGAGACTTAGGCAAACATGGCCTTTGATTGTCAAGAACTCTTACGATCAATCTTGGATCCCGAGACGACTCACACACTCTATGATGGACAATGGATGATGGTGGTGGATGATGGTGTTGTGATGGTGGTGGGTGAAGTGTGAGATAGGTGGTGTGCCAAGGGATGGTTTGCAAATGAGCCAAGCACCCCTATTTATAGCCTGAACAGAAGTCTGGACACGACCCCGTGTCCGCTGGACACGGCCCTGTGTCCACCCTTTTCTCTTCCTTCATTAATTGCAGTTTGTCTGCATTAGTTGACCACGCCCCCGTGTCCGCTGGGCACGGCCCCGTGTGCAGAAGCGTATCTGTACTATCAAGATTTGCTTGGATTCTGCGAATCTTAGCATTGACCACGGCCCCGTGTTGAGCTGGGCATGCCCCCGTGTCGAGAATAGAAGCTTCTATAACTTTGTCTTTTCTGCAGACACCTGAACACGCCCCCGTGTCCATTAGGCATGGGGTCGTGTTCGCTGGGCACGCCCCGTGTGGAGCTGGGCACGCCCCGTGTTGAGCTGGGCACAGCCCCATGCTCAGCTTTCTTCTTGTTTTTTGCTTTGGGAGATGCTATCGAGGGGCCGGGTTCTTGTTTTTTGCTTTGGGAGATGCTATCGAGGGGTCGGGCATGCCACGTTTCTTCCCTTTTCTTGTATTCTTGCTAGATTTAGCTGCATTTTTGCTTCTTTTGTTCATTTAAGCTCTTTTAATCCTGAAAATACAAAAGGAAGACAAAAACACACTTTTTCCAACATTAGTACTAAAAAAGGGTTAGTTTTATGCCACATTTGATGTAATTTATATGTTGCATTTTGCGCACATCAAATACCCCCACACTTGAATCTTTGCTTGTCCTCAAGCAAAACTCTTTATAATGTGGCTTACACTCCCAAATGGAATGGGTAGAAAAGAAGGTTTTAGGGCTTGTCATAGAGTGTCGGGATTTCCAAGATTCTTTATTAGGTTTTATTTTTATTTATTTACAATCCTATTCGTCATGATTTATATAGAACATTACATAAAATAAATTACTTATTAGGGCATAATATGCCTTTTTAAAATTCCATTTATATACAAGTTCACATACCTCACGGGGGATCACTTAACACTCGGCCGAAGATGTATTTTTGTGAAACACTCGAAACCGGTATGGAACTTATTTCTACCATATGCTTGCCAAGCAATCAATCCTCCTCCTTTTAACTATACACCTTTGTAAGTATCAAGAGGACTTTGGGGAAGGGTTAGGCTTGGGTTAAAGGTAGGTGGTTGGGTTAGTGGTTAGTAGAAAAGGGCGAAAGGCGTAAAAAGCGTCGGTTTTCGTAAAACATTTTGTTTTGTGACTTTTTATTCTAATGAAGCATTTATTCAAACAAGCCTTCTTTTGATGTGCTTTGTTTGTTTATTTCTAACTTCATTTTTTCTCTTTTCTTTTCTCTTTTTTCTCTCTCTCTTTTTTTTTGATAAAAGAAGTCACAAGAAAATCGAGCTTTGTTACTAAAATAAAGGGTTTAAAATGAAAAAGGGTTTTGGTGGGTAAAAGGGTGTTTGTTTTGGGTTAAGAAATGAAAATGTTTTGGCTCAAAGGGGTTAACTAGGGGGATTTTGGGTAGGTGGTAAAAAAAAAGAAAAAATAATGGTGTTGAAAGAAAAAGGGTTAGTCCTAATGCCTCCATCATTTACTTACTTGGGTTTAAGTTGGTAAGGACCGGGAATGTATCGTCGTGGCAAGTTCTAGAGTTGTAAGAACCAAGCGGCTATTCACACAAGAAACGAAAAATGAGCATTTTGTTTAAAGATATATATTGTATGCTCAATAAAGGCTCAAAACTCACTTTTTGTGGGAATGTGTTTTTATGTGATCAAGTATATATAATCAAATTTTAACTAAGCTTGTCATGCCGTTTCATAATTTTCTTATGTTGGTTCTTTTTATCACGACGCTATTGGTTGTAAATTTGTAAAAATATAACCTTTTTAGAACTTGAAATTCCCAAATTAAACCAAGACAAGTAAAAAAAATGAAAATTTTTGAAAAAAATTTGGGGTGATTAACGGTTCCAATAGAGTTTTGTGTAAGGCTTGTTTTTAGGACTTGCAAGATTCAAGGTTTTAGCATCCCCCCACACTTAAATTACACATTGTCTTCAATGTGTTCCAAAAATAAGTTTTTCGATTGATTAAAATGTGTAAAAGTGGGTTAAAAAAAGGATTTTATGTTACTGGGTAGCTGAACACGGGGTGGTGTTGGCTGAGCACGGCCCCGTGTCCAGACTGCCAGTACCAAAAGTAAACAGAAGGCTGGGCACGGGGGCGTGTTCAGTGAGCACGGCCCCGTGTCCAGGTACCTGAACTGGGCGTTTTTCTGTAGAACTTTGAGCACGGGGCGTGTTGGCTGAGCACGGCCCCGTGCTGAACTTGCTGTAATGAAGAAAAATGTCGGGAGGCTCTGTTTTTGTGCATGGGGTGTTGGTTCAAGCTTCCCTTAGTATCCTTCACCATCCTGAGTATGTTTTATTCCTGAAAATTAAAACTAAACTAGAAAGCATAAAATTTAATCTAAACTAAAACTAAGGATAGTTCCGCGGAATGCCTCCGTGGTGATCCACGTTTATAAGGGTCCTTGGCTAGACCCACCTTATCAGGTGGTTCTGGCTCATCTTCAATTAGGGGGTCGTTATTGCCGATTAAATATTTAATTGATCGCTCAAGATCAATGCTTCTTTTAAATGCCCCTAATTGAAGAGGTAGATTATTGTACTTCCGGTTTTTCAAAGCTTCGTGGGTTTTTACGAAAGGTCGTCCCAACACTAGAGGAGCGTCATCGAGGATGACAAAGTCGGTTGGAATTACCATTTGATTTGTTTGAACCAAGACATCCTCAACTATGCCGATTGATTTTATTACTTTCCGATTGGATAGAAAAATGGGTATTTGAAGTGGAGAAAAATCACTAATACTTAATTTTTCGAAAATGTAGTTGGGCATTATGTTAACGCAAAGATCTTTATCGATTGTGACATTACTAATAAAAGAATTTTGAAAAAAACATGGAACCGGTGTAATGTTGATTTCAAATGGATCTTCTTTTATTAGCGAGGTTTGATCATTAGTTAACTTAATGCTTACCGTTTCGTCAATTTTAGTGTTAGTGTTTAACCCTTTTAAAAACTTAGCTTGAGTGGGAATTAAACAATGGTTTTCAAAAGAAGGTGACAAGAGATTAATTTCTTCAAAATTAGACTCTTCTTGAATTTTAACATTAACGGACTCACCTTTTTCGTTGTTTAACTCATGTGTCGGTTTTTCACTTGTTTGTTCTTCCATTTTTACACTTTCAGTTATCTCTTCTTTAATTAATTCTTCTTTCGCGCGAGATTCTTTTATATAGCGCTCGATAACTTTAAGGTGTTCTAATATCCTATCGGTCACTTCGGTTATAGAGTAAGGATCGGGATTTTCAAAGCTTGAATCCGGTTGTTCGATCCTTTGCTCCTCATAATACCCATGTGAAGTAGATGGTTCACACCATTGTTCTTCATTGTAAGTATATGATGGATAAGGGTCGTAATTTTGTTCTTCATAATACTCATATGAGGTGGGTTGTTCACGCCATGGTTCCTCATAATAAGCATATGAAGGTGGTGGCTCATACCTTGGTTCCTCAAAGTATGAGTATGAAGGCTCATACCTTGGTTCATCAAAATATGAGTATGAGGGAGAAGGTTCATACCTTTGGTCTTCATAGGATGTGTATGAAGTTGATGGCTCGTACCTGGGCTCCTCATAGTAGGTGTATGAAGTGGACGGTTGATATAAGTTACAATATTGAACCGAGTGCGGGTCACCACAATTAGTGCAATAGTTACTCCTATAATCATCCTCCTCATAGGTGTAGTTGTAACCTCCTGAGTATTGATCCATAAGAATCACTCAGCAGACCACAACCAAGTCTCGAGATCAGAAAACAAAAATAAAAACGGAAACAGAGGCTGGACACGGCCCCGTGTTCAGTGGACACGGACCCGTGTTCAGTGGACACGGCCCCGTGTACAGAATCTCTTTCTGGGCGTTTTAATTAAAGTTACTGATTTCGTTGAGCACGGGGGCGTGTTCAGTGAGCACGGCCCCGTGTTCAAGTTACTGTATCTGGGTGTTATATGAAAAATGTGCAGCACGGCCCTATGTTCAGCGAGCACGACCCGTGTTTAACCTACTGTAAATGCAAAACTAAACTAAAATGCAGAAAAATGTGCGCGCATTTTGAAAAGGTTTTGAAAAACTGATTAGGCCGTCGATTTTAAGCTTTCTTAAAATCCTTGTGTCCCCGGCAGCGGCACCAAAAACTTGATGTGCGTGAGTGTTATTAGTTTTTAATGTATATATTAAGCCCTTTTTAACACTTTTTAGCCAAGTTTTAAATTTATAAAACACGATATTTACTAACACTAAACACACATATGGGCAAGTGCACCCATCGTGAGCGTAGTATAGTGTTGGCAAGATACCGAGGTCGTCCAAGGACACAAGAGCTTTTAGTACCGGTTTATCCTCAACGTCTAATCAAATCAAAAATTTAGAAAAAGGGTTTTTTAAAATAAGAAAAATAAAAAACTAACTAAAATGCCAAAAAATAAAAATAAAAATAAAAACAGATAGACAAGATGAATCACTTGGCTCCGACTCGTGTTTAGTGTAACCTTTGATTATTTCCGCACTTTTGCACTATTTAAGAGATTATCTTAGTTATTGTAGTAGGCCCCTCTTTTGAAGGTGACGTTACCCTCAACCCAGTAGTTTGAGTCAGCAAGGATACAATCCTAAAGGGTTGGATTATTGAAAGATAGTTAATTAAGTTATTAATGCATATTATGGTAGACCCTCTTTTGAAGGTGACGTTACCCTCGGCTAAGTAGTCTGAGTCAGCAGGGATACAGTCCTAAGTAGCCGGGTTAAAGTATTAATAGTAGCTTACATATGAGGGGATCAAAGAGTTTGGACCCCCGCCATCCAATACCGGTGGGTATTGAAGGAGGTCCTACTAAATTTGACCCAGGTCCTTGCAGGATCTATACACTGAACAAGGCAAGACTCTTACCAAACCGTTCCCTTAACCCCCGACCAGGTAGCCAACATACCTCCATATAGACCGTGGAGATATGAATGGTGAAAATCTTTTATTTTATATAGACAGTAAAATAATGCCAAGACACCACGGACAAACGATAAGGAAGAATCACCTTCAACATAAGAAACTAGTTATTAAAGTCATTAATACATAACCAAGTAAAAAGTGCGAAATGATTAAAAATAAAAAGTATTACACTAGACACTTGTCTTCACCAAGTGATGTAAGAGACTTAGGAAAACATGACCTTTGATTGTCAAGAACTCTTACGATCAATCTTGGATCCCGAGACGACTCACACACTCTATGATGGATAATGGATGATGGTGGTGGATGATGGTGTTGTGATGGTGGTGGGTGGTGGGTGAAGTGTGAGAGAGGTGGTGTGCCAAGGGATGGTTTGCAAATGAGCCAAGCACCCCTATTTATAGCCTGAATAGAAGCCTGGACACGGCCACGTGTCCGCTGGACACGGCCCCATGTCCACCCTTTTCTCTTCCTTCATTAATTGCAGTTTGTCTGCATTAGTTGACCACGCCCCCGTGTCCGCTGGGCACGGCCCTGTGTGCAGAAGCGTATCTGTACTATCAAGATTTGCTTGGATTCTACGAATCTTAGCGTTGACCACGGCCCCGTGTTGAGCTGGGCACGCCCCCGTGTTGGGAATAGAAGCTTCTACAACTTTGTCTTTTCTGCTGATACCTGAACACGCCCCTGTGTCCGCTGGGCACGGGGCCGTGTTCGCTGGGCACGCCCCGTGTTGAGCTGGGCACAGCCCCATGCTCAGCTTTCTTCTTGTTTTTTTGCTTTGGGAGATGTTGTCGAGGGGTCGGGCATGCCACGTTTCTTCCCTTTTCTTGTATTATTGCTAGATTTAGCTGCATTTTTGCTTCTTTTGTTCATTTAAGCTCTTTTAATCCTGAAAATACAAAAGGAAGACAAAAACACACTTTTTCCAACATTAGGACTAAAAAAGGGTTAGTTTTATGCCACATTTGATGTAATTTATATGTTGCATTTTGCGCACATCAATAATGCCAGAATGATGAGCTAGGCTTTATGAACCTTTCTCTTAAAACTCATTTGATTGAGGTTTCAATCCTTTCATTACCGTCGGTACTAACCGATATGGAGCTTTTACAATAAATGTAGCCCTAGGTGGGATGTTAATCCTAACTCCACTTGCCTCTCAGGAGATAAACAGGGTAGTTTTTCGGAGAAGACAAATCAAGATACACGGAGGTGACAGAAATATTCTAGATCTCAGGCTTTAGTTTATCTATCGTTACTTGTGCCATATAAATGACACATTTTCCTTACGAATGCATGGATGCCTTAATTAGTGACACTTACTTGGACATTTCTACACTGAATATCTTCTTTGAATACCAATAGCTGACTTTAGTACAATATGACCATTGGAATATCTCATTGGTTCCATACATTAAACCTCCATACTGATCAGGCATGGAAGCAATCTATGGGACACATTAAGATACATCAATCCTCATATGGCGCTTTTATCAATACAGTCTAGCATTCGCAGTGTCACACCCCAACCGATGGCAGAAACATCGGGGCGCAACACTGAGCGAAACAGATTGTCCAAGAGAAATCCATAACACTAGAATTACCGGATATTTTAACATCATGTCCCATACCACAATATACCAGATAGAAATAGTAAATACAGACATTGTTTTCTCAAAGACAATTATAAGGATGTTCCGACAACTCAGATTTTATAATGTTCGTTTCTAGACTCTCCTAAGCTCAATTCCATGAAAGCAAGCAAGGCATCCTAAGCATTCAAACACCTGTCACATACGTTAAAATAGAGGTCAATACACATAGTGTAAAGGTGAGCATACAAGTTTAATAGTATAATAGTAGCGAAAGCAAGTTTACGCATAACCAGCATGTAACATGTATAATGTGAAGCAAGTAGGTTATCGACAATGAAATATGCCCAGACATGACTGCGAGTTGTAGAATGCGCAACACGTATCACCACTGTGACATGTGAGAAAAACCCTTAACAACCCCCATCCACGACAGGTGCTGAGTCCAAACTATAGTACTATCGTTACTAAGGTGTCAGGCAACAATCACTGTGTAAACATAACATACAAGCATTCATCGAGTAACACGTATAACATGTAGTAACGGTTAGCATATAAAAGTGTTTGCATTGTGTGATCGATGTGATTTGATATAAGTAACGTATGTAACACCCAAAAGTGCTTAAAGCAAAAAGGGATCGAGTATACTCACAGATAGTGCTTAATAACTAAACACTCTCTTGGATTGAAGGGAGCACTGAGAGATTAGCCTGAATAGTTAACTATAGCATAAGCGAATGAGCGGCGCGTTAAACGGTGAAGAGTGAACCAAGTGACGAATGGTCATCCGATCTGATGACAATCCGAACGGATGGTCATTCGAGCGAATGACAATCCGTTCGGATGGTCATCCGTTTGGATGGCCATTCGGTCAGATTGATATTCGTTTGGGATGGATGTGTTTGTGTATGATGTGACTTTGAAGTTTTCGTTGTAGCATTTTAAAATCAGAGAAGTATCTCTACCTTTCAGGTCGTTCGATCGAACGGTCGTTCGATCGGAGAGCGATCCGATCAGTGAGACATTCTTGTGAGAACAAGTTCACAGCAGGATTGTCATTCGATCGGATGGTTTTCTGATCGGATGGCAATCCGTTAGAAACTGATGATCTTTGAAAATTTGATAAAAAGTTTAAGTGTTGGAGACCAAGTACAATCCGATCGGATTGTCGTTCGATCGGATGGCAATCCGTCCAAAAATCTGAATGTTTTGAAAACTTGAATATTTTGTTAAGTTTGAAAAGTTTGTGGTTTGATCGACACGGTATGAAACGTGTTTAAACAACGGGAACTTCGTCAAGACCGATTCATCCGATCAAAGTGGCAATCACCCCAGCCTGATAAGCTAACCGTTCGTGACGGTGGTTCATGTTCAACCCGGAATCGGTTGTCTCTTTGATAGGAATCAGATCTCGGACCGACACTTCACTAGGAAACGAGTAGAAGGCCTGAATGAGTTCCGATTCCATCGGTTTTGAGTGCATTGAGTGTAAAAGAGTTGAAAGAAAGTCGTGAAACCATCTTTCAATCCTTCTAACCATGAAATGTTTAGATCCAAGCTAAAACAGTGTTTAATCGTGTGGAAATTAAGTAGATCTGAGTTGTTCTTGGTGGAATGAGGCCAAATCTTGAAGTTCATAAGAACCCCATGATGACATCATCCTAGAACACCTCAAATCCGCTGATTTCACGGTTAAAAGTGAAGATTCAAAGGTGAAAATGATGAAGAAGTGTGTGTAGATGATGGATGTACAAGATTTGAGTTGAAAACTTACAAGAATCGCGAGAAATCGAAGGAGAAGGAGGGCTGGAAGCGCTAGTCGAACGAGAGGGCTGTTACATCACTGTTGGTGATGTGACAGGGGGTATTTATAGATTCCCAAAAGAGGAAAGGTGTGCGCAGGTAACGGATCGGATGGCAAACCAATCGGATGGCAATCCGATCGGATGGTCATCCATACGGATGACCATTTGATCGAATGGTCATTCGATTGAAGTGATCCGGCGAGTTGGTTTTCGATGTTTCGTTTCGTGCGTTGAGCGTTGCGATGCGTTTCGAGTGAGCGATGCGATAGTATTACCCATTAGTTACACAAATAAGCTAACTACTAAATTCCATAAATATAAACCTTAAAACTCGAGTTTGCGATGAGATTGCGCTACGATAGAGTTGGGATTGCGATTAATCACCTTAACATAATCATAACATGCATAAGTAACACATAATAGCACACACACGTAAAAAATATCTATAACCTATAATTCGAGTTGCGATGCGATAGCGATGCGATTAGCGATAAGTCGATTAGCGATTAAACTGCGATTAAATAGCGATTCATTAACAAGTACTCCACATAAGACAACTAAAGTGAAGTAAAATAGAGTATCGATTACAAATCGAGAAGCACAGTCAGTAATTAAGCAAGGACTGACAGATCGCAATTAGCAATCTTTTCTTCCTTTGACTTTGACTTTGACTTGTACTTTGACTTCCAAAAGTTGGGTTGTTACACGCAGTTGATAGAAATCAATGAGATAATAAAATAAAATAACATATACTGTCGTACTCTATCTGGAGAAAGAGTACTTTAGATTTATGAATGAAGATTTCTGACAAGAATAAAAGAAATGGTTCCTACAATTTACGTTGGTAAGCTTTACCTTATACCTAATATCTAGAGTTCTTATGGAAAAATTCTAAAAGTTTGCTAAGCTTATGATATATGGAAGACTTAGTAGTCCTGAATCAGAACATAATTCTTAGCAATTGATTCACGATAAGGGATGTACGTGGTGTTAATATTGATATGAACTCCCTATGGCATTTATCAGGAGAGTTTAAGCGCTTCCATGCTTAGATTCTCTATACTTAGCTATACCTCCCTTGAAAATTTTAGGGCCGTTAGTTCTGATGTGGCCCTTAACGCCACAGCCGAAACAGACTGCATTCCTTATATTTCTACACTCATGGGACCTATGACCAGTCCTTTTGCAGATGCCTCATTGCTTTGGCCCTTGGTACATTTGACACTGTCCCCAGTGCCTTTTGCTGCAGGTCTTGCGTACAAGCTTCTTATTAAATAATGACTTGCCCCTTTTTTCTTAAATTTCTGGGAGTTATCCTTCTCCCTTTTCCTTTTTCTGGCAGTCTCAGCTTTGACTGATTTACTTCCTAACCCATCTAATGTGAGTGGCTGAGATAGATCCATAATGGATTTATAAGAAGCAGGCTTTGAAGCCTTAATATGCCCTCTTATTTCCGACGCTAAACCACCAATATATAGTGCATTATGCTTAGATTCTGGGTTAACCGAATAGGGCACTATCCAGATAATGAATTAACGTCTGTAACATACTGTTAACAGTCTAGATCCCTCATGGTGAGAGTCAGAAAATTCTTATTCTACCCTTTCCATTCCATGCCGCAGACAACAGGTTTTTACGAGAAGGTCCATAAACTTGGACCATCCCATATTGTATAAGGGTATCTTTCCTGTGGACTTTATTAATGTCCTCACCAACTAAGGGCATCGCCATTGAATGACTGTGATACATACCTCACAATGTCCCTCCCAGCATAACCACTGATACACATAATGGTTTCTATTTCATCAAACAATTTCATGCAATCAATGGCCCCTTTTTCGCCAATGAAGTCCCTTGACTTGCAAGAGACAAAGTACTTTTAAGTACATCCTTTAGAGGAATGGGGCTCCTCGCTATATATCATCTTATTTGGTTTATTCTTCTCATTCGAAATATGAACAAAGCTCTTCTCATGAACAGAGGAATGTGATTTAGAGCAAGTAGCATTCGGCTCTTTGAACTTTCTCATAACCTTTCTCATAGCTTTTCCAACAGCTGCGTCAATCACAGCTTGGAAATTAACCCCATTAACATTGAGGTTCACATTTTTTGCATCATTAGTATTTGTCGCATAATTAGTATCGTGAGTTTTGTTTGTCTGATCCGAGTTTGCCATACTCGAAGCTTGGTACTAAACACCAAATTAAACAGTTGCTTACTTGCATTACGATAGCTAGTCATCATCCTAACGACCTAACATACATTAGCCATGGTTTCATTAAACCGTATAGGCTAATAGGGTATGAACATTCCTAATGAATATTACTTGAATGTATATCAATTACATTTAGCCTAGGTCACAAAAGGACCATTAATGGCATTTAGGGTTTGGACCGAGGCCATTACCTTTTTGACAGGGGATCAAAATGTCACAAGTGTCTTTGTCATAATGACAATTTTAGATAGCTCGAAGGCTTACCACAAGGGCTTCTTAAAATATGAAACATGAGTTTGTCATGAAAGATATATAAATATAGTACATAGATTTGTCACGAAGGACATTAATAATCATATGGCACGAAGGCCTTGTCGCAAAGGACATATAAGTATGGCACAAAAGGCCTGTCTTAGAGAATATTATAAAATATGGCACAAAAAGGCCTGTCATAGAGGACATTAAAATGATATATGGCACAAAGGCCTTGTTACGAAGGACAAATGTATATGGCACAAAAAACCTGGTCACAAAGGACGTTAAATATATAATAGCCGCAATCTTATTTGATAAGGGACTTAAGACTTGAACATAGTTCTTTACCTTTGGACAGAGAGTCATAGACTACAACTGTCATTACTTGAAAGATGATTTATTTTGTCACAAAGGTAAATCAATTGACATCACTAATGGATGTGTGTGTATATATATATATATATATATATAAAATCATCGTACCTGATGATATTAATCATGACCACATTGATCATATAGACTATTAGGTTTGAGCATAGCTCACTACCTTGGATGGAGAATCATAGAAGATTACACCTGTCTTTGAAACAAATGGATAACATAATATGGCCTATATGCAAAACATCACTTAAGGACGTTAACTAACATGATCATCATATTAGATGATATTAGCCACGATCACATTGATCGTATAGACTATTATGCTCGGACATAGTCCGATATCATTAGACAGGGGGTCATAGACCACATCTGTCATTGTCTTATAGGACAACAAGTTTAGCCCGTAGGCACTTCATCACTAAAGGATGTTAAATGATAAGATCAATATTTTAGATGATATTAGTCATAATCGCATTGATCATATAGTCTAAGAGGCTTGGACATAGTCCAACATTCTTAGACAGGGGTCGTAGACCACAACTGTCGTTTGTCTTATTGGACAACAAGTTTAGCCCGTAGGCACTTCATCACTAGCGGATGTTTATATTATGATCATCACATCGATGATACTTGCCATGATCTAATTCGATCATATAGGCTTTAAGGCTTGGACATAGTCCAAATACCTTGACGGCTGGTGTGGTTTCTCAAGTCACACTGCCAGGAGTGTTATCATGTTCTTAGATGTTAACAAGGATTAATTGTCTTTAGAGGGTTTTACCATCATAGCATGTCTGTATTGACATATTGGCTAGGTTATACTGTTAAGAAGATCTTTTGAAATTATTTAGCAGATCGATAAAGTTCGAATAAAATTGATACTATTGTTTGATAAAGGACGAAATGAATACCTATATAAAATTTTCAAAGCTTCCTATAAATCATTAGGAAATTTACAATAGTGCCTCTATCAGGACTTTTAGTATCTTATTTGTCCACAGAGGACTAAAAGGAAAAATATAAGTCCGTAAAAGGACTATAAAATATTATAAGTCCACACAGGGACTATATTGAAACAGTTTTCCCATGAAGGGACTATAATGAAATGTCATATCTATGAAGGGTCTATAATGTAGTAACATGTCCACCAAGGGACTATAATGAAATCTTGTGTCCATGAAGGGACTATTTCGAAATAGCTTATCCATATAGGGATTTTAATGAAATAACGCGTCCATGAAAGGACTGTATTAAAATGTCATGTCCACAAATGGAACCTTGCTGAACAGATGTCCTCTCAGGGACTTAAGTCAAAAAATTATGACCATTAAGGATTATGATAAACAAATGTCCACACAGGGACTATACAGAAGAGATAGGTCTTTATAGGGACTTTAAAGTAATACTAGTCCACGCGGGAATGAAAAGGAAAATATAAGTCCACTTAAGGACTATAAGTTATGTTAACATTGGAATTATAGTAAAACGATATGTCCTTGAAAGGACAATGATGAATTATTATATTCGCCAGGGGACTCTGGTGAAGTAACATGTCTACAAAAGATTTTGATTAAATAACATGTTTGCAAAAAGATTTATTGAATTAACATGTCCATGTAAGGACTATAATAGAGTATAATGTCCACAAAAGAACTATTTTGAAGTATGATGCCCACGAAGGGACTACATTGTAATATAATGTCTACGAAAGGACTATATTGAGATATAATGTCCATTAAGGGACTATGATAGACAAACGTATATACAAAGTCTCATTAGAAGAGGTAAGTCTACAAGGACTATGATGAAATAATATGTCCACAAAGGACTACAATAATCAAATGCCCATACAGGGACTTAAAAGAAAATGAAATGTAATGGAAGAATGGTTTCTAATGTCTTCCTTGCTTCATTCTGATTGTTTCTCTTCTTTGTTTGACTCATGCTATAGTGACACTGAAGTCCTCATTGAATAAAATAAACATTCCAATTCAGGATCTGTTGCTAGAAGTGGGTTCTAAGGATTCAATGGTTAATGAAATGACATGGATCACGGATTGGGTTTTGACTGGTATAGTCCAAGTCTGGAAATACAAAACTTGGAGATAGGAAATAGGGATTAATAACATTCACATGTATCATCTTCAATATGGGAGCCTCAGGGATCAGCACCATTGGGCGGTGGTTCCTCTTCTCTTCTTCCTCTGAACCTTGAACAAAAAAAAAAGATCTCGGTATCAGCTCGACTAAGAGTTCCGAATAAAAAAAGGAAACTTCACTTTACTTAAGACGAAGGAACCGAGTGCAAAAAAACCGGTTTCGCTTCAAACTACTAGTAATTAAGACTAAAAGTAAGGAAGTCCTTTTCTTGACTTGGCCTGCGTTCATTATACCTACCCCCTTTTTAAAAAACTTGATTTCAATCTCAACAAAGAAATGAAAGCATAACTCTTTGCTTGTTGTCCTCTTACTTACTCAATTGTGGAGGTCTCTCGGGTATCTGATCCGATCAGTCTCGTGATGAAGAGAATTCCGATCTTCCACTAAGAAAGGTCTCGTCATGATAACTCAATTTTTCCGGTAAACTACTAGGAGCTCCCCATGGTTTATTAAAAGGGAGGGGAGATTTGCTCCTCATCCGGGGGTTCATTTCATTCATTATGCACTCAAAAGTGAAGGTCTTAAAAACTTCATAGAATTCATGATCGGCCATTCCATTTGTGCTTTCAGCAAGTAGGCGACGCGAATCTATTTCTATGCTTCAATCGGATACCAATTGCTTGGATGCATTTGAAGCCTCGACATGACTTGCAGAAAAAAAGCTTTCTAGGTTTGTCTTCTGTCTTCGTAACAAATGGTCCATTTATTGATGGGTGAACGACGGGGATTGAACCAGCGCGGTATCCAATCCAGAATATAGCCTTGCTTTTGCCCTCTCCCGATAGTACATTTATGCTCCTAAATCACTGAATTCAACCTCTCTTTCGGATGAAAGGGAGCGAGCGAGTGTAGGTTACTCCTAGAATGTTGGGTCTTAGAGCCAGTAGAGCGCTGTACAAGTGAATGGAGTGGAATCTACCATTGAAGAAATCTGTTTGCTTAACCCAGGCCTTCAGATCGCACTTCCTGCTTAAAGAGGATCGAAAGAAGTTGAAGGTTGAGAAAGAAGGATCAGATGTGTACGAATAGAATGAACCCCAGATAGAGAAAGTGGACCAAGGGGAGATTCCCCTTTCGATTGGAGTTCTACGGTGGGAAAGAAAGTAAGGAGTTAGAGCTCGGAAGTGAGAACTAGCTAGACCATATTGATTTTTAGATAGTCTCGACCTTAAAAGAGGGAGTAAAAATGTCCGATAACGGCGCTGAAGTAGTGAATCTATCGGCACCATAGCTGCATCATGCGAAGAGGACCCGCTAGTACTTCTGAGACTCCGGCTTCTGTAATGAGGCCCTTCGTAAAAACCCCTATGGACAAGGCAAACCCCATCGGTAGGCCTAATTTTCCTAAAGTATAGGCGAGGGCTCGACCCCCCAAAGTTATTCCTATTTTCAAAAGGGGGGCCTGGAAAATGCCCAGAAAGACAAGTACAAGTAGGCCCATCAACAAAAATAGAATAGAAATCCTAAAAACCAGGGATAAACTGATCAAATTACGTAAACTTTCCAGGGATAAATTGATCAAACTACGTACACTACTAGATCAATTTTTTACCCGGGTCGAAAAGGGCATTCTATCTTTCTTTTCTATTCGCTCATGATCTGGCCTGGTCGACCCAATCATGATTTGAAGGATGGGACCTTTTCTCGAACTCGAAAAATCCTGCCGACATACGGGCATTCTTTTTTGTACCTTAGTACACTTCCCCGGAAAAAAATCTAAATCGGCTGAAGGAGAGTGAGAGTTCGAAGTTGCCGGTAGGTCAATATCCGGGGGTTGCTTTCCCTTAGTAATAGTCAATACGAGGCCCAGAACCCTATACAGGGCAGTGAGAGGAGTTGCTTCTTCTATTTATACTTGCCCATCAGGACCCTTGCCCTATGTTACCAGTTTCGACTCTGGACCATACTGCAGTAGCGGTTGCCGCTCGATCGAAATGGGTCTAATCCTGATATGGGTATTGGCGCCTTTGATTAAAGAATGTTCTACGCCTTTTTCCTCCACCTACCGGGCTAGGTAATTGTTGGAATGTGCTTCATTGGAACGTAGCTAATCGTCCTTGCTTTTAGAGAATTGCTGGGTCTGCCTCGGCCTTTCTGCCTATAGTCTAAGGAACCGGTAGCAAGAGAGCTCTAAGAAGTGGGGGCGACCTCGTAGTTTTATAATGATTCTTTCACTGCTATCCCCTCATAAGAGGAGGATGCCAAGAGTTTCGCTCAACGGTCTAAGGACTACCTGACCTGCTGACCTTCCTGCAATTCAATTCCCTAATGAAATCAACTACCTGTCTAAGTGCACTAGCTGACTTCTCTATTGCATAACGCTTCTCACCTGACTTCATAATCACAGCTAAGCTTCCTACCGTGAGGATCTAGCCGTTGCTTCATGCTTACATTCCTTCATAAGAATAGGCTAGGATTAGTCCGGATCTAGCCTTAGTGTAGTAAATACCATCAACAGGATGAACTATATTTGAAGGAAGGCATCTATTCAAGTCTTTATTGAATTCGATATGCGTAGATTCGATTCGGAGAAGAGATTCTTTCTTGTAAGAACATGGCAAACTAAGTGAAGTCATTTAGAACTGGCAAGCACCCGGAAACACTAGACCAAAGTGCAACTGAGCCCTGACTTAAGATGAGATTGAGAAGGCGAAAAAAGAGCTATAATTGCCTTACGCTGCTCTGAGATCGTAACGCTGTAAATCAGTCATTCTATTGTCATCACGTCTTCTTCAGCAGATCTTGGAGGCCTGGAAGTCGTTGAGTTTTTCAGACAAGCCACCCAGGTCTACTGGCTCACGTTTAAGGCCCTTTCAGGTAGTTAGATTTGTAAGTTAGCGGGGATTTACCTATTTGATCATCCTATTTCTCAAGAGTGGACTGAAGTCTATCGGGGGAGGATGTTACAGGTGTTCCTGAGAGAACTAGTCTTTCTATTGAGTTGCATTCCCTTATCCACTAAGAGATCAATAGCCTATGACAGCTTCTTCACAGCCATTTAGTATTCCTGGTGAAGCAGTTACTCTTCCATTAACAATCTTTTAACAGCTTGCGGGGCCTGAAGGTGATATTAATACCACTCCAGCCCCTACAGCCCCAAAGTGCTAGATCCATCGAAGTAGAGAGTCCATGGAACCACCTCTGCAAAGGCGAGGACTTCTTCATCGTGCTCAAAAAAATTCATGGTATGATCTGCCAAGAAGTCTGCAAATACCTGTCCTTTGACCGCCTTCATAGGAACGTACCGAAAAGTGAACTTGGATTGCCCTAGGATCCACTTCTCCCCTTCAACACGGGTCAACATATATTTAATCAGGTCCGTTCGAGCAAATACCAACACTGTTGTGGAAAGGATGCAGTGTCGGAGCTTGGTTGCTGCAAAGTAGAGCAATAAGCACATCTTCTTAGGGGTATGTAAGACCCTGCTGAGATAATACACGGCCGGTTCCTACCCGATAGTTGAACTGGAATTACCTTCTCTACCCACTGGTACTACTCCTTCGGAAGGCCTGCTTTCAGCACCTATTCGATACCGGTTTCACATTCTGTTGTTGATTCCTCTGCCGGGACTCCTATCAATAAGTTTGGTTTTGGGAATAAGTCCATAAAGGTCTTCCTCCAAACCATTCGCACGCTTATCCAAGCCGTGGTACGAAGCTTGGCATTTCTTGGCTTCGGACGGGAAGAATCTCCATCAACGGCTTCTTTGCTTGGCGACATATCTAAAACACATAAAATCGAAAACAATGTTTACTTAATAGGGATGAGAGAATTCCTATGTTAAGTCTAGACTCGGAAGGTCTAAGGAATATGCTACTGTGTCATTTGAGATTAAACACTAAAGGCAAGTGTTTAATTCACTCAAACGTTGGCTCTGATACAAACCTGTCACACCCCGATATTTACAGCTCAGCTCGGTGGGCCCGGAGGGTAGTAGTCAAACATACACAGAATAGCACAACGGAAGTCTTGGAATATAAAATATTATTACAAACCCCATTTGTTAGAAATTACTGAAATGATAATTACATACGAGCTTGTAATATTAAATCCACAGGCGGATCGATACAGAATGTAAAAAATGAAGTTTAGCAGACTTTAGGGTATCCTAAGGATTTGTAAGATCCTTTATTGCCACCAAGCAGCTCCCAGCCTATTTGCGTATAGTACCTATCACTTAGTCTTTTGAAAATACGTCAGTTTACACTGGTAAATACAATTAACTGACTCATTTGAAAATGTTTATGAAAATTGGTTTAAGGGCACAAGGCACAAAAATATCTCTTTTATAATTTGGGACAATTATATAATGATAATCTTGTATCAGATTTACATGTTTGTCAAACATTTAGGGTCGGGATAAAAAGCCGGACAAGATTAATCGACACACCACTAATATAATCCCATGGCGGGTTACCCCAATAAGTGAGTATATCTTTTACATACGCAACTATCAGGTGTATGCCTACACCCCGTGCTTAAGTCGTGGCCATTTACGATTTTAAATGAGCTGAGGATATCCAGGACACGATCGTTAACCCCCAATGTTTATTTGTTATCAAGCAACACTAATTAAAACAGGATTATGCCATATAACCATATTCGATTAAATGTTTTTACACCCGACCAAGCTGTAATTTTTTACCGTATCCCAAGCCCGTATAGGGGAAAATAAGTTAAAAGTATTTACCTGAGCTACTACTCGATTTACAGCAAGATTTATATAACTCAGCCGTATCCAATCCAATTAAATGCAGATAGCTTTTACCGAGAGGCTCTAGTCTAGAATAATGGTAATATATAACCAATTTAGAATGCTAACGGGTCTTATTTAGGTCATAGACCTAGACCGGCTAACTTAAAGTATTAGAAACGGTGCGATACGCTAGATTAAGCGATGACTGGAATAAAATGTAATTTAGACCCAACAAGTATGACGACTTGTATAACATGGGTAAACTAAATACATTCTGGATTTTGAAGTAAAAATGATAAGGTTTAACTCGTTTTGGTAAACTTGCGTAAACTAGTTACGTAAGCCTGTCCGTACGCGTATAAGCGACAACGAGTAACCTGATAAGTCATGGACAAGTTCCATATTCCAATATACTTTAAACAAGTTAAAATATCGGTAGGATATCAACTTGTATGCCCGTTAAACTTTGAAAATCAAATTATGCCTCACAAGGGCGTTTTGGTCACTTTACGACGCATAAAAGGAACTTGAGTACAATCTGATGTTATGATTATAAAAATTATTTAAAAACACTTTATTTATGATATAATATAAGTATGGGGTGTTTTATAGTTTAAAACCAAACTATGCTCCGTAGGGGCATTTTGGTAAACTCACACATAGTTTCGAAGGCTAATTTGGGAAACTGAGTTTATACCATATACCTACTGTAAAAATATTTAAAATGATTTATAAAATCTGTAGGTAACAAGTCTTGATTGGTAGTTATGGTTTAAAACCATACTACGCACCGAAACGGCGTTAAAATCGTTAAATGACGATATGTGCGATGTTTAAGGGAAACTGATGTCATGACCAGGTCTATATGACTAAAATATCGTTTTTAAACCATTTTAGGTGAAAAAGGGCATTATCGTCATTTAAGGACGTAATTCAAGAACGTATGCGTAAACTCAGTTTGTAAACTGAATGAACATCCCAAATTATCCTAATTGTGATATTATATCAGTTGGCAATGAGCTTGTTATGAAAAATTATGCTTAAAACCGATCTACGCGCTAAAAGGGCATTTTAGTCAATTTGAAGCATAATTTATGATATTTCATGAGAACTCAGTTTATAATCAGGTTTATAACATCGAAATATGTTAAACATGTTAACATATCAGTACCTAAGTTATTTGAATGCTTATTGGTGTCTAAAACCTTATTTTTGCTAAAAAGGGCATAACGATCAAATTACGACATATTAATGGAACTTGCATAAAATTCAGATTTCTAATACGATTATGTAATATAACCTTATAGGGTTATGCTACATAATAATATGATCCTAACGGAACCTAAAATCAGTAGCAAACTAATCTAATTCTGTTCATAATCGAAAGTCAACGCAGAAGTTAAACTTCGCGACTTTCGGTTGCTAACAGACCCTAAAACTGGAATTGACGAGCCGAACATGTTTACACATGTTCTAATAATTATTACCAAGTTGTTTAAATGATAAAACGTATTTTAGAACATTTCTAAACTTACATCGCAATTATTTCAAAAACTGACCCGTTGACTTTTTAAAACAATATTACGTTGACCCGTCAATTGACCAAGCAAACTTGATTTTTAGGAGGTCTAAGCCGAAAGTCAAAGCCTACCTAATTACGATCACGTAGCCATGTTCATTTCGAACAATGGCTAGACCAATAAGGTCTAAGCCGAAAGTCAAATCCTTTTAACGGAACTTTGACTTTTCGGTTTTCAAAGCTTAAAAACTTAAAGGAGAAGGTAGGAACACTTATAAAAAGGTCATAGCTTCAAAGATAACTGAAGGGAGTCTCCTTTATGATCAGGAATCTCCAAGAGAGGAAGATAAGAAGAATTTTTTAAAGGTGCAAGGAATGAGGCACCTCAAGGCCTCTATTTATAGTTGTAGGAGGTGTTCCTGGATCATGCCATGTGTTAGGGAGCTCCTAAGATCATCCCAGGTGTTAAACCAGATGTTAAAAAACAGCTATGATACATTGTTTTCGAGTTAAGTGAGTGTAGAGTGGTATGTGTGGGCTGTAAGTAACAAACCTGCAGCTGTCCACACTGTTCTGTCAAAACAGGGGCATCGTCGTACGCGACAGCAACAGGGGGTAGGGGTTGCGCGACGCCACCACCCAAAACTTCAGCAAAACAAGTTTTAAACTTGTCACTTTTAGTCCCTGAACCTCATAATGCATATTATCTTTCCTTTTAGGCACTTTTAACCTTCCTAGTTAATTTGTAGGTGATCTTAGGAGTATAATCAAACACCGTTAGGTCCGGTTTCGTTAAACGATCACCGAAAACACTAGTTTCTTCCCGTTGACGCTTTTAACCCTTATTCTTGAAAGTTTGCGTAATTAATACATAACGATATCGAAACCTTGTGAATTTATTATCACTTATTCTTGAGAGTATATTCGAATATTACGTAGCCCCGGGTTCGTTAAAAGGTCACTCAGAGGTAAGAATTAACATGTTGACACGTTTAACCCCTTTGTCTTATAAACTTTCGTTTACTTTCACAAACGGCTTCTTACGTCCGAATATTTACTCGTTTAAGAATATATTCATCGTGTGTGGTCAATCAGAGGCACAAGTGTAACAACCCGACTTTTTAAAGTCAAAGTCAAAGGAAGAAAAGATTGCTAATTGCGATCTGTCACTCCTTGCTTAATTATTGATTGTAATGTTTAACTTATAATCGATACTCTATTTTATTATCGCTTTAGTTGTATTATGTGGAGTACTTGTTAATAAATCGCTATTTAATCGCAGTTTAATCGTTAATCGACTTATCGCTAATCACATCGCTATCGCATCGCAACTCGAATTATAGGTTATGGATATTGTTTTACGTGTGTGTGCTATTATATGTTACTTGTGCATGTTATGTTTATGTTGAGGTGTTTAATCGCAAAACGCAATTGCAACTCTGTCGCAACGCATTCTAATCACAAACGCTAAACGCAAGTTATTTATGTTGATTGTATGTTAGATGTAGTAGTTAAGTTGTTTGTGTAACTAATGGGTAATACTATCACATCGCTCAGTCGAAACGCATCGCAACGCTTAACACACGAAATGAAACGCCGAAACCTAACTCGCCGGACCACTTCTATCGAATGGTCATCCGAACGGATGACCATCCGATCGGATGGCCATCTGATCAATGTGCCATCCGATCCGTCACATGTGCGCACTTTCCTCTTTTGGGAACCTATAAATACCTCTGTCACATCACAAACAGTGATGTGACAGCTCCCTCTTCCGACCAGCATGCTCAAGCTCTCTTTTCTCTCAATTTCTTGCGATTCTTGTAAGTTTTCAACTCAAATCTTGTACTTCTATGATCTATACGCACTTCTTCATCATTTTCACCTTTGAATCTTCACTTTTAACCGTGAAATCAATGGATTTGAGGTGTTCTAGGATGATGTCATCATGGGGTTCTTATGAACTTCAAGCTTTGGCCTCATTCCACCAAGAACAACTCAGATCTACATAATTTCCACATGTTTTAACACTATTTACGCATAGATCTGAACCTTTTCATGAGTAAAAGGATTGAAAGATGGTTTCACAACCTTCTTTCAACTCTCTTACACTCAATGCACTCAAAACTGATAGAATCGGAGCTCGTTCAGACCTTCTACTCATTTCTAGTGAAGTGTCGGTCTGAGATTTGATTCCTATCAAAGAGACAACCGATTTCAGATAAAACATGAACAACCGTCACTGGCAGTAAACCGATTTCTGACAATCTGTTTCGCTCAGTGCCGCGCCCCGATGTTTTCGCCATCGGTTGGGGTGTGACAGATTGGTATCAGAGCCATAACTATAGGGAATTAGGCAAGACTCGACCTAGTCCGGGTCGATTTCTTAGAAACAACCTAGTCTATAGTCTAAGTACCAACAGACCAACTTGTGCATACCCGGTATGGGTTTTGCACGAGCTTACTTGCAATTTCTCACTCGAACTCGCTGTACACTACACTCTTGCGCGAACATCGCATACTACAGTTCCGCGCGAGATCATCCTTTCCTAAGGCTGGACGCACACACAAACAGATGATCTGGTTGAGATTAGGTGTGAAAACCGCAAACTCTAGACCAAATCACTCGTTCGACACGCTGTTTTTACTATAAACATGAGAATTTGCGTTGAATCAGGAGTGAAATCCATACTTCGACGCGATTCTCCTTATTTATCTCATGATTCTATCACACAAACAGGGATGCAGTCATTAAGTCAGGGGTGAAACCCGAACCTTGATGACTCGTTCCGCTCTATACTTTTGGTTGTACAAAACTCTCACCAAAGTCTCGATGGGTTCCAACGACTAGGGTCACGTCATGGCCAAACGGATGAGTGCCGATCGCCCGGATTGAGGCGAGAGCATAGTCTATTAAGCAAAAATGTGCACCCAAGGTCCTTGAGAGCAGTCGAATCACTTTGGGTAGTCAACGTCTATCAAGCCGAGACAATCTCTCTTCGATTTTATATGTTTCGATTCTGGAATTCGACACTGCCGACCCTGAGATTTATCTATTTTATGTGAATTTATGTGTTTTATATGTTTATTTGTTAGCATTTTGAGATAAACAGTACATTGGTACTGATGGTTTCGATTCCACGTTTCTCGCTCCGCTAAACCGCACATAACTCACACCACATTAACAAATCGCTTGTGTTGTTCGCAATCGCTACTCGTTATTCGAACCCGCAATACTCGATCACTTACTAAAGTGCGTGTAGTTTTATAGATTTTTAATGTATATTTTAAGCCCTTTAACACTTTTTAGCCAAGTTTTAAATTTATAAAACACGATATTTACTAACACTAAACACACATATGGGCAAGTGCACCCATCGTGAGCGTAGTATAGTGTTGATAAGATACCGAGGTCGTCCAAGGACACAGGAGCTTTTAATACCGGTTTATCCTCAATGTCTAATCAAATCAAAAGTTTAGAAAAAGGTTTTAAACTAGAAAAATAAAACTAACTAAAATGCTGAAAAAAAAAAACAAAAAAAAAAAAACAGATAGATAAGACGAATCACTTGGATCCGACTCGTGTTTAGTGTAACCTTTGATTATTTCCACACTTTTTCACTTTTTAAGAGATTATCTTAGTTATTGTAGTACGCCCCTCTTCTGAAGGTGACGTTACCCTCATCCCAGTAGTTTGAGTCAGCAAGGATACAATCCTAAAGGGTTGGATTATTGAAAGATAATTAATTAAGTTATTAATGCATATTGTGGTAGGCCCCTCTTCTGGAGGTGACGTTACCATCGACTAAGTAGTCTGAGTCAGCAGGGATACAGTCCTAAGTAGCCGGGTTAAAGTTTTAATAGTAGTTTACATATGAGGGGGTCAAGGAGTTCGGACCCCCGCCATCCAATACCAGTGGGTGTTGAAGGAGATCCTACTAAAGTTGACCAAGGTCCTTGCAGGATCTATACACTGAACAAGGCAAGACTCTTACCAAACCGTTCCCTTAACCCCCGACCAGGTAGCCAACATAACTCCATATAGACCGTGGAGATATGAATGGTGAAAATCTTTTATTTTATATAGACAGTAAAATAATGCCAAGACACCGCGGACAAACGATAAGGAAGACTCACCTTCAACATAAGAAACTAGTTATTAAAGTCATTAATACATAACCAAATAAAAAGTGCGAAAAGATTAAAAATAAAATGTATTACACTAAACCCTTGTCTTCACCAAGTGATGTAAGAGACTTAGGCAAACATGGCCTTTGATTGTCAAGAACTCTTACGATCAATCTTGGATCCCGAGGCTACTCACACACTCTATGATGGATGATGGATGATGGTGGTGGATGATGGTGTTGTGGTGGTGGTGGAGTGTGGGTGAAGTGTGAGAGAGGTGGTTTGCCAAGGGATGGTTTGCAAATGAGCCAAGCACCCCTATTTATAGCATGCACAGAAGCCAGGACACGGCCTTGTGTCTATTGGGCACGGCCCCGTGTCCACCCGTCTTCTCTTCCTTCATTAAATGCAGTTTGTCTACATTAGTTGACCACGCCCACGTGTCCGCTGGGCACGACCCCGTGTGCAGAAGCGTATCTGTACTATCAAGATTTCCTCAGATTCTGTGAATCTTAGAGTTGACCATGGCCCCGTGTCCGCTGGGCACGCCCCCGTGGTGGGTGATAGAAGCTTCTACAGCTTTGTCTTTTCTGCAGACACTTTGGCACCCCCGTGCTCATTGAGCACGGGGCGTGTTCAGCCTTCTGTTTTCTTGTTTTGCTTGGGAAGATGCTGTCGAGGGGTCGGGCATGCCACGTTTATTCCTTTTCTTGTATTTATGTTAGATTTAGCTGTCTTTTTGCTTCTTTTGTTCATTTGAGCTCATTTAATCCTGAAAATACAAAAGGAAGACAAAAACACACTTTTTCCAACATTAGTACTAAAAAAGGGTTAGTTTAATGCCACATTTGATGTAATTTATATGTTGCATTTTGCGCGCATCAAATACCCCCACACTAGAATCTTTGCTTGTCCTCAAGCACAACTCTTTATAATGTGGCTTTACACTCACAAATGGAATGGGTAGAAGAGAAGGTTTTGGGCTTGTCATAGAGTGTCGGGATTTCTAAGATACTTTATTAAGTTTTATTTTTATTTATTTACAATCCTGTTCGTCATGATTTATTTAGAACATTACATAAGATAAATTACTTATTAGGGCATAACATGTATTTTTATAATTCCATTTATATACAAGTTCACATACCTTACGGGGGATCACTCAACACTCGGCCGAAGGTGTATTTTTGTGAAAACTCTCGAGAGCGGCATGGAACTTACTTCTACCATAAGCTTGCCAAGCAATCAATCCTCCTCCTTTTTAACTATATACCTTTGTAAATATCAAGAGGACTTTGGGGGAAGGGTTAGGCTTGGGTTAAAGGTAGGTGGTTGGGTTAGTGGTTAGTAGAAAAGGGCGAAAGGCGTAAAAAGCATCGGTTTTCGTAAGACTTTTTTTTTAATTTTTTTTTGTAACGTTTTATTTTGGTGAAGCAATTCTTCAAACAAATTTCTTTTTTATAAACTTGTTTGTTTATTTCTTTTGGCTTCATCATCATTTTTTTTTTGAAGAAGTCATAAGAAAAACCGAGATTTGTTACTAAAATAAAGGGTTTAAAATGAAAAAGGGTTTTGGTGGGTAAAAGGGTGTTTGTTTTGGGTTAAAAAATGAAAAGGTTTAGGCTCAAAGGGGTTAACTAGGGGGATTTTGGGTAGGTGGTAAAAAAAATAATGGTGTAGAAATAAAAAAGTTAGTCCTAATGCCTCCATCATTTACTTACTCGGGTTTAAGTTGGTAAGGACCGGGAATGTATCATCGTGGCAAGTTCTAGAGTCGTAAGAACCAAGCGGCTATTCACACAAGAAACGAAAAATGAGCATTTAGTTTAAAGATGTGTATTTTTATGCTCAATAAAGGCTCAAAACTCACTTTTTGTGGGAATGAGTTTTTTATGTGATCAAGTATATATAATCAAATTTTAACTAGATTTGTCATGCCGTTTCATAATTTTCTTAGGTTGGTTCTTTTTAGCACGACGGTATCGGTTGTAAATTTGTAAAAATATCACCTTTTTAGAATTTGAAATTCCCAAATTAAACCTAGACAAGTAAAAAATGAAAAATTTTTGAAAAAATTTGGGTTGTTTAGCGGTCCCAATAGAGTTTTGTGTAAGGCTTGTAATTAGGACTTGCAAAATTCAAGGTATTAGCATCCCCCCCACACTTAAATTACACATTGTCCTCAATGTGCCCAAAAATAAGTTTTTAGGTTGATTGAATGTGTAAAAACATGTGAAAAATCAAAATTTTATATACTGGGCGTCTGGACACGGCCCCGTGGTGTCCGGGCACGGCCCCGTGTTCAGATCGCTAGTAACAGAAAAGAAAGTAAAGTAACAGAAGGCTGGACACAGGGGCGTGTTCAGTGAGCACGCCCCGTGTCCAGGTACCTGCACTGGGCATTTTTCTGCAGATGGTTGAGTACGGGGCGTGTTGGCTGAGCACGGCCCCGTGCTGAACTTGCTGTAATGAAGAAAAATCAGCGGAATGCTCTGTTTTTGTGCATGGGGTGCTGGTGCAAGTTTCTCTTGGTATCCTTCACCATTCCGAGTGTGTTTTACCCATTACATCATCATCCAAACACCAAATTAATTAAAACCATCATTCATTCAAATAGAGAAAGTTACATAATATTCCTAAAAAAAAAATTCTAGATAAATAGGTCAAAAGAAACACAAGGAGTCTAAACCAAAAAGTTCTAGCCTAAAGATTATTGTATTAGCAAAATTTCCGAAAAGATAATTCTCTCGGTTGGATGTGGCTCGAAGAACTTCATCCTCCGGAAATGGGTTCCTCATACGTCGGCGAGCCATTCCTCTATCTCCCTTGGGAGAAGAAAGGCGGGCTCATTTGCATCAGTTTGAAGGGGTGCATTCTCCAACGGGTCTTCTTGAAAATCTTCAAGAGGAGGCTCCGCGAGGATGTCATCCCACCCGTTGGGATTATTAACTCCAAGTGCTAGGTTCTAATCCTCATGAGGGAGGATTGAATGCCATCACGTAGCGTACGAGAGTTGCTTCAATCGAAGACCTCCTTTCCCTCCGACTGTTTCTAGAATGTGCAGAAAAAGTTCCACTGTTTTGGCTCGACATTCTATGAAAATAAACTAAAAAAGTTCATTTTAATGAAACAGTAGCCTCGGACACGGCCCCGTGCTCAATGATCACGGCCCCGTGTTCACCTTTCTGCAGATTTTTGTAACAAGGAATCTTGGAGTTTTAAATTATTTTTCCAACTTAGGAAGCGTTTTTGAGCAGAAATAACTTAAAACAATGTAGTAACACTTATTTATAACAAGATTCCTTGAACAAAAACCTAACAAATATCACAATAAAGCTTGGAATCATGGAGATCTCAAGCTTTAATGGAGGTGTTGAGGTGAAAATGAAGAAGAAGGGAATAGACAAGAGAGGAAAGGACAAGATGGTTGTTAAGAACCTTCTTTTAGAAAATACCTAGGATGGTATGTGTGAAGATCCCACCAAATCTCTGTCCCTGGAATGGTCCAAATGTGTAGGATTCTTGGCTGCATTTATAGAAAACGACAGCACGCTGCACACGGTCCCGTGTTGGCTGGACACGGCCTCGTGTGCAGATGAAGCCCTGACACATTTTGTCCGTATTCTGACAAAAAGTCAGAAAGGAATCTTTTGGTGGACACGGGGGCGTGTTGACCTGGACACGGCCCCGTGTCGAGAGGCTGTTTATGAAGTTTCGTCTATTTCTAAGGAACCTATCCGGATCGGGTGGTTCCTTACTGGATGGAACAACCCCAAAGTGCCTGAGATACCTTAATTTCTCTAGACTAAGACGAGAACGCAAGAGGTTGTCGGTGAGGGTGATTCCTATGCTAAATGTAGGTCGACAAGTCGAACCCTTTCCCGGGCTCTCGTTAAAGAAGGTGTATGCCGAATCACTCAGGTTTATGTATGCACCGAATGAAGTCGATGGGGAGTCCTTCACGGCACAATCGACACAGGGACGACTATATCTCAAGTCTTCGCTAGAGTTAGAGGTGATTTCGGGAACAACGGAGTTGTTTTTATTCGAATGCGATCCCAATAATTCTTCGTGGGTATCTTCTTGAGGTGAATTGATGGAATCCATTTCAAGTTCCTTTACCCAATTAAGAATTAAATCCTCCATTTGAAATAATTCATCAAGAAGTATTTCTCCTAGAAGATTCGATTGGGAGCATTCGAGGGAGAGATAGGGATTATTTTTACTTTCGCCCCTCTTAAGGCTACGGAAAACAATGGGTCTATATAATGGGGCTTATAATTTAGAAAATAACATTCTAAATCTTTATGAAGGCCACCACATATTTGACACCACGTACCATAAGAGTGCCGAAAGTAAAAAATATCAGTATCACTCATGTTTGTGTCAGAAATTACCAATCGTCGGGATCTTACGGTTCTGTTTTCAGTAACTGAAACTTGGGCACGGGGCGTGTTGAGTGGGCACGGCCCCATGTTCAGCTTACTGTCTGACTTAAAACAGGATTGCCAGTACAAAGATTGGGCACGGGGGCGTGTTCAGCGGGCACGCCCCGTGCTGAGTTCTTCAGAAGCTGGAATTCTAAAAAAAAAAATCCTAAAAGAATAGAAAAATAAAAATAAATAAGAAAAAACGATTAGGCCGTTGATTCCTAACTTTCTTAAAATCCTTGTGTCCCCGGCAACGGCGCCAAAAACTTGATGTGCGTGTAGTGTTATAGATTTTTAATGTATATTTTAAGCCCTTTAACACTTTTTAGCCAGGTTTTAAATGTATAAAACACGATATTTACTAACACTAAACACACATATGGGCAAGTGCACCCATCGTGAGCGTAGTATAGTGTTGATAAGATACCGAGGTCGTCCAAGGACACAAGAGCTTTTAATACCGGTTTATCCTCAACGTCTAATCAAATCAAAAGTTTAAAAAAAGGTTTTAAACTAGAAAAATAAAACTAACTAAAATGCTGAAAAAAAAAACAAAAAAAAAAACAGATAGATAAGACGAATCACTTGGATCCGACTCGTGTTTAGTGTAACCTTTGATTATTTCCGCACTTTTGCACTTTTTAAGAGATTATCTTAGTTATTGTAGTACGCCCCTCTTCTGAAGGTGACGTTACCCTCATCCCAGTAGTTTGAGTCAGCAAGGATACAATCCTAAAGGGTTGTATTATTGAAAGATAATTAATTAAGTTATTAATGCATATTGTGGTAGGCCCCTCTTCTGGAGGTGACGTTACCCTCGGCTAAGTAGTCTGAGTCAGCAGGGATACAGTCCTAAGTAGCCGGGTTAAAGTTTTAATAGTAGTTTACATATGAGGGGGTCAAGGAGTTCGGACCCCCGCCATCCAATACCAGTGGGTGTTGAAGGAGATCCTACTAAAGTTGACCCAGGTCCTTGCAGGATCTATACACTGAACAAGGCAAGACTCTTACCAAACCGTTCCCTTAACCCCCGACCAGGTAGCCAACATACCTCCATATAGACCGTGGAGATATGAATGGTGAAAATCTTTTATTTTATATAGACAGTAAAATAATGCCAAGACACCACGGAAAAACGATAAGGAAGACTCACCTTCAACATAAGAAACTAGCTATTAAAGTCATTAATACATAACCAAATAAAAAGTGCGAAAAGATTAAAAATAAAAAGTAGACAAAATTGCAGAAAACAACCTTTATGTATACCCTAAACTGCACTTTATACCTTTCACTATGAAATCCGCCAAAACCAACCTTTACGTTCATGTTTTGTTACACATCACAACCATTACACCAAACCTAGTCAAAAAAGTCAGTTAAGTTGCCCCATGTGCGATGCATGTGGGGGCATATATGTCTCTCCCGCTCAATCAATTCCGAAATCATCCACAATCAAATTCACTGTAAGCACTTGTACCTTAACTACTAAATAAATCTTCAATTCAGTTATTAATATTTATGTATATTGCTTCCTCTCGTGTTCTTGTATGTTAGTACGGAGTTAACTTCATTTTCTGTGCGACTTTTCGTCGATTATTAGATCTAAATCATGAAGACATTACTCTGTTCTTGTGTTTCGATAAATTGGTGTGGTTTTCTGTTTAGGGTTCATGTGATTGTTGTATAGAATCCACAAACCCTACCTTGTTAGGGTTCATGTATTACAGTTTATAATCTGGGGTTTGTAGTTAATGGATATCTGATAGACAAAATTGCAGAAGTCTGATAAAAAACTTTAAGCATTTGCCAACCCATGTTGTAGCTACTTTTGTTATGTCCTTGGCAAATTGGATTTTCTTATCTTTGAATAATATATGTATACCCCACAACCACCGGTTACTCCTCCACCTCCAACAATGGCAGCCATCACCATCGGCACCCACTTCACTACCTCCACCCACATCCACCACCGACACCCACCTCTGCCACCCACACGCCCACAACGCCCGTCTTTAAGAAACCCACTAAACTATTTAAAAAACCTTTAATCCCACCATCTAGCAACCACATCTATTAAACCCAATTCAATTGGTGAAATTGGGGCAAAAGACCACCACACAGTCGTCCGACAACTACAATGGTCACACATCATCGGCCAGTAGTTCCTGCACCGGAACAAAAAGAACATGGTGGCAGTGTTCAGATCTGATGATGATGATGATTGCTGGAGGTGGGTGTTTGTAGGTGGTTACCGGTGGTGTTTGTGGTGGGGATTATGGAGAGAGAAAATAGGGTGTAGTGTTTCTGTGACGGAGTTGTGGTGGTGAGTGGCGGAGATGAGTGACGGTGGTGGAGGTGGATAACCGGTGATGGTTCTGGCTTTGGTGGAAGTGGCAGTCAAAAGTCAAACTACATATATGCCCTCACATATAATTAGATAATCAAATATAACTTTATTTAAATATATTATTAGATAAGGTCAGCGAATTGGATACCAAATATAACTTTATTTAAATATATTATTCAAAGAAAAAGACATATATGCCCTCACATGCATCGCACATGAGGCAACTTAACTGACTTTTTTGACTAGGTTTGGTGTAAAGGTTGTGATGTGTAACAAAACATGAACGTAAAGTTTGGTTTTGGCGGATTTCATAGTGAAAGGTATAAAGTGCAGTTTGGGTTATACATAAAGGTTGTTTTCTGCAATTTTGTCTAAAAAGTATTACACTAGAAACTTGTCTTCGCCAAGTGATGTAAGAGACTTAGGCAAACATGGCCTTTGATTGTCAAGAACTCTTACGATCAATCTTGGATCCCGAGACTACTCACACACTCTATGATGGATGATGGTGGTGGATGATGGTGTTGTGGTGGTGGTGGAGTGTGGGTGAAGTGTGAGAGAGGTGGTTTGCCAAGGGATGGTTTGCAAATGAGCCAAGCACCCCTATTTATAGCCTGAACAGAAGCCCGGACACGGCCCCGTGTCCATTGGGCACGGCCCCGTGTCCACCCGTCTTCTCTTCCTTCATAAAATGCAGTTTGTCTGCATTAGTTGACCACGCCGCCGTGTCCGCTGGACAAGACCCCGTGTGCAGAAGCGTATCTGTACTGTCAAGATTTCCTCATATTCTACGAATCTTAGAGTTGACCACGGCCCCGTGTCCGCTGGGCACGCCCCCGTGGTGGGTGATAGAAGCTTCTACAGCTTTATCTTTTCTGCAGACACTTGGGTATGCCCCCGTACTCATTGAGCACGGGGCGTGTTCAGCCTTCTGTTCTCTTGTTTTGCTTGGGAAGATGTTGTCGAGGGGTCGGGCATGCCACGTTTATTCCTTTTCTTGTATTTATGTTAGATTTAGCTGCCTTTTGGCTTCTTTTGTTCATTTGAGCTCATTTAATCCTGAAAATACAAAAGGAAGACAAAAACACACTTTTTCCAACATTAGTACTAAAAAAAGGTTAGTTTAATGCCACATTTGATGTAATTTATATGTTGCATTTTGCGCGCATCACTTACGCTGCTGTGACAGATAGGTGAATACGTGCAATATATGTAGCTCAATACATGCAAAATATAGTTGAATATATGCTTACGTGCCTATGTGGACTACGTGCTTATGTGTTTCTGTGCTTATGTGATTCTGTGAATTTTGTGCCTACGTGATTTTGTGCCTTGATGTGTTTCTGTGCTTTATAAAGTAGCTCTTGTAAATTCGCTAGACTATACTAGGGTTAATCGAAACTGTGTTTGAGTCCTGTGGTGATGTCTGTTTGCAGACAATGTCGTCATTTGGATCACACACTGCTCGCTCAGCTCGCCGCAATCATGAAGACAAACGCATCGCCGCACTAGTCGCCAAGCAAATGACGAAAGTTATCCCGCAAATTGTTAGCAAGCTAAACGAAAACACTAGCAAGTATTCAGAGGAGTCCAGGACTGATACTCCCAAGGAAACTTTTAGCTCAAGAAGTTCAAAGCATGCGGACCCAAAGAATTTACTGGCGAAGATGGGCCTACGACCATGTTTCAATGGTTTGATTCGATCGAAGTCACCCTGCGCCAGAGTGGCTGTCCGGAAGACCTTCGCATTGTTAACGCCACCGGCGTCTTCCAATCCCGGGCTCTGGATTGGTGGACAGCCGAGAGAAACAAACGAGGGAACGATGCAGCATTTGGGCTGACGTGGGACGAGTTGAAGGACATCATGATGCAAGAGTTCTGCCCTCCCCACGAACTCCAAAAGCTGGAGGACGAGTTTTGGCATATCAAGCAGGATGGTGGAGATAATGCTGGTTTAATTGCTCGCTTCAAGCAGCTGAGTATTATCTGCCCTGGTCAAGTTACTACCCCCGAGATTACGATCAAGAAGTATATCCGTGCTCTGCCGGATTGTGTCGCTGACTTTGTCCAGGCTACAAAGACGACAGCTATTGAGGAAACCTACCTGCTCGCTGCCGAGATCAACGATAAGCGAGTCAGGGCAGGTTACTTTGATAAAGCCTCCAAGAATCTGCACCAAGTCACAGCTGCTCCCACCACTGAAACCGCCGCATCGCAATCTTCAAAGTCCTCCCGTCGCAAGAGAAAGAATAACAGCTCCATCAACAAGAACTGTGCAGTAACTGCCGTTCCACTTCAAGCTGTACCGGCTCAACCGCAACCGCAAAACCGCCAAGTAGCGGCGCCTATGGTTAATGCACTGTCTGCCAAGCGTGCATACACTGGACCACACCCGCTCTGCCCTACTTGTACTTATCATCACCCGGTTGGAATCGCATGCCAGTTTTGTGTTCACTGCAACCTGTACGGCCATTTCACTGCTAACTGCCGTACTGGTCCTCGCCAAGAACCAGTTCAAGCTCAAGCTCCTGCTCTACCAGCTCCGCAAGTACAGCAAGTAGCTCCTACACCCGCTGCTCACGCAAGAGCTTGCTTTGCGTGTGGTGATCCCAACCACTTCGCAAACGTCTGCCCCAACAGAGTGGTTAAGCAAGATCCGCAGTAGCAACTGCCAACACCACAACAGCAACACCACCAGCAGCAGCAGCAGCCAGCTCAGCAAGCAGCCCACGGGTGAGTCTTCAACATCAACGCCCACCAGGCTCAGGCAGACAACAATGTGGTTAATGGTACGTTTCTCGTAAATGGTATATATGCTTCGTGTTTATTTGATACTGGAGCCGATAATTGTTTTGTATCGTTCGAGTTTGAAAGGCTCCTAAATCGTAAGCGCGTTAACCTCCCATCAACATTCTACGTAGAAGTTTCCACCGGAAGAACCGTCACAGTTAGTTCCGTTCTGCGTGACTGTACTCTCGATCTCAACGGTTACGTTTTCCCGATCAATCTCATCCTGATGCAACTTGGTAGCTTTGATGTCATAGTAGGTATGGATTTCCTTCGGGAGAATCATGCTGAAATTGTTTGCTTCGATAAAATGATTCGTTTCTCTCTCGCGAACGGTGATCAATTGTGTGTTGATGGCGAAGTCGCTTCGAAGAAGTTACAACTCATGTCGTGTGTCCAAGCTGGCAAGTATCTCCGCAAGGAATACCAAGCTTTCTTGGCACATATCATAGTAGTGGAGGAAAAGGAAGTTAAGGCAATAGACAAGGTGCATGTGGTTCGGGATTTTCCTAGAGTCTTTCCTGAAGATCTACCCGGTTTACCTCCCACTCGTGATATCGATTTCCGAATCGACCTCATTCCTAGAGAAAATCCTGTTGCTAGAGCGCCTTATCATCTCGCTCCTTCTGAAATGCGCGAACTCTCGAGTCAGCTCCAGGAACTACTTGATAAAGGCTTTTTGTGCCCTAGCACATCTCCTTGGGGCACGCCTGTCCTTTTCGTCAAAAAGAAGGACGGATCTTTCCGGATGTGCATCGACTACAGGGAATTGAATAAGCTGACTATCAAGAATCGTTATCCCTTGCCTCGAATCGATGATTGATTTGATCAGTTACAAGGTGCTTCGTGTTTCTCGAAGATCGATCTACGCACAGGCTATCACCAGTTACGAATTCAGGAGGAAGATGTACCCAAAACCGCTTTTCGAACCCGCTATGGTCACTACGAGTTTGTTGTCATGCCTTTTGGTTTGACTAACGCTCCCGCAATCTTTATGGATCTAATGAATCGCGTGTGAAAACCCTTTCTCGACCGCTTCGTCATCGTATTCATCGATGATATCCTGATCTATTCCAAGTAAAAAACCGAACACTCGCAACATCTACGTTTAGTTCTTGAGTTACTCCTGGGAAACCATCTCTATGCCAAGTTCTCCAAGTGTGAATTTTGGCTTGAGGAGGTTCAATTCCTCGGTCACATCGTCAATAGTCAAAGAATTCATGTCGATCCTACGAAGATCGAAGCTGTTAAGAGTTGGGTTACACCAAGGAACCCGTCCAAAGTTCGTTCTTTTCTCAGATTGGCGGGTTACTATCGCCGATTCATCACTGACTTTTCGAAAATCGTTGTGCCGCTTACCTCTCTTACGCATAAGGACAAACCTTTTGTTTGGGGAACTAAACAAGAGGAGGCCTTTCAAACACTCAAAGCTATGCTTTGCAACGCTCCCACGCTCTCACTGCCCAACGGAAACGACGATTTTGTAGTCTATTGCGATGCCTCTAACCTTGGTCTTGGTTGTGTTCTCATGCAACGAGACAAGGTTATCGCGTACGCCTCTCGACAGCTCAAGATCCACGAGAAGAACTATACAACCCATGACCTCGAGCTAGGTGCAGTTGTTTTTGCGCTAAAGATTTGGCGACACTACCTATACGGTACAAAGTGTACGATCTTCACCGACCACAAGAGCCTTCAACACATCTTTAACCAGAAAGAGCTGAATATGTGCCAACGTCGATGGGTTGAACTCCTCAACAATTACGACTGTGAGATCTGTTACCATCCAGGCAAAGCAAACGTCATCGCCGATGCTCTCAGTCGACGAAGCTATTTGCATAGCATTCGTAATACTCAAGCCCATCATAATATCGAAGCTCTCATCCGCGACGCCCAACATGCTTGTTTTACCGAACGTACCTTGAAGAAAGAAAGGATCACTAATAACGGCGAACAACTGGTGAATAAATCGAATGGTATATTCCATTATCTAGACCGAATTTAGATTCCCAAGCGTACCAATTTGAGACAGATTCTGCTCGACGAAGCCCACAAATCCCGGTATTCTATTCATCCCGGTGCCGATAAAATGTACCAGGACATGCGCTACAAGTACTGGTGGCCGAGCAAGAAGAAGGATATCGCTATCTATGTTTCGAAATGCCTGACTTGTTCCAAAGTCAAGGCTGAGCATCAACGCCCCTCTGGCTTATTCGTATAACCCGAGATCCCAATGTGGTAATGGGAGAGTATAGCTATGGATTTTATAACGAAACTCCCATGCACGCCATCAGGTCACGACAGCATCTGGGTTATTGTTGATCGTCTTACCAAATCCGCTCACTTTCTACCGATACCGGAAGACTACAAGGTAGAACGATTAGCTCGAATCTATACCGAAGAAGTTATTTGTCGACACGGGACACCTCGTGACATCATCTCTGACCGCGATGGTCGATTCACCTCACGTCTTTGGGAAACGTTTCAATCTGCTCTCGGTACTACTCTCAATCTTAGTACTGCTTTCCATCCCCAGACCGACGGTCAGACTGAACGCACGATTCGTACCCTCGAAGACATGCTTCGCTTGTGAGTTATAGATTTCGGTGGTAATTGGGATTCGCATTTACCTTTAGTCGAATTCTCGTACAATAACAGTTATCACTCTAGCATCCAAATGGCACCATTTGAGGCATTATACGGAAGAAAATGTCGATCGCCTATTGTATGGCACGAGATCGGGGATGCGTAAATTACCGGTCCTGAGCTGTTGCAATAAATGACAGACAAAATCCTCCAAATTTGAGACAACCTACTGAAAGCTCGGAGTCGTCAGAAGAGTTACGCCGATAGACACCGCAAGCCCCTTGAATTTGACGTTGGCGATCACGTACTCCTAAAGGTTGCACCTTGGAAGGGGGTGATCAGATTCGGCAAGAAAGGAAAGCTCGCACCTCGATATGTTGGACCCTTAAAAATTCTGGAACGAATTGGTAAAGTGGCCTACAGACTCGAACTACCGGAGGAACTTAGTAATGTCCACCCGACTTTCCACGTTTCGAACCTCAGAAAGTGTCTAGCCGACCAGGAATTACATGTCCCTCTTAAAGATTTACAAGTTGACGAAACATTACACTTCGTTGAGAAACCTGTCGAGATCATGGGCCGAGAAACCAAGGTACTCCGACGCTCACGCATTCCCATTGTGAAGGTTCGCTGGGAAGGCAAACGCGACGCCGAGTTCACCAGGGAACTCGAAAGTGACATGAAGGCGAAGTATCCACAACTGTTTGTTACGCCTGCTTCTTAAATTTCGGGACGAAATTTCCTGAAGTAGGGGAGGTTGTAACAACCTGACTTTTTGAAGTCAAAGTCAAAGTCAAAGGAAGAAAAGATTGCTAATTGCGATGTGTCACTCCTTGCTTAATTATTGATTGTACTCTTTAACTTATAATCGATACTCTATTTTATTATCGCTTTAGTTGTATTATGTGGAGTACTTTTTAATAAATCGTTATTTAATCGCAGTTTAGTCGTTAATCGACTTATCGTTAATCGCATCGCTATCGCATTGCAACTCGAATTATAGGTTATGGATATTGTTTTATGTGTGTGTGCTATTATATGTTACTTGTGCATGTTATGTTTATGTTGAGGTGTTTAATCGCAAAACGCAATCGCAACTCTGTCGCAACACAATCTAATTGCAAACGCTAAACGCAAGTTATTTATGTTGATTGTATGTTAGATACAGTATTTAGGTTATTTGTGTAACTAATGGGTAATACTATCGCATCCTCACTCGAAACGCATCGCAAAGCTCAACACACGAAACGAAATGCTGAAACTTAACTCGCGGGACCACTTCGATCGAATGACCATTCGATCGAATGGTCATCCGAACGGATGATCATCCGATCGGATGGCCATCCGATCGATGTGCCATCCGATCCGTCACATGTGTCCACTTTCCTCTTTTGGTAACCTATAAATACCCCTGTCACATCACAAACAGTGACGTGACAGCTCCCTCTTCCGACCAGCGTGCTCAAGCTCTCTTTTCTCTCGATTTCTCGCGATTCTTGTAAGTTTTCAACTCAAATCTTGTATTTCTATGATCTATACGCACTTCTTCATCATTTTCACCTTTGAATCTTCACTTTTCACCGTGAAATCAGCGGATTTGAGGTGTTCTAGGATGATGTCATCATGGGGTTCTTATGAACTTCAAGCTTTGGCCTCATTCCACCAAGAACAACTCAGATCTACATAATTTCCACATGTTTTAACACTATTTTTGCATAGATCTGAACCTTTTCATGAGTAAAAGGATTGAAAGATGGTTTCACAACCTTCTTTCAACACTTTTACACTCAATTCACTCAAAACCGATAGAATCGGAGCTCGTTCATGCCTTCTACTCGTTTCTAGTGAAGTGTCGGTCTGAGATTTGATTCCTATCAAAGAGACAACTGATTTCGGATTGAACATGGACAACCGTCACGGACAGTAAACAGATCGGACTGTGGTGATTCCCACTTCGGTCGGACAACTTGGACTTGACGAGGTTCCGTTGTTCAATACGTTGTCATACCGTCTCGATCAAACCGCAAACTTTTCAAACTTAACAAAATATCCAAGTTTCAAAACGATCAGATTGTTGGACGGATTGCCGTCCGATCGGATTAGCGTCCGATTGGATTGTCGTCCAATCGGATTGCCATCCGATTGAACGCCAATCCGATCGTATTGACTTATGGTTCCAACACTTAAACATTTTAACAATTTTCAAAGATCTTTATTTTCTGACGGATTGCTATCCGATCGGAAGACCATCCAATCGAATGACAATCCTGTTGTGAACTTGTTCTCCGAGAAATATTTAACCGACGGATCGCCATCCGATCAAACGACCGTTCGATCGAACGACCTCAAAGGTCGAGATACTTCTCTGTTTTCAAAATGCTACAACGAAAACTTCAAAGTCACATCTTACACAAACACATCTATCCCAAACGAATGTCAATCCGACCGAATGGCCATCTGAATGGATGACCACCCGAATGGATTGTCATTCGATCGAATGACCATCCGTTTGGATTATCATCCGATCGGATGACCATTCGTCACTTGGTTCACTTTTCACCGTTTAACGCGCTGTTCATTCGCTTATGCTATCGTTAACTGTTCAGGCTAATCCCTTAGCGCTCCCTTCAATCCAAGAGAGTGTTTATTTACTAAACACGACCTGTGAGTATACTTGTTCCCTTTTTGCTTTAAGCACTTTTGGGTGTTACATACGTTATCTATATCAAATCACATCAATCACACAACGCAAACACTTTTATACGCTAACCATTACTGCATGTTATACGTGTTATTCGACGAATGCTTGTATGTTATGTTTACACAGTGATTGTTGCCTGACACCTTAGCAACGATAGTACTATAGTTTGGACTCAACACCTGTCGTGGACAGGGTTTGTTAAGGGCTTTTCTCGCATGTCACAGTGGTGATATGTGTTGCGCATTCTACAGCTCGCAGTCACGTCTGTGCATATTTCATTGTCGATAACTTACTTGCTTCACACTATACATGTTACATGCTGGTTATGCTTAAACTCGCATTCGCTATCTACTATACTATTAAACTTGTATGCTCACCTTTACACTATGTGTATTGACCTCTATTTTAATGTATGTGACAGGTGCTTAAGATGCTAGGAATGCTGTGCTTTGGTGAATCAAGCTAGGGGTCTAGTTATGTCACGCTAAATCTGAGTTGTCGGAACAGTGTTGTTTTTGAGACAATTATTTGTAATAACTGTTTTATTTGGATATGTTATGGTATGGGACGTGATGTTTAAATATCTGGTAATTAATAGTTGCTATGGATACTCATGGACAATCTGTTTCGCTCAGTGCCGCGCCCCGATGTTTCCGCCATCGGTTGGGGTGTGACAACAAGTTTGGCATGTTGACACTTTTAGTCCCTCTATCTTCGTAGTTTTCGTTTTTGACGAAATTAGTCCCTCATAGTCAACGTTTGACATTATTAGGGTTTATTACACGTGTCAACATATCATTGGACACGATTTTACGAGGTGTTACATAAGTAGCGAGTCTAGTAATGTAACTTACAAAATGACTCGTGAACATTCTAACGGATATATAAATCTGTTTCATTCTGGACTATAGAGCCTTCCAGATAATCGTGCTTAGGATAAAAAAAAAACTTGAAATACGGCTTTGCTTCAAAGAACTTATTTAAATAGAGTATTTGCTAAGCAAAGGTAAATACTCTTAGCCTAGTTTTTTTTTTTTTTTTAAAACTCGGGATACAACATTAGCTGCTTGGAGTGGGTATTATACAAATGGGCAAATGCTTTCATAAATATAAGAATCCGGTTTAATCTGTATTGCTTGAAAAAACATTAAACACTAGGGGTAATGGTACTGTGATCGGGCGTCCTTACTCATGTAACACCCCAAAACCCGAATGTTTATATTCGGCAAATGTTCTGATATGGTACATCAAGAAATAAATAACTAGGCTACTTAACCTAGTTAAGAATATAGTAGAAACAATTGAGAGATGAAAGTTGAGCCAAATATGTTTAATTAATAAACACAAGGGACTAAAGTGGGTTAAAATGAAAGTTAAATTAATATATGAAATTACACACACAAACACACACGATCGTGTGTTCTAGAGAGAGCAGGAGCTCTCATGAAGCCAAAACCCTAAATTCATCTAATCCATCAAATTGGAAGGATAAACGAAGCTTAAACTCATAACCGAGCATGGATTAATGATCACTTCACAAGGGGATCGTAAGGTATGTCTTAAAAGTTAGATTGGTGATCTCTCACAAAGTGGGTTATGATGTAAATTGCGAATTTGTATGAAATTGAGAATGGGTGTGTGTTAGAATCATCATATAGAACATGGATTATGCATGGTTTAGGTTAATTTGATGTTTAATGGTGAAACCCGTTTGTTATGGTGAAGATGATGACATGGGTAAATCATCTATGTCTAAATTCTTGCTTAATATTGATGTATTTTGATATGTATGGTTGATTCTTGTTAGAGGAATTGAAAGAAATGTGATACTAGTATGTTTGATGTTATGCATGAATGATCCATGTTGATTAGAAGGATAATTTGATGATTTATGTATGAGTTTAGAAGAATATGCATGAATTGGTTGTACACTATGCTTAGGAGGTAGTAAACACGCCAAGTGTATGATGAAATGTATATAGTGTTGTCCGTATAGGCTATTATGATGTTACGGGTATATAATGATAAGTCGAAAGTTAAATTAAATGAACCGTTGACTTCTAAAAGTCAACTGTGTATAAGAAGAATGGTTAGACGTGTTGTCATGATTATAAGATTAAAGTAAGTTATACGGTGCGTGTTAGACGTATGTGTGTTTAATGCGATGACATGATGGATTACACGAGTTGGAAATGATATGAATTTGGTTACATGTATTATGATTGTTAGAAGTGACTAATGAAAGTCAAATGTGAATTATGCGATCGATATGATCGTTAACATGTACAATTGTGTATGCTAATAAGAATGTGATTTCGATGACATGGAAGTATAGAATCATGTCGAGACGGAATCAAACACGGAAGCCTAACAGGTCAAGAAGTGGCGAGGAAACGGATATGAACACGGATGCATGAGGTAAGTGATTTCCGTAATCACTTCTTAGTTGTTTATGTAAAGTTATGTGCGACTTAATTAAGTATGATAATTGAGGTCAAATAGGAATGAGTTGTATGAAATCGATGAATTTCGCTAAGTAAATCAAATGGGTCAAGATGAGGTTTTATTGCATACCGGAAAGGTTGTATAAGTAACGACTTCGGTATGATAACTGGGTAATGGATAAAAGTGTACGTAAGCATGCTAACCGAGAAACGGTGACGCGGGTTAATGGGCAATAGGTTCGGTAGTAAATCATGAGTAAATGAATAAACAATTTCATAGATGGAAATTGTACTATTTAATGTTCAATTAGGTAATAATGAATGAATTTAACGAATACCGGCTATCGGGTGCGTAAACCCCAAGTACGACACTCCGGATAGTGTAAAAGTATTATGGTCATAAGGTTCATGTAAGTTTTGTGTTAAAAGGAATGAGTTATTTGATAAAAACATGAACCGGTCGAATAAATCGTAAATGAATAATAAGCCGATAGTGCGTAAGATAAGAATTTCCTTAATTCGAATATGGGATTTCAACTTCACATGATAGAATGTCAAATTACGAGCATGTAGGAAGAAATGGGAGGTTAAACGGGTAAACGGTTCAAAAGTTATGCGCGTTTTAGTGCGTTCGGATGACGAAACGGATCTGCAGAAAAACGGAGAAACCAGTGGCCGTCGCCGATGGCATGTTTGGCCGTCGCCGACTCCATGTGCAAATGTTGTTTTTCTCAGCTGCAAGTTCATCCGAATGTGCAGAATTCATCCGAAATCAGTCCCGTAACCTATAAGGAGTCCCAAAATGTATTCTAAACTCATTGTAGAGTGTTTATGAGACGCGATGAGCGTGTACACAAGCATAAAATGGAAGGAAATAAGTATAGAGGCATATGTAAGTATAAGTATGGATTTACCTACATGATTAGTAAATGGGAACCCATGGGCAAACGCGTCTAGGAATGTATGTATGTGAGTAGGTATGTATGTATGTAGTTATGTATGTATATATGTATGTATGTGAGTAGGTATGTATGTATGTATGTAGTTATGTATGTAAGTACGTATGTGAAGACGTAATCATGTATGTATGTAAGTAGATGCGTATATATGCAAGTAAAGGTATGTATGTACGTAGTTATGTATGTATTGTATACGTGGTTTCAATACATTTAAGTATTGACGTTATTAACAGTGTGCCTCGAGAATGAAATGTAATGCAGGTACATTATTGAAGTTTCGCCAAGGATTAGACACCCGGATGGAATGATTAAATCTAGAAAGATAACTGGATGGAAAGTATACGTGGATAGAACGTAACGAGACTACATGATTAAGAATCTTGTTTGTATATAATGTATGCTAATGTTGCGAATGTATGTGGTGGGTGCAGGTTGTACGAATCACAGATTATCATCACGAGGAGTAGCGATCAAAGACCGAGTCACAAGATAGATTGTACGGGAATGCTTGAGTATGTAATTTGATAAACATAAGTTATGCTTTTATTTTATTAAATGAGTACGAAGGATGCATATATTGTAAAAGAGTTATTTTAAAATGAACTTTCAAGTAAGTAAAAATGTTTATAATGAAAGAAATTTTATGGTACGTATTTCCGCTGCGTCTTTTCAGTTAAAGCGTGTTAGGGTTTTACAAGTTGGTATCAGAGCTCTGGTTTGAGGGAAATCAAGTATGAGGAGATAAATACTTGAACTCAAACCTGTGTGCTCTTGTGACAAGGAACCCGTACAATCCGAGACTCGATCAAGATCTAGAGGTAGAAGAAGGGTAAGTATGTGCTTAAGTATGTGTTTTAAGAAAACTAACAGTATGTTATGTGTAAGGTAAACTTAATTGCTTGAAAGGGATGATCCGTGAATGCGGTCTAGAACCGGCATCAAGGCATGTAGTAAGACAAATTGGCCCAGGTACGTAAATTTAACACGTGGGCACATGTAATGGTATAATCTGGCAAGTGAAATAAAACTTTAAATGAAATATAATGAAGAAATGGTAAGGAAGTTTTGAAAATGTTACACGTGCCGAAACTAAATTCTTCAGACATAAGGTGGCGATTACATGAAGACACGAAACTAGTATGTGGATTGGGTACCTGGCCAGTATACAAGAAGCATATGATGTTCGTGAGACCGTGATAATTGTTACAGGTATGTCCGTTAGAATTAGGTAGTAGGTGGACGTGAGGGTGAAAAGAAATGTAAGACTTTCAAGAATGAAAGTATGAATGATATGTTAGAATCCGCGAGACGGATTCGAAACATGAAAGAAATGAAAGTACGAATGATATGTTAGAATCCGCGAGACGGATTCGAAACATGAAAGAAATGAAAGTACGAATGATATGTTAGAATCCGCGAGACGGATTCGAATCATGAAAGAAATGAAAGTACGAATGATATGTTAGAATCCGTGAGACGGATTCGAAACATGAAAGAATTGAAAGCATGAATGATATGTTAGAATCCGCGAGACGGATTCGAAACATGAAAGGAATGAAAGTATGAATCATAGGTTAGGAACCGCATGGCGGGTTCGAAACATAATGAATGATAAGAATGAAAAGATTCGAATGTGTAGATAATTACAGATTAAGCAATTAAACATTCCTTAAAAAGCGAATATTATCCAAGTTATGTCTTAAACTTATCTATATTTATATACACAAATATGTTTGTGTGCAAGAATGGTTAAAGAGACGAATGAGTCACGCGGGTCAAATGGTAACTGCCATTTAAACTCGATATATTTAATGTTTTGATTTGTAAGTTTTATACTTGTAGGCGAGCATAATATTTGGCACGCAAACTTAAATTTTGACGAAAGTAAGAAGTTTGAACATGTTACGTGTTAGATGCGTCTTAGGAGTCGTAATGGATGACGGGCTACGACCCAGACATTAATTTAAGTATGATTGGGAAAGGTAAGTTTTGGCAAGAATACTGAATTGATGTAATGAATGTCTTGGCAAGTAAGCATGAATGGAAAGAAGTAAGAACGTGTACTTTAATACATCTACGATAAATAAGAAATGTCAGATTGACCTCGAAAAGTCAAACTGTAAAGGTTGACGAAATAAGTAACTAGAATAAAAGAATTGCATGTAAGGGATGAAATGTGGAATGTGTTATAGCATGTATGTAGGAAGAAGTAAAAGGATTATAGGTGGGTAATCATCTAGTATAATGAATATTGAATTAAAGGTGCTAATCGCCGATTTTGCAGATGTTAATGGTGGAATTCTGAATGTGATGAAACCAATCGAATTGGTGAAAGAATGTGCACGAGTGGAAGCCCAGATGAATGAAAGCTGGCCTGGTACGGTTAGTACTTGTGAAGGTGCGGATTGATCTGGTTTACGGATCGCTGAAGTATGATATGAAATCGAGGTAGGTAAAATGCTTTAACTCATGCCGGATAGATATGAATTAGTAAATTGAAAATGACTTACGAGATGAATGATAAAATAGGTATGGTATGGTATGGAATGTTTGACTTTTAATAGATGACGTAAGAAGAAAACTACGTCATTAAGAACTAAATCTTAGAGGTTTTGAGTGAAAATTTCGGGTTTTGGTTAAACTCTCGCCTAATGAACTTACATGACACGTCTGTTTATGCAAATTAAGTAATGCATGAATGAGAGGAATAGGAATGTAGAATGAATGAGGTGAGTTAAAGATAACGTAAGGGTATGTATGGTACAAATAACTACAGGAAATGTAGTATGATATTAATTTTGGAGTTGAGCACGTATACATGACCATAAAATAGTAATTTCGTTGCGATAACAAAACGATAATTAAATGTTATGTAATATATGTATAGAATGTAATCTTAAAGGATGAGATGAAGGTATTAGATCCGTTTTAAATGGATCATATGAATGTAAGCATTATTATAAGTTTAAATAAATATGTATATTGATCAGTTACTAACGGGTTGAGGAAATGAGAATGTTATGTGAAAGCATGCCATGGAAAGTATAGACTGGTTAAGAAGAAGTCAATTGTATGAATAATTATGAAATGAGATCGGATGGTTGTTTATAATTATGATGCAACTATGAAGTCAGACATAGATATGTGTGTGTAAGAGGAAATGAGATAGGTTTCGGGGACGAAACCTTATTTAAGGGGGGTAGACTTGTAACACCCCAAAACCCGAATGTTTATATTCGGAAAATGTTCTGATATGGTACATCAAGAAATAAATAACTAGGCTACTTAACCTAGTTAAGAATATAGTAGAAACAATTGAGAGATGAAAGTTGAGCCAAATATGTTTAATTAATAAACACAAGGGACTAAAGTGGGTTAAAATGAAAGTTGAATTAATATATGAAATTACACACACAAACACACACGATCGTGTGTTCTAGAGAGAGCAGGAGCTCTCATGAAGCCAAAACCCTAAATTCATCTAATCCATCAAATTGGAAGGCTAAACGAAGCTCAAATTCATAACCGAGCATGGATTAATGATCACCTTCACAAGGGGATCGTAAGGTATGTCTTAAAAGTTAAATTGGTGATCTCTCACGAAGTGGGTTATGATGTACATTGCGAATTTGTATGAAATTGAGAACGGGTGTGTGTTAGAATCATCATATAGAACATGGATTATGCATGGTTTAGGTTAATTTGATGTTTGATGACGGGGGTAGCCCAAGACTAAATAAAATGACTAAATATGTAAACGCTAAAATGGTTAAACGATTCAATGGTTGAAAAGCTGTGAGGTAGGAAAAGCAATGCGGAAACAGTGGCCAGTCACATCCGGAGATCACTTCACCAACTCACAGCCGCAAAAGCAAAGCAGGTCTGCACAATACATGCTATTATCCAGGGGTCAAAAGCCTTCAACCCCCGAAAGGGGAAACCCTCCACTGCAAGCAAGGTTGCTAGTCTAGTACATTCTACTTCGGGAGATGTCTTCTCTTATAAATGGACACTTCATTTACTCCAAAGAACATCTCCTGACCAGCTCTGATTCTCTAATCCCTGGTCATTCATATCGAGTGCTTGTTTCATACAAGTCACTCCCTTTCACATCCAACACACACATTCCCTTTGCCACCACTTCCGAATCTGAGTGCATTTCAGAGGAGGATCCATAGCAAAGAACAACAATAAACTAGCAAACCTCCTTCCACGTCTTGCAAACGTGGGGGGACCCCACGACCTGCGTTAGGCAAGGTTGAACCCTTCAACCATTTTGCCTAGCCAGTCCAGCTACCACCGTTGGTCTTGTATTTGTTGCATCAACAAGTTGGCGCCCACCGTGGGGCTACGCCGCTATTTCTTCTCAAAAAAGACCTAGTAGTGTAGCTCTATTCACTTAAAATCACCATGTCTGAAAGTGGATCCCCGGAAGAAGTAAATCAGATTCCAAACGCTTCTACTCCGGGTAGTAGCCAAGCTCACGTGGCTATACCAACTTCTTTCTCAACTCCGGGGAGCACACCCGAGTTCCTCAACTTCAACACACCAACTCCGTCCAGATCCGGAGTTCCATCTCCCAATATCGGTGTCTCGGATGCCCCATCATGTGCTGAACTCACCCCTGAAGGGGTTGCCAACAATTTCCTTGTGCTAAGGTCCCTTCTCAACCAGCATGTGAGTAAAGAAAGAGAAAAGGGAGTGAGGATTCGTTTAGACTATGATGAACCTGAACCAACATTGTCCCCTGGGCCACCTCCCCCTCTTTTTGCAACAAGAAGTAAGGCTGGTCCCAGTAACCTTTCAAACCCTCACCCTTATCTGTCCACTATGACAAATCCTACGGTGCATCCTATCTTCTCTTCCCAACCAATTACTAGTGGTGCTCCTTTGGGACATGAGCTAACTCTTGACCAGCTCCTACAATCCCCAGTGACAAGCTATCCAGCATCTACTACAACTACATGGGAGCAAGCTCTGTCCGTGCTCCCCTTAGCACGAAGTGCTGTTATGAGTGCTCCCCTCGGGATAAACTGCTCCGCTGGCCCAGGAAGCCTTCAAGGCTTCAACCCCATGCCCAACATGATGACCCAGATGATGGCCAACTTCCCATGGCAACACTTTATCAATCAAGTGCTTGCCACTCAGGGAAATAACGACAATAGCAGTAATGTGGATGCAAGGGCTGAAAAAGACTTGGCTAAACCATACAAGCCAAGTAACCTTTCATGCTTTTCAAGGCAGATAGCCGATTATGATTTCCAGTCAAAGATCAAAATGCCAGCCCACATCAGGACGTATGATGGGACTGAAGATCCTGAGGACCATCTTCAGATCTTCACCGGTGCAGCTCGGATAGAGAAATGGTCCAACGCTGAGTGTTGCCTAATGTTCATGCAAACTCTTGTTGGATCCGCCAGGATCTGGTTCAACGATTTACCTGCTCAAAGCGTTCAAAGCTTTGACGATCTTAGCAAGGGTTTCCTGGCCAATTTCTCCCAACAAAGGCGATATGTCAAAGACGCAACAGTGATCTTTCAGATAAAACAACGTGATGATGAAAGTCTCCGTGCTTTCATTGAACGATACAAGAAGGAAGGTCTGACTTATGTAGGGGCCGATGAGAAAATGAGGGTGGCTGGCTTCATGAATGCCATCACCTCTAAGTACCTTACAAGGGATTTCAACTAATCTCTACCCAAGACCTTAGAAGAAGCTCTTGAAAGGGCTGAAGCCCACATCCGGGGAGAGGAGGCAGTAGACATTAAGGAACAAAGAAAAAGAGGGTCCAGCTGGAGAAGCAACAGTCCAGCCAGAAAAAGAGGGAACTTCAACTCCTATGACAGGCGGTCAAAGGGTTCAGACCCTCGAAGGTCTGAAGGTCGGAACCTTTCAAGCAGGGAAAAAGGCATAAGTTTCACACCCCTCACAAAGACCCCTCAAGAAATCCTTGCAACAGAAGAAGTTAAACAAAACTTTCGGCCTCCTAGGCCTCTCCCCAAGAGTAGGAAGAACGAGAACTCCACCCAATACTGTGAGTTTCATGAAGAAAAGGGTCACCACACCAATGATTGCTTCCAACTCAAGAAAAGAATTGAAGAAGCTGTTAAGTCCGGAGAACTTGCTCATTTGGTAAAGGGAGTCCGGGACAAAATGGCTGAAGGAAAAGGTAAGGAAGTCAATATGGTGGATTTTGATGGAAGGGTTCCTCATAAGAGGCAGAGGTTGGAAGCTTGGGAGCTTCAGTGTGTCTGTTTCCCCCCTACGGAGAAAGACCATCTCTCTAGCCCTCTTGTGGTAGAAGCTACCATGGGAACATTGCAAACATATAGGGCATACATAGACACGGGGGCAGCCACTGAAATCATGTTCGAAAAATTCTTCAACCGTTTGAGCAATGAAGAGCGTGCAAGGCTTCAACCCTCTGGAACCTCCATAAAAGGTATAGCTGATATACCTCTCAAACCTTTAGGGCAACTGACACTTAATGTTCGTTTCAGCGATGGTTTGAAAGAAAGGACCCAACCACTAACCTTTGTGGTTATCAACATCCCCTCAAGCTATGATGTGATCATTGGAAGACCTGGACAGTGTGCATTTTACATGGCCGTGTCTGTTGGCCACGGCACAGTCAAATTCCCTACCGATAGGGGCATAGCAACCCTTCAACCCTCTCAGGAAGCCTACATGGTTGAAGGTGAAAGTTCAAACAGTGAAGAAGACAGGCAAAGGTTGGTCATAAACCCTAAATACCCTGAACAAAGAATAAGGGTCAACCCAGACCTTTCTCAAGAGACCCTTTCATACCTTGAAAAATTGCTAACACACTACAGCGATGTATTCGCTTGGTGTCCTGAAGATATGACCGGGATCCCCCGGGACATTGCCGAGCATGAGTTGAGAATACCACCGGAGGTCAAGCCTGTGGTCCAAAAGAAAAGAAGCTTGGCACCTGAGAGAAGTCTGGCAGCCTGCCAAGAGGTTGAAAAGCTTGTGTCAGCCGGTATTCTCCGAGAAGTCAAGTACCAGTCATGGGTTGCAAACCCGGTTATGGTCAAGAAACCAGACAACTCTTGGAGGATGTGCATAGACTTTAAGGATCTTAACAAAGCTTGTCCTAAGGATTGCTATCCACTACCAGAAATTGATCTCAAAGTTGACTCCCTCACCGGATACTCGTTCAAATGCTTTCTAGATGCATACAAAGGTTATCACCAAATCCTCATGAAGGAAGAAGATGAGGAAAAAACAGCCTTCCACACGGACAGAGGGATCTTTTGTTATCAAAAGATGCCTTTTGGTCTCAAAAATGCCGGAGCAACCTACCAACGACTCGTTGACAAAGCCTTTGCAGGCCAAATCGGTAAAAACATGGAGGCATATGTCGACGACTTGGTGATCAAAAGCAAGACGGAGTATCAAATGCTCGATGACATCCAAGAAACTTTCAAGAACCTCAGAAAAGTCAACATGAAGCTCAATCCTGAAAAATGTTCGTTTGGATTTGAGGAAGGAAAATTCTTAGGTCACATTGTTGGAAAGCAAAGTATCAAAGCCAGCCCAAACAAGGTGAAAGCAGTCCTTGAAACCAAGCCACCAAAGACCAAGAAGGAGGTTGAAAGCTTGAACAGGAAGCTTGCAGCCTTGAAGCGTTTTACCTCGAAGTTGGCCGAGATCTCTGCCCTTCTACAAAACGCTCAAAAACTGCTCAGATAAGAAGGATTTCAAATGGACTGAAGAAGCTGAAGAAGCTTTTAACCAGATGAAGCAACATCTAGCTTCCCTACCAGACATTGCGGCACCAAAAACCGGGGAGTTAATATCGGTGTACCTCTCAATCACGGACGAGGCCATCAGTGCAGTCCTCACCATTGAGCGAGACAAGGCCCAGGTACCCGTTTATTTTTTCAGCAAAACTTTAAAATTAGCTGAAACGAAATACCCTCCCCTTGAAAAACTTGCCCTAGCCTTAGTTCAAACAGCTAGAAGGCTTCGAAGGTATTTCCAAGCACACCCCATACAAGTGGTCACCGACCAACCTATTAAGAGTGTGCTTGAAAAACCTGAAAACTCGGGGCGATTAGCCAAATGGGCCATAGAACTAGGTGAACATAACATCACCTATGTCCCAAGGAAAGCTATCAAGGCCCAAGTCTTGGCCGATTTCATTGTGGAAGTCCCAAACCAAACAGCCACTGAAGTAAACACTACCACCACTGAACCTTCCAACCCTGAAGCCTGGAAGCTTTTTACCGATGGGGCTTCAAGCGTTGAAGGGTCAGGGGCTGGATTAATTTTGATCAACCCAAAAGGTTTGGAATTCACATATGCTCTCCGTTTTTATTTTCAGACCACCAATAACGAGGCTGAATACGAAGCACTAATAGCCGGCCTAAGGCTGGCCAAAGAAATGAAGGTTGAAAAGCTTGAAGTGTTCACGGATTCGTTGCTGGTCTCAAGCCAAGTGAATGACAACTACATAGCTAAAGAGCCCAACATGAAAAAATACAGAGAAAAATCCAAGGAACTGATGAGTACCTTCCAAGCATGCAACATCAAACAGATCCCAAGATCTCAGAACAAAAAGGCCGATGCCCTAAGTAAGCTTGCATCTCTCACTTTTGCCCACCTCACCAAGAAGGTACTGGTAGAAGTGTTGAAGGCCCCATCCATTAATGAATTGGAGGTTCAAGACGTGGTTACCGAAGAAGAACCAAACTGGATGACTCCCATAAGAAAGTTCCTCAAAAATGGTGAATTACCCAATGATCAAGTGGAAGCCAAAAGGGTTGAAATCAAGGCAAGGCAATACATACTACAAGGAGAAACCCTTTACAAAAAGGGTTACCTTGCCCCCTTGCTAAGATGTGTCGGTCCCGAGCAAAGTAAGTATTTGATCAAGGAAATTCATGAAGGTGTATGTGGAGCTCACTTTGGAGCTAGATCGGTAGTTGCAAAGCTCATGAACCTCGGATACTTCTGGCCATCAATGCACCGCGATACAACCGAAGAACTGAAGAAATGTTATGCTTGTCAAATTCATGCACCAATTCCGAAAAGTCCCAAGCATGACTTAGTCCCGATAACCTCGGCCTGGCCATTCCATAAATGGGGGATGGACATCGTTGGTCCATTCCCCCCAAGCAAAGGGGGAGTGAAATTCTTACTGGTGGCAGTAGATTACTTCACTAAGTGGCCTGAGGTCAAACCGCTTGCTAAGATCACAGGAAAGCAAGTCATTGACTTTGTTTGGGAGAACATCATTTGCCGTTATGGATTGCCGGGAGTACTTGTCACCGACAACGGAAGACAATTTGCTGAGAAGCCTTTCAGCATTTGGTGCAAGGAATACAAAATCGACCAGATTTTTAGCTCAGTGGCTTATCCGCAATCAAACGGTCAGGTTGAAAGAACAAATAGAAGCATAGTAGAAGGCATCAAGACAAGATTGGGAAGATACGAAAGCAACTGGCTTGAAGAATTGCCTAGTGTCCTATGGGCAATTAGAACAACAGAAAAACAAGCCATAAGAAAACACCTTACAGCTTGGTATTTGGATCCGAAGCTGTGATCCCTGCCGAAATAGGAGTTGTAACCCAAAGAATTGTCAACATGGATCCCGAAACAAACCAAAAAGAGACCATGTTGAATTTACAACTCCTAGAGGAAGCAAGAGATCAAGCCGCAATTCAAGAAGCCAAATACAAGCAACAAATGGAAGCTTACTACAACAAAAAAGTCAAGAACGAACGTTTCAAGCCAGGGGACCTGGTCCTCAGAAACAACGAAGCCAGCAAGAAAGAAAATCAAGGAAAGCTTGGCACAAAATGGGAGGGCCCATACACCATCCTTGAAGCACACAAAGGTGGATCCTACAAGCTGGCTGATTCAGAAGGCAAAAGGCTTCCAAGGCATTGGAACGGCAAAACCCTGAAAAGGTTCCATGTTTAAAAGGGAAAGCTTGGTTTGTATCAAAATGTATTTCAAGCAGGATTATGAATACCTTTTGTAAAAAGCAAGTATTGCTTTAATGAATGAAGTTGTTTTTATCAGACTTGTCTTTTTATCCCAAAATCAGGTTGAGAACCTAGCAACAAACTCCATGGCAGGGGCCATGTAAGGGGATGAGCTCCCAGGCCACATCGCTCAATAGGTTCAAGGGTTGAATGAGCCTATATAAGGGGTGAGATCCTAAATCAATACAACTCCATGAGACTTGTTAAGAAAACACAAAATTGTCTCATAGACGGGTATGAGCAGCCTACACCAAATGTTCCCTAAGCCTTAAAAATATAGTCCACAAAAAGGCTAAAAAACCAAAAGAAATAATAAAAAGGATAGGTGCTATCTCTTCTTGTTAAAAATGCCAAGGCTAAGTGTCTGCAGCACTGAACCCTTTTAGGTATAAAAAACATAAGGGCAGCACAAACTCGACAAAGACAAAGTTACAAAAGAACAAAACAAATCCAAAAGAACAAAGTTACTTGGACAAAAAATCACAAAGATATAAACCAAGTCAGGATACAAAAATAAGAAGCCTTCAAGGCTTCAACCACCCGGGTAATATATCGAAACCTTAAAGGCTTCAACCTACGAACGGACAGCCAACAGGCTTGGAAGGTTAAAGCCAAACAAACTGCCCTAACCAAAAAATTGCACGAGCATAAAAACACAATAACAAGGAAAATACTTAAACACCATAGCATATAAAAGAAAGCCATAAGAGACTTTCAAACACAAGTTAAAGCAAGTCCTAACAACTTGCAAGCTTACCTATTGTCCCAACGGCCATACAGGCCCTAAACACAACCAACAGGAACCTTAAGGGTTCCTAATAACCTAATATTGTTCAAATTAACATTACAAAACATAAATTGTTTTCAGTAAGCTACGAATCAAGCATCAACAGATTTGGAAATTCCAGAACCTTCGCCCTTGGCCCTCTTCATTTTCTTCAGCTTTTTAACCTTTACACCTTCATCACCACCTATCACTGAAGCCTCCAAGCTTGCATCCTTGGGAACATCCGGCTGACCTGAAAGGGTATCGTCACTATCACCCGAATAAGACCTCTTCCTTGAAAGAGATCCCAGGACTTCAGCACAAACCTTCTCATTCAAACCCTCCGGCTTCAAATCCTGCAACACAGCAAGAGGCTTACCAAAACAACCAGAAACTTGGTGGATGTAAGGATAGGTCAGCTTCTCCATTTGCTCAACGGAGCCTTTAAAAACATCAGAAGCCTCAGGCCGAAACAAAGGCGACTTCTCCAAAGGATGACCGGATTCATGGAGCTTATAACCTGCAATAAGACCTTGGTGTTTTCCTAAATTGAGTAGCTTGGTATAAACATCACCAAGGGCAGAGTTAAATTCTTTGGAGTGCAGCAGATAGATAACCACTTGATGGAAACCCTGCTCAATGAGCCATTGGTTATCCCCAGTAGCCTGAGCAACCAAAGCCTTCAACCCATCCTTCTCTTTAGCAAATGCCTTCTGTTGCACAGCCAAAGTCTCCCGGTCAGCTTTCAACTTCAACAAGTTAGCTTCAAAACTCTTTTTCAAATCACCCATCTCAATCTCATGCATCCTCTTCAAGTCACTAACCTTCTTGTCCCACGCCGCTTCCTTCCCAGCAAAACTAGCTATCTCCTTTTTCATACCAGCCATGGAGGATTTCATTTTATCCTTCTTCTTGGAGAATTCTTCATATTCCTGCATTCTTTGACGAAAACGGGCAATGCCTTGAGGAAGCATGGCGGCAAGGTTGCAAGTACTCAAAATCATACGGGACAACATCAGGTCATCATCCATCCCAGCAATGGTCTTGTGCACTGAAGGAGGAGCAATATGACTCAGAGCATCCTCACAGACAGCAGCATCTTTGAAGCTGTCATCATTCTTCACCGACCAAGTAGGCACATAAATCCCTTCCGGATCTAACCCTTCAACGTCCCTGCTTGAAGATTCCTGAACAGGAGTGGCAACAACCTTCTTGCCTGAAACCTTTTTACCGTGAACAACCAATTCTTTATCCTTCTCAGCACCTGCTTCAACACCCTGCTCTTCCGAAACCTCAATATCGTCACTCAAGTCCACTGGTTCAGTAGAAGTGGATTGAGGACCAGCCTTCAACAACCGACGAGAAGATCGGCGGGTTGAAGACTTAGGAACATTGGACTTAGAAAAACCTTTGACAGTAGCAGCACTAACATAACCTGAGCCCTCAAATCTTTGATCAACAGTTCTAACCACAACATTCTCACCAGGAATAGACGGAGCATCCTCAAAAACAACATCAGAAGTATCGTCGCTCTTAATAAAATCCAAAGCAGACATGACTGCAAAAAACAACAGCACATAAGTCATAAGTTAAGAAAAACATAAAGAGGACAAAAAAGGAAAATGCATACCCATTCCACTCCTCATAAGAACCGGATCCCGATCAACATTCCCCCAAATTTTACTAACCCCTAAAAGAACTAGTAAGTGTTCAGGAAAGGGACGAACCCTCGAAGGGCACCCCCGGATGGCATTGAGAAAAACAACATTTAATTCAGACTCGGAAGGTTCCGGATCATTGAGAACGGCATCCGGATTCCTCCAAACCATTTTAAATGGGAGAATAGTATCGGAAACCCAGAAAAAGCGGTCTTTCCAAGCCCCAAGCGTAGTAACCATCGACGAAATAAGGCAGGTATCAACTTTGGATGTTTCGAAAGTAAACCAATCGCCATTCTTAGCCAAGCGAAAAAACTGGCGAAAGAGTAAAAGGGAAGGATCATACCCAAGAGCACGAAACAAAACCTCAAAATGCAAAACCCTAGCCATCCCCTTTGGATGAACTTGCCCAAAAGAAACCTGATAATACTCCAACAAGTTCAAAACAAAAAACGAAAAGGGATAACGAAGGTTCGAGAACTCAAAATGACTACAGTAAAGGGCAATCGAACCAGAAGATGGTTTATCAACAGGAACATCACAAGCAGGGGCAGTTGGGTTAAACTTCCTATCAATGCCATATTCCATACAAAATAAATCTACCTCCTCTTGTGTTAACCGGGAAAAAGATTTTGCTAAGTCCTTACGAGCACCCATTTTTGAAAACAGAAAATGAAGAATGCAAGATGTAAAGAAACCGGAACTAACCTTAGAGAAGGAGAGAAATGGCAGAAACTTGAGAGAAAAAAGAACAAAGTGATGTTTATCCAAAGTAAACCGTGTAAATAAATGAGATATGAAAATATAAAAACCTACGAATAGGGGTAATAATGGTAAACAGTAACTTCTGCAAAACCGCCACCCTCTCAACTGCCATACATCAATCAAATCAATTGTCAGTTATTTAAAATTCAAATTCAAATATTAACTGACTTCAACCTTTCAAGCCTTCAAGCAACGAACCCTTGTAACCTTCAGGCAATAAAATATGTACATAAAAGTCAGAAGTCTTTGAGCTCACTACCCAAAAACCTCTGACTTGGGGGGCTGATAACGGGGGTAGCCCAAGACTAAATAAAATGACTAAATATGTAAACGCTAAAATGGTTAAACGGTTCAATGGTTGAAAAGCTGTGAGGTAGGAAAAGCAATGCGGAAACAGTGGCCAGTCACATCCGGAGATCACTTCACCAACTCACAGCCGCAAAAGCAAAGCAGGTCTGCACAATACATGCTATTATCCAGGGGTCAAAAGCCTTCAACCCCCGAAAGGGGAAACCCTCCACTGCAAGCAAGGTTGCTAGTCTAGTACATTCTACTTCGGGAGATGTCTTCTCTTATAAATGGACACTTCATTTACCCCAAAGAACATCTCTTGACCAGCTCTGATTCTCTAATCCCTGGTCATTCACATCGAGTGCTTGTTTCATACAAGTCACTCCCTTTCACATCTAACACACACATTCCCTTTGCTACTACTTTCGAATCTGAGTGCATTTCAGAGGAGGATCCATAGCAAAGAACAACAATAAACTAGCGAACCTCCTTCCACGTCTTGCAAACGTGGGGGGACCCCACGACCTGCGTTAGGCAAGGTTGAACCCTTCAACCATTTTGCCTAGCCAGTCCAGCTACCACCGTTGGTCTTGTATTTGTTGCATCAACAATGTTTAATGGTGAAACCCGTTTGTTATGGTGAAGATGATGACATGGGTAAATCATCTATGTCTAAATTCTTGCTTAATATTGATGTATTTTGATATGTATGGTTGATTCTTGTTAGAGGAATTGAAAGAAATGTGATACTAGTATGTTTGATGTTATGCATGAATGATCCATGTTGATTAGAAGGATAATTTGATGATTTATGTATGAGTTTAGAAGAATACGCATGAATTGGTTGTACACTATGCTTAGGAGGTAGTAAACATGCCAAGTGTATGATGAAATGTATATAGTGTTGTCCGTATATGTAACACCCTAAATTATACCCTTGATTTTTATAATAGTTTGTATCATTTCTAGGAAAATATAATTTACAAAACCTGACTTTCATTATCAAAGTTCATAACTTACATCAAAATTAGTCAACTAATTACTAAGTTGAAACATTTAAAAAGATGTTCAAAACATGTTTACATCCCATACATAAACGTTTTAAAGATTCAAACATAGCGGAAGCTTAGATATGTAGTGTTCGGTTCTTCATTTGACACTTGATCGCCATCCGTAAGATTTGTCAGTTTACCTAAAATTTAAAACCATTAAAAACATTAGTTTTAATGATATTGTATAATATAATTCCGAGGTTAAACATCACATTTGAAATGATAAAAACAAAACAACTATTCTGATTTCACCGTAAATTACGGTATCACCGTAATTTACGGTGAACCCTGAAGGTTTCTGGTCACCGTAAATCAGTAGACATTCACCGTAACATATTTGACCCTTACCGTAAATTACGGTATTACCGTAATTTACGGTGGGACCTGCAAATCAAAGTCTTGTTTGTTTAGTTCACCTCATTCAAACCAAATCTTGTAATTTACATTAAGTCAACACATTACATCAATTCTATTATCTCTAATGATGTGATAAATATTAACCAAAAATTATAGCACAAACCATCATATTCTGGAGTATAAATTATGTTTCACTCGATTATTTGACCCGTATAGATACCAAGAGTTAATCATCAACAATGTAATACATACATCAAATTTCTAACAATTGTTTTGACCCGTCTCAATGGATTAAGACGAATAGACCCTTACTTGATATATTGATCTATCTTGTTTACCATGTTTTCAAAACTACAACGTAAAACTATCACATAATCTACAATTGTAACGAAACGGTAATTTCGTACCTCTAAAGCGCGCCTTTCCCTCGTGAATTTCCTCCGGCTTGTCCGCTTGATGATCCGGACTCTTTGCCTATAAAATTCAGTTTTACAACTTGTTTAGAACTCTTTTCATGACCATATTCATATCATTGTGAAACATGATCAAATCTGCGTTCTCATCATATTTTTATCATTTAAATCCTCTCTTAGGCATTTCAACAAACACCTCATATGCAGAATTTTTTTATACCTTTAGTAATCAACTTCTTAACTTGCTAATTAGCTAACTTGACAACAATAAAGCCCTCCTATAGTGTTTTAAGCATCATATCTTTCTGAAATCACTTTCAAAAATCAAATTATACTAGAATATCCATCCTAAACCCTAGTGTTCATCTTCATCTTGTAAAACCCATAACCCACCTTCAAGGTGTTCATGGAATTTCCTGAAATTGGACATGATTTCATATGTAGTTGTCTAGGTTTTACTTCTAGACACTACATCATCTCTAATCAAATCAAACAAGACACATGCAACATCTAATCTTAGATTTTCCAAAATCATGAGAATTTCAAACAAAGGATTAACACGAATTTTTACATACCTTATGATCCTCTTGTGATGAGGATCAATAATCTAAACTCGGATTTCGTTTTGGATCAGAATTGCACCTTCAATTTGAGAGTTTTGTGAGATTAGGGTTTGTGGAAAGGGGGTGTCGCCCCCTGCTTCTTCCTGATCGACCAACACCTCAATTTGGGGTGTTTGGTTTATTTTTTATTTGTTCTAATTAATTAAGTTTCAAATTAAACAACTATGGTCCCTCAACTTTGTTCAACATATAATTTGGTAGCTTTTAATCAAGTTATAAGCTATTTCTAGACTAGTTAACTAACTAGGTTAAAATTCTTAGTTAGTAAACTCCCATTTACTTATGCTTTTATAATTCCGAATATGATGTCTTATATTTTCGGGGTGTTACAGTATAGGCTATTATGATGTTACGGGTATATAATGATAAGTCGAAAGTTAAATTAAATGAACCGTTGACTTTTAAAAGTCAACTGTGTATAAGAAGAATGGTTAGACGTGTTGTCATGATTGTAAGATTAAAGTAAGTTATACGGTGCGTGTTAGACGTATGTGTGTTTAATGCGATGACATGATGGATTACACGAGTTGGAAATGATATGAATTTGGTTACATGTATTATGATTGTTAGAAGTTACTAACGAAAGTCAAATGTGAATTATGCGATCGATATAATCGTTAACATGTACAATTGTGTATGAAAATAAGAATGTGATTTCGATGACATGGAAGTATAGAAGTCGGTCTATACTTTGTATCTGGATATAAGTCGTTTCGTCTGCTAGGCACTTTCTTAATTGTGATACGTGGAACGTGCCATGGATTCCACTTAGCTCCTCCGGTAGTTCAAGACGGTAAGCTACCTTGCCAACTCTTCCGATAATTTTAAATGGCCCGATAAACCTTGGGCTTAACTTCCCCTTCTTTCTAAATCTAATAACACCTTTCCATGGGGACACTTTTAGCATGACCAAGTCACCGACTTGAAATTCAATTGGCCTTTTCCTTTTATCAACATACGCCTTTTGCCTGTCTTGAGCCGCTTTCAAGTGTGCCCGAACTTTATCGATCTTTTCGTTCGTAGCTCGTACTATGTCTTGGTGGGCGAGTTCACGTGGACCCACTTCACCCCAACAAACCGGGGTTCGACACTTCCTACCGTAAAGCAGTTCGTATGGTGCCATTTTAATACTAGATTGGTAACTGTTGTTATACGAAAACTCAACTAACGGTAGGTGAACATCCCAACTGCCTCCAAAGTCGATTATACACGCCCGTAGCATGTCTCCCAATATTTGTATTGTTCTTTCACTTTGTCCATCCGTTTGAGGATGGTACGCAGTGCTAATGAACAATTTGGTCCCCATTTGTTCTTGGAAATCACGCCAGAAATTCGAAGTAAACCGGGTATCCCTATCCGACACGATGGACACCGGCACTCCATGACGTGCTATGATTTCATTGGTATAGACTTCTGACATCTTTTCTGACGTATAAGTCTCACGAATCGGAATGAAGTGAGCACTTTTCGTCAATCTATCCACCACTACCCATACGGCATCAAAACCACGATTCGTCTTAGGCAGCTTGGTTAACAGGTCCATTGTAATATGTTCCCATTTCCAAACCGGAATTTCCAACGGCTGGAGTTTGCCATAGGGTTTCTGATGCTCCGCCTTGACTTGTAAACATGTCAAGCATTTTTCCACATACTTCGCCACATCCCACTTCATTCCGGGCCACCAATAATTTTGTTTCAAATCATTGTACATCTTGGTCGCACCCGGATGAATTGAATAACGGGATTTATGAGCTTCATCAAGTAGAAGCGCCTTTACTCCACAGGTATGTGGGACCCATATCCTTCCGGATCGAGTCTTCAACCCATGATTCCCTTCCGACAAATCTTTCAATTGACCAATTATCCTTTCTTTCTTCCAATTCTCTTCTTTTACTGCTTCTAACTGCGCCTCTCGAATACGTTCAAGTATACCCGAGGTTACCACGAGTTGCATCGATCGTACTCGTATCGGGACATAATCCGCTTTTCTGCTCAGAGCGTCCGCTACCACATTTGCCTTTCCGGGGTGGTAATGTATCTCACAATCATAGTCCTTCACCGTTTCCAACCATCGCCTTTGTCGTATATTTAACTCCTTCTGATCGAAGAAGTATTTCAAGCTCTTGTGGTCGGTGAATATGGTGCATTTTACCCCATACAAATAATGCCTCCATATTTTTAATGCAAATACCACCGCTGCCAGCTCAAGATCGTGCGTGGGGTATTTCTTCTCGTGTATCTTCAATTGTCTCGAGGCATAGGCTATTACCTTGCCCCGTTGCATCAACACGCAACCGAGCCCCGATAACGAAGCGTCCGAATAGACCACCATGTCTTCGACTCCGTCCGGCAATGTCAGTACCGGAGCTTGAGTTAGCCTTTCTTTTAGCGTCCGAAACGCTTTTTCTTGATCGACTCCCCAAACAAACTTTGCTTTCTTTTGGGTTAGCTTTGTTAGCGGCGATGCAATCTTGGAGAAATCTTGAATGAATCTCCTATAATATCCAGCAAGCCCCAAAAAGCTTCTAATTTCAGAAGGGTTCTTCGGGGGATTCCATTTTGACACAGCTTCTATCTTTGACGGATCCACCAATACTCCGTCGGCATTTATGACATGACCTAAAAATTGAACCTCTCGTAACCAAAAGCACATTTAGAGAATTTTGCATATAACTTCTCTCGCCTAAGTGTCTCTAACACTTCTTGTAAATGATGAGCGTGTTCAGCTTCATTTTTCGAGTAGACCAAGATATCATCGATAAACACGATGACCGACTTATCCAACATTGGCTTGCAAACCCGGTTCATGAGGTCCATGAAAGCAGCGGGTGCGTTTGTTAGCCCGAACGACATCACGAGGAATTCGTAATGTCCGTACCTTGTGCGGAAAGCCGTCTTCGGCACATCTTCTTCTTTGACCTTTAGTTGATGATACCCCGATCTAAGGTCAATTTTGGAAAACCAATTCGCACCTTGTAGTTGATCGAATAAATCATCTATCCTCGGGAGCGGGTATCGGTTCTTTACCGTGAGTTTGTTTAACTCCCGGTAATCAATACACATACGCATGCTCCCGTCTTTCTTCCTCACGAACAATACCGGTGCGCCCCAAGGAGACACGCTCGGCCTTATGAATCCCTTATCAAGCAGGTCTTGGATTTGGGACATCAATTCTTGTAGTTCCGACGGTGCAAGTCGGTACGGGGCTTTTGCTACAGGTTTCGCGCCCGGGATCAATTCGATCCCGAACTCTACTTCCCGTTCAGGCGGTATCCCCGGTAAATCTTCCGGAAAAACATCTTCATAATCTCGTACTACCGGTACATCTCCAATCTTTCGTGATTCTTTCTTGGCCTCATTTGCATAAATTATGAATGCCTTGCATCCTCGCTTCATGAGCTTGTGAGCTTTCAACATTGAACATACTATGGGGTTGCCTCGTTTTTCGCCATAAATGGTGACGTGTTTTCCGCTCGGAGATGTTAGTTTTATCTCTTTGCGAAAACACACGACCTTTGCATGGTACTGAGATAGCCAATCCATCCCCACAACTACTTGGAATTCTCCCATCGACATCGGGATTAGATTTATCAAATATTCTTCATCATCGATGCTCAGTTTACAATTTTCACATACATCACAAACAATAAAACTTTTGTTATTACCTATCTCTACTTCTAAAGGCACAGGTAATTTGGTTAGAGCAAATGAAGGATGTCGAATAAACCCATATGAAACAAAGGATTTATTCGCACCCGTATCAAATAACACGTGTGCGGGAATTGAATTTACAGCAAATATACCTGAGACCACGTCAGGTTCAACCTTTGCTTCTGCGGCAGTTAGTTGGAAAGATCTTGCCTTTGCTTTCGGGGCTTCACCTTTCGGTTCTTGCCCATCCTTCTTTCCAACCAGTTTCGGGCATTCCGACTTCTTGTGACCCGTTCGATAACAGTTGTAACAAACCGTCACTTTCTCCGGGCATGACATAGCCATATGTCCCGTTTTCTTGTATATGGGACAAGGCTTATCCTTGTAACGACATTCGCCCTTATGATTCTTCCCACAAATTTTACAACCTGATGTACTACCTTTAGCATCTGATTTCTTTGCTGATTCATTCGTTCTTGCTTTCTTGGCAGGGCTTGGATTTACATCTTGTGCCCTTCGTTCACCCCGTTCTATACTCTTCTTCAATTCAATCTCCCTTTCCCGAGCAGCATTGACAATCTCGGTAAGGGTCTCGTACTTTGAAGGAGTTATGAACTCCCTATACTCCGCCCTTAGCATGTTATGATAATAGTAGACCTTTTGCTCTTCATTCGTTATCAAATCATCACAGAACTTCATCTTGTCCATAAACATCCCCGTGATCTTGTCTATGGATTCACCTTTATGTCTGAGTTGCATGAATTCTTCCTTGATTTTATTTATAACCGCCTTGGGACTATGGTGTTTAAGAAATGGCGTCTTAAACTCCTCCCAAGTCATGGCCTTAGCCGCTTCACTTCCGATCTCCTTCTTTTTGTTATCCCACCAATCCTTCGCTTGACTCCTTAGTTGACCCGTACCATAGGCTACGTAGTCTTCTTCGTCACAATGGGTTCTCTCGAATACCCCTTCGATGTCACTTAGCCATCGTTGGCACACTATTGGGTCAACCTCCCCATTATATGTTGGTGGTTTACAAGCCATGAATTCCTTGTATGAACAAGGCTTTCGTCCTCCACGCTTTTCCTTTACTACATTTGAATCATCCTCCAGCTTCTTGATTCTATCTTCTACTATTGATAAAACCGTGTTTTGGATTTTATCAATAAAGCCCGACAAACTGTTTTCGATCGCCTTTCCAACCTCTTCGGCAATCACTTCCCTCACTTGTTCGGTGACTCTTGGCACCGCATTATCATTGCCTCCATCAGCCATCTCGATTTCTGAAATGTTTACATAGATTGTTAAGCATTCCATTTATAACACATGCTTTACTTGTTTTGATTTAATCAAGTTCATAACTTGATTTAATCATTCTTGTTTCAATTCAATCAAGTTCGTAACTTGATTTAATAATTCTTGTTTCTATTCAATCAAGTCCGTAACTTGATTTAATAATTCTTGTTTCTATTCAATCAAGTCCGTAACTTGATTTAATCATTCTTGTTTCATGCATTTCTTGTTTTTGAGTGAGCTTACACACTCTTTTCATGCTTATTTGTTCATTTCTCACTTTATACATAGTACATAATTATTAACAAAACAAGTTAGTTCTTACCGGACGATCGATCAAGCTTGAACCGAACACTTATTGACAACCTTGAGCTCTGATTACCAACTTGTAACACCCTAAATTATACCCTTGATTTTTATAATAGTTTGTATCATTTCTAGGAAAATATAATTTACAAAACCTGACTTTCATTATCAAAGTTCATAACTTACATCAAAATTAGTCAACTAATTACTAAGTTGAAACATTTAAAAAGATGTTCAAAACATGTTTACATCCCATACATAAACGTTTTAAAGATTCAAACATAGCGGAAGCTTAGATATGTAGTGTTCGGTTCTTCATTTGACACTTGATCGCCATCCGTAAGATTTGTCAGTTTACCTAAAATTTAAAACCATTAAAAACATTAGTTTTAATGATATTGTATAATATAATTCCGAGGTTAAACATCACATTTGAAATGATAAAAACAAAACAACTATTCTGATTTCACCGTAAATTACGGTATCACCGTAATTTACGGTGAACCCTGAAGGTTTCTGGTCACCGTAAATCAGTAGACATTCACCGTAACATATTTGACCCTTACCGTAAATTACGGTATTACCGTAATTTACGGTGGGACCTGGAAATCAAAGTCTTGTTTGTTTAGTTCACCTCATTCAAACCAAATCTTGTAATTTACATTAAGTCAACACATTACATCAATTCTATTATCTCTAATGATGTGATAAATATTAACCAAAAATCATAGCACAAACCATCATATTCCGGAGTATAAATTATGTTTCACTCGATTATTTGACCCGTATAGATACCAAGAGTTAATCATCAACAATGTAATACATACATCAAATTTCTAACAATTGTTTTGACCCGTCTCAATGGATTAAGACGAATAGACCCTTACTTGATATATTGATCTATCTTGTTTACCATGTTTTCAAAACTACAACGTAAAACTATCACATAATCTACAATTGTAACGAAACGGTAATTTCGTACCTCTAAAGCGCGCCTTTCCCTCGTGAATTTCCTCCGGCTTGTCCGCTTGATGATCCGGACTCTTTGCCTATAAAATTCAGTTTTACAACTTGTTTAGAACTCTTTTCATGACCATATTCATATCATTGTGAAACATGATCAAATCTGCGTTCTCATCATATTTTTATCATTTAAATCCTCTCTTAGGCATTTCAACAAACACCTCATATGCAGAATTTTTTTATACCTTTAGTAATCAACTTCTTAACTTGCTAATTAGCTAACTTGACAACAATAAAGCCCTCCTATAGTGTTTTAAGCATCATATCTTTCTGAAATCACTTTCAAAAATCAAATTACACTAGAATATCCATCCTAAACCCTAGTGTTCATCTTCATCTTGTAAAACCCATAACCCACCTTCAAGGTGTTCATGGAATTTCCTGAAATTGGACATGATTTCATATGTAGTTGTCTAGGTTTTACTTCTAGACACTACATCATCTCTAATCAAATCAAACAAGACACATGCAACATCTAATCTTAGATTTTCCAAAATCATGAGAATTTCAAACAAAGGATTAACACGAATTTTTACATACCTTATGATCCTCTTGTGATGAGGATCAATAATCTAAACTCGGATTTCGTTTTGGATCAGAATTGCACCTTCAATTTGAGAGTTTTGTGAGATTAGGGTTTGTGGAAAGGGGGTGTCGCCCCCTGCTTCTTCCTGATCGACCAACACCTCAATTTGGGGTGTTTGGTTTATTTTTTATTTGTTCTAATTAATTAAGTTTCAAATTAAACAACTATGGTCCCTCAACTTTGTTCAACATATAATTTGGTAGCTTTTAATCAAGTTATAAGCTATTTCTAGACTAGTTAACTAACTAGGTTAAAATTCTTAGTTAGTAAACTCCCATTTACTTATGCTTTTATAATTCCGAATATGATGTCTTATATTTTCGGGGTGTTACAGTATAGGCTATTATGATGTTACGGGTATATAATGATAAGTCGAAAGTTAAATTAAATGAACCGTTGACTTTTAAAAGTCAACTGTGTATAAGAAGAATGGTTAGACGTGTTGTCATGATTGTAAGATTAAAGTAAGTTATACGGTGCGTGTTAGACGTATGTGTGTTTAATGCGATGACATGATGGATTACACGAGTTGGAAATGATATGAATTTGGTTACATGTATTATGATTGTTAGAAGTTACTAACGAAAGTCAAATGTGAATTATGCGATCGATATAATCGTTAACATGTACAATTGTGTATGAAAATAAGAATGTGATTTCGATGACATGGAAGTATAGAATCATGTCGAGACGGAATCAAGCACGGAAGGCTAACGGGTCAAGAAGTGGCGAGGAAACGGATATGAACACGGATGCATGAGGTAAGTGATTTCCGTAATCACTTCTTAGTTGTTTATGTAAAGTTATGTGTGACTTAATTAAGTATGATAATTGAGGTCAAATAGGAATGAGTTGTATGAAATCGATGAATTTCGCTAAGTAAATCAAATGGGTCAAGATGAGGTTTTATTGCATACCGGAAAGGTTGTATAAGTAACGACTTCGGTATGATAACCGAGTAATGGATAAAAGTGTACGTAAGCATGCTAACCGAGAAACGGTGACGCGGGTTAATGGGCAATAGGTTCGGTAGTAAATCATGAGTAAATGAATAAACAATTTCATAGATGGAAATTGTACTATTTAATGTTCAATTAGGTAATAATGAATGAATTTAACGAATACCGGGTATCGGGTGCGTAAACCCCAAGTACGACACTCCGGATAGTGTAAAGGTATTATGTTCATAAGGTTCATGTAAGTTTTGGGTTAAAAGGAATGAGTTATTTGATAAAAACATGAACGGGTCGAATAAATCATAAATGAATAATAAGTCGATAGTGCGTAAGATAAGAATTTCCTTAATCCGGATATGGGATTTCAACTTCACATGATAGAATGTCAAATTACGAGCATGTAGGAAGAAACGGGAGGTTAAACGGGTAAACGGTTCAAAAGTTATGCGCGTTTTAGTGCGTTCGGACGACGAAACAGATCTGCAGAAAAACGGAGAAACCAGGGGTCGTCGCCGACGGCATGTTTGGCCGTCGCCGACGCCATGTGCAAATGTTGTTTTTCTCCGACGCCCTAATACACTGTCTACGCGATGATGACCGACGCGAGGAAGCGCACGGTCGTGCGCTTGGGCCACATGGTCGTGCGGTTGGGACGCACGACCATGCGTCAGCTGCAGGTTCATCCGAATGTGCAGAATTCATCCGAAATCAGTCCCGTAACCTATAAGGAGTCCCAAAATGTATTCTAAACTCATTGTAGAGTGTTTATGAGATGCGATGAGCGTGTACGCAAGCATAAAATGGAAGGAAATAAGTATAGAGGCATATGTAAGTATAAGTATGGATTTACCTACATGATTAGTAAAAGGGAACCCATGGGCAAACGCGTCTAGGTATGTATGTATGTAGTTATGTATGTATGTATGTAGTTATGTATGTATGTAAGTACGTATGTGAAGACGTAATCATGTATGTATGTAAGTAGATGCGTATGTATGCAAGTAAAGGTATGTATGTACGTAGTTATGTATGTATTGTATACGTGGTTTCAATACATTTAAGTATTGACGTTATTAACAGTGTGCCTCGAGAATGAAATGTAATGCAGGTACATTATTGAAGTTTTGCCAAGGATTAGACACCCGGATGGAATGATTAAATCTAGAAAGATAACGGGATGGAAAGTATATGTGGATCGAACGTAACGAGACTACATGATTAAGAATCTTGTTTGTATATAATGTATGCTAATGTTGCGAATGTATGTGGTGGGTGCAGGTTGTACGAATCACAGATTATCATCACGAGGAGTAGCGATCAAAGACCGAGTCACAAGATAGATTGTACGGGAATGCTTGAGTATGTAATTTGATAAACATAAGTTATGCTTATATTTTATTAAATGAGTACGAAGGATGCATATATTGTAAAAGAGTTATTTTAAAATGAACTTTCAAGTAAGTAAAAACGTTTATAATGAAAGAAATTTTATAGTACGTATTTCCGCTGCGTCTTTTCAGTTAAAGCGTGTTAGGGTCTTACAACTCATCAACTAGGAATGGTCATATAAAATACGTGCAGGGTAGAAGGTATACTCCAAGAAGACGTTGTATTAACGGTGGTGTGTACCATCATCACATACCGACATAGATTTCTGGTACCCAATTGTATTGACAAGCATGTAAAACTGGTGACAATCGTCACATATAAACCCACCAACTGGGCCCTCCGGAAATCGGGGTGTGATAGAATAGCTTTAGCGTTTTATTTTTAAGATTTTGTTTTTTTTGGTTTTTTTTTTTTTTTTTTTTTTTTTTTTTGTTTTTTTTTTTTTTTTTTTTTTTTGCAATAATGTATTTGAGTACAAAATTTTGGCATACATTGAGGTTTTATTTTTTTGCATTTTATTTGTTGTTATTAATTACTTTTAGTCATCATTTTCAACTATTAAAAACAAGTTTCTATCAACTATAATTTTAATCCCTCAAACCATTAAATAGATAAGCCATGGCTTTTCATAAATAAGAATTTCCTCATTCATAGAACAAATAATAAGAAATTTAGACTAAAAGTTAAAACGCCATAAAACAAAAAAAAACAAATATTCAAAATTTATCATTCGATGGGATTACGTGTGAGAAGTACCCATCACTTCACTTATCTTCTTCTTCTTCAGATTCTTTATCAAAATCCTCATCTTAATCTTCAGTTTGAATGACGTCTTCGTCTTGTAGTGCTTGAAACCTCCATTTAAATATTTCATCCAGTGAAGCAACTGTCGGGGTTATCTTAGAACATTTGGAACTACATAATTGTTCACTAAACCCAGGTGTCTCTTGGTTCAGTATGGTTTCAACTATGTAGTCATCTTCCTGTCCATCGGTCCATACACTAGTCACTATGTCTATTCTCTCGTCATAATGCCATGTTTCGATGGTTTTCTCGGCAATTTGATTTTCATTATTTTCTGGAAATTTTCTTCTCAATCCTCTTATGAAAGTCTATGTTTTCTCACACAAGTTATCCCGAGGAACACCAAGATCTAGTATTCCCGTCTGAACATCTTCATCCATGTTCATTATGGCGTTTACTGTTTTCACCATCACCCTTCTTCTGGTATCGAATATGATAACGAATCTATCGATCGACACATTCAATCCCCAAGAAACGATGTTTGCCATTTTTTCTGTTTATTTTTCAAGTTTGGTTTTTTGATGTATGGCGTCTTGTAGAGAATGGTGTTTTGTTTTGAGTATGATCATTGAAAGGGATAGTTTGTTCCTTGTATAATGATGTTGTCGACGTGTTTTTTTGTGGGAAATTTTACAATAGATGAAAAGTAATAAAGTCTCTAGCGTTCAGAGGCTTCCGCATTTTTGTGATAGCGTTTGGCGTTTTGTCTTTTTTCCTGTCAAAAGACTCACACCTTTCTGGAATTTCAAGAAATTTAAAAAAATGCCACCCCTTTAATTTAGTCCCTAGATTGGTTTGATCCAACGGTTGGCAACCGTTTTCACACTTCAGGGCGTTTTCTCCAAATCCTACCCTGATATTTTAATACCCATCATAAGGACACAAATTGCCTTGTTAACTTTTGTTACCTCCAACGTTATGGTAGGAGGTTCTTTATGCTTGTTGTAAACCTCTATATCTTGATGTGACACATTATCGTCGTTTTAGTTGGTTTCAACATAGGAGTATTATAAAAATGAACATACCTCTCGTCAAGTAAGTAGTTCAAATAATGGATGGAACTCTTCATGTTAACAAAATGTTGATAGTTATGCTCCCTTGCTCATAATGGGGTGTCGAGAAGCCCTGTAGTAACCATCTGCATTATTTTTGTGGATGTTTCTGCCACCTATGATCATGAAGCGTAATTTTTTATCTAGTGTGTCGAGTTTGTCCGCCTTAGTATAATGAGTATCCGATGCATGCCGCAAACCATTAACCCCACGATCTCCATCATAAAAAAGAAGAGGTTGATTTACTCCAATGCAACGTGTCATCCAGATACTAACAAGTAGGGATGTAAACGGACCGAACGAACACGAACAAAGCCATGTCCGTGTTTGTTCGTTAAGGAAATTAACATGTTCGTGAACTGTTCACGAACGCATACCGAACATAAGTTTATGTTCATGTTCATGTTCGTTCGTTAAGGAAATTCAGTTGTTCATGAACAGTTCGTGAACACTGGTCTCGAACACAAACGAACGCAAGTGAACACAAACGAATGCATGCAAATAAAAAAGAGCGCAAACGAACATTTAACTTGGAAATAAAAAAAAATAAAATCATTGTTATCCTTAAACATTGGGCATAAGTAGTTAAATACATCCATCAAATGATAATCAAAACACAAGAAGTCTAATACACCACCAAACGACGAATCAACTTTAATTAACTTAGAGATAATTATCCTAATAAATGTCTTAGCATGTCCAAATTTTAGCTAACTTAAAAAAAATAGAGTTAAGTTTTCAATATGTTTAGATAAAAAGTTTATTATTTATTATTTTTTAACATAATCAAACGAACACGAACGAACGTAACCGAACATATTACCGAACGTTCACGAACGCAATCGAACGAACAAGACTTGTGTTCGTGTTCGTTCGCTAAGCTAACCGAACGAAATTTTTTGTTCGTGTCCGTTCGTTAAGCTAATCGAACGAACATAAACGAACTTCACGCCGAACGGTTCACGAACTGTTCACTGAACGCTCGGTTCGTTTACAGCCCTACTAACAAGCTCTGATACCATCTGACGCTATATATGAGTGACAAAATACCATCTAAAAGTTTATAATAATATTAAAAGTTGTCCTGAACATTACAAATGGGGCTTTGTTTATAGGCTATTCTAGCAACCCACTAATTAAGTTCGGATAAAATAAAGTAACCGAATACTGATTAGACTCTTATATAAAATATAAGACATAGACGAAATATTTCAGTCAACATAATCAATACATTAGACTTCATTAAAATTAATAATATAACACAAAAATATAAATTAACAATTAAAATTAATAATACCTTCGACACCTTTGGCTCCCTAGCTCCAGAAGCTATCCGTTTGTTGACTAGGGTCCAAAAGGTTGTCCATAACAGTTGCTCATCAACAGGGGGCAGGGGTTTGTCTTTAATAGGCTAGGGTTTGCTATTCAGAAAGGGGTAGCGGCGCAGCTTGTTGCTCGCTTACGTGCGATATTGATGTAAAGTGCACTTATTATTAATGGAAGAGACATACACAATTAAATTTTTAAAAATATTCAATCATGATTATTAAGTGAGCTATAAATCGTTTTATTACCTTTCTTTCGCATTCCCCCACTTCACAAACGAGTTGCTCATTCGAGTTATCGGCCCCACATCATCTATGAATGAACATTCATGGGTCTCACAATATTCCCACTCTATCACTCAAATATATTTTAAATATTTGACGTTTTGTGTAACATGTACGTATAACTCTATGGATGTATGACCGTAAATTTTGTATAGATATGTTTGTTACAGATGTAAAGTTCATTTGTATCATAAAAATTCTTTTGTTTTAAAAACTTTAACCATACACAGGGGCAGACCCATGTGTATGGGTGGGTGGGTTGACTGGTGCACCATTTGAAAAAAAAATTAATGTATTTTATAGGCAAAAATCCTGATCGCACCCCTTAAAAATATGGTTGAACCACTCATCCGCACACCCAGAAAATAATTCATGGGTCACTCAAAGAATAGATAAAAAAACAAGTGAGAATAAATTTGTAAAAAATGAGATTTGTTCTATGCAAGTTAGAGCATTAGCATTAAAACCTTTATATCTATCATTTCTTTAGAATATGAAGGAAAAATATATAACACCACAAAAACATTACAATATTATATTCTCTATAAGGATACTTTACAGAAAACTAAAGTGCACCTCTATATTTAGATGTTTAGAACATTTACATTGAAGTCTCTATTCTATATAATATAGAGAAAATAATAGAGGAAACAACACAGCCATCATCATAATATCACATTGGAATCTCTATAATAGAGAAAAATATAAAGAAAGTAAAGTACGCCTTTATATTTAAAGGTTCATATTCAACCCTTTATATTTTTATTCTTGAGTTTGTAAGAAAGAGAAAAAATAATAAAATAAGTGTTTGTGAGTAACAAATAGATAAAGATAGATAGTCGGATGTGAAATGTTTTTGAAAAATAAACAACATTTAAAGAAAAGTACGTGTTTTAGTTAAATTAAATAGATGGAGATAAAGAATCCAATGTGAATGCTTTTACTGATTACTTACAAATCTCCAGTTACAAAATGGAGATAAAGACTCTAACGTGAATGCTATTATTGATTATGCACAAATCTCCAATTACAATTCAGAATCTGTGTGAATGCTCTATTGATTATGTACAAATCTCCAATTACAATTCAAAATCTGTAACTATAAAAATTTGAGTTTGTGTAGATGAAGGACTCTGTGGGTTGTAGGCTCTCCAACAAAAACCAAACACAAGAGTCCAACTCCAAAAGGATATTACATACTCCAAGATTATGTACTTTTAGGCAAAACTAAAATAGAAGTCAAAACTGATACTTTTTAAATGCCAACTAGTAAACTACTAAACTCAATTGAGCATGTGTATTTATTATTATTATTATCTATTATTACCCTATAAAAAATTGAACAAGTCTTTGGAACTCAAAAGTGAACTAAGTGCCAAGAGGAAGAACTCAAATCATTGACCAGTTCTCTCCTCTCTTTCAACCTAATTCCACTTTCTAACATTTCCATTCATTACAGAATCTTATGCCCGATTCCACTTTCTTTATACTTATGGTCCGTATGGATAGGTTCATAAAGGGGCCGAATAACGTGACAAAGTAGTGACTTTTGTTGTTCGACGTCCAGGGGCGAAGGTTAGAAGGGGCCGGGGGCGCCCGACTCCCAGAACTTTTCGCTCAATAGTGTTATGTATGTTGCATTCGTATAGAAATTTTTGGGTGCATACGTTTTCGACCCCCCGGTTCTATAGGAATTTTTAGGAAATCTCAAGCTTCGTCACTGTCAACGTCTATTTGTAAAATGATATTTGAAAGCTTACCAAGTACCTATAACAAGAAAAATGGAAAAAAATAGTCAACCATGAAACATGCATGATATGTGGTGTGTGTGCCTTCGGATGTTGAAATCATTGATATTCAAACAAAGAGGTGCAAAAAATGCAAATTGGTTGACTTGCGCATTTCCATCCTCTAATCAACTTCTCCTTCAAACTTTTGACACTTGCACAAGGCAAAATATCTACTCCTAGTAGCTTTGATGCTTTCATTTATTTTTATATAACAAGTAAATAAGATCATATAGATTCAACATTCAAAAAGCCAAAAGAATATACAACATATAATAATAATAATAATAATAATAATAATAATAATAATAATAATAATAATAATAATAATAATAATAATAATAATAATAATAATAATAAAAGATGAGCATTGGAATAATTGTTTTGTCGTCTTTATTCTTTTGGCGACAACCGTCTAATGTGACTTGTTTATATGTGTTATTATTTGATAGATTCACTTAAAATAAGTAATATAAGTAATAATGCAATGTTTAGATTCGAATTAACACGCAAACAATTATCATTATATAGGTTCTTAAAATGAGAAATACTGAGTTAACAACTTTAAAATGTACGTATAATTATGGATAGGTGACTCTAAGGGACAAGTCTAATAAAAGTAGATCGCGTAGTGTTCCAATAAATCGATTTAGAAAGTAGTAACGAAATACTAGACATTGGAAAAAGTCAACATTTAGTATATACTCAGATTTTATGAGGCTGACTAAGCCGTCTCATCCTTGCTTGGAAGACAGGGGTAGTTTTTTTTTTTTTTTTTGAACGGCAAATTTGGATCACTGACGGACCACCGGAGTATCATCGTGCCACCAGCGGAACCACCCGATCATATCCAACTCCACTAGGCAATAATGCCTCACCAATTCAGGAGGAAACCTAATAAATATGGGAAAACCCCCCTTGTGGGAATCGAACCCAGGACCTATTGGTCCCAAAGCTTTATCCCACCACCAAGATGCCACTAGGCTATGTAGTTCATGGGGGAATACAAAAACATAAAATTAAACTAAAGAGTTCAAGCTTAGTAAGAACAAAATGTGTAGAAGTAAATCGCCCCTACTCATTGTGGGATAATGTAACTAACCTGGAAATGATCGCCGATGACAAGAAGAGAAGAGGCAAGGAAGAAAGACACGTTGCGAGGAGAAAGTAAAAGAAAAGTAAATAAAAACAAGAAAGAGTTAATTTATAAGAGAAGAAAGAGAATATTACGCCTAAAAAGGCGGTAACCATCTTATTAGCGGCTTGAATTTGCAAATTGGCAACCAGTGACATGTGAATAAACCCCCCTCGACATAAATGAAACTAGACAACTGATTTAACTTTCCATCATGATGGGCCCTATAAACCCATATAGGAAAGTGTAATGATAAAGGTATTTTCAAATAACCCTCCATTTGATTGCCATGGGGATACAAAATCTCACATACTTCTTGAGATTTAGTAAGACTTAAATGTCAAACATTCAATATATACTCAAATTTTATGAGGCTGACTAAGCCGTCTCAACCTTGCTGGGAAGACAGGGGCAGTTCAAGGGGGAATACAAAAACGTAAATTTACATAAAGAGTTCAAGCTTGGTAAGAAGAAAATGTGTAGAAGTAAATCGCCCTACTCATTGTGGGATAATGTAACTAACCTTGAAATGATCGCCGATGACAAAAAGAGAAGAGGCAAGGATGAAAGACAAGTTGCGAGGAGAAAGCAAAAGAAAAGTAAATAAAAACAAGAAAGACTTAATTTAGAAGAGAAGAAAGAGAATAATACGCCTAAAAAGGCGGTAACCGTCTTATTAGCGGCTTGAATTTGGAAATTGGCAACCAGTGACATGTGAATAAACCCCCTCCACAGAAATGAAACTAGACAACTGATTTAACTTTCAATCATGGGCCCTATAAACCCTTATTGGAAAGTGTAATGATAAATGTATTTTCAAATAACCCTGCATTGATTGCCACGACAATACAAAATCTCACAAACTTCTTGAGATTTAGTAAGACTTAAATGTAACGATCCGTATTTTATACTTTCTATTTTTAGCAAGTTTGTATTCATATTTCATTTCAGTCTTTGTAATCTTCAGACTTTGATCATAATGGAAATACATGTTTATTCACACTTGTTTATTCATACATACACGATATTTCACCAATCACGATCACACGTTACATACACAAAATAAAAACGAGACACACATTATGTTATTATGATGTTCGGATTATAAACATACTTCTATAATACCTTAGACATACTCTTTCATCCCCTAAAATGCCCTAAAAACAATTAACATATTGAAGAAATTGCTTACATGAACAAACAACAAGGATGAAAAACAAAAAAAAAAATCAGAGGGTCCTTACGAACCGTATGGCTTAGGTCTTATGGTCCACAAGGTATGTATGGCGGGCAAAATAATGCCAAGCTCGCAGATGGGACCTCTTTCCACATCCTTTCTTCTCCAATCACCTTCTAACCTTCTTTAAACCCAAACCCTAATCCTCCACTATAAATACATGTCTTCCACAACTCCTCCACCCTTTACACACCTCAAAACAACTCTCAAATCCTCTCAATCTTCTCCATTTCTCCAAGTTCTTGGCAGATTGCACTTGTGTTCAAAACAGTGAGTTTGAATATATTTCTCCTAGTTTTCTTCTTGTTTTCTTGTATCAAACTACTTGGATAACCTCCAAGGATGTTACCCAAAGTTCACCAAGGTGTAACAAGGTGGTACATCACTTATATGGGGCTCCAAAGTTAGTTCAAAATTCTATTTTGTTTGAAACTTTACAACTTGTTCTTGTTTACATTCATATTGTGGGAATCTTGTGCCAAGCTTTATCCCCAACTAAACTCATGTTGTGGGGCTTATATTATGGTTTATTTCCAGAAGATAGAGCTCCAAAAACCTTCCTTAGTTACTGCCTTAAAGGTCCCAAGTGAACAACAAATTGTTGAGATCAACTAAGCTTTCAACCCTCAATGTTGAAAGACTTGAGTTTTGATTTGGTGTGAACAATGGGAGCCTTGGCTTTCCTGTTGGGTTTTTCACATGTTTATCAAAGTAATTTTATCCAAATAAAATTAAAACGCAGCGGAATATATATTTAAAACATGTTACTTTACAAGATTTAAAACCATTTTTAAATGCAAAACCCAATAACCGGATCCATATATGAAATGCATGCTATCAAAATGCAACCATAGGGTGTTTTAAGAAACAACCTTTCAAGGAGCAAGGAGATGGAAGATGATGATGATTCTTGAATGGTAGCTTCCAAACAAGAAAGCCTCAAGCTAGTATACCCCAAGCCTCCAACAAACACCTTAAGATTGCTAGGATTTTCACTTGTGAAACTCTCTTGTAAGACCACCTTTGGCCAAAAATTCTAGAGGGAATTTTAGAGTTTCTTGCACTTGAATTATGTATGTGTTTTTTGTGTGTGAGAGGATGTTGCAAAAGATAACACAAATATATCTTGATCTTATAACAAAAAGCATGTAATTTGAGTGGTGGAAACCACCTTGGAACCCCCCCCCCCCCCCATGGGCGGCCATATGGAGCCTCCATTCTCACCCAATGAAAAATTTCCTTTTAAATTTTTATGTCTTGGTTTTAGTTTTAGTTTTATAACTTTTATAAAACATAACATTACATTTTTACAAGATTTATGCAACCTCTTAAGTGTTATTTAACCCATTAAATAACAAAATAAAATATTCTCTCAAAAATAAATTATCCATATAATTTATTAATTTCTCAAGTGCAATTATTTAGAAAACCAATTTCTAAATATTCTAAGTGTTAATATTTATTTGTTTGATCATATCATAAATAAATATTATAGGTGTTTGTCTAGCTTGTTATTGGGTATGACCCAACTTGGATCATAACGTACTAGCCACATCAATTTAATATGTGTCTTGGGCATACAGAGTCCAACAATCTCCCACTTGCACAAGATAAATAGAAGATTGATGCAAGTAGTAAATAACGCCTAACAACGGTTTACTACCCCTAATACGTATGATGAAGTGCCATTCAATAACATCATCCCCTTCAAGTCCCTTACTGAATCTATCATTTATCCTTTTGTTTCAGATGTCATGTCAAATCCAGAGACATAGAGTGATCATTCACTGTTGATTTAACTTTAGCAGGCCTTAGACATTTTACTCTCAACGAATAAGCGGAACAAATCATTTCTTGACTACATACGTCTCTCACAATCACCTCGTACCACACCTGGGCTTAGCCTTATGTACTGTCTTATTACAGACAACCAAGAACTAAGTCAAGGTATAATATTTGGTGAATATCAAGACCCAATATGTATCTCAGGTCAGAAGATACTATGATATCCGCCTTTGCTCAAATTTACTTATGATCAATCACAAATGATTCCATGCAGTAACATTTGAGAGCGGGTCAGTCCAATATTTGTATCCCACAAATATCTATGAACTTTGGCAGCAACACTTTGCTCTATATTCATACCTAATGAATATCCACCAATCCAAGTTCATAATAGTCTTACATTCATATTTGTTCCCACAAGTATGATCGACTACGGACATTTAGAATAATTAATTTATTCATGGATTTAAACATGCTAAAATGGAACATAACTCAAAATACCATAAAAGAGTTAAAATAACAATTGTTCCAATATCCAAATACAAAATAGATCAAATCCAATCACTAGAATATCGAAGTCCTAAGGCACAAGTATGACCCTCATGTTTTGGTCGTTCAAGGAGCTTCGTGAGTGGATCTGCAATATTTTGATCGGTGTGAACTTTGCGAATACATATCTTTCCCTTTTCAACTCCATCCCTTATGTAGTTGAATCTCCGCTCAATGTGCCTAGTCTTTTGATGTGCACGAGGTTCCTTGATTTGAGCAATCGCACCCTCGTTATCACAAAAGATCTCTAGGGGGTCTTGAATGGTAGGGACTGCCCCTAGGTCGGCAATGAACTTCTTCAACCACGCAGCTTCTTGCGCTGCCAATGAAGCGGCAATGTATTCTGATTCTGTAGTGGACAATGCTACAACATCCTGCTTCGAGCTCTTCCATGAGACTGCAGCTCCATTCAAAATGAAGACATACCCAGATTGTGATCGAGAACCATCTCGATCAGTTTGGAAACTCGCATCCGTGTAACCCTTTACAACGAGTTCCTCTTCACCAGATCCATATATTAGAAACATATCCTTAGTCCTCCTAAGGTATTTCAATATGCTCTTAACAGCCATCCAATGACTGTTACCTGGATTTTGCTGGTATCTACTTGTCATGCTTAAAGCGCATGACACGTCCGGTCTAGTGCATATCATTGCATACATGATGGATCCTATAGCAGACGCATATGGGATTCCTTTCATTCTTTCTTGCTCATCCTTTGAGCTTGGACATTGAGACACATTCAATATTGTCCCCTTTTGAATAGGTACCAAACCTTTCTTAGAGTTCTCCATCTTGAACCTTTTCAAGACTTTGTCAATGTATGCACTTTGGTTTAAACCTATCAAGCGCCTTGATCTATCCCTATAGATCTTTATTCCCAAAATATAGGCGGCTTCTCCAAGATATTTAATGGAAAAACAACTTCTAAGCCAGGATTTTACACCTTCCATGGTTGGAATGTCATTTCCAAATAGTAGAATGTTATCGACATACAATACTAAGAAAGTGACGGTGCTCCCACTAGCTTTCTTATACACACAAGCTTCATCGCCGTTGTCACGGCCCCCGGCCCGGTGTGACCCGGTCCAGAAGCCGCGGGACAGAAAACCGGTGGTATTTGTATTTAGTTTGGCAGCGGAAGTATTAACAGGATCGTTTAAACTTGAAAATGCCTAATTTATTTTGTTTCACAAGTTTGGGAGAAATCCCATAATTTACAATAAAGGAAATTTCACAAGGAAATTCCCTGTTTTACAAAACATATTTATTTATTTTATTGAGCCAGTTCTTCAAGCTTGTAGTGCTACACGGCACTATTTCCTAAATCACAGCAGATTGCCTGAAACATGTTTAAAAAGATTTTTATCAGCGGGTAAATACTGGCGAGTCATTCAATTTGCACAAAAGACACATTATTATAAAATTACAGCATTAAGGGTTTTTATATTTGCCCCTATTATATAATTATCTGGTTCAGCTGTCACTTGACCGAATCTATGACTGTGGACATATCACTAATTAGGCTCGCCCACCTAAAGTGATAAATCGTTAGTAGTAATGTGCACAAAACCCCCACATACTGCCAGTAATTAAAGATTAGCAAAGACTTAATCACTGCAAAGTAAAACTGGAAAGCATTTAGGGTTTTGTAAAGCAATTTGATAAAAAGAGAATGACTCACATTGCAAATTTAATCGGACAGAACCTTGCCTACTGTTTTAACCTTGTAACCTAGTTTAAATAACAATGCACACGAAACTAGGTCAGTAACTTAATACAACATTTACGATAAGCTCACGAAATCAAAACCCTCACGACGAATGATAAAGTATAGCCCGTATTCAGGCAGCACTTAAACATCCATCGGATCGGTTTCAATCGATCGGACATTGTATCGTAGCAGTGATCGAGTTATTACCCTGTTGTCGCAGCAGAGATTTGTGTTTGTGAGTGTTTTTGAACGAAATAGTGTATAACTCAGTGTAGGAAACGAATTTTTACGTCGAAGCAACTGTGCCATGCAAGTGCTAAACCCCTGCATTTATACTGAAAAATGGTCCCTGTCGCGTGGCGACGGCGCCCTTTTTAGGGTAGGGTAGCCCCGTGTCCACTTAGCCTAGGTGAGTCAACAGCAAACGAATTTCGTGTTTTTACAGCGAGTTTTGAGGATAATCGTCAATTAGGGGAAACCCCCTGAGTTTTAGGGGCCCTGATCCTAGTTCCAACTGTTCTGAAAATTTTAGGGGTCATGCAATATTACTTGGGGGTCTCAATTAGGGTTTCCTATTGGACATAATAAAATAAGAAATAATAATTTTGGCGAGAGTTGTTACAGCCGTTCTTGATGAACCCAAAATTCCTAGTTTCTTCATCAAAGCGGTAATTCCAACTTCTCGATGCTTGTTTCAATCCATAGATTGATTTCTTTAACTTGCATACTTTGTTAGGATGTTTTGGATCGACAAAACCTTCTGGCTGAACCATATAGACATCTTCATCAAGATATCCATTGAGGAAAGCCGTTTTGACATCCATTTACCAAATCTCATAGTCATAATATGCAGCTATGGAAAATAATATCCTAATCGACTTTAGCATCGCCATGGGCGAGAAAGTCTCATCATAATCAACCCCTTGAGTTTGAGTGAAACCTTTTGCTACAAGTCTCGCTTTATAAGTATCCAAGTTACCATGCATATCCGTTTTCTTCTTGAAAACCCACTTACTTTCAACTACTTTGGAGTTAAGAGGTGGCACAACCAATTCCTAAACTTGGTTGTCATACATGGATTGCATCTCTACGTTCATAGCCTCAAGCCATTTGTCGCAATCGAATTTTGACATTGCATCATGGTATGTGGTTAGTTCATCTGAATCTACCACATAGCATCCATCCATGAAGAATCCATATCTTTCAGGTGGATAACTAATTCTACCAGATCTGCGAACGTTTTGTGTATGTTGATCAACAATTTGATCATCTTCAACAACCTCTTGTTGAGTGCTAGTATCAACCAAACGTGTATCGGCTTGTGGTTGCTGATCCTCATCACGTTCCACTGTTCTACTAGTTCCTTCCATAAGGAACTTATCTTCCAAGAACTTAGCCTTTCGAACAAAAAATATCTTTTGCTCTGTTGGATCGTAGAAATAATATCCTATATCATCTGTAGGATATCCTACCAAGATACACTTAGTGGATCGTACTTCCAACTTGTTTGGGGTGTATTGCTTCACATAAGCTTCACAACCCCATACCTTCAAATATGATAATGATGGAACCTTTCCATGCCATATTTTAAAAGGTGTCTTATCCAATTTCTTGGTTGGGGCCATATTTAATATACGAGCCGCGGAGAGCAAAGCGTAACCCCAAAATGATAGAGGTAATGTGCTTCTAGCCATCATAGATCGAACCATATCCAATAGAGTTCGATTCCTCCTCTCAGATACACCATTATGTTGTGGTGTTCCAGGTGGAGTAAGTTGTGAGATGATCCCACAACTTAGGTATTCACCTCCTCTATCAGAACGAAGAACTTTGATTGTCTTGGTGAGTTGATTCTCTACTTCACTTTGGAAGATTTTGAACGTTTCAAAAATTTCATCTTTGTGTCTTAGCAAGTACACATAACCATAACGACTGTAGTCGTCGGTAAAAGTAATGAAGTATCTTTCACCATTCCTAGTCATTGGCTTAAAAGGACCACATACATTCGAATGTATGATACCTAATAAATCTTTTGCCCTTTGGTTGGTACCACTAAAGGGTTTCTTAGTCATTTTACCTTGTAAACAAGATTCGCATGTATCAAATGAACCAATTTCATTTTTTTCCAAAAGACCATTCTTATGAAGTATTTGCATGCGATTTCTGTTTATATGACCAAGACGACAATGCCAAAGATAGGTCTCACTCAAATTCATTTTGAGTTTGTTGGTGTTTGCTTGGTACACCAAATTATCAAATGATATATCATCATGAACCAATTCATAAATACCATTTGAAGGCATAGCTTTAAAGTAGAACATGTCATTCATCGAAGCATAAATTTCATTGTTCACAAACTTCAAATCAAAACCATATTGTCTTTAAAGGGAAACATAAATAATGTTCCTAATCAAACTAGGAGCATACAAAACATTTTTCAAACAAATTTCTAAACCATTTGGAAGTTTTAAAACTTAGTCTCCTTGGGCTTCAACTTGAACTTTCGCTCCATTGCCCATAAAGAGACTAGTGTCTCCCTTCTTGTAATGCTTATTTCTTTTGAACCCCTGCAACGAATTGCAAATGTGAGTTCCACATCCGGTATCTAATACCCATGTGTTAGAAGAAATAACATTTAGATCAACATGTATCATAAAGATTGTACCTGAGGTTTGCCCCGCATCCCTCTTGTTTTTCAACTCTTTGAGATACGTTGGACAATTCCTTTTCCAATGCCCTATCTCTCCACACTCAAAGCATGGATCGCTCGTGGCAACTTTTGCCTTCTTCTCTTTTGGTTTTGGTGGTTCTGCTTTAGCCTTTCTTTTTCCCTTCCCTTTGACGTGCCCATTTCCCTTGGCAACATTTGCTTTGGTGTCGGGGTGATGCCCTTTCTTGCCTCCCTCATTGATCTTTAGAACGGGTAAAGCCTTTTTACCCATTCCCGCTTCGGCCGTTTTGAGCATTGCATGAAGTTCACCAATGCTCTTGTCCCACCCATTCATGTTATAGTCCATAACAAAGCTCTCAAATTTCTTTGTTAAAGAGTTGAGGATCAAATCCGTAGCCAACTCTTTAAAGACGGGACAATTGAGCCTCTCGAGGTGATCAATGTGGCTTTTCATCTTAAGGACATAAGATGAGACCGATTGGGTTTCATCCATTCGACATGCATGAAGCGCTAGAACCGTTTCGAAGCGTTCTACCCTTGCTTGTTGTAGGAACATTTCCTTCAATTGGGTAATCATGTCGTATGCCCCATGATGTTCAAAGTCCTTTTGAATCTCGGGAATCATAGTTCCCAACATGAGGTAAGAGGCTTGCATGGAGTCCTCGGTATACTTAATCCAATCATTGTAGGCTTCCATATCTTCCACGTCAGGTTCATCGGGAATAGGATTGTCCAACACATAGGATATCTTCTCTTGCTTAAGAACAATTCTCAAGTTTCGAAACCAATCCATGAAGTTGTTATGGTTGAGACGATCCTTTTCAAGGATGGTTCTTAGTGATAGGTTTCGGACGGTTTGGGTAATCGGGTTTGCATTTTTAGCGGCCATCTACAAAATTTAACAAAGTTCAATTTTAGTATTTTTGATATTATTAAAATTTTAATCATTAATACCCTTTTATGTCTCATAGACAATTAATAATTAAAATCTAGAATCCAACGTTACATTTAAATATTGGTCAGGTGACCTTTATCCTAATATTTAAATTAACAAGGTAGTCAATGTTTGACGATTGCAACCCTTTGCAACTTCTAGCCATATGGGATCGGTTAAACATCTTTATGTTTAGTTGGCATGTTTAATCCCATCAACACCTTTGTTCCCCATGCTTCGGTGACCCTAAGTTCATGGTTTTCAAATCAAGTCGTCCAACTTATACATACATGTGAGTTTACACATATAATTGGTTAGGTGACCTTTATCCCTCAAACATGGTAACCCCACCTCAAATATACAAGTTCCCTCAAATGTGGTTAGGTGACCTTTATCCCACAAAGAGTTCCCAAGTGATTCGAATGTTGTATAAAAGGATGGTGTTTGACTTGTTTTATAAAAAGGGTTTTTATTTTTCAAAATTCTAGTTTAGAAAAATTTTATGTACCATATATTTGCATGCATTCAAATCAATAGTAGTTTAGTGAAAACCAATTTTTCAAAGTTCTTTTAATAAAACCCATTTTATTATAAAACCATTAACTTTTAATAAAACCTTTTATTAACCATTTTAATGATTTTGTTAAGAACCAATTTTAAGCTTGTTACGGATTACCAGTTGTTAAGCATGCATATCCAAATATCATCCAAACAACCATAAATAAAATAACCATACAAGCACAACACATATATCAATAGGTGCATAACCATACCCAACTATTTTGACCACACTTGTTAGCCGAAACAAGTGTGTTAAAAGGTCCTTCCTAAAGGGTGAATATAGACACAAATAATGTGTCGTTGAACTCCCACTTGATCCCGCATCCAAATGCTTCAAGTGTTCTTCTTGTGTTGTGATTTCTTCAAATTCTTTGGGCTTCCAAATGACTTTTATATTCAGCTCCAAACTCCTTTGGACTTCAAAAATGTGTTTTGGTTATCGGGCTAAAATCCCGTTAAGAACTATGAAGTCCTTTAGGCCCGAAATTAGCCAAAACCAAAACCGCATTTTTGTGTGCATCTTCTTTTACAAAAAAGTATCCTAATACATTTTTCTAGTAAAATAAAGTGCACCTAATCTATTTACTTACATTCCAAATGAAAATAAATAAATTACATATTTTTCAAATGGAAGAACAAAGATAAAAAAATATTACAACCCATTAAATAATTAAATACAAATCACAAACACAAACATTCAACATATTCACACAAGGTCATGGCTAGGTTATGAACACCTAAATACATATCCACATATATATATATATATATATATAAAATTCAAGAGCGAAAAAGGTTTCCTTTTACAACCAACATTTTCGGTCAAGAATGAAAAAACCGAAAAATGTGGGTTTTTTTTTTTGTCCAAACAAAACAAATCATCCACATGACATAATTTTTTCAAGATTCATTTATGCACGTAAGAAATAAATATTGAAAAAAAAACAAAAGGAGAACCATGGATAAAATTTCGGCCATAGGGTTTCTCCAAACCCGAAAACCCAAAAATTTTAAATCCAATGAAGCATGCACTCATATAAGCGGCTCTAGATGCCATTGATGGGTTTTTCACATGTTTATCAAAGTAATTTTATCCAAATAAAATTAAAACACAGCGGAATATATATTTAAAACATGTTACTTTACAAGATTTAAAACCATTTTTAAATGCAAAACCAAATAACCGGATCCATATATGAAATGCTATCAAAATGCAACCATAGGGTGTTTTAAGAAATAACCTTTCAAGGAGCAAGGAGATGGAAGATGATGATGATTCTTGAATGGTAGCTTCCAAACAAGAAAGCCTCAAGCTAGTATACCCCAAGCCTCCAACAAATTAGCCTTCCAAACTATGTGTGAAATTACCAAAACGCCCCTACGGAGCATAGTTTGGTTTTAAACTATAAGACACACATATGTTTGATAACCTACTGATATTATATCATAAATAAAATGTATTTATAGAATATTTATGGTCGTAACATCAGATTGTACATAAGTTTCTTTTATACATCATAAAATGACCAAAATGCCCTTATGAGGCATAGTTTGATTTTAAAACCTTAACGGGCATACAAGTTGATATCCTACTGATATTTTAACTTGTTTTATAGTATATTGGCATATGGAACTTGTCCATTACTCATCAGGTTACTCGTTATCGCTTATACGCATACGGTTAGGCTTACGTAACTAGTTTACGTAAATTTACCGAAACGAGTTAAACCTTATCATTTCTACCTCAAAATCCCGAATGTATTTAGTTTACCCATATTATACAAGTCTTCGTACTTGTTGGGTCTAATTTACATTTCAATCCTGTCATCGCTTAATCAAGCGTTTTATACCGTAAACCCTTCTTTAAACTAACCAGTCTAAGTTTACAACCTAAATAAGATCCGTTAGTAATCTAATAGGTTAATAAAACCTTCGTTCCAGATTACGAGCCCCGGTAAAAGCTACTTGCACTAGTTTGATTAGATTATACGGCTGAGTTGACAAATCTCGCATTTTAAAGCTCAGGTAAATACTTTGAACTTATTTTCCCTTGTATGGGCTTGGGATACGGTAAAATATTACCGCTTGGTCAGGTGTAAAAATCATTTAATCGACTATGGTTAAATGGCATAATCCCATTTTAATCAATGTTGTTTGATAACAATAAACATTGGGGGTTAACGACCATGTCCTGGATATCCTCGGCTCATTTCAATTGTAAATGGCCACGACTTAAGCATGGGGTGTAGGCATACACCTGACAGTTACGTATGTAAAAGATATACTCACTTGTTGGGGTAACCCGCCGTGGGATTATATTAGTGGTGTGTTGGTTAATCTTGTCCCTGCGTTTGTCCCGGGCCCTAAATGTATGACAAACATGTGAATCTGATACAAGATTATCGTTATATAATTGTCGCAAGTTATAAAAGAATATTTTTGTGCCTTGTGCCCTTAAACCAATTTTCATAAACATTTTCAAATGAGTTAGTTAATTGTATTTACCAGTGTAAACTGACGTATTTTCAAAAGGTTAAGTGACAGGTACTACCCGTAATTGGCTGGGAGCTGCTTGCTGTCAATAAAGGGTCTTGCAAATCCTTAGGATGCCCTAAAGTCTGCTAAACTTCATTTTGTACATTTTATAATGATCCGCCCGTGGATTTAATATTACAAGCTCGTATGTAATTATCACTTCAGTATTTTCTGCATTTGAGTTTGTAATAATATTTTATATCCCAAGACTTCCGCTATGCTATTCTGTGTATGCTATTAATCCCTATTTCTTATCTTCGAGTTTTAGAATTCCAGACTTGGACTATACCAGTCAAAACCCAATCCGTGATCCATGTCATTTCTTTAACCATTAAATCCTTGTATTCTATTTCTACAACGGATTCTGATTTGAAATGTTTACTTTATTCACTAAGATCTTCAGAGTCGCTACTTCGTACGATAAATAAAGAAGAAGAAACAATCAGAATAAAGCAAGGAAGACATTAAAAAAAACCCTTCTTCCATCATATTTCATTTTTCCCTTTAAATCCCTGTATGGGCATTTGAGTATTAAAGTCCTTTGTGGACCTATTATTTCATCATAGTCCTTGTGGACCTACCTCTCCTGATAAGACTCTGTATATACGTTTATCTATTATAGTCCCTTTGAGGACATTATATTTCAATATAGTCCTTTCGAGGACATTATATTTCAATAATAGTCCCTTCATGGGTATCATACTTCAAAATAGTCCTTTCATGGACATTATACTCCATTATAGTCCTTACATGGACGTGTTATTTCAATAAAATCTTTTTGTAAACATGTTATTTCATTAAAATCTTTTGTGGACATGTTATTTCATCAAAGTCCCCTGGAGAATATAATAATTCATCATAGTTCTCTCGAAGATATATCGTTTCACTATAGTCCCAGTGATAACATATCTTATAGTCCCTATATGGACTTATATTTTCCTTTCAGTTCCCACGTGGACTAGTATCGCTTCAAAGTCCCTATTAGGACCTCTCTTTTCTGTATAGTCCCTGTGCGGACATTCGTTTATTATAATTCCCTAATGAATATATTTTTAATTTAAGTCCCTGTGAGGGCATCTGTAAAGCAAAGTCCTTTGTGCGCATGCTGTACCAATATAGTCCTTTTTATGGACACGTTATTTCATTAAAATCCCTTTGGGGATATGCTATTTCGAAATAGTCCTTCCGTGGACACGAGATTTCATTATAGTCCCTTAGTGGACATGATATTTCATTATAACCCCTTTGTAGACATGCATTTCATTATAGTCCCTTCATGGGCAAACTGTTTCAATATAGTCCCTATGTGGACTTATAATATTTTATAATTCTTATACGGACTTATATTTTCCTTTTAGTCCTCTGTGGACAAATAGGATACTAAAAGTCCTGATAAAGGCACTGTTATGGGTCATTTTCTGAGCATACATATCTTGATCAATATCCTGCTTTTAATTGTTTATTTGTGACCAGGATACTGGACGGGGATATTGCTAACAACCTGGGCGATATCCTGAGGTTGATTGAATTAACCACGTGCAGGTTAAAGGCTGGGGTTTGCTAACGGTCAGATGGACTTCATCTCCTCAAGACTCGGGCATGTTTGTTATGGGAGAGACGTTGAACCCGAAAGACTAGGTCTACAACGTTCGAGTGAGGAATATTCGCTGGATCCCGGTTATTTAGGATAGTTTGTTATATTTGTTTTACTATAAATAGATGGGGGCGGATCAGATTAAGGCACGCAACTTTCACATTTTCAAACACTTTCTCTCTAGCTCTCTGCAAACACTACACACAAACACTTGTAATCAAATCACATTGTAACACCTAGTTGATTCGCTCTACATCCTGCACTGTATCCTGATATTTGAAGCAACAGAAGAACAAGGCAGCTGCGATTGTCAGCTCCCGAGGTTTTGTGCCGGCGATCTAGATTGATCAAGGGCTTTCCTCGTACATCACGTGTCAACCTTTACTTTTCTGCTCATTGTTTGGTCACAGATACAGCTCTATATCTTGAGCCGTATCCTGAAACTGTTTTTATAATTAACTTGGTTAACATATTTTTCACACATAATTTTAGCACACTACCTCACTTAACTAATTTGATCACTAAATTGCTTCGGTAATTTTTGACCAAAACAATTTGGCGCCCACCGTGGGGCAAGTGGTGCTATTTTTGCTAAAAACTTTAGTAAAATCATTATTCGGTTTTTTCTTATCAAAACTTTTTTCTAACTTATTTTCAATGGCTTCGAGATCAAACATGAGCTCCTCCACTATGTCCGCTACGACTTCTGCTACCACCGGTTCGATGCTTCCACCACCTCCTCCAAGGATGCCAGTTTCTTCACAACCTCAAGATGTTATCCCTACTCGGAGTGTTCAGGGATCTGCTCCTGTTTTAGCCTCTAATGATGAAATTCTAACTTTATTTGGAAGTGTGCAGGAACAAATGAGGCAGCAACAGGAAACTAACCAAATGCTGTTAAAAGAAATACAACTCTTAAAAGCTAGCTCGAGTAGACCTACTGAAGAAACTGTCACTCCTATACAGCCCAGGGCTTTGAACTTCAGTTCCGCAGTTTACACTGAGGATAACAGGGGGAATATCGTCCCAAGCCATTCTCAGAATCATACCCCTGAGATACCCTCCTCGGTCAGGATGTCGACTGTGAGGAGTTCAGGATATGCTTCAGGATATGGCCAAAATCCTCAGACCGGTAATGTGTCAAATAATAATATTCTTGCTACTAACAACAATGGGTCTTTGCAGGATGCAGGTATGACGTCAACATTTACCAGGGAGCTCCATAAATTAAAGGACATGATATCCAGTGTACCTGGAGTGGTCCAGCCAATTCCGGAAGTATCCCAAGACAGCCACAGGATATCCCGCTTTGCGTATCCTATCTGTGATGCTGAAATCCCAAAAAGATTTCAGACTCCCAACATGAAACTGTATGATGGGACTACGGATCCTGAAGAGCATATTGCCCAGTATAGGGAACGGATGGAAATCAATCCTATCCCTCCAGATCTCAAGGAAGCATGCTTATGCAAGGGATTCGGTTCTACCATGACAGGATCAGCCTTAAAATGGCTGTTAAACGTCCCTTCTCACTCAATTACTTCGTTTGCTCATTTGGTTAATTTATTTAACAGTCAATTTTCTTGTAGTCGGAGTTTCGAGAAACTAACCAGTGACCTTTACAGGATAACTCAAGGATCTCAGGAATCCTTGAGGGATTATGTGAACAAGTTCAGTCGAGAATCCTTGGATATCCCACATCTTGATGTTGCAACAGTTGTGCAAGATTTTAAGATGGGGTTACAAAAGGATTCTCAGTTTTATCATGACCTTGTAATGAATCCCTGCAGGAATCTCGACGAAGCTCGTAACAGGGCTTTGAGATATATCCATTTGGAAGATGACAAGAAGATGCAAGAGAGGATGAATTCTACCTCAACCTACGAATCAACCAATAGGAAATCAGAATCCTCGTATAAGCCATATCGCTCCAAGCCATATGGCAGAAATGATAACAAGAAAGTGAATGCTGTTGAAGACGAGGATCCTGAAGAATATCCTGACTTATCTGAATACTGCTTTTCTGTTAGTATACCTGAGTTAATGTATGCTATGCAGGGTTTAGGGGACAAAGCTAGGTGGCCTCGAAAGAACCAGCAGAAAGCTAATTGGAAGGATAAATCCAAATGGTGCGCCTTCCATGAAGACTTCGGACATATGACCGAGGATTGCATTGCTTTAAGGAAAGAAATAAGTTACCTGTTAAGCAAAGGGTATCTGAAGGACTTGCTGGGAAGAAAGAAGAATAAAGGGCAGGATCCTGAGAAGGATCCTGAACGAGCAACGTCACCCCCAGCAGATGCCAAGATAATTAACTTTATTTCAGAAGGATCCGACATTTGTGGGACTTCATATTCGGCGGCTAAGAGACATGCAAAGGAAGCTAAGAGTGAAAGGGGAGACAAACCAGTCAGGATGACTACCCTCACAACTGATAAAGTGATCACTTTCGATAGTGATGACAGGGATATTGTTCAGGATCCTCACCATGATGCTTTGGTAATAACATTATATGTGGCTAACCATTTTGTACACATGATATTGGTGGACAACGGTAGTTCTGTCAATATAATTCAGCTGGAAACATTGAAAAGGATGAATGTATCTCCGATGGACATTACTTGGAAGTCCACTGTGCTCGTTGGTTTCAGTGGAGAAGCTAGAAATACTGTAGGAGAGATAAAGTTACCAGTATATGTTGAAGGGGTCAACTCGATACAACGCTTCTGTGTGATGGACTCCTTATCCTGCTATAACATCATACTAGGCAGGTCGTGGATCCAAGACATGAAGGCTGTGCCTTCGACTTATCACCAATGCATCAAGATTCCAACCCCTTGGGGGGTCGTCAAAGTTGATAGTGATCAGCAGGAGGCGAAGGAATGCTACACATCCTCGATGAAATCCTCGACCAAGCCTAATCTAGCATAGCAATTAAAGATGCGGGCCCGGGATACCTTGGAAGCTTCGGAGCAGGATGTGAAGAGAGTTATCCTGGATCAGGATAATCCTGATATCTCGGTGCTCGTCGGAACCAGTATCCCTCGGGATATTGAAGAACAATTAACTGACTTTTTGAAGTGCAGGATGTCAACGTTTGCATGGAAGCATGAGGATATGACAGGTATATCCAAAGACATTATTACTCACAAGCTTGGAATTGACAGGTCGTTCATGCCTGTTCAGCAAAAAAGAAGGAAGTTTGCTCCTGAGCGAAATATAATCATCCAAGAGGAAGTTGAAAGATTGTTAAAGTCCAAAATGATCAGAGAAGTCAAGTTCCCAAGATGGTTGGCGAATGTGGTCATAGTGCAGAAGAAAAATGGGAAATGGAGAGTCTGTGTAGATTACACAGACTTGAATAAGGCTTGTCCTAAAGACCCATTCCCCCTTCCTCATATCGATGCAATGGTGGATGCTACTGCTGGGCATGAGATGTTAACGTTCATGGACGCATCCTCGGGATTTCAGCAGATTCAAATGGAGCCTTCGGACCAGGAGGATACTGCTTTCACGACACCAACAGGTATTTATTGCTATACTGCTATGCCTTTCGGTTTGAAAAATGCAGGTGCAACATACCAGAGATTGGTGAACATGATGTTCAAAGATAAGCTGGGGGACACCATGGAGGTATATATTGACGATATGGTGGTGAAATCTAAAAAGGCTGAGGATCACCTCCAGGATATCAAGGGAGCATTTGATATCCTGGATCAGTATAACATGAAGCTGAATCCTGCTAAGTGCCATTTCGGAGTGGGGGCAGGAAAGTTTCTAGGATATATGGTGACGAAAAGGGGGATAGAGGCAAGCCCGGAGCAGATTAAAGCTATCCTGGATATAAAATCACCCTCGAATATGAAGGATGTTCAACGTTTAACAGGCCGAGTAGCAGCATTGAACAGATTTATTTCAAGATCCTCGGAAAAATGCAAGGAATTCTATGATATCCTCAAGAAGAATAAGAGGTTCGAATGGGGAGCAAAGCATGAAGCAGCCTTGCAGGATTTGAAGCGATATCTCTCGACTGCACCTCTATTGATGAAGCCTGAAAATGGTGAACCACTATCCCTATACCTTGCTGTATCAGGGAATGCTGTAAGTGCCGTTCTTATAAAAGACCATGAAGGTCAGCAATATCCTGTCTATTATGTTAGTAAAAGTCTACTAGACGCTGAAACTAGATATTCTCATTTAGAAAAATTGATATTAGCCCTAGTTATGGCATCGACAAAGCTTAGACATTATTTTGAGACACATAGGATCCATGTTAAAACCAATTATCCTGTTAAAAACGTGCTTAGGAAACCGGAGATGTCAGGTAGGATGGCCAAGTGGTCAGTGAAATTGAGTGCTTATGACTTAGTATATAAACCTAGAAATGCCATAAAGTCTCAGGCTTTAGCTGACTTTGTGGCTGATTTCAGTAGTGACATTCAAAATGAAGTAGATTTAGAAGTACAGCAGCTGAGAGAAGACTTAGAATGCTGGACATTATATACTGATGGTGCATCCAATGTAAGAAGTGTAGGTTTAGGTATACTACTAAAATCGCCACAGGGGGACATATTACCCCAGGCTATTAGGTGTGAATTTCCTGCTACTAATAATGAGGCAGAATATGAAGCTTTAATTGCAGGATTAGAGTTGGCTAAGAATATGAATATAAAAAATTTGCAAGTGTATGTTGACTCCTTGTTAATCACTAATCATTTCAATGGAAGCTATGCAGTTAAAGTAGAGAAGTTAATCGGGTATCTCGAAATTCTTAAAAAATTAGCAGGATATTTTGATACTTTTACACTTGAACAGGTACCAAGAGAAGACAATGCTGAAGCTGATGCCTTGGCAAATCTAGGATCATCGGTCAGGATACCGGAACCCGGATACCAATATTACATATCTTATATCCTGCGATGAATCCTCAGGATAAGGAAGTAATAAGTATTCAAGATCCTGATGATGGCTATCTTGAGGAGTATCCTAAGTCCTGGATAGCTCCAATCATGAGATATCTAAAGCAAGGATACATCCCAAAGAATGAGAATCCTAAAGCCTTTAGGATGAAGGTATCACGATTCACTATTATAAATGATGTTTTGTATAAGAAATCTCTTGCAGGACCATATCTAAGGTGCTTGGAGGATCCTGAAACCAAGGAAGTACTTCAGGATATACATGAAGGGGATTGTGGTAACCATACTGGGGGCAGGTCATTATTCTCAAAAGTATTAAGGACAGGATATTATTGGCCAACAATGAGGAAAGATGCCACAGAATATGTTCGAAGATGTGATGCATGTCAAAGACATAGTAACATACTGCATCAGCCTGCTGAACCATTATATCCTATTGTTTCCCCTTGGCCAGGAGGGAAGGTTTTTATGTTGGCAATGACAGATTATTTCTCCAAATGGGTTGAAGCCGAGGCATTTGTCCAAGTCAGGGATCAAGAAGTGGTATCCGTTATAAAGAGAAATATCCTGACCAGATTCGGAGTACCAGCCGAGATAATCTGTGACTTTTGCAAGAGTTGGGGAATCAAAATGATTACGTCTACTCCGGTACATCCTCAAGCAAATGGACAAGCTGAATCCTCAAACAAGATAATTGTCAACAACTTGAAGAAAAGATTAGGGGCCAAGAAAGGAAGATGGGCAGAAGAATTACCATTTGTTTTGTGGGCTGATAGAACGACGGTAAAAAATGCAACTGGTCAAACCCCATTTTCCTTAGTATTTGGAGCAGAAGCAGTGATCCCGACAGAAATGGTGATACCCACAGCAAGATCCAACCTCTGGAATCCTGAGCAGAATCCTGAAGTCCTATGCCAGGAGCTGGATACTATTGATGAGACAAGAGATGCAGCACGGCTAAGAATGGCGGCATATCAACAAAGGATATCCAGAACATACATTAAGAATATAAGGATTAGAAGGTTCAAAGTTGGAGATTGGGTGTTAAGAAAAGCTTTTCAGAATACTACCAATCCTGCTGATGGAAAGTGTTAGGGGTCATTTTCTTAACATACGTATCCTGACCAATATCCTGCCTTTGTTTGTTTATTTGTGACCAGGATGCTGGAAGAGGATATTGCTAACATCTTGGGCGATATCCTGAGGTTTATTAAATTAACCACGTGCAGGTTAAAGGCTGAGACTTGCTAACGGTCAAGAGGACTTCTTCTCCTCAAGACTCGGACGAGTTTGTTGAAGGAGAGACGTTGAGCCCGAAAGACCAGGTCTACAACGTTCGATGAAGGAATATTCGGTGGATCCCGGAAGTTTAGGATAGTTTGTTATTTTATCTTTACTATAAATAGATGGGGGCGGATCAGTTTAAGGCACACAATTCTCACTCACACTCTCGAACACTTTCACTCTCTAGCTCATTGCAAACACCACACTTGTATTCAAATTTCGTTGTAACACTTAGTCGATCCGTACCACATCCTGCACTGTATCCTGATATTTGAAGCAATAGAAAAACAAGGCAGCTGCGATTGTCAGCTCCCGAGGTTTTATGCCGGCGATCTAGATTGATCAAGGGCTTTCCTCGTACATCTCGTGTCATTTACTTTACTTTTGCTCATAGTTTGATCATAGATACAGCTCAATATCCTAAGCCGTATCCTGAATACTGATTTTCTAAATAACTTAACAAGTATATTTTCAACACACTTTCTAGCACACTACCTCACTTTACTAATTTGATCACTAAGTTACTTCGGTAATTTTTTACCAAAACAATTTGGCGCCCACCGTGGGGCAAGTGGTGCTCTCTTTACTAAAAATTTTTGTGAGATCGCTAATCGGCTTTCTATTTTCAAAACTTTTTGCCACATTGTCCATAATGGCCTCAAGATCAAACATGAGTTCCTCTACTGTGTCTGCTGTGACTTCTGCTACTACTGGTTCGGTGCTTCCACCACCTCCTCCAAGGATGCCAGCCTCTTCACGACCTCAGGACATTATCCCTACTCGCAGTGTTCAGGAATCTGCTCCTGTTCTAGCTTCTAATGATGAAATTCTTACTTTATTTGGAAGTGTGCAGGAACAAATGAGGCAGCAACAGGAAACAAACCAAATGCTTTTAAGGGAAATACAACTCCTGAAGTCTGGCTCGAGCAGATCTGCTGAGGATAATGTCACTCCATTACACCCCAGAGCGTTGAACTTTAGTTCAGCTGTGTATACTGAGGATAACAGGGGGAATATTGTGCCCAGTCTTCCTCAGAATCATACTCCTGAAATACCCTCCTCGGTCAGGATGTCAACCATGAGGAGCTCAGGATATGCTTTAGGATATGGGCAAAATCCTCCAACGGGTAACGTGTCAAATAATAATAATACTCATGCTACTAACAATAGTGGATCTTTGCAGGATGCAGGTGTGACATCAGCACTTAATAGGGAACTTCAAAAGTTGAAGGACATGATATCCAGTGTACCTGGGGTGGTCCAGCCGATCCCGGAAGTGTCCCAAGACAGCCATAAGATATCTCGTTTTGCACATCCTATCTGTGATGCTGAGATCCCAAAGAGATTTCAAACCCCCAACATGAAGCTTTACGACGGAACTACGGATCCTGAGGAGCATATTGCTCAGTATAGGGAAAGAATGGAGATTAACCCTATCCCTCCGGAGCTTAAGGAAGCGTGCTTGTGCAAGGGATTTGGTTCTACCTTAACAGGATCAGCCTTGAAATGGCTGTTGAACGTTCCTCCTCACTCAATTACTTCGTTTGCTCATTTGGTTAATTTATTTAACAGTCAATTTTCTTGTAGTCGGAGTTTTGAGAAACTAACCAGTGATCTTTACAGGATAACTCAAGGGCCTCAGGAATCCTTGAGGGATTATGTGAACAAATTCAGTCGAGAATCCTTGGATATCCCGCATCTTGATGTTGCAACAGTTGTGCAAGCTTTTAAGATGGGATTACAAAAGGATTCTCAGTTTTATCAGGATCTTGTAATGAATCCCTGCAGGAATCTTGACGAAGCTCGTAACAGGGCTTTGAGATATATCCGTCTGGAAGATGACAGGAAAATGCAAGAAAGGATGAACTCATCTAACACTTATGAGTCAACTAACAGGAAGTCAGAATCCTCATTCAAGTCATATCGGCCTAAGCCATATGGTAGAAATGAAAACAAGAGAGTGAATGCTGTCGAAGATGAGGATCCTGAAGAGTATCCTGAGTTGTCTGAATATTGCTTTTCTGTTAACATTCCTGAATTGATGTATGCCATGCAGGGTCTAGGAGACAAGGCTAGGTGGCCTCGAAAGAATCAACAAAAGAATGACTGGAAAGATAAGTCAAAATGGTGTGCTTTCCACGAAGATTTCGGACATGTAACTGAGGATTGCATTGCTCTAAGGAAAGAAATAAGCTATCTTCTAAGCAAGGGATATCTGAAAGATCTCTTAGGAAGAAAGAAGAATAAGGGTCAGGATACTGAGAAGGATCCTGAGCGAGCAGCATCACCTCCCGCGGATGCCAAGATAATCAACTTCATTTCGGGAGGATCCGACATTTGTGGAACTTCGTATTCGGCAGCAAAGAGACATGCAAAGGAAGCTAAGGTCGAAAGGGGAGACAAACCTGTCAGAATGACTACCCTCACAACTGACAAAGTGATCACTTTTGATGCTGATGACAGGGATACTGTCCAGGATCCTCACCATGATGCTCTGGTAATAACGTTATATGTGGCTAACCATTTTGTACGCAGGATACTGGTTGATAATGGTAGCTCCGTCAACATAATCCAACTAGAAACTCTGAAGAGAATGAATGTATCTCCAATGGATATCACTTCAAAGTCTACCGTGCTTGTTGGGTTCAGTGGAGAGGCTAGAAACACAGTGGGAGAGATAAAGTTGCCAGTATACGTTGAAGGAGTCAACTCGATACAACGTTTCTGTGTGATGGATTCTCTATCCTGCTATAACATCATACTGGGAAGACCATGGATTCACGATATGAAGGCCGTGCCATCAACATATCACCAATGCATCAAGATACCTACCCCTTGGGGAGTGGTCAAAGTTGATAGTGATCAGCAGGAGGCGAAAGAATGCTACTCATCCTCGATGAAATCCTCAACCAAACCTAGTGCAGCATAGCAATTAAAGACGCGGGCCCAGGATATCGTGGAGGATCCGGAGCAGGATGTGAAGAAAATTATCCTGGACCAGGATAATCCCGATATTTCAGTGCTCGTAGGGACCAATATCCCTCAGGATATTGAAGAACAATTAATTAACTTTTTGAAATGCAGGATGTCAACGTTTGCATGGAAGCATGAGGATATGACAGGCATATCCAAAGATATTATCACTCACAAGCTTGGAATTGATAAATCATTCAAGCCTGTGCAACAAAAAAGAAGGAAGTTTGCTCCTGAGCGGAACACTATTATCCAGGAGGAAGTTGAAAGACTATTAAAGTCCAGAATGATCAGAGAGGTTAAGTTCCCAAGATGGCTAGCAAACGTGGTTGTAGTACAAAAGAAAAATGGGAAATGGAGAGTTTGTGTAGATTACACAGACTTGAACAAAGCCTGTCCTAAAGACCCATTTCCTCTTCCCCACATTGATGCAATGGTAGATGCCACTGCCGGGCATGAAATGCTGACCTTCATGGACGCATCTTCAGGATTTCAACAGATCCAAATGGAGCCTTCTGACCAGGAGGATACTGCCTTCATGACACCAACAGGTATTTATTGTTATACAGCTATGCCTTTTGGTTTGAAAAATGCAGGTGCAACATACCAAAGATTGGTAAACATGATGTTCAAAGACAAACTGGGGGACACCATGGAGGTATATATCGATGATATGGTGGTGAAATCTAAAAAGGCTGAGGATCACCTCCAGGATATCAAGGGAGCATTTGATATCCTGGATCAATACAACATGAAGCTGAACCCTGCTAAATGCCATTTCGGAGTGGGGGCAGGAAAGTTTCTTGGATATATGGTGACAAAAAGGGGGATAGAAGCAAGCCCAGAGCAGATCAAAGCTATCCTGGATATAAAATCACCCTCAAATATGAAGGACGTACAAAGATTGACAGGGCGAGTAGCAGCTTTAAACAGGTTTATCTCGAGATCCTCAGAAAAGTGCAAAGATTTTTATGATATCCTGAAGAAGAATAAAAGATTCGAATGGGGGGAGAAGCATGAAGCAGCCTTGCAGGATTTGAAACGATATCTCTCAACCGCACCTCTATTGATGAAGCCTGAAAATGGTGAACCACTATCCCTGTACCTTGCTGTATCAGGGAATGCTGTAAGTGCCGTTCTCATAAAGGATCATGAAGGTCAGCAATATTCTGTTTATTATGTTAGTAAAAGTTTGCTAGATGCTGAAACTAGGTATTCTAATTTAGAAAAATTGATACTAGCATTAGTCATGGCATCAACGAAACTTAGGCACTATTTCGAGACACATAGGATACATGTTAAAACAAATTATCCTGTCAAAAATGTGCTTAGGAAACCAGAGATGTCAGGCAGGATGGCCAAGTGGTCAGTAAAGTTAAGTGCTTATGATTTAGTATATGAACCTAGAAATGCCATAAAATCTCAGGCTTTAGCTGACTTTGTGGCTGACTTTAGTAGTGACATTCAGGACGAGGTAGACCTAGAAGTTCAACAGTTAGGAGAATCCTCAGGATCCTGGACATTATATACTGACGGTGCATCTAATGTAAGAGGAGTAGGATTAGGAATACTACTAAAATCGCCACAGGGGGACATATTACCCCAGGCTATTAGGTGTGAATTTCCTGCTACTAATAATGAGGCAGAATATGAAGCTTTAATTGCAGGATTAGAATTGGCTAAGAGTATGAGTATCAAAAATCTGCAAGTATATGTTGACTCTTTGTTAATTACTAACCATTTTAATGGATCCTATGCAGTTAAGGGAGAGAAATTAATCGAATATCTCGATATTCTGAAAAAATTAGCAGGATATTTCGATGTTTTTATACTTGAACAGGTACCAAGGGAAGATAATGCTAAAGCAGATGCCTTAGCAAATTTGGGATCATCGATCAAGATACCTGAAGGGACGCAAATACCAATATTACATGTCTTATATCCTGCAATGAATCCTCAGGATAAAGAAGTAGCTGGTATTCAGGATCCTGGGGCAGAACATCCTAAAGAGGATCCTAAATCCTGGACGGCTCCAATCATGAGATATCTCAAAGAAGGACACATCCCTGGAAATGAGAATCCTAAGGCATTTAGGATGAAGGTATCACGATTCACTATTATAAATAATGTTTTATACAAGAAATCTCTTGCAGGACCGTATTTGAGATGCTTGGAGGATCCTGAAGCCAAAGAAGTACTTCAGGATATACATGAAGGGGATTGTGGTAACCTTGCTGGGGGCAGGTCGTTATTCTCAAAAGTGTTAAGGACAGGATATTATTGGACAACAATGAGAAAGGATGCAGCAGAATATGCTCGAAGATGTGACGCATGTCAAAGACATAGTAACATACTGCATCAACCTACTGAACCATTATATCCTATTGTTTCCCCTTGGCCATTTATGAAGTGGGGTATGGATATAGTGGGAAAGCTACCAAAAGCTCCGGGAGGAAAAGTCTTTATGTTAGCAATGACGGATTATTTCTCTAAGTGGGTTGAAGCAGAAGCATTTGTTCAAGTAAGAGATCAAGAAGTAGTATCCTTCATAAAGAGGAATATCTTAACCAGATTCGGAGTACCAGCCGAGATAATCTGTGACAATGGTTCTCAATTTATAAGCAAGAGAACTACTGACTTTTGCAAAAGTTAGGGAATCAAAATGATTACATCTACTCCGGTACATCCTCAAGCAAATGGACAAGCAGAATCCTCAAACAAGATAATTGGCAATAACTTAAAGAAGAGACTTGGAGCCAAAAAAGGAAGATGGGCAGAAGAATTACCCTTTGTTTTATGGGCTGATAGGACAACGGTAAAGAATGCAACAGGCCAAACCCCATTTTCCTTGGTGTTTGGAGCAGAAGCAATGATTCCAACGGAAATGACAATACCTACTGCAAGATCTACCTTAAGTGATCCTGAGCAGAATCCTGAAGCCTTGAGTCAGGATATAGACACTATAGATGAGAAGAGAGATGCGGCAAGGCTAAGGATGGCAGCATATGAACAGAGAATATCCAGGGCATATAACAAGAATATTAGGACCAGAAGATTTAAGATTGGAGATTGGGTGTTAAGAAAGGCTTTTCATAATACTACTAATCCTGCCGATGGCAAGTTAGCTCCAAAATGGGAAGGACCATATGAAGTTGAATCAGAAGCAGGGAAAGGAGCATACAGACTCAAGAATATGGATGGGGATATGCTACCGAGGTCTTGGAATGCTATACACCTTAAGCTCTATTTCAAGTGAGTTTAGAATTTAATTTCTAACTCAGGATGGTATGAATTCTACCTTTTTTAAATATGTTTGGTTTAATTTGTTCTTTGTAACCCAATACTGACTTAAGCATCGGAGGGGTGTTAGCCAAGCTAACACCCACCTTAGTTTACAATTGTTTTACAAGATATGTTTCAGGATATAGCTCCAGGATATGTACTCAGGATAACTCGAAAGATTAGAGGATTGGCCCCCTCTCTCACGATTAAGGGATACTGATCCCTTCACAGGTTTAAAGGTATTCACCTTTCTTCCGAATTGGGTTTAAACACCCCGCCTGGAGCGCAAGTTATTCAGGGATAGTTCAAGGTGGCGGGACCAGTCCATTTAAAAGTGGCTGACAATTTCGTTACTGTTGGCTATATCTTGAATCCTAAAGGTATATGAGGATTGATCACCCTCTCTCACGAAAGGGTATTTTCATACTCTCTAAGGTTTAAAGGTTTTCACCTTTCTAAGTCTTGGAGTTTATACACTCCCGCCTGTAGCGCATGAAAATTTGGGATTTTCCCCAGGATACAAGGGATTTATCTCCAGTACATCCTTGGGTTTTACCCTTGGGACGTAAAAAATTTCCTATGCAAGGGAAACTGACATTCAGTAGATTACTAAAGTATTTGAAGACATTGTACACAGGGGACATCCCTGCCAAGATGGTGATGTAAAGCTAAAAGGATGAGGCTCAGAACTAATGCACTAAGTACCTTGCACAGGGGACACGTTCATTGGAAGAATTGCAAGGGGATTGAAGTTTGGTAATAGGTTTATACCCTATTTCTGGTATGATCTTTCCTTTGTAAACATCGTCTGAGTTTTTAGTAACATTATTTTAAGTATCCTGATATATTCTCAAAGTCCTTTTCAGGATATTTGATTAGGGTGTTTGAAACTAGTATTAGTTTGGAACTTTGATCATTTAAATATTATCAAAACTTGCTTTTGAAAAGATAGACTATTTTTCACTTTCTAAAGAAATTTTTACAAAGTTGAAGGAACGTTTGGAAGTTCTATCTAATAAAAGGTTTTTACAGTATATCGCTGAGCATACTGATCAGGATATTTTATAAGATAACAGTATGAAATTTTTTACAAAGCTAAGAGTTACACTAAGTAATGCAAGGCAACAGTGAATAAGTCAAAAGATAGTTATATTATTAACAAGTCAAGAGTTGTGCTTTTGGTTTCACCTCAAACCGAGGCCCATCCGCCAAAAGCACAATTAGTTTTTACCATACTTGTGTAACGGTTGCAGGATATATCTCAAAACAGGACTTGTCCACCTACAACCATTATCACATTCAAAACAAGTTATACTAATTGATGACCAAGGGCTTCGTCCTAAAACCTAGGACCTATCCACCTTTAGTCATCACATTGTTCTAGTGCAGGAAATGTAAATTGTTCGAAGACAGGAAAAGTAAATTGTTTATACAACCACAACCATGAAATTTAAAAGTGGGCTCCGGCCTTGGCACGTATATCCATCATCGCCCACTCCGCTGCCTAAGGGGCAGCATCCTCTTGAACAGCAACCTCCTTCCCAGCGTTCGCACCAGCATCAGCCTCAGGATTCTTCTCGGCATCATCACCAGCATTGGCCGCTTCCTCTGTCGCCTTAGAAGGCCCTTCACCAGTATGTTTTGCAGGATGAGCAACGGGATGACCTCCGAGGCCCTGTAGTTTCTCCTCCCAAGCTTTTACATTCCAGGAAGGGCATTCAAAACCCAAATCCATGGCCTCATAAGCCATCCTTATCCTGGCTTGGAGAAGAGAGACGACCACGGATGCTTTTAGGCTATCCCGATATGAGCTCATATTCTGCTGATATTGGAGAAGAGCGGCATCTAGTTTGGCTTGAGCATCCTCATTGGCTTTGTGGAGAGTAGCCTGGTGATCCCGGATCATTGCCTTGTATTTGTCTTCATAATGCTGGGATTTAGCAGCTGCAATGGTTCCTTGGTCGGCTATGGTGGCCTCAGCTTTCTCCAGCTTGATCTCCAACATCTTGTTAAGCCCACAAGCGTCTTCATACAAGTGCATAAGACGATCCAGACCCTATCAATAAAGACACAGGTATTGATGTAAAAAATAAGTAGAATAAGGGCTAACATACTCGTGCAGGATATCGAAAAGAAAATTCTACTTGTTTGAGGAATGAGGTGGCTTCGTTGAACCCATGATTCTCGAGAGAGAATGTTTCAGAAACAGCTGGGGAGTCCGTCTCCTTTCTTTTCCGAGAGCTGGATGCCCGGGTCCTGGATGCCGGAGGGCCTTTGGGAGCAGAAACAGTCTTCGAGGAGGTAGGCTTTGGTGTAGCAGACGGCTTTGGCTTGGATTCTTTTTTGATGGGTTCAAGGTTGGAGTAGCAATCCAACTCGTCAAGTTCAAAACCTTCAAGGTTGACGACTGGTACTATACAAGGGAAGATGTTCTTAAACTTATCATACTTTTGAAAAGTAATTTATATATGTTGAGAATGTGCTTACCAGACATTTCTGAGCTAGATTTCTGGCTTGAATCCGTAAGAGACAGGGAGAAAGTTCTTTCACTGGCAGGAAGACGGTAGATTTCCTCGATCTTGGATTCGGATTCTGCACTAAATCTCTGAAATTCGCAGCATAAAAACATCAGGATATAAGTCTGGGATACAATTTGAAGATATAATTGGGGATATTCCTAAAACCCTAAATCCTACCCTTGGTTAACCATTTAACCGGTAGATCGAAACCCTTATCAATAGGGTCTCTTTTTACGAAAAAGAATTTTCGTCGCCATCGGTCCTCGTTCTTGGTGGCTTTAAGAACCAGAGGGTTCTTGGAGGTAGAAAACAGAAGAAAACGATGATTGCCGTGGTATCTCAATCGGTATGCTATAGGAAGGTTCTCAACAAGTAGGTTAGGAAAATGACGAGATTTGATTTGATCCAGCACTATTAAAACTCGCCAAACCATTGGCATAACCTGGGCGTAACTAAGGCCGGTGAGGTCGAAAAAGCTAGAAATAAAGGGTGGAAACGGATACCGGAGTCCAAGAGAGAAGGGGTAGGCGAAGAAACAAACCCATTCATCGGATATTGCATCTGATCGGGCTTCCCGATCAAAAGGGTGAAAGACTGTTCCGGTGGGGAAGGCACCGGAATCTTTAAGAGCAGCGATGTCGGCATTGTTGAAGCAGCAGATCTCCTTTGCTGGATCAACAATGAAGTTCTGACTTACGAGGCTTGAAGCTGGTCGGTCCGATCGGGATTTCGTTCGTGGTACCATAAAAAGTATTGATCAAACTGAAAGCGATTCAAGAAAGAAGGATAGAAAGGAAAATACCTGATGTCCGCTTGAAGATAAGGATAACCGTAATAAGGAGTCCCTCGGTTAATATAGGATGAATACAGGGGGGTAAAGAGTAAATAATGCTTTGGAAGTTGCACCGCTGTCATTTCAAGGGTCTAGTCGTATTAATTACCTTAAGTTATGAGGTGAAACTTTTGAAATATATCCGTTGGATTGGTATCCCAACCGATATATTTGGGGACAATTGTTAGGGGTCATTTTCTTAACATACGTATCCTGACCAATATCCTGCCTTTGTTTGTTTATTTGTGACCAGGATGCTGGAAGAGGATATTGCTAACATCTTGGGCGATATCCTGGGGTTTATTGAATTAACCACGTGCAGGTTAAAGGCTGAGACTTGCTAACGGTCAAGAGGACTTCTTATCCTCAAGACTCAGACGAGTTTGTTGAAGGAGAGACGTTGAGCCCGAAAGACCAGGTCTACAACGTTCGATGAAGGAATATTCGGTGGATCCCGGAAGTTTAGGATAGTTTGTTATTTTATCTTTACTATAAATAGATGGGGGCGGATCAGTTTAAGGCACACAATTCTCACTCACACTCTCGAACACTTTCACTCTCTAGCTCATTGCAAACACCACACTTGTATTCAAATTTCGTTGTAACACTTAGTCGATCCGTACCACATCCTGCACTGTATCCTGATATTTGAAGCAATAGAAGAACAAGGCAGCTGCGATTGTCAGCTCCCGAGGTTTTATGCCGGCGATCTAGATTGATCAAGGGCTTTCCTCGTACATCTCGTGTCATTTACTTTACTTTTGCTCATAGTTTGATCATAGATACAGCTCAATATCCTGAGCCGTATCCTGAATACTGATTTTCTAAATAACTTAACAAGTATATTTTCAACACACTTTCTAGCACACTACCTCACTTTACTAATTTGATCACTAAGTTACTTCGGTAATTTTTGACCAAAACAGAAAGCTGGCTCCGAAATGGGAAGGGCCATATGAGATTGAATCAGAATAAGGAAAAGGTGCATACCGACTCAAGGATATGGAGGGGGATATGCTACCGAGATCTTGGAATGCTATACACCTTAAACTTTATTTCAACTAAGTTTAGAATTTAATTTCTAACTCAAGATGGTATGAATTCTATCTCTTTTAAATATGTTTGATTTGTTCTTTGAAACCCAATACTAACTTAAGCATCGGAGGGGTGTTAGGCAAGCTAACACCCACCTTAGTTTAAGGATGTTTTGCAGTATATGCTCCAGGATATAGCTCCAGGATGTTCACTCAGGATACTTCGGAAGATTAGAGGACTGGCCCCCTCTCTCACGTATAAGGGATCCTGATCCCTTCACAGGTTTAAAGGTATTCACCTTTCTTCCGAACTGGGTTTAAACACCCCGCCTGGAGCGCAAGTTATTCGGGAATAGTTCAAGGTGGCGGGACCAGTCCATGTAAAAGTGGCTGACAATTTCGTTACTATTGGCTATATCCTGAATCCTAAAGGTATATGAGGATTGATCACCCTCTCTCACGAAAGGGTATTTTCATACTCTCTAGGATTTAAAGGTTTTCACCTTTCTAAGTCTTGGAGTTTATACACTCCCGCCTGTAGCGCATGAAAATCTGGGATTTCCCCCAAGATACGAGGGATTCATCTCCAGTACATTTTTTGGGTTTTACCCCTGTAACACGAAAAATTGTCAATACAATAGGAACTGATATCCAGAAGATTTCTAAGTATTTGAAGACATTGTACACAGGGGACATTCCTACTAAGGCAATGGTGTAAAACTCAAAGGGTAAGGCTCGGACATAATACACTAAGTGTCTCAGACAGGGGACATCTTTATTGGAAGAATTGCAAGGGGATTGAAGTTTGAGAATAGGGTTATACCCTATTCATGGTATGATCTTTCCTTTGTAAACGTTGTTTAAGTTTTTGATAGTACTATGTTTGGTAAAAGGTTAAACATCCTGATTAGGATAAATTGTCGGAATATATTTTCAAAATATATTTTTGAAATACTTTTCAGGATATTTGATTAAGATATTTGAAGCTGGTACTGGTTTGAAACTTTGGTCAAGCAAGTATCGTCAAAACAGGTTTTAAAATGGACTGTCTCTTAATTTTCCCTAAAGGTGATTGAATTTTTAGAAATTCTATTTAATAAAAGTTTTCATAATATATCACTGAGTATATTTTTCAAAACTAAGGTCTGTAATAAGAAAGAAAGGAAGTGATAGCAAGAAAAATGAAAGATGAAATTATTGGAAATAGACGGTACTAGTTGATAACCAAAGGCTTCATCCTGAAACCTAGGATCCATCCACCTTCGGCTATCAAATTGTTTTGATACGGAAATAAAAATTGTTCAAAAGACATAAAATTGTTCAAACAAAAGGAGATAAGTTTTAGGGGGCAGTGCCATCTTCGTTTGCGGTAGTTTCAGCAGCATCCGTCTCAGGATCCACCTCAGTATCCCTCTCAGCATCGTTAGCTTTTTCAGCTACTTTGGAAGATCCTTCGGCAGCTGGTGTGGTGGAAATGCCTCCAAGATTCTTTAGCTTCGTTTCCCAGGCACCAACGTCCCAAGAAGGGCATTCAAAACCTAGTGTTTTGGCTTCATGGGCCATCTTCAGCCTGGCCTGGAGAAGAGAAGTGACGACGGAACTCTTAAGGCTATCCCGGTAGCTGATCATATCCCGTTCATGTTGCGCATGGGCAGCTTCAAGATCGGCTTGGGCTTGAAGAGTAGCTTTGTTGAGAGAAGTCTGGTGTTCTTGAATCATAACCTTGAACTTCTCCTCGTAATGACGAGATTTGGCGGCTGCAATCATGCCTTGATCGGAGATCGTGACTTCTGCTTCCTTTAACTTGGATTCAAGCGTCTTGTTAAGCCCACAGGATTCTTGATATAGATGAACCAGACGTTCAAGACCCTGCGAAAGTAAGAGGACAGGTATTGATAAATCTTTATAAATGATATAAGCTGCAGGATGTGGTTTGAGAATACTAACCTGGTTAAGAAAGGAAGTCATAAACCCGCTAGCTTCGATAAACCCGTGCTTCTCATAGGGAAAAGTGTCAGAGATGACGGGGGAATCGGGCTATTTCCTTTTACGAGAGCTGGAGCTCCGGGGCTTGGTAGTTGGCAAGGGTTTGGTGATGACGATGGCTTTGGAACCACTGGGTTTGGATGAGGCTGTGGCCTTAGGATTGGGTTCCTTCTTGATCTGAACCTGATCAGAATAGCTGTCTAACTCGTCGAGGTCAAAGACTTCAGGGATCTTAGCCGGTGCTGCATAAAGGAAGAAGTTTTACATTATTATTACTTTTCATTCTATTAGGCTATACTAACTAACTATTTTAAAAGTAATCCTTACCAGACATTTCATATGACGAGTATTGACTGGAACTAGGGATGTGTGTGGTGAAACTCCTGTCTATTGCAGGTAATTGGTAAATAGTATTGATTCTTTCCTCTGACTCAGCGGTAGGGGAGCTACTTTCTTGAAATTAACTGCATAAGAATCAAAAAGAAGGATATTAGTAAAAGATAAAAATCTAAAGGTACATGAGAACATTTATGACCCTACCGGTGGTTAACCACTCCACCGGAAGGCTGGCACCCTCAGCAATGGAGTCTCGTTTAACGAAAAAGAACTTGCGTTGCCATCCGTCTTCATTTTTAGTAGCTTTAAGAATAAGGGGTTTATTGGAAGTCGAAAAAAGCAAAAACCGGCTAGAACCGTGGTATCGGAGGCGATAAGAGATTGGCAGATCCTCGATACAAAGGTCGGGACAGTGAAGGTTTTTGATTTGGTTAAGTACGATTAATACTCTCCAAACCATGGGCATGGTTTGAGCAAAAGTGATGTCGGTGGTCCGGAAGAATTGCATCACGAATTCGGGAAAGGGGTATCGAAGACCCAGCGAAAAAGGGTATGGTGGAAAGAAAACCCAATATGTGGAAGAAACATCCGATCGAATTGACCGATCAAACGGTCTAAAGACTGTGTTATCAGGAAAAGCACCGGAAGCTCTCAAAGCCGCAATGTCTGCATTATCAAAGGCACAGACCTCTTTCTCATGATTTTTTAGAAGATTCTGCTGGGTAAAAGTCTCGGATGATTCACCGGTTTAGGAATGAGTCTTGGTGGCCATGGCAGATGAAGAAAGAAAGATTGATAAAAGATGAACAAGAAGTAGGGAATTACCTGGAGACTCTGTTGAAGATATCTGCTTTTCAAACAAGAAGAGAGAAGATATAGGGCATTTTGGATCTCCATCGAGTTAAAAGCGCGTTGGAGGTTATGATGTGATTTTGACCGTCGTCTAGATTTAATTGATGAGATAAAAGTTTTAAAATATATCCGTTGGATTGGTATACCAACAGATATATTTGGGGACAATTGTTATGGGTCATTTTCTGAGCATACATATCTTGATCAATATCCTGCTTTTAATTGTTTATTTGTGACCAGGATACTGGACGGGGATATTGCTAACATCCTGGCGATATCCTGAGGTTGATTGAATTAACCACGTGCAGGTTAAAGGTTGGGGTTTGCTAACGGTCAGATGGACTTCATCTCCTCAAGACTCGGGCATGTTTGTTATGGGAGAGACGTTGAACCCGAAAGACTAGGTCTACAATGTTCGAGTGAGGAATATTCACTGGATCCCGGTTATTTAGGATAGTTTGTTATATTTGTTTTACTATAAATAGATGGGGGCGGATCAGATTAAGGCACGCAACTTTCACATTTTCAAACACTTTCTCTCTAGCTCTCTGCAAACACTACACACAAACACTTGTAATCAAATCACATTGTAACACCTAGTTGATTCGCTCTACATCCTGCACTGTATCCTGATATTTGAAGCAATAGAAGAACAAGGCAGCTGCGATTTTCAGCTCCCGAGGTTTTGTGCCGGCGATCTAGATTGATCAAGGGCTTTCCTCGTACATCACGTGTCAACCTTTACTTTTCTGCTCATTGTTTGGTCACAGATACAGCTCTATATCTTGAGCCGTATCCTGAAACTGTTTTTATAATTAACTTGGTTAACATATTTTTCACACATAATTTTAGCACACTACCTCACTTAACTAATTTGATCACTAAATTGCTTCGGTAATTTTTGACCAAAACAGGCACTATTGTAGATTTCTTAATGATTTATGGAAAGTTATGAAATTTTTTTACAAGTATTCGTTTCGTCCTTTATCAAACAATAGTATCAATTCTATTCGAACTTTATCAATCTGCTAAATAATTTCAAAAAATCTTCTTAATGGTATAACTTAGCCAATATGCCAATACAGACATGCTATGATGGTAAAACCCTCTTAAGATAATTAATCCTTGTTAACATCTAAGAACATGTTAACAATCCTGGCAGTGTGACTTGAGAAACCACATCAGCCGTCAAGGTATTTGGACTATGTCCAAGCCTTAAAGCCTATATGATCGAATTAGATCATGGCAAGTATCATCAATATGATGATCATAATATAAACATCCATTAGTGGAGAAGTGCCTACAGGCTAAACTTGTTGTCCAATAAGACAACGACAGTTGTGGTCTACGACCCCCTGTCTAAAAATGTTGGACTATGTCCAAGCCTCATAGTCTAAAAAGATCAATATGATCATGACTTATATCATCTAATACGATGATCACGTTATTTAACATCCTTTAGTGATGTTTCGCCTACGGGCTATATACTATATTGTCCATTAGTGACATTGACAAATGTGACCATTATGGTTTACCGTCCAAGGTGATGGGCAATGCCCAAACCTTATAGTCTATGAGATCGATAAGATCATGACTAATATCCTCAATTATGATAATTATATATATATGTATAAACATCCATTAGTGATGTCCATTGATTGGCCTATGTGGCAAAATAAATTGTCTTTCAAGTAATGACAAATGTAGTCTATGACTCTCTGCCCAATGGTAAAGAATTATGTTCAAACCTTAAAATCCTTGATCAAATAAGATTGCGGCTTATATATTAATGTCCTCTGTGACAGGCCTTTTGTGCCATATCCTATATGTCCTTTGCGACAAGGCCTTCGTGCCTTATGACTATTAATGGCCTTCATGACAAGCCTATGTACTACATTTATATGTCCTTCATGACAAAATTATGTTTCATATTTTAAAAGTCCTTGTGACGAGCCACAGAGCTATACAAAATTGTTAATATGACAAGTACAGTTTTAACATTGATCCTTGTCTAAAGGGTAATGGACTCGGCCCAAACCCTAAATGCCATTGACGGTCCTCTTGTGACCTAGGCTAAATGTAATTAATATACATACAAATAACATTCATTAGGAATGTTCATAACCTATTAGCCTATATGGTTTAATGATACCATGGCTAGTGTATGTTAGGTCGCCAGGATGATGACTAGCTATTGTTATGCAACTAAGAAATTGTTTAATTTGATGCTTAGTACCAAGCTTCGAGTATGGCAAACTCAGATCAGACAAACAGCAGTCGCGATACTAATGATGCGACAAATGCTAATGATGCAACAAATGTGAACCGCAATGTTAATGGAGTTAATCTCCAAGCTGTGATTGACGCAGCTGTTAGAAAGGCTATGAGAAAGGTCATGAAAAAGTTCAAAGAGCCGAATGCTACTTGCTCTAAAACACATTCCTCTGCTCATGAGAAGAGCTTTATTCATACTTCGAATGCGAAGAATAAACCAAATAAGATGATATATAGCAAGGAGCCTCTATCCTCTAAAGGATGAACTTAAAAATACTTTGTCTCTTGCAAGTCGAGAGACTTCAATGGCGAAAATGGGGCCATTGATTGCATGAAATTGTTGGATGAAATAGAAACCATTATGTGTATCAGGCTATCAGCGGTTATGCTGGGAAGGACATTGTGAGGTATGAATCACAGTCATTCAATGGCGATGCCCTTAGTTGGTGAGGACATTAATAAAGTCCACAGGAAAGATACCCTCATACAATATGGGATGGTCCAAGTTTATAGACCTTATCAGAAAAACCTGTTGTTTGCGACACGAAATGGAAGAGGTGCAACAAGAATTTTTTTACTCTCACCATGAAGGATCTAGATTGTCGACAGTATGTTTCAGACTTTAATTCATTGTCTGGGAAAGTTCCTTATTCGGTTAACTCAGAATCTAAGCGTAATGCACTAAAAAATGGTGGTTTAACATCGGAAATAAAAAGGGCATATAAAGGCTTCAAAGCCTGCTTCTTATAAATTCACTATGGATCTATCTCAGCCACTCACACTAGGTGGGTTAAGAAGTAAGTCAGTCAAAACTGAGATTGATGGAAAAAGGAAAAGAAAGGAGGATAACTCCCAGAAATCCAAGAAAAAGGGGGAGTTTGGATTCAGTAGGAACCAACAAAAGTCCAATAAGAAGCCTGTATGCAAGACCTGCTATAAAAGACACTAGGGACAGTGTCGAATGGAACAAAGGCCAAAGCAGTGTAGCGTCTGCAAAAGAACCGGTCATCAGTCCAAAAAATGTAGGAACATAAAGAATGCAGTCTGTTTCGGCTGTGGCGTTAAGGGTCACATCATAACTAACTGCCCTAAAACTGTCAAAGATAGTATAGTTAAGTATAGAGAGACTAAGAATGGAGGTGCTTAAACCCTCCTGATGATTGCCAAGAGGCGGTTCATATCAATAATGACACCAAGTATATCCCTTATCGTGAATCAATTGCTAAGAAGTCTGTTTTGATTCAGGTACTACTAAGTCTTCCATATATCATAAGCGTAGCAAACTTTTAGAATTTTTCCCATAAGAACTCCTGATATTAAGTATTGTCACACCCTGACTTTTGCGGAAGCGTGGTTATTGGTGTGACTTTCTTAATACCATAGCATTCAATCATAACAACGCTGTATAATAAAAACCATAAGATGTTCATCCATTAATTAAGTTTGAAAATAACATAACGTACTTGTCTGAAACGTTGACACCAAATTTAAGTTACAAACCACAACATGTTTTAATGAGTTCACAAAGACTCGACAAAATATCTTAAACAAACCCGAGTTTAGGACCATGTATCTCGTCCAGGATTAAGATACATCTCCTAAACCCCAATGACTTGGATGACATCTCTTATTTATAACGCAGCTTGAAAACATGCAACACCTGCCAGATCCACTTAGTTCCCTGAAATACATGTAATTTGAAAACATCAACAAAAGTTGAGCGAGTTCATGTGTTTGTATACGTATGTATAAACCTTTGTAAACAGTGTATGTATGTATGTTTCTAAATCCCGGTATGAAAGCAAACAAGGAAAAGATCACCAATGGTTTGCAAGGCCACTGATATGTGTGACGGTGTAGGAAGTCTCAAACCTAGCAAATTTGTACCGGGCTTCCGGCTGGAAGACATAGTCACCCTACGGGCCACCCTGGTCCTCATTGGTGTGGGCTCGCTACACCCAAATAGATCTATCACTCATGCCCTCGGTCCTTATACGAGGATTAATGATCTCAAGTATCTGCCTACCCATTCACATGATCTATGGTACTTTCCTAGGCTAACCATACCAATTGTATTTGTATGTAATCCTTTTGTAACATGTATTTCACCCCCGAAGTTAATAAACAAAACAATTTAAAGAAAAGGGGAACATGAACTCACAGTTTTGCGTCTTCGGTACTTGTAACTCAAATCTCCTCAGCAAACATGACTCCCTACAATGTACTAGGGTCTATTAGACAAACGGGCCGTGCCTTGCCTTAGTATTTATGTTTTTGAGTTACGTTTCTTTTATGTCCTCAATATTATTTCAAGTTATAATTACTTGTTAAAATAATAATTATTTTAACTTTAAGTTATATTTAATTTTGGAATAATTGTTTAAACAGTATTTTTGTATTAATACTTCTCAAGTATTTATTTTCGTATTTCCTTCCCAAGGATGGGGGTATCTCATACATGTATATTTGCATTCTTGTATTTGTAGTTTCCAAAATAATATATATTTTCAAGTCTCACTTTAGAAAATATATTTAAACTTACTTTGTCAAAAATATTGTATTTCAAGAAAATATATATTTTTCCCAAAAATCATATATCTTCTAAATATTCCAAGAAAATATATTTTAACTTCCAAAAATAATATATTTTCTCCTTGTCGAAAATATGATATACTTTGTAATAATAAAAGTCATACTTTCATTTCTTGTATCCAAAATATTATTTACCAAAAATATATTTATAACGGTATTTTTCGGAATATTTTGTAAGTTTCGTTCTATCGTTCGGTTCCACAATATTATGTGTGTAACTTATATATTTATTCCTTACGATTTTTGGTGATATTTTGGATTGTAAATTTCTTGGTATTTTGTTAAGTTATATTATTTTAAATCCTAAAATAATATAACTAATATACAAAGTATACAAATAATCACACACAATGTGTATTTAATGTAAATATATATTCTAAATACATATTTATCCATTTTTATTTATAAAAACCAACCTCCAATACTTGTATTTTTGTAACAAAATCTATGGAAAAGTTTATATTGAAAATCGTAGTTAAAACACACTTGTAAATATTTGTTTAGAAAATATTTTTCTAAGTGTTTATATTTTTAGAAAATTTTGCCATAGTTTCCCCTAAATATGGAGGTGTGCATGCTATTAAAGAATATCATTTTCTTTTCAAAATCATCACAAACAATCAACAATCAACCCTAAACAACTTACACTTACGAAGTGCCAAAACTATGCTATTTACATAATAATCATGAACTTGAACTTTCATAAAAACTTGAAGTAACTTGGTAGTGTGTTTAGTAGGTTTTGTTACCCTTTAAAGTGTGTTTACTTCTTTAAAAATCTCATTCTTGGTAGATTTAGGTGTTTACAACTTGTAAACATGTTTTACAAAAAACGTTTCTTTATGAAATCTTCTTGTTTCTCACGTGTTTCTACACTTGTTTTATCACCCAAAAATAGTGTATGTTTAAGTAAGAACCAAGATCTTCTAAAAATCATATTTTGAACTTGGTCCTTTTGGAAAACCATTCATAAATCTTAGATCCATAATACTATTAACTCACTTTGATTATTATTTTTCAAGAAATCACTTTATTCTTCAAGTTCATGCTTACACATGAGGATGATCATCTTGTTTTATCACATAATCATCCTCTCACTTGCTAGATCATGTGTTTAATCACAATCTAGCAAGCTCCTTATGATGATCAACATCATAATCTCAAGAAAATAGCAATCAAGTATCATACATACACTAAACAACATAGTTTCATCAAGAGTTCATCATATAACAAGCTTATGTTCATGTTTCAAGATTATGTTCTTTAGTGTTCTACAAGATTATAAATGTACATCATCTTTTAACCAGCAATATATGAAGAAAGATCAAGTGATATGAAGCTTACTACTAGCACAAAGGCTAGGGAAGAACACTTGATGAAGAAGATGATAAATGTGTTGGATAAAAGCTATTGGAAGAGGTCCTTCAAGATCCAAGACCACCAAGCTTGCTTGGAGACCTTCTTACACCTTTGTGAGTATATGGAATGGATGATCAATGGATGAAAGTGGTGGTGGTGTGGTGGGCTATGTTCGGCCGAGAACCAAGGGAGAGGGAGGAGGAAGATGGTGTGAAGTGTGTGTAAGAGATAGTGAGGGTCTTGATCATCTTATAACCATTTAAACGTTTTATCCATTGTGTATTATGTCTATTAAGTACATAACAAATCCTTATAACAAATCTTATAAGATTTAAGTGAATCAAGGGTGGGGGCCACATTGTGACCGTCCACTACCATGGGGGGCGGGGTCTAGTTGGTTTCCAATGGTAAGTTAAGCATAATGGTTGAAATCTAAGTGATTTAGTTAGTGTTTATGCATATTATGTGGTATATACTGTGTTAGGGTGTTTGAGGATCATAACTAGCTCAGAAACATTAAAACAATGCTTCTAGTATAATTTTGGTGTTTCGGGTAGTGTCCGGTTGTTCGGTTAGATACCGGTTCGTTAAAGTGTCAAACTATTCCGTTTAGTGATCTTTAAGTACCCTTTTGTGACACTTTTAATTCCTGACACTTAGGAAAGCATTCAGGACCATTTAGTCATATTTTTGAATGAAACTAGCTTGTTAAAAAGCTGATTTTTGATGAATTATGCAGAATTCTGCACTTTGGGTGAGTTTTAGGCACTTCCCGGCACTTAAACTATCACTTAGGAATGCAGTTTTGTGGTCCTTACTTCCCTACACACTATACTAGTGTAGAACTTGGTTTCTGGCTCATACTGGGTCTCAAAACATTGCCTGTCTATGTACTGAACTTTGTCAGCATTTTTCTGAGTTATCCGCTAACTGTGCTAGTTGTGCTTTGTGCATCGTTTATGTCAATAAAGTTTGTATGTAAAAATGATGTGACATTATGAAATGTGATGCACATGTAAGTCTGATGCAGAAATCAGGAAGCAGTTATTTGTAATTCAGCACAGTCATTAAGCACTAATCATGGTTAATTAAATTGTACGGATACCTGGATTTTTTACGGTTGTCACATTCTCCCACTGTTAAGAAAATTTCGTTCTGAAATTTTAGTGCTGCTACTAGCTGCAGGGGTCTTAGGGAATAAGTGCGGATATTTTGCTTTCATGCGATCCACACGCTCCCAAGTAAACTCTGGGCCGTGACGCGCGTTCCATCGAACCTTGATGAGTTTAACACTACTCCTTCGCTTCTTGTTAACCTTCCAATTAGTAACCTCAACAGGTTCTACAGTAAAGTGGAGTGTGTCGTCAATGTGGACTTCACCGGCAGGAATGACAACTATTTCTTGAGTTGGACTCTTTTTCAGATTAGATACATGAAATGTATCATGAACGCCATTCAGTTCTGCGGGTAGATCCAACTTGTAAGCTACCAGACCAATCCTCTCTAGAATTTTGAACGGTCCAATGTATCGTGGGTTCAATTTTCCACGCTTCCCAAAGCGTGCTACACCCTTCCAGGGTGAGACTTTTAGTAAAACCATATCTCCCACTTGAAACTCCAAAGGTTTCCTCCTTTGGTCCGCATAGCTCTTTTGTCGATCACGAGCCGCTTTGATGCGCTCTCGGATCTGTATAATCTTGTCTGTCGTATCTTGAACCAATTCGGGACCAACAAGCTGTCTATCACCCGCATCTGCCCAGCATAACGGTGATCGACACTTGCGTCCATAGAGAGCTTCAAACGGTGCAGCTTGAATGCTTGCGTGGTAGCTGTTGTTATATGAAAATTCAACCAAAGGTAGATGGGTGTCCCAACTGCCACCCAAGTCCATCACACAAGCTCGTATCATGTCTTCTAGCGTTTGAATCGTTCGATCGCTCTGGCCATCTGTCTGTGGGTGAAAAGCAGTACTCAGATTTAACTGAGAACCAAAGGCTTCTTGGAAGGATTGCCAAATCCTTGATACAAATCTTCCGTCTCTATCAGAAATAATCGAGAGAGGCACTCCATGTCGTGCAACTATCTCTCTGAGGTATAGCTCGGCAAGCTTACTAGTGTTGTCTTTCTCCTTGATCGCCAAAAAGTGTGCAGATTTCGTCAGACGGTCTACGATTACCCAAATCGTGTCATGACCTCTGGGTGTCTTTGGTAACTTCGTTATAAAATCCATTGAAATCTACTCCCGTTTCCACATGGGTACTTCAGGTTGTTGCAGAAGACCTGAAGGCTTCTGATATTCGGCCTTTACCTTGGCACAAGTCAAACATTTGCCAACATACGTTGCAACATCGCCTTTCAATCTCGGCCACCAGTAAAAATCCTGTAAATCTTGGTACATCTTATCCGATCCTGGATGGATCGAGTACCTTGATTTATGTGCTTCATCAAAGATCACGTCTCATAGACCACCGAAGAGGGGAACCCAAATTCTTCCCATGAAACACAACGTTCCTTCCTCATTTGGTACCAACTGTTTCTCCATCCCATGGAGATATTCATCTTCAAGATTCTTTTCCTTAAGAGCTTCTCTCTGTGCGGCATGAATGCGCAACGAGAGGTCCGTTTGAATAATCATTTCCAAAGCCCTAACCCTTATGGGCTTGATTCTTTCCTTCTGACTCAAGGCGTTTGCGACCACATTCGCCTTCCCTGGGTGATACTTGATTTCACAATCATAATCGTTTAACAACTCAACCCATCGTCTCTATCTCATATTAAGCTCTTTCTGATCGAATATATGCTGTAAGCTCTTGTGATCAGTAAAGATCGTACAGCGCGTGCCATACAAGTAATGTCGCCAGATCTTCAAAGCAAACACTACAGCGCCTAGTTCCAAATCATGTGTGGTGTAGTTCTTCTCATGAACCTTCAACTGGCGCGAAGCATAAGCTATAACCTTCTGTCGCTGCATCAGCACGCAGCCTAAACCTTGACGCGAGGCATCGCAATATACCACGAAGTCGTCAGTGCCTTCGGGTAGGGAAAAAATCGGTGCGTCGCAAAGCTTGTTCTTCAACAACTGAAATGCTTCTTCTTGCTTGTCTCCCCATTCATACTTCTTGTCCTTTTGAGTGAGGGAGGTCAATGGTTGAGCGATTTTTGAAAAATCCTCGATGAATCTACGATAATACCCTGCCAAACCTAGGAACTGACGGATCTCGGTTGGCGTCTTTGGAGTTTCCCAATTCTTGATTGCCTCGATCTTTGTGGGATTCACATGAATTCCATTTTCGTTTACCACGTGACCAAGGAACTGAACCTCACGCAACCAGAATTCGCACTTCGAGAACTTCGCGTACAATTTCTCTTCCTTGAGCAGCTCTAAGATAGCTCTTGGATGTTGCTCATGTTCTTCCTTTGTTTTTGAATAAATCAAAATATCGTCGATAAACACAATCACAAATTTATCGAGATATGGCTTGCAGACTCTATTCATCAAATCCATTAACACTACTGGCGTGTTTGTCAATCCAAACGGCATAACTAGGAACTCGTAATGTCCATATCGAGTTCTGAAGGAAGTCTTTGGAATACTCTCCTCTTGAATTCTCAACTGGTGATAACCTGATCGAAGATCGATCTTGGAGTAGAAACTCAAACCTTGTAATTGATCAAACAGGTCATCAATCCTTGGCAAAGGATACCGATTCTTAATGGTCAACTGGTTCAGCTCGTGGTAGTCGATACACATGTGGAAACTACCATCTTTCTTCTTAACAAACAAAACTGGAGCTCCCCAAGGCGAGAAGCTTGGTCTGATAAATCCCTTGTCCAAAAGCTCCTGAAGTTGTGTTGACAGCTCTTGCATCTCGGAAGGCACAAGTCGATAAGGTGCCTTAGCTACAGGCGCAGCACCTGGAACTAAGTCAATGTGAAACTCGACTTGTCTTTGCGGCGGCAATCCTGGCAAGTCTTCGGGAAAGACTTTAGGATATTCCTTCACAACTGGAATGTCTTCCAACTTTGGCTCAATGACTTCCTTGTCCACAATGTGCGCCAAGAAGGCAACACATCCTTTCTGCAAACATCTACGGGATTTCAAATAACTAATGATCCTTAGAGGCGTATCGTGCTTCTCTCCATGTACCACAATTGTTTCTCCATTCGCCATCGAAATGCGAATGACCTTCTCGTGACATACGATCTCTGCTCGGTTGCTTGACAACCAATCCATCCCCACTACCACGTCAAAGCTTCCCAACTCGACTGGCAGCAGATCAAGCGCAAACTCGTGCTCCCCAAGCTCTATTACGCAACTTCTAATTACTTCATTCGCTTCTACTAGCTTTCCATTGGCTAGTTCTATCGAGTACGGAATATCTAGCTTACTAGCTACCAGCCCAAGTATATTCTTAAATTCTAGGGATACAAAACTATAATTGGCACCGGTATCAAATAGTACAGATGCAGACCGTTGGTTGATAGGGAACGTACCAGTGACCACATTTGGATCTTGGCGAGCTTCCCTCGCTCCAATGTTGAAACCCCTTCCCTGAGCTTGATTGAGCTTTGGGCACTCTCTCTTGAAATGCCCCACATCTCCACAGTTAAAGCAACCTGGTCCGCGACCATTTCCATTCCCATTACCCTGATTGTTGTTTTGGTTGTGATTTCCACTTCCAGCTTGGTTTCCAAAATTACCACGATTACCATTACCGTCATTTCCTCCTTGAGGGCGGTTTCCATACCCATTACCACCGCGGTTACCGTTTCCATTCCCACTACCATAACCTCTCTGGCCACCATTACCACGACCAGCACCAACCCAGCACGTCTTATTCGAATGACCAACTCTTACCCACGACTCGCATCTTCCAGCTCGGCATCGTCCATTGTGATGCAACTGACATGCATCGCATTTGGCAAAGGTGCCCATATACCCTTTTCCTTTGTTTTCAGCACCAGTTTTGACCCTGGCTGGTGCGTTTGCCTCTTCCTTCTTGTTAGCACTGTTGGTACCCTTCTTGAAGTTTGAGAACTTCCTTTTGTTCTCACCCGATGAGTCAACGTGAGTCTCTTTCTTCTTTTCGTCAGAGATCGAAAACTTGTTTAACCTGATTGCCTCTTCAGTTTGTGCTACACTCAGATCAATAGCCTCGGTGATTGTTGCAGGCTTTGACATCGTCACCATACTCATAATCTGAGGTGCCAACCCCCAAATAAAACGCTCAATACGCTTGAATTCTGGATTAACCATGTATGGTACAACGCGAGATAGGTCGTGAAATCTCTGCACATACTCAGCAATCTTGGGGCCATCCATCTTGAGGTTCCAAAACTCTGTTTCCAATCTTTGAATTTCAGCCCTGGAGCAATACTTCTAGCGCATGAGTTCCTTCATTTCAGCCCAAGTCAAAGCGTATGCTGCTGCCTCTCCTAGAGTTTGAACTTGGAGATTCCACCATGAAAGTGCTCCGTCTAAGAACAATCCGGAGATATAGGTGACTTGGTGCTCCAGCGCACACTTACTCATTCTTAGCATAGAATCAGTCTTCTCCGTCCATCGAACAAAAGCCACAGCACCCCGGGTGCGGTTGAAATTTAGAGGCTTACAGTCTAAGAACTGTTTATAGGTACAGCCTATACAAGCAACGTCATTCACAGAAAACATTAGCGAACGCACATGGAATATCCAAATGTAACATTATGTGTCTCAAACGACTTAAACATTACCATGAGGTGGGTTACTTCCCGAGGTACCCCCGCTTTGCTCAGAGCGCAGGGCATCGTGCTGTGCTATCGCTTGTGAAATTCATTCTTGTAATTCGGCCTCTGTAGTGGGCAGACGAGTTTCCCTTCGTGGAGGCATCTTCTAAAAGAAGATTATATTGGTCAGGTCGTAATGAGTATAGTAAGTACATGGCATGTATATGTAATAGCATTTGTCCACACCAGTAAGCATATAACATCACATTCATTTCACCAATGTACAATTCAACAATGCATACAATGAGAATATTGCGATTGAGCTTTCATATATCAATGACCACAAATACAGTTTTACAAGTTCATCAAATGTATCATATCACAACAAAAAGGACTACAGGGTCACATCACCCTTGTCCAAAATATCCATCGGCCTACAACAGTAATATACACAAAAAGTGGTCTTCAAAAAGTCTTCTCAATCTGGGCTCAATAGCGACACTCTCACCAAAAGTAAGCGACCTGCATAAAACTAAAAACGTGCTATGCTGATGGTGGAGGAGGAGGAGGTGGAGGAATGAAAAGCAGACTACGCACATGTGCTAACTCCTCCTCAAGAGCATGAACGATACGCAACAGATAGCTAATCTGCTGCTCCATAGTAAGAAAACGAACGTCAAAATCTGGGTATGGCAGAAGAGGAGCGGGTGGAGTCGCAAACGGTGACTAACAAGGACAAGGTGGAGGACGTGGAATCCTCTCTAACTCCATGACTCTGTGACACAACATCTCCTGCTGGAGCTGTAACGACAAAAGCAGATCATCCCTCGTGTAACCAGTGTAATGTGAAGGATGGTATGGATCAGAAACAGGCATCGTGTTGGGCTGAAACCAAATCAGTGGCTCACCCGATGGTGCAGAAGCGTAAGGAGCAGTATATGCAAACTGTGGCATGAAGGGAAAAGCCGCTGACACAGGTGGGGCATGGCCAGACGGCTGGCTAGACGGTCCTTCCCCTGGACAGGGCGGAGGGATATCCTGTAAGAATGTGATCGGCAGATCAGTGCGGTGTATATCAGACACGTGTGGGTGAAATGGGGCATTGTCAACAGGTGCATGTGTCAGTGCAGGTGGGGGAGTAACAGGCTCAACGAAAGGGGGTAAGTCATCATCATCCTCTATCCAACCATTGCGGGTGAATGCGTAACGGGGATCTATATGGTCAGCAAAAGGAGCATGGTCAGCGGCTGCAGGGATCGGATCGGGTAAAGGTGGTGCAACAACTGGTATGCCAACAGGGTCATGCTCAGGCAGAGGATCGTGAGCAGGTATAGGCTCGGGTGCAAGCATAGGCTCAGGTTCGGTTGGAGCTAACTCAAGATCAGCGGGTACATAAAAAAGCTGATCATCGGGAATAAAGTCAATCTCGTGCTAAGGATCAATGTCAGGATCAAACTCATCATCAAACTCAAAGTCCTGTGGAGGAACAGGTGCGGCAGACATAGCCGTGTCAGAATCAGAATAGGTGGGATAACGCTGCAATCCCAGTGCGTGCAAAGTAGTAGATGACACAGACTCGAATGAATCAGGACCAGAATGATCGGATGAAATCTCAATGATTGGAATCTCAATAAGCGGAACAGCGATGACATCGTCGACTAGAGCTCCATCACCCTGGGCCTCCTCAGGGGGACCCTCAATAAAAAGATCGATATCATCGTCAGACAAAGCATCAAAAGGAAAATCCTCGAGAGGAAATGCAGCAAGGGGCAAGGGAGCAGGGATCGGAACAAGAAATAGATCCTCGCCAGGTAAACCATCAGCTAGTGGTATATCATCGCCAAAATTTGGTAAAGCAAACGGCTGGAAATCATCATCATCGCTACTCTCAGTGTCAGAGGTGAAAACCTCAGGGTCCGGGACAATCTCATCGTCCGAAACTATGGCCATAGGGTCTATAGTATCTGACAGCTCACTCTCAGATGAGGACATGGTGTCTGTAACAAAACAATCACAACATATGCACATATATCAACAATCATCAAATAAGCATGTAAGCAGTAACAAAGTAAGCATGTATTCATCCTAGTCTTCCCAGTCTATCCCACCCAGCCTCTCAGACTGAACTACCTGGTCTCTCAGACTAAACTCCCCAGTCTCTCAGACTGTCCCAACTAGTCTCTCAGACTAACTCCCCAGTCTCTCAGACTGCCCCAGCTAGTCTCTCAGACTAACTCCCCAGTCTCTCAGTTTGAATTATAAACGAATTCTTTGAAATGTACTTTGTGTCTTTTATTTGTAAAAATGTTTATTTCCAGGATCTGGACATTTCGTGTATGCAATGTAAATATGTTTGAAAACATTTTCGTGAGAGCCCTACTGATCGTAGTCTAGACTCGAGAAAGAATCCTAGTTCGCTACGATCGAAGTTCTGATACCAAGCTGTCACACCCTGACTTTTGCGGAAGCGTGGTTATTGGTGTGACTTTCTTAATACCATAGCATTCAATCATAACAACGCTATATAATAAAAACCATAAGATGTTCATCCATTAATTAAGTTTGAAAATAATATAACGTACTTGTCTGAAACGTTGACACCAAATTTAAGTTACAAACCACAACATGTTTTAATGAGTTCACAAACACTCGACAAAAGATCTTAAACAAACCCGAGTTTAGGACCATGTATCTCGTCCAGGATTAAGATACATCTCCTAAACCCCAATGACTTGGATGACATCTCTTATTTATAACGCAGCTTGAAAACATGCAACACCTGCCAGATCCACTTAGTTCCCTGAAATACATGTAATTTGAAAACATCAACAAAAGTTGAGCGAGTTCATGTGTTTGTATACGTATGTATAAACCTTTGTAAACAATATATGTATGTATGTTTGTAAATCTCGGTATGAAAGCAAAAGAGGAAAAGATCACCAATGGTTTGCAAGGCCACTGATATATATGTGTGACGGTGTAGGAAGTCTCAAACCTAGCAAATTTGTACCGGGCTTCCGGCTGGAAGTCATAGTCACCCTATGGGCCACCCTGGTCCTCATGGGTGTGGGCTCGCTACACCCAAATAGATCTATCACTCATGCCCCTCGGTCCTTATACGCGGATTAATGATCTCAAGTATCCGCCTACCCATTCACATGATCTATGGTACTTTCCTAGGCTAACCATACCAATTGTATTTGTATGTAATCCTTTTGTAACATGTATTTCACCCCCGAAATTAATAAACAAAACAGTTTAAAGAAAAGGGGGACATGAACTCACAGTTTTGCGTCTTCGGTACTCGTAACTCAAATCTCCTCAGCAAACATGACTCCCTACAATGTACTAGGGTCTATTAGACAAACGGGCCGTGCCTTGCCTTAGTATTTACGTTTTTGAGTTACGTTTCTTTTATGTCCTCAATATTATTCCAAGTTATAATTACTTGTTAAAATAATAATTATTTTAACTTTAAGTTATATTTAATTTTGGAATAATTGTTTAAACAGTATTTTTGTATTAATAATTCTCAAGTATTTATTTTCGTATTTCCTTCCCAAGGATGGGGGTATCTCATACATGTATATTTGCATTCTTGTATTTGTAGTTTCCAAAATAATATATATTTTCAAGTCTCACTTTAGAAAATATATTTAAACTTACTTTGTCAAAAATATTGTATTTCAAGAAAATATATATTTTTCCCAAAAATCATTTATCTTCTAAATATTCCAAGAAAATATATTTTAACTTCCAAAAATAATATATTTTCTCCTTGTCGAAAATATGATATACTTTGTAATAATAAAATTCATACTTTCATTTCTTGTATCCAACATATTATTTACCAAAAATATATTTATAACGGTATTTTCCGGAATATTTTGTAAGTTTCGTTCTATCGTTCGGTTCCACAATATTATGTGTGTAACTTATATATTTATTCCTTACGATTTTTGGTGATATTTTGGATTGTAAATTTCTTGGTATTTTGTTAAGTTATATTATTTTAAATCCTAAAATAATATAACTAATACACAAAGTATACAAATAATCACACACAATGTGTATTTAATGTAAATATATATTCTAAATACATATTTATCCATTTTTATTTATAAAAACCAACCTCCAATACTTGTGTTTTTGTAACAAAATCTATGGCAAAGTTTATATTGAAAATCGTAGTTAAAACACACTTGTAAATATTTGTTTAGAAAATATTTTTCTAAGTATTTATATTTTTAGAAAATTTTGCCATAGTTTCCCTAAATATGGAGGCGTCAATGCTATCAAAGCATATCATTTTCTTTTCAAAATCATCACAAACAATCAACAATCAACCCTAAACAACTTACACTTACGAAGTGCCAAAACTATGCTATTTACATAATAATCATGAACTTGAACTTTCATAAAAACTTGTAGTAACTTGGTAATGTGTTTAGTAGGTTTTGTTACCCTTTAAAGTGTGTTTACTTCTTTAAAAATCTCATTCTTGGTAGATTTGGGTGTTTACAACTTGTAAACATGTTTTACAAAAAACGTTTCTTTATGAAATCTTCTTGTTTCTCAAGTGTTTCTACACTTGTTTTATCACCCAAAAATAGTGTATGTTTAAGTAAGAACCAAGATCTTCTAAAAATCATATTTTGAACTTGGTCCTTTTGGAAAACCATTCATAAATCTTAGATCCATAAGACTATTAACTCACTTTGATTATTATTTTTCAAGAAATCACTTTATTCTTCAAGTTCATGCTTACACATGAGGATGATCATCTTGTTTTATCACATAATCATCCTCTCACTTGCTAGATCATGTGTTTAATCACAATCTAGCAAGCTCCTTGTGATGATCAACATCATAATCTCAAGAAAATAACAATCAAGTATCATACATACACTAAACAACATAGTTTCAGCAATATATGAAGTAAGATCAAGTGATATGAAGCTTACTACTAGCACAAAGGCTAGGGAAGAACACTTGAGGAAGAAGATGATAAATGTGTTGGATAAAAGCTGTTGGAAGAGGTCCTTCAAGATCCAAGACCACCAAGCTTGCGTGTAGACCTTCTTACACCTTTGTGAGTATATGGAATGGATGATCAATGGATGAAAGTGGTGGTGGTATGGTGGGCTATGTTCGGCCGAGAACCAAGGGAGAAGGAGGAGGAAGATGGTGTGAAGTGTGTGTAAGAGATAGTGAGGGTCTTGATTATCTTATAACCATTTAATCCTTTTATCCATTGTGTATTATGTCTATTAAGTACATAACAAATCCTTATAACAAATCTTATAAGATTTAAGTGAATCAAGGGTGGGGGCCACATTGTGACCGTCCACTACCATGGGGGGGGGGTCTAGTTGGTTTCCAATGGTAAGTTAAGCATAATGGTTGAAATCTAAGTGATTTAGTTAGTGTTTATGCATATTATGTGGTATATAGTGTGTTAGGGTGTTCGGGGATCATAACTAGCTCAGAAACATTAAAACAATGCTTCTAGTATAATTTTGGTGTTTCGGGTAGTGTCCGGTTGTTCGGTTAGATACCGATTCGTTAAAGTGTCAAACTATTCCGTTTAGTGATCTTTAAGTACCCTTTTGTGACACTTTAATTCCTGACACTTAGGAAAGTATTCAGGACCATTTAGTCATATTTTTGCATGAAACTGGCTTGTTAAAAAGCTGATTTTTGCTGAATTATGCAGAATTCTGCACTTTGGGTGAGTTTTAGGCACTTCCCGGCACTTAAACTATCACTTAGGAATGCATTTTTGTGGTTCTTACTTCCCTACACACTATACTAGTGTAGAACTTGGTTTCTGGCTCATACTGGGTCTCAAAACATTGCATGTCTATGTACTGAACTTTGTTAGCATTTTTCTGAGTTATCCGCTAACTGTGCTAGCTGTGCTTTATGCATCGTTTATGTCAATAAAGTTTTTATGTAAAAATGTTGTGACATTATGAAATGTGATGCACATGTAAGTATGATGCAGAAATCAGGAAGCAGTCCTTTGTAATTCAGCACAGTCATTAAGCACTAATCATGGTTAATTAAATTGTACGGATACCTGGATTTTTTACGGTTGTCACAAGTATAAGGTAAAACTTACCGACGAAAATCATAAGAACCATTTCTTCTATTCTTGTCGGAAATCTTCATTCATAAAATCTGGAGTACTCTATCTCCAGATAGAGTACGGCAATATATGTTATTTTATTTTGTTATCTCATTGATTTCTATCAACTGCGAATGCCAGACTGTGCTTGATAAAAGCACCATATGGGGATTGGCGTATCCTAGTGTGTCCCATAAATTACTTCCATGCCTGATCAGTATGGAGGTTTAATGCATGGAACCACTGAGATATCCCAATGGTCATATTGTACTAAAGTCAGCTGATGGTATTCAAAGAAGATATCTAGTATAGAAATGTCCAAATAAGTGTCACTGGTTAAGGCATCTACGATTTCATAAAGAAAATGTGTCATTTATATGGCACGGATAATGATAGATGAACTGAAGCCTGAGATTCAGAATATCTCTGTCATCTCTGTGAATCTTAATCGTCCTCTTCGTAGAACTACCATGTTTACCTCTTGAGAGGCAAGTAGAGTTAAGATTAATATCCCACTTAGGGCTGCATCTATTGAAAAACCTTCATATAGGTTAGTACCGACGGAAATGGAAGAACTAAGAGCCAGTTAGATAAGCTTTTAGAGAAGGTTTCATAAAGCCTAATTCATAATTCTGAGAGCTCCGGTACTATTAATTAAGAAAGATGGTTCATTATGCTTATGCATTGATTACCGCAACCCTATTTAGGCAACAATTAAGAATCGCCATCAGCTGCCCAGGATCGTCGATTTGTTCGACTAACCGTGAGGTTAGCTATTCTTTAAAGATTGGATTAAGCAGTAGTTGGAATGACTATCTCGCCTTAAATAAGCTTTCCTATAACTAATAGTTAGTATATAAGCATCAAGAATGCTCCTTTGGAGACCTTGTATAGATGGAATGTCAAACGTCCGTTTGATGGACAGAAGTTTGGTAAGTCCAATTATCAGGATCTGAAGTTACCTGGAGACAATGGATAAGATTATACAAATCTGTGATCGTCTGAAAGCTACCGGTAATCGGCAGAAAAATCAATGCTGATGAGAGTCGCAAACCTCTTAAGTTCTCAATAAGGAACAAGATTCAACAAAAAGTACCACCCTAGAAAGGTGTACTGCATTTTGATGTAACGGACAAGTTAAACTCTAAATATATAGGACCATTTGATAAAAATTGAATATATCAAGATCGGTATCCTATAAGCTAAAACTTACCTAAGGAACTTGACGGTATTCGCAATGTGTTCCACACTGGTGATTTAAGGATATGTCTCACCGATAAGTCAATAGCATTATCACATAATGATATGCAGATTTATGAAAACTTATGGTTTGATGAGAAACCAGTATCGATTAAGGATCGACAGGTTAAGAAGCTCCGAAAGAAAACATGTACCTTTATAAAGGTCAACTGGGGTGCCCATAGAAGCCCCAAATATGTTGTGGAGGTTAAGACCATTATACAACAGAAAATACTCCCACTTGTTTCAGTAAATCTCGAGGTCGAGATTTCTTTTAAGTCGGTGAGGATGTAACACCTCGTAAGATCGTGCCCAACGATGTGTTGACACGTGTACTAAACCCTAATGAAGTCAAACGTTGACTATTAGGGACTAATTTTGCGAAAAATCAAAAACTTTGAATGTGGAAGGACTGAAAGTGTTAACATGCTTAAACTAAGCCTCTGAATAACAAAACACGGTATTCATAATTATAATTGAGCCACTTGTTGATCAAAAGGAACCGTGTACGTAATTAAATAAAAGTTTGCGCGACGAAGGGTTAAAAGCGTCAACATGTTTAATTATACCCCTGAGTGACCTCTTAACAAACCCGGAGCATTCTAATATATGATTGTATTCTGGGGAATACATAATATTGGCCATATAGGGCTTTAATGCCGATAAATGATAATACACACTAGTTTGTGCGTTAAAAGGGTTAAAAGTGTCAACATGTTAATTCTTACCACTGAGTGATCTTTTAATGAACCCGAAGCATTGTGATGTTTGATAATACTCTTGAGAATGCCTAATATGGATAACATAGGGCTTTGACGCAATAAAATGATAACGCGAGCAAATTTGCGTGTTAGAGAGACCAAAAGCGTCAACGTCTAAAACTACACCTTAGAATGACCATTTAAGTGAACTGGAGTGTCAGAATATTCTGTCATACCCTCGGGAGTGTCTAATATGGGCCATATAAGGTTTTTATGCCATTTCGCAATAATGCGCCAAGTTCAAAAGTAAGGGGTTAAAAGCGTCAACGCGCGAAACTACACTTTAGGGTGATCTTTCAAAAGAAGCTGGAACTCCGTTAAGCTCAGTCATACCCCCAGATGTGCCTAATATGAGCCGTTTAAGGCTTAGATGCCATAGAACGATGATACGTATAAATTTGTGCGCCAAATGACTAAAAGCGACAACTAGCGAAACTACGCCTTTGAGGGGCCTTTTGAAAGAAACAGAAACTAAGTAATGATCAGCTAAACTCCCGAGTGTGCCTAAGGTTGGCCGTATAAGGTTTCATACCCGATATTAACATTAAACATATGAAACAAGAACACAAGGTACCTATTACGTCATAAATGAAACTTAATTAAGCATAAAAGATGAAAGGGACTAAAACTGCCAAAGCAGAAAGAAGTTTGCCGGACTGGGCCGGCTCGCGGGCCGCGTTAGCCTGGGCCTGCCTTGTTTGCGGGCCACCAAAGCCAAAACAGCAGCAGCTAATTGTTTTAAGTTGTTGTTTTTGGGTTCTTGTTTAATCTTCACACATCTTTAAACCATTTATCTGATACTAGGGACTTGTCTACTGTTTTTAAAACCAGAATTACACTTGTTATGATCCTAGAACTCCCTAAAACACTTGTTAATCATACGAGAACTCTCCAAACACTATATAAAGGTGTTGAATTCATAAGTTCAAACTTGCACATTTCATCTCTATCTTCCTCTATCTCAAATCTGGAAGTTCTTGTGGGAGCATCCTCTGAGTTTATTTCAGTCCCTAGGACCCCTTGTAAGTGTCCTTTCGTGACTAGTTCATTTTATTTGGCTTTTAAAAGCCGAAAAGTCAAGCGTTTACGATAAATGCTTTGACTTTTTGTTAGACCGTAAACGGTCAAGCCATTGTTCGCAACGAACATGGCTACGTGATTGTAATTAGGTAGGTGTTATACCCTCAAAAGGGCACCTCCTAAGAATCACGTTTGCTTGGTCAATTGACGAGTTAACGTAATATTGTTTTAAAACGTCAACGGGTCAGTTTTTGAAATAATTGCGATATGAGTTTAGAAATGTTCTAAAATACGTTTTATCACTTAAACAACTTGGTAATAATTAGTAAAACATGTGTAAACATGTTCGGCTCATCAATTCCAGTTTTAGGATCGGTTCGCAACCGAAAGTCGTGAAGTTTGACTTATGCGTTGATTTTCGATTACGAACCGAATTAGATTAGTTTTCTACTGATTTTAGGTTCCGTTATGATCGTAATTTAATGTAGCATAACCCTATAAGGTTATATTACATGATCATATTAGAAATCTGAGTCTTTACGCATGTTCCGTTAATATGTCGTACTTTAACTATTATGCCCTTTTTAGCAAAAATAAGGTTTTAGACACCAATAATGTCACACCCCCAAAATACCACATGCGGGAACACCACGGGACGTGTGACGTACTAGGATCCAAGCCACCAATCACATTGAACTAACAATAAATATTTGAAATAGAACATTCGATTCATTTCATAATATAATTCCAAGTCACAAGTTAAAACCAAAGTAAACGTTCAGCGGAAGCATAATGTAAATTGTTAATCAACTGTTTCAAATCAAGTGTTCAAAACCAACGAAACAAGTATCCAAGAGTCTCGACCCATGACCGCTCCAGCACTCCCAGATAACAAGTCCATAACCAAGAATCTAACGACCTGCAAGCATGCAGACAAGTGTGTCAAACGACGCTGGTGAGTTCAAAGTTTGTTAACACGTTTTAGTTACCAGATATAAGTATAAAACATTTCGATGATTTGATGTTGTTATTAACTCGATTACCGCAGATGGCTCCAGATTATTTGCCCAAACCCCAATGCTCTATCATACATTGGTCAAGTGGTCAAGGTAATTAGTTCACGACCGTCCTCCCCGGTACGGTGTGAGGGTGCCAAACCTAATAGCGCTATCAACTAATAACCCCGTTGCCTCCCCGGCAACCAATCGGTATATGATGGGACTTAATGATAGAAATGAGTGTAATAACTAACATCCCAATAACCCGACATTCCTCCCCAGAACGTTTACCATATGTCCCTCCCCGGGACGCATGCTTGGAAAAAGAGCAGTGAACTCACCTTGGTTTGCTCGGTTTGTTAAGTTACCCGTTTCCAAGTTTATCAACCAACCCTACCGTGGTTACCAACGAATATCAGTTTCACAATTAAACAAGTCATTATTTTCACACAGATTGCATCTCGCACAAGATCACAGTATATCAGGTAACCAATACACTTTTCTAATACAAGTTCACATCTCATGTGTTTGTCACAAGTAACACATAACATAACAGGTGAGTTTGTTATACCAACTAATCGAACCAAGTCTCTTATTATCATTGACATGTAGCATGGATCGTGTACAGACACAAGTATCTATCATCATTAACATCACAGGTGTCACACCCTGGCTTTGCGGAAGCGTGGGTAATTTTGGTGTGACTTCTTAATACCATAGCTAAATCATAACAAAGCTATATGAATTTAAAAACCATGCAAGTCATCATTAAGTTTAGAAATCAACATACAATACCATTGTTTTAAACATACGACCATAACCTTGTTCAACAACATTACAACTAATATCAGAACATAAACGAGGGTTAAGGATTGTGTCTTGTCCAGGTAAGAGAACACAATCCCTAATCCTTGATGACTTCATGAAGATTGCAGCGGAAAACGTTCATACCGTGCCAGAATCCCTTTTAATTTCCTGAAATACATGTGAGTTGAAAAATCAACAATAATGTTGAGCGAGTTCATGTGTAAGTGAGTATGTAAAACACTTGTGAGTATAAAAATAGTTGTGGTATGTAGCAGTTGTAAGAGGACTTGTGATCACCAATGGTTTGCAAGGCCATTAGCATGTCGTGAAATGCAAGTAAGTAAGATACAACCCTAGCCGATTTTGCGTTGGGTACCAAGTCACTCCGGATCCGTTCTGTTAGTCCTCCGAGAGGCCTGTTCTGTTGGACCGGGAGCTGGGCTCGCTACACCCAAATAGATCTACCGCTCGAGTCCCTCGGGGTTCTAACTACCCATTCACATGATCTAAACCTCCTTACGTTATTCATACCGTGTATAAAGTACTTGTAAACAAAGTAACATGTATTTCACCCCCGCAGTTAAGAAAACTGAAAACAGTTAGAGAAAAGGGGGACATGAACTCACAGTGAGTGCGTATCTCAATCAAGCGTCTCCAATATAGTAAGCTGTGCAACGACCTACAAGTGCTAATTCTATTAGTCGGACGGCCGTGCTTTAGCTTTACAGTTTATGTTTTTTTGGGAAATAGTTAGACAACTATTTCGTGTTTATGTTCCGTATACACTTGGTAGTTATTTTCCTTCCCAAGGATGGGGGATTTAATACATGTGCGTAATATTTTCCATCATTAAGTCTCACTTAACCTTCATATATATTCAACTCCAAAATATATGTATTTATAAAAAAAATACGTTGTTAAAGTACGCGTTCATAAATATTTCCGTAATTGTGTAAGTTACGTTTTAACATGCAAGTGGTAATATAATTACCGGTGTAACTTATATATTTATGGCGAAAGCGTTTGTATTACTTTTGGAGTCGTTAACGTTTGTAAACATTATTTTTACTCTAACAATAATATTTATGCGTTTCACAAAATAATCATAAACAGTGCGTGAAAAGTATATATTTATCACGTTAATATTTCGTGAAATCCCACCTCCGAATATTTAGCAATTTAAGTCGTGGCGAAATTTATGTTTTGAAATCATGTCAAAAATGATTCTAACACTTGTAATGTAAACAAGTTTAAGTGTTAGGTTTTTAAGAAAATTTCGCCAGAGTTTCCTCTGTAACTGGAGGTGGCCACGCTTTCAAGCGTATCATTTTCTTTTAACAATCAATTCAACAATCTTCTTTATTTCATCAAGCAATTTCCGACACATCCAACTAGTCAATAAATATGTAAAGTTGCATAATCGCGTGAACTTGTAGTTTTTCCGAATCTATATTATAAATCCCATTTATATACGTGGATCTTTATATAAAGTACTTTCAATCTTGTAAAAACCTCGTTTTTAGAGAAGGCCGTCTTTACAACTCCTAGTAACAAGTGACAAATACACTCCTTTGTCGGATCTCTTTATTTTACAAGTGTCTATACACTTGTGGTTTATAAAATCATATTTATTAGTGCAAGATCCATCTTTTAGAAAAACATGATTTCTTTAAAGTGTGGTCTTTCAAAAATACCACTTGCGGATACGTAGATCCGCTAGTTTTAAACACCATTTTACCGGTTAAATCACTTTTACACAAGTAAAATATTTCTTTACAAGTTCATGTCTCTAAAATGTGGTAGTGTTTCATTTTTAACCCTTGTATCTTTCAAGAACAAGCTTATGTGAAGATACATGATTTTACAAAGTCGGGTTAAACGAAGTTTCGAGCTACCATATTATAGATCGGGTCTAGATAAACACAAATTTCAAGTCCTACGACTTTTACACAAGACATGTGCTATTAACCTCCATTTTAGTGATTTTACTAGACTTTTAAGATTCAAAACGCGTGTTTACGATATTTAACCGACGAATGTTCTTTTAACCACTTTAGATGAGTGTAAAAACAAGTTTTAAAGGTTATACCTCTAGCTCAAGGCTAGGGAAGATCTTTGACGAAAAACGCGTGGATAAAAGCTAACGGTGGAGGTCCTTCGTGATCCGAGTGCACCAAAGCTCCTTATACGTGTCTTGTGATGTTTGTATGATGTTGGAATGATGAAGACAAGAGCCGAAGGTATGATGGTGGTGAAGGTGGTGTTCGGCCGAGCTTTATGTAGAGAGAAAGAGAGTGAAAGTTGTGGTGTTGGTTAGTGATAAGTAATTCATGTTTAGGGTGTTATTTATAGACAATGTTCAAGGTGTATTATCCAATGGAAGTTATGTTCTCTAGATGCCCAACATATGAGATTCACCAAATCACAAGTACAAGGGGGTGTTTGGCCGTAATTTACATAGAGAGGAAGAGAGTGATCTTGTGGTGACTAGTGAAGTGATAATTAGGTTAAGTGAACACTAGTATTTATAGAAAGATTTAGTGCTATTATCCATTGGTAATTATGCCACCTTGATATCAAACACAATCTTAATAAAATAATAAACTTGTACCATGGTGTCTCCCCCTAGTTAGGGGCCGGTTATGGGGTGGGGGTTGGGTTAGTTCGATTGTAAGTGGGTGTTTAGGGGTTTAGTTAGGTAAACTAAGTTAGTTTAGGTTTTAAACTCCGTTAGTTATAAATAGCGTGTTATGACGGGTGTTAGGGTAATCAGAGACCCTAACTGGCTCAGAAAAAGAGTAATAATAAAAATACTAATATTTTCATGTTCCGGGTAAAGTCCGGGTGTCCGGTTGGATAGTAATCCGTTAAAGTGTTACAAAAGACTTTAAAGTGTCGTTATTACATTTTAGTGACACATTTTGTTTTCCCGACACTTTAGAAAGTGTCTAGTAATATTTTCTTATTTCTGGCACTTTACTAGTCAGCTAGAAGCTGGTTAAATTGTTAAAGTGCTGTGTTTGGTACTTAAAGTACGTTCTGGCACATCCGAATCAGTGTATCTTATCCCCTAGAGACGCGGTAACACAACCCTTACATCCTACACTCACTACCAGTGTAGCCAAAATATATGAGGCTCTTAACAGGCCTTAGAGGCAGTATCTGCCTGATGCTGGTTATATCAGCATGTTCTCTGTGTATCCGTTTAGTGCTACTGTGCTTTTTGTGCATCATGTTTGTCACTAGGGTTCAGCACGTATATAATGTAGTGACAGTAAATAAAGTATGATGCAAGTAAGTGCATGTATCAGTATGCAGGTAGCAGTTTATCAGCTAGTTCAATCAAGCACAGTAATCAAGTAGTAATTAATCATTAATTAAGTTGTACGGATACCTGGTTTAGTGCGGGTTGTCACATTCTCCCCCCGTTAAATAAATTTCGTCCCGAAATTTAAGTTCTGCTTGTAGAAGCAGGGTTCTTAGGAAATAGGTGGGGGTATTTTTCTTTCATCCGGTCCTCACGCTCCCAGGTGAATTCAGGACCATGTCTGGCATTCCAACGTACTTTGACGAGTTTGACACTGCTCTGGCGGGTCTTGTTAACTTTCCAATCCGTGACCTCGACAGGTTCTTCAACAAAGTGGAGCGTGTCGTCAATATGAATCTCGTCGATAGGAATGGCAACGTCAACTTGAGTTGGACTTTTCTTTAAATTGGATACATGAAATGTATCGTGAACGCCATTTAGTTCAGCAGGTAGGTCCAACTTGTATGCTACTGTCCCAATTCTTTCCAGAATTCTGAAGGGACCAATGTAGCGCGGATTTAACTTTCCACGCTTTCCAAAGCGTGCTACCCCTTTCCAGGGTGAAACCTTTAACAACACCATTTCTCCGACTTGGAAGTCCACATGCTTCCGGTTTGGATCCGCGTAGGCCTTTTGTCTGTGGCGAGCGGCTTCGATGCGTTTAAGTATTTGCGCAATCTTGTCTGTCGTCTCTTGGACGATCTCGGGACCAGCAAGCTGCCTATCACCTGCGTCAGACCAACATAGGGGTGATCGGCACTTGCGTCCGTATAGGGCCTCAAATGGCGCGACACCAATACTGGTGTGGTAGCTGTTGTTGTATGAAAATTCGACCAAAGGTAAGTGTTTATCCCAGCTACCGCCTAAATCCATAACACATGCCCTCAGCATGTCTTCCAACGTTTGTATTGTTCGCTCGCTCTGGCCATTAGTTTGCGGATGGAACGCGGTGCTCAGATTCAATTGTGAGCCAAAAGATTCTTGGAAAGATTGCCATATTCTTGACACAAATCTTCCGTCTCTATCAGAGATGATCGAGAGAGGTACTCCATGACGTGCTACGATCTTTCTCATGTAAATTTCCGCAAGTTTACTAGTATTGTCTTTCTCCTTGATTGGCAGAAAGTGTGCGGACTTTGTTAGGCGGTCAACAATCACCCAAATCATATCATGGCCTCTTGGCGTTCTTGGCAGTTTCGTAACAAAATCCATTGAGATTTGTTCCCATTTCCAGTTGGGAATCTCAGGTTGTTGCAGAAGTCCCGAAGGCTTCTGGTATTCCGCCCTGACCTTAGCGCACGTTAAACATTTGCTCACGTAAACAGCAACGTCGCCTTTCATCCTAGGCCACCAATAGTAATCCTTAAGATCTTGATACATCTTATCCGATCCAGGGTGGATAGAGTACCGTGACTTGTGCGCTTCGTCGAAAATAACTTCCCTTAATCCACCAAACAGAGGAACCCAAAGCCTTTTCTCAAAGCATAACGTCCCTTCCTCGTTTGGTACCAAAAGCTTCTCCATTCCACGGAGATATTCTTCCTCAAGATTTCCCTCCTTGAGAGCTTCCTTTTGTGTAGCGCGAATGCGCAAGGAAAGATCGGTTCGTATAATCATTTCCAAAGCTCTAACCCTTATGGGCTTGATTCTTTCTTTACGACTTAGGGCATCGGCAACTACATTCGCCTTCCCTGGGTGATACTTTATCTCGCAGTCGTAGTCGTTTAACAATTCAACCCATCGTCTTTGCCTCATATTTAACTCCTTCTGGTTAAATATATGTTGTAGGCTTTTGTGGTCTGTGAAGATTGTGCACTTCGTACCATACAGGTAGTGTCTCCAGATCTTTAAGGCAAATACCACGGCGCCAAGTTCTAAATCGTGTGTGGTATAGTTCTTTTCGTGCACTTTCAGTTGGCGCGATGCATAAGCAATAACTTTTTGGCGTTGCATCAACACGCAACCCAATCCCTGACGCGATGCGTCGCAGTATACCACAAAATCGTCGGTACCTTCCGGTAGTGCTAAGATTGGCGCATCACAAAGTTTGTTCTTCAATAACTGAAACGCTTCTTCCTGTTTGATTCCCCAATCAAACGTCCTATCCTTCTGTGTGAGCGCGGTAAGGGGTTGAGCGATCTTTGAAAAACCCTCTATGAATCTTCTATAGTAGCCAGCCAAACCCAAGAATTGTCGAATCTCGGTTGGCGTCGTAGGCGTTTCCCAATTCTTGATAGCCTCGATCTTTGTGGGATCAACATGAATTCCATCCCCATTAACCACATGTCCAAGAAATTGGACTTCGCGTAACCAAAATTCACACTTAGAAAGTTTGGCGTACAGCTGTTCTTTCTTCAGCAGCTCCAAAATAGCTCTTAAGTGCTGTTCGTGTTCGACCTTGGTTCTTGAATAAATCAAGATGTCGTCGATGAATACAATCACGAACTTGTCTAAGTATGGCTTGCAAACTCTATTCATCAAGTCCATAAACACTGCAGGTGCGTTTGTCAAACCAAACGGCATAACAAGGAACTCGTAGTGTCCGTAACGAGTTCGGAAGGCTGTTTTCGGGATACTTTCCTCCTGTATCCTTAGTTGATGGTATCCAGATCGAAGATCGATCTTAGAGTAACAACTTGAGCCTTGAAGTTGGTCAAACAGATCATCAATTCTTGGTAGTGGATATCTATTCTTGATCGTCAGCTTGTTCAACTCTCTGTAGTCAATGCACATCCGAAAACTACCGTCCTTCTTTTTAACAAACAGGACTGGAGCTCCCCAAGGCGAGAAGCTTGGTCGAATAAAACCCTTGTCTAACAACTCTTGAAGTTGTGTCGACAGTTCCTGCATCTCAGATGGAGCAAGTCTGTAAGGTGCCTTAGCTACATGCGCGGCGCCTGGAGCTAAGTCGATGTGAAACTCCACTTGCCTCTGAGGTGGCAGTCCGGGTAAGTCTTCTGGAAAGACTTCTGGATACTCCCTTACGACAGGGATGTCTTCGATCCTTGGCTCGGCAGCCTTCTTATCCATGATGTGTGCCAGAAAAGCAACACATCCTTTCTGCAAACACTTTCTTGTTTTCAAGCAGCTGATAATTCTCAACGGCGTCTCACGCTTCTCTCCATGTACAACAATGGTCTCACCATCATCAGTTGGAATGCGAATCACTTTTTCGTGGCAAACTATCTCCGCTTTGTTGCCAGATAACCAATCCATTCCTACGACCACGTCGAAACTTCCCAATTGGACTGGTAGTAGATCCAAAGAAAACTCACGTTCTCCCAACTCAATCACACAACCTCTGATAACTTCATTTGCTTCTACTAATTTCCCATTGGCCAATTCAATCGAGTAGGGTATGTCTAACTTATTAGCAGCTAACCCAAGCATATTCTTAAATTCTAGCGATACGAAGCTATAATCGGCACCAGTATCAAATAAAACAGATGCATAGCGTTGATTTACAGGGAACGTACCAGTGACAACGTTGGGATCCTGGCGTGCTTCCTTTGCTCCAATCTGAAATACCCTTCCACGGGCTTGGTTCAATCCCGGGCAATCCTTTTTGAAGTGCCCAATGTCACCGCAATTGAAACATCCAAGTCTTTTACCACTTCCCGCACCATCCATAACTGGCGGGTTGTTCTGGTTAGGATTTCCGGCTTGATTGGCATTGCAGCCTCGATTATTCCCCTGTTGGTGACTACCAGAACCACCACGGTTGTTATTTCTATTTCCATATCCTCCCTGGCCTCCCCGGCCAGTGCCAACCCAACAGGTGTCCTTAGAGTGACCACGTTTCCCACATGCTTCACATACTTTTAGCCCACAATGACCAGAATGGTGACGCTGGCAGGCATTACACCTGGGATGGGTGCCCATATATCCTCTTCCTTTCCTTCCACTGCCAGCTGCACCCTGAGCTGGCGTGCTTGGTGCTCCTCTCTTACCATCACCGCTAACACTTTGTTTGAAGTTTGAAAACTTTCTTTTGTTACTTCCGGACGACTCAACATGCGTCTCTTTCTCCTTTGCCTTTACATCACCAAACTTATTTAAACGAATCCCCTCCTCGGTGAGAGCCACGCTCAAATCGATGGCTTCAGTGATAGTTGCTGGTTTGGAGGAGGTTACCATGCTTATTATTTGGGGAGCCAAACCCCAAATGAAGCGCTCGATTCGTTTGTATTCAGGCGTAACCATGTAAGGAACCACTTGAGATAGGTCATGAAACCTCTGAACGTACTCTGCTACTTTCGGACCATCCATCTTTAAGTGCCAAAATTCAGTCTCCAACCTCTGAATTTCTGCGCGTGAACAGTACTTTTTGCGCATCAACTCTTTCAATTCGGCCCAAGTCAGGGCGTAGGCGGCAGCTTCGCCTAAGGTTTGGACTTGTAAGTTCCACCAAGATAGGGCTCCGTCGAGAAATAGCCCTGAAATGTATGTGACTTGCTGATCCTCAGCACATTTGCTCATGCGTAAGACGGAATCGGTCTTCTCAGCCCAGCGGGTGAAGGCAACTGCACCTCCTGTGCCATTGAAGTTAACTGGTTTGCAGTCTAAGAACTGCTTGTAGGTGCATCCTGCACGTATGTTAAAACATGTGTTTGGCATTAGCATCACCGCTAAAATCTCCAACTAGTTCATGGTAGGTTCGAATGGCGTGGTATTACCGTGAGGTGGATTGTTATTGCCTTGATTAACACTTCCGCTTCCTCCTGGCTGAGAAGCTGCGTACTGCGCTATGGCAGCAGCAATGACTTGTTGTAGCTCTTCCTGAGTGGTGGGCATAGGCTGCTGTTGTCGTCTTGGCGGCATCTTTCTAAAAGATGGTTTAAGTTGGTTAGGCCATAGTAAGGCTCCGTTGTAAATCAGTTCGTAATATAGTGTTCGTATATAACGGTATTAATAGTATAATCACATAACATCTCATGTTATAGGACATAAACAGTAGATTGAATCATCACAAGTGATGAGAATACTGCGATTGTATTGCCACAATTTCGAGATCACAATGTAAAGCTTACCAGTACACCACTATATCATACGACATCAATGACTTAGTAGGGGACGACCCTAGACAAGTCGTGCGATCACTGGACATGTTCAGGAGTCTCTGGTTCGTCCATTCTCAAATTCCACGTCAAGTTTCTGAGTTTCAGTCCTAAAACAACATTTCTTCTCAATCGTTTCCTTGAGCTCGTCCCAGCTCAGTGCATAAGCAGCGTCTGTGCCAAGGGTTTGAACCTAGAGGTTCCATAAGAGAGTGTGCCATCTAGCAACATCCCCGAGATATAGGTAACACTCTGTTGGGGCGAACAGTTACTCGTTCTTAGAATGGAGTTGGTTTCTTCGGACCAACGAACAAATGCAACGGTGCCTCCTCTTTTATCAAAGTTCAAAGGCTTGCAGTTCAGGAACTGTTTATAGGTGCAGCCAGTTGGATGGTTACTCCCAGTAATGCCATCGTTGTACTTAGAGCGGAGGGCTTCATGTCGTGCATTTATTGGTGAGATGCATTCTTGCAGCTCGGCTTCTGTCCTTGGCAACGTACTGGTGTTTGTGTCACGTCTGGGTGACATTCCCTTTTGTCAAAGTGGTGTGAAGCGGGTTAGACAATGTTCCAATTGTCTATGAGGTATATAGCAACATAAGCCATCATGTAATCACCCAATTTCATACGCAAATATACTCAATGTGTGAGAGGGGAAATCAATTTCTGAGCCTTCACATAGGCTTGTCAATTTGGCTTGTTGCTTGTAATAGAATGAACTTCGAGGCTACATCGCCTTGGTCATTCGTGTTTTAGATTATTTCCTGCTGCACGGGTTACCATTAACTTGGCCCGCAGAGTCTACCAGGACTCCTGTGCACTACAAGTCGTTATTACGTGGGCCCCCGTAATAATAAATTGTCTTGCACAGTTACCCCAAATTTCCTCTCGTCCAAGCAGATGATCAATCAAAGGGCGACAGCAGGTGCATTGGCATGAACAGGGTCATGCTCCAATGCGGGGTCAGGAGCAACGCCTGGCTCAGGGGCCACGGCTAGATCAAAATCTCCATCTCTAATTCGGTTGGATCAACAATCACAGGGGTTACAGGATCCCCCAAGGGCTGGTCTAAGTGCATGAACTCAATGTCATGGTCTGGATCACACCAGGCGGAAAAACAGGATTGTCCTCAATATCGCGACCATACTCAAAATTGTGTGCGGGATCCGGTGCAGCTAATGATGCCCTATCAGGGTTGGCGTCGTGTAAGTAGTGCTGCATTCCCTGTATGTGTGCAGATGCGGATGTTAGAAACTCAAATGAGTCTGGGATAGGGGAATGGACATGAGTTTCCCCTACGAAGCGTCCGCATGCAGTAGTCTAAAACCAGCAGCAATAGGGCCTCGCCCTTAAGTGGGTCCTCCTCTTAGTAGTTCGACATCGTCTTCAGAGACAACGTCGAGGGCATATCAACAACGAGATAAGCGGCAGGGGGAAATTTCCCAACAAGGTAGCCATTAGTAGGCTCTGCTACGACTTTAGGCAGCGCACAGAGGGCTGAGAGTCGTCGTTGTCTGTGCCGGTAGTATCAGAAATGTACACCTCGTGCTTCGATGAAACTATGTCGTCTGATACTATGGTCATGGGATTTGTAGTGTCCGTCTTTCTAGTACTTGATGAAAGCATGACGTTTGTAACACAAACATATATACGTATAATAATCAATCATATAGTCATATAAACATGTAGTCACCACGTAACATTCAAATTATCCTTCTAGTCCCACTAGCCAACACTTCTAGTCCCACTAGCCAACACTTCTAGTCCCACTAGCCAACACTTCTAGTCCCACTAGCCAACACTTCTAGTCCCACTAGCCAACCCTTCTAGTCCCACTAGTCAACACTTCTAGTCCCACTAGTCAACACTTCTAGTCCCACTAGTCAACACTTCTAGTCCCACTAGTCAACACTCCTAGTCCCACTAGTCAACACTTCTAGTCCCACTAGACCAACACTCCTAGTCCCACTAGACCAAGCCTCAGCCTCCCGACTGGGCCTAAAATAATGAATAAAATGTGCTCAACATTTGTTTGTAAAAAGTTTCGGATTCTGGACTTAAGTGGTATGCAGTAAAAATGTTTTCGTGAGAGCCCTAGTGATCATAGTCTAGACTCAAGAATGAATCCTAGTTCGCTATGATCAGAGCTCTGATACCAAGCTGTCACACCCTGGCTTTGCGGAAGCGTGGGTAATTTTGGTGTGACTTCTTAATACCATAGCTAAATCATAACAAAGCTATATGAATTTAAAAACCATGCAAGTCATCATTAAGTTTAGAAATCAACATACAATACCATTGTTTTAAACATACGACCATAACCTTGTTCAACAACATTACAACTAATATCAGAACATAAACGAGGGTTAAGGATTGTGTCTTGTCCAGGTAAGAGAACACAATCCCTAATCCTTGATGACTTCATGAAGATTGCAGCGGAAAACGTTCATACCGTGCCAGAATCCCTTTTAATTTCCTGAAATACATGTGAGTTGAAAAATCAACAATAATGTTGAGCGAGTTCATGTGTAAGTGAGTATGTAAAACACTTGTGAGTATAAAAATAGTTGTGGTATGTAGCAGTTGTAAGAGGACTTGTGATCACCAATGGTTTGCAAGGCCATTAGCATGTCGTGAAATGCAAGTAAGTAAGATACAACCCTAGCCGATTTTGCGTTGGGTACCAAGTCACTCCGGATCCGTTCTGTTAGTCCTCCGAGAGGCCTGTTCTGTTGGACCGGGAGCTGGGCTCGCTACACCCAAATAGATCTACCGCTCGAGTCCCTCGGGGTTCTAACTACCCATTCACATGATCTAAACCTCCTTACGTTATTCATACCGTGTATAAAGTACTTGTAAACAAAGTAACATGTATTTCACCCCCGCAGTTAAGAAAACTGAAAACAGTTAGAGAAAAGGGGGACATGAACTCACAGTGAGTGCGTATCTCAATCAAGCGTCTCCAATATAGTAAGCTGTGCAACGACCTACAAGTGCTAATTCTATTAGTCGGACGGCCGTGCTTTAGCTTTACAGTTTATGTTTTTTTGGGAAATAGTTAGACAACTATTTCGTGTTTATGTTCCGTATACACTTGGTAGTTATTTTCCTTCCCAAGGATGGGGGATTTAATACATGTGCGTAATATTTTCCATCATTAAGTCTCACTTAACCTTCATATATATTCAACTCCAAAATATATGTATTTATAAAAAAAATACGTTGTTAAAGTACGCGTTCATAAATATTTCCGTAATTGTGTAAGTTACGTTTTAACATGCAAGTGGTAATATAATTACCGGTGTAACTTATATATTTATGGCGAAAGCGTTTGTATTACTTTTGGAGTCGTTAACGTTTGTAAACATTATTTTTACTCTAACAATAATATTTATGCGTTTCACAAAATAATCATAAACAGTGCGTGAAAAGTATATATTTATCACGTTAATATTTCGTGAAATCCCACCTCCGAATATTTAGCAATTTAAGTCGTGGCGAAATTTATGTTTTGAAATCATGTCAAAAATGATTCTAACACTTGTAATGTAAACAAGTTTAAGTGTTAGGTTTTTAAGAAAATTTCGCCAGAGTTTCCTCTGTAACTGGAGGTGGCCACGCTTTCAAGCGTATCATTTTCTTTTAACAATCAATTCAACAATCTTCTTTATTTCATCAAGCAATTTCCGACACATCCAACTAGTCAATAAATATGTAAAGTTGCATAATCGCGTGAACTTGTAGTTTTTCCGAATCTATATTATAAATCCCATTTATATACGTGGATCTTTATATAAAGTACTTTCAATCTTGTAAAAACCTCGTTTTTAGAGAAGGCCGTCTTTACAACTCCTAGTAACAAGTGACAAATACACTCCTTTGTCGGATCTCTTTATTTTACAAGTGTCTATACACTTGTGGTTTATAAAATCATATTTATTAGTGCAAGATCCATCTTTTAGAAAAACATGATTTCTTTAAAGTGTGGTCTTTCAAAAATACCACTTGCGGATACGTAGATCCGCTAGTTTTAAACACCATTTTACCGGTTAAATCACTTTTACACAAGTAAAATATTTCTTTACAAGTTCATGTCTCTAAAATGTGGTAGTGTTTCATTTTTAACCCTTGTATCTTTCAAGAACAAGCTTATGTGAAGATACATGATTTTACAAAGTCGGGTTAAACGAAGTTTCGAGCTACCATATTATAGATCGGGTCTAGATAAACACAAATTTCAAGTCCTACGACTTTTACACAAGACATGTGCTATTAACCTCCATTTTAGTGATTTTACTAGACTTTTAAGATTCAAAACGCGTGTTTACGATATTTAACCGACGAATGTTCTTTTAACCACTTTAGATGAGTGTAAAAACAAGTTTTAAAGGTTATACCTCTAGCTCAAGGCTAGGGAAGATCTTTGACGAAAAACGCGTGGATAAAAGCTAACGGTGGAGGTCCTTCGTGATCCGAGTGCACCAAAGCTCCTTATACGTGTCTTGTGATGTTTGTATGATGTTGGAATGATGAAGACAAGAGCCGAAGGTATGATGGTGGTGAAGGTGGTGTTCGGCCGAGCTTTATGTAGAGAGAAAGAGAGTGAAAGTTGTGGTGTTGGTTAGTGATAAGTAATTCATGTTTAGGGTGTTATTTATAGACAATGTTCAAGGTGTATTATCCAATGGAAGTTATGTTCTCTAGATGCCCAACATATGAGATTCACCAAATCACAAGTACAAGGGGGTGTTTGGCCGTAATTTACATAGAGAGGAAGAGAGTGATCTTGTGGTGACTAGTGAAGTGATAATTAGGTTAAGTGAACACTAGTATTTATAGAAAGATTTAGTGCTATTATCCATTGGTAATTATGCCACCTTGATATCAAACACAATCTTAATAAAATAATAAACTTGTACCATGGTGTCTCCCCCTAGTTAGGGGCCGGTTATGGGGTGGGGGTTGGGTTAGTTCGATTGTAAGTGGGTGTTTAGGGGTTTAGTTAGGTAAACTAAGTTAGTTTAGGTTTTAAACTCCGTTAGTTATAAATAGCGTGTTATGACGGGTGTTAGGGTAATCAGAGACCCTAACTGGCTCAGAAAAAGAGTAATAATAAAAATACTAATATTTTCATGTTCCGGGTAAAGTCCGGGTGTCCGGTTGGATAGTAATCCGTTAAAGTGTTACAAAAGACTTTAAAGTGTCGTTATTACATTTTAGTGACACGTTTTGTTTTCCCGACACTTTAGAAAGTGTCTAGTAATATTTTCTTATTTCTGGCACTTTACTAGTCAGCTAGAAGCTGGTTAAATTGTTAAAGTGTTGTGTTTGGTACTTAAAGTACGTTCTGGCACATCCGAATCAGTGTATCTTATCCCCTAGAGACGCGGTAACACAACCCTTACATCCTACACTCACTACCAGTGTAGCCAAAATATATGAGGCTCTTAACAGGCCTTAGAGGCAGTATCTGCCTGATGCTGGTTATATCAGCATGTTCTCTGTGTATCCGTTTAGTGCTACTGTGCTTTTTGTGCATCATGTTTGTCACTAGGGTTCAGCACGTATATAATGTAGTGACAGTAAATAAAGTATGATGCAAGTAAGTGCATGTATCAGTATGCAGGTAGCAGTTTATCAGCTAGTTCAATCAAGCACAGTAATCAAGTAGTAATTAATCATTAATTAAGTTGTACGGATACCTGGTTTAGTGCGGGTTGTCACATTCTCCCCCCGTTAAATAAATTTCGTCCCGAAATTTAAGTTCTGCTTGTAGAAGCAGGGTTCTTAGGAAATAGGTGGGGGTATTTTTCTTTCATCCGGTCCTCACGCTCCCAGGTGAATTCAGGACCATGTCTGGCATTCCAACGTACTTTGACGAGTTTGACACTGCTCTGGCGGGTCTTGTTAACTTTCCAATCCGTGACCTCGACAGGTTCTTCAACAAAGTGGAGCGTGTCGTCAATATGAATCTCGTCGATAGGAATGGCAACGTCAACTTGAGTTGGACTTTTCTTTAAATTGGATACATGAAATGTATCGTGAACGCCATTTAGTTCAGCAGGTAGGTCCAACTTGTATGCTACTGTCCCAATTCTTTCCAGAATTCTGAAGGGACCAATGTAGCGCGGATTTAACTTTCCACGCTTTCCAAAGCGTGCTACCCCTTTCCAGGGTGAAACCTTTAACAACACCATTTCTCCGACTTGGAAGTCCACATGCTTCCGGTTTGGATCCGCGTAGGCCTTTTGTCTGTGGCGAGCGGCTTCGATGCGTTTAAGTATTTGCGCAATCTTGTCTGTCGTCTCTTGGACGATCTCGGGACCAGCAAGCTGCCTATCACCTGCGTCAGACCAACATAGGGGTGATCGGCACTTGCGTCCGTATAGGGCCTCAAATGGCGCGACACCAATACTGGTGTGGTAGCTGTTGTTGTATGAAAATTCGACCAAAGGTAAGTGTTTATCCCAGCTACCGCCTAAATCCATAACACATGCCCTCAGCATGTCTTCCAACGTTTGTATTGTTCGCTCGCTCTGGCCATCAGTTTGCGGATGGAACGCGGTGCTCAGATTCAATTGTGAGCCAAAAGATTCTTGGAAAGATTGCCATATTCTTGACACAAATCTTCCGTCTCTATCAGAGATGATCGAGAGAGGTACTCCATGACGTGCTACGATCTTTCTCATGTAAATTTCCGCAAGTTTACTAGTATTGTCTTTCTCCTTGATTGGCAGAAAGTGTGCGGACTTTGTTAGGCGGTCAACAATCACCCAAATCATATCATGGCCTCTTGGCGTTCTTGGCAGTTTCGTAACAAAATCCATTGAGATTTGTTCCCATTTCCAGTTGGGAATCTCAGGTTGTTGCAGAAGTCCCGAAGGCTTCTGGTATTCCGCCCTGACCTTAGCGCACGTTAAACATTTGCTCACGTAAACAGCAACGTCGCCTTTCATCCTAGGCCACCAATAGTAATCCTTAAGATCTTGATACATCTTATCCGATCCAGGGTGGATAGAGTACCGTGACTTGTGCGCTTCGTCGAAAATAACTTCCCTTAATCCATCAAACAGAGGAACCCAAAGCCTTTTCTCAAAGCATAACGTCCCTTCCTCGTTTGGTACCAAAAGCTTCTCCATTCCACGGAGATATTCTTCCTCAAGATTTCCCTCCTTGAGAGCTTCCTTTTGTGTAGCGCGAATGCGCAAGGAAAGATCGGTTCGTATAATCATTTCCAAAGCTCTAACCCTTATGGGCTTGATTCTTTCTTTACGACTTAGGGCATCGGCAACTACATTCGCCTTCCCTGGGTGATACTTTATCTCGCAGTCGTAGTCGTTTAACAATTCAACCCATCGTCTTTGCCTCATATTTAACTCCTTCTGGTTAAATATATGTTGTAGGCTTTTGTGGTCTGTGAAGATTGTGCACTTCGTACCATACAGGTAGTGTCTCCAGATCTTTAAGGCAAATACCACGGCGCCAAGTTCTAAATCGTGTGTGGTATAGTTCTTTTCGTGCACTTTCAGTTGGCGCGATGCATAAGCAATAACTTTTTGGCGTTGCATCAACACGCAACCCAATCCCTGACGCGATGCGTCGCAGTATACCACAAAATCGTCGGTACCTTCCGGTAGTGCTAAGATTGGCGCATCACAAAGTTTGTTCTTCAATAACTGAAACGCTTCTTCCTGTTTGATTCCCCAATCAAACGTCCTATCCTTCTGTGTGAGCGCGGTAAGGGGTTGAGCGATCTTTGAAAAACCCTCTATGAATCTTCTATAGTAGCCAGCCAAACCCAAGAATTGTCGAATCTCGGTTGGCGTCGTAGGCGTTTCCCAATTCTTGATAGCCTCGATCTTTGTGGGATCAACATGAATTCCATCCCCATTAACCACATGTCCAAGAAATTGGACTTCGCGTAACCAAAATTCACACTTAGAAAGTTTGGCGTACAGCTGTTCTTTCTTCAGCAGCTCCAAAATAGCTCTTAAGTGCTGTTCGTGTTCGACCTTGGTTCTTGAATAAATCAAGATGTCGTCGATGAATACAATCACGAACTTGTCTAAGTATGGCTTGCAAACTCTATTCATCAAGTCCATAAACACTGCAGGTGCGTTTGTCAAACCAAACGGCATAACAAGGAACTCGTAGTGTCCGTAACGAGTTCGGAAGGCTGTTTTCGGGATACTTTCCTCCTGTATCCTTAGTTGATGGTATCCAGATCGAAGATCGATCTTAGAGTAACAACTTGAGCCTTGAAGTTGGTCAAACAGATCATCAATTCTTGGTAGTGGATATCTATTCTTGATCGTCAGCTTGTTCAACTCTCTGTAGTCAATGCACATCCGAAAACTACCGTCCTTCTTTTTAACAAACAGGACTGGAGCTCCCCAAGGCGAGAAGCTTGGTCGAATAAAACCCTTGTCTAACAACTCTTGAAGTTGTGTCGACAGTTCCTGCATCTCAGATGGAGCAAGTCTGTAAGGTGCCTTAGCTACAGGCGCGGCGCCTGGAGCTAAGTCGATGTGAAACTCCACTTGCCTCTGAGGTGGCAGTCCGGGTAAGTCTTCTGGAAAGACTTCTGGATACTCCCTTACGACAGGGATGTCTTCGATCCTTGGCTCGGCAGCCTTCTTATCCATGATGTGTGCCAGAAAAGCAACACATCCTTTCTGCAAACACTTTCTTGTTTTCAAGCAGCTGATAATTCTCAACGGCGTCTCACGCTTCTCTCCATGTACAACAATGGTCTCACCATCATCAGTTGGAATGCGAATCACTTTTTCGTGGCAAACTATCTCCGCTTTGTTGCCAGATAACCAATCCATTCCTACGACCACGTCGAAACTTCCCAATTGGACTGGTAGTAGATCCAAAGAAAACTCACGTTCTCCCAACTCAATCACACAACCTCTGATAACTTCATTTGCTTCTACTAATTTCCCATTGGCCAATTCAATCGAGTAGGGTATGTCTAACTTATTAGCAGCTAACCCAAGCATATTCTTAAATTCTAGCGATACGAAGCTATAATCGGCACCAGTATCAAATAAAACAGATGCATAGCGTTGATTTACAGGGAACGTACCAGTGACAACGTTGGGATCCTGGCGTGCTTCCTTTGCTCCAATCTGAAATACCCTTCCACGGGCTTGGTTCAATCCCGGGCAATCCTTTTTGAAGTGCCCAATGTCACCGCAATTGAAACATCCAAGTCTTTTACCACTTCCCGCACCATCCATAACTGGCGGGTTGTTCTGGTTAGCATTTCCGGCTTGATTGGCATTGCAGCCTCGATTATTCCCCTGTTGGTGACTACCAGAACCACCACGGTTGTTATTTCTATTTCCATATCCTCCCTGGCCTCCCCGGCCAGTGCCAACCCAACAGGTGTCCTTAGAGTGACCACGTTTCCCACATGCTTCACATACTTTTAGCCCACAATGACCAGAATGGTGACGCTGGCAGGCATTACACCTGGGATGGGTGCCCATATATCCTCTTCCTTTCCTTCCACTGCCAGCTGCACCCTGAGCTGGCGTGCTTGGTGCTCCTCTCTTACCATCACCGCTAACACTTTGTTTGAAGTTTGAAAACTTTCTTTTGTTACTTCCGGACGACTCAACATGCGTCTCTTTCTCCTTTGCCTTTACATCACCAAACTTATTTAAACGAATCCCCTCCTCGGTGAGAGCCACGCTCAAATCGATGGCTTCAGTGATAGTTGCTGGTTTGGAGGAGGTTACCATGCTTATTATTTGGGGAGCCAAACCCCAAATGAAGCGCTCGATTCGTTTGTATTCAGGCGTAACCATGTAAGGAACCACTTGAGATAGGTCATGAAACCTCTGAACGTACTCTGCTACTTTCGGACCATCCATCTTTAAGTGCCAAAATTCAGTCTCCAACCTCTGAATTTCTGCGCGTGAACAGTACTTTTTGCGCATCAACTCTTTCAATTCGGCCCAAGTCAGGGCGTAGGCGGCAGCTTCGCCTAAGGTTTGGACTTGTAAGTTCCACCAAGATAGGGCTCCGTCGAGAAATAGCCCTGAAATGTATGTGACTTGCTGATCCTCAGCACATTTGCTCATGCGTAAGACGGAATCGGTCTTCTCAGCCCAGCGGGTGAAGGCAACTGCACCTCCTGTGCCATTGAAGTTAACTGGTTTGCAGTCTAAGAACTGCTTGTAGGTGCATCCTGCACGTATGTTAAAACATGTGTTTGGCATTAGCATCACCGCTAAAATCTCCAACTAGTTCATGGTAGGTTCGAATGGCGTGGTATTACCGTGAGGTGGATTGTTATTGCCTTGATTAACACTTCCGCTTCCTCCTGGCTGAGAAGCTGCGTACTGCGCTATGGCAGCAGCAATGACTTGTTGTAGCTCTTCCTGAGTGGTGGGCATAGGCTGCTGTTGTCGTCTTGGCGGCATCTTTCTAAAAGATGGTTTAAGTTGGTTAGGCCATAGTAAGGCTCCGTTGTAAATCAGTTCGTAATATAGTGTTCGTATATAACGGTATTAATAGTATAATCACATAACATCTCATGTTATAGGACATAAACAGTAGATTGAATCATCACAAGTGATGAGAATACTGCGATTGTATTGCCACAATTTCGAGATCACAATGTAAAGCTTACCAGTACACCACTATATCATACGACATCAATGACTTAGTAGGGGACGACCCTAGACAAGTCGTGCGATCACTGGACATGTTCAGGAGTCTCTGGTTCGTCCATTCTCAAATTCCACGTCAAGTTTCTGAGTTTCAGTCCTAAAACAACATTTCTTCTCAATCGTTTCCTTGAGCTCGTCCCAGCTCAGTGCATAAGCAGCGTCTGTGCCAAGGGTTTGAACCTAGAGGTTCCATAAGAGAGTGTGCCATCTAGCAACATCCCCGAGATATAGGTAACACTCTGTTGGGGCGAACAGTTACTCGTTCTTAGAATGGAGTTGGTTTCTTCGGACCAACGAACAAATGCAACGGTGCCTCCTCTTTTATCAAAGTTCAAAGGCTTGCAGTTCAGGAACTGTTTATAGGTGCAGCCAGTTGGATGGTTACTCCCAGTAATGCCATCGTTGTACTTAGAGCGGAGGGCTTCATGTCGTGCATTTATTGGTGAGATGCGTTCTTGCAGCTCGGCTTCTGTCCTTGGCAACGTACTGGTGTTTGTGTCACGTCTGGGTGACATTCCCTTTTGTCAAAGTGGTGTGAAGCGGGTTAGACAATGTTCCAATTGTCTATGAGGTATATAGCAACATAAGCCATCATGTAATCACCCAATTTCATACGCAAATATACTCAATGTGTGAGAGGGGAAATCAATTTCTGAGCCTTCACATAGGCTTGTCAATTTGGCTTGTTGCTTGTAATAGAATGAACTTCGAGGCTACATCGCCTTGGTCATTCGTGTTTTAGATTATTTCCTGCTGCACGGGTTACCATTAACTTGGCCCGCAGAGTCTACCAGGACTCCTGTGCACTACAAGTCGTTATTACGTGGGCCCCCGTAATAATAAATTGTCTTGCACAGTTACCCCAAATTTCCTCTCGTCCAAGCAGATGATCAATCAAAGGGCGACAGCAGGTGCATTGGCATGAACAGGGTCATGCTCCAATGCGGGGTCAGGAGCAACGCCTGGCTCAGGGGCCACGGCTAGATCAAAATCTCCATCTCTAATTCGGTTGGATCAACAATCACAGGGGTTACAGGATCCCCCAAGGGCTGGTCTAAGTGCATGAACTCAATGTCATGGTCTGGATCACACCAGGCGGAAAAACAGGATTGTCCTCAATATCGCGACCATACTCAAAATTGTGTGCGGGATCCGGTGCAGCTAATGATGCCCTATCAGGGTTGGCGTCGTGTAAGTAGTGCTGCATTCCCTGTATGTGCGCAGATGCGGATGTTAGAAACTCAAATGAGTCTGGGATAGGGGAATGGACATGAGTTTCCCCTACGAAGCGTCCGCATGCAGTAGTCTAAAACCAGCAGCAATAGGGCCTCGCCCTCAAGTGGGTCCTCCTCTTAGTAGTTCGACATCGTCTTCAGAGACAACGTCGAGGGCATATCAACAACGAGATAAGCGGCAGGGGGAAATTTCCCAACAAGGTAGCCATTAGTAGGCTCTGCTACGACTTTAGGCAGCGCACAGAGGGCTGAGAGTCGTCGTTGTCTGTGCCGGTAGTATCAGAAATGTACACCTCGTGCTTCGATGAAACTATGTCGTCTGATACTATGGTCATGGGATTTGTAGTGTCCGTCTTTCTAGTACTTGATGAAAGCATGACGTTTGTAACACAAACACATATACGTATAATAATCAATCATATAGTCATATAAACATGTAGTCACCACGTAACATTCAAATTATCCTTCTAGTCCCACTAGCCAACACTTCTAGTCCCACTAGCCAACACTTCTAGTCCCACTAGCCAACACTTCTAGTCCCACTAGCCAACCCTTCTAGTCCCACTAGTCAACACTTCTAGTCCCACTAGTCAACACTTCTAGTCCCACTAGTCAACACTCCTAGTCCCACTAGTCAACACTTCTAGTCCCACTAGACCAACACTCCTAGTCCCACTAGACCAAGCCTCAGCCTCCCGACTGGGCCTAAAATAATGAATAAAATGTGCTCAACATTTGTTTGTAAAAAGTTTCGGATTCTGGACTTAAGTGGTATGCAGTAAAAATGTTTTCGTGAGAGCCCTAGTGATCATAGTCTAGACTCAAGAATGAATCCTAGTTCGCTATGATCAGAGCTCTGATACCAAGCTGTCACACCCTGGCTTTGCGGAAGCGTGGGTAATTTTGGTGTGACTTCTTAATACCATAGCTAAATCATAACAAAGCTATATGAATTTAAAAACCATGCAAGTCATCATTAAGTTTAGAAATCAACATACAATACCATTGTTTTAAACATACGACCATAACCTTGTTCAACAACATTACAACTAATATCAGAACATAAACGAGGGTTAAGGATTGTGTCTTGTCCAGGTAAGAGAACACAATCCCTAATCCTTGATGACTTCATGAAGATTGCAGCGGAAAACGTTCATACCGTGCCAGAATCCCTTTTAATTTCCTGAAATACATGTGAGTTGAAAAATCAACAATAATGTTGAGCGAGTTCATGTGTAAGTGAGTATGTAAAACACTTGTGAGTATAAAAATAGTTGTGGTATGTAGCAGTTGTAAGAGGACTTGTGATCACCAATGGTTTGCAAGGCCATTAGCATGTCGTGAAATGCAAGTAAGTAAGATACAACCCTAGCCGATTTTGCGTTGGGTACCAAGTCACTCCGGATCCGTTCTGTTAGTCCTCCGAGAGGCCTGTTCTGTTGGACCGGGAGCTGGGCTCGCTACACCCAAATAGATCTACCGCTCGAGTCCCTCGGGGTTCTAACTACCCATTCACATGATCTAAACCTCCTTACGTTATTCATACCGTGTATAAAGTACTTGTAAACAAAGTAACATGTATTTCACCCCCGCAGTTAAGAAAACTGAAAACAGTTAGAGAAAAGGGGGACATGAACTCACAGTGAGTGCGTATCTCAATCAAGCGTCTCCAATATAGTAAGCTGTGCAACGACCTACAAGTGCTAATTCTATTAGTCGGACGGCCGTGCTTTAGCTTTACAGTTTATGTTTTTTTGGGAAATAGTTAGACAACTATTTCGTGTTTATGTTCCGTATACACTTGGTAGTTATTTTCCTTCCCAAGGATGGGGGATTTAATACATGTGCGTAATATTTTCCATCATTAAGTCTCACTTAACCTTCATATATATTCAACTCCAAAATATATGTATTTATAAAAAAAATACGTTGTTAAAGTATGCGTTCATAAATATTTCCGTAATTGTGTAAGTTACGTTTTAACATGCAAGTGGTAATATAATTACCGGTGTAACTTATATATTTATGGTGAAAGCGTTTGTATTACTTTTGGAGTCGTTAACGTTTGTAAACATTATTTTTACTCTAACAATAATATTTATGCGTTTCACAAAATAATCATAAACAGTGCGTGAAAAGTATATATTTATCACGTTAATATTTCGTGAAATCCCACCTCCGAATATTTAGCAATTTAAGTCGTGGCGAAATTTATGTTTTGAAATCATGTCAAAAATGATTCTAACACTTGTAATGTAAACAAGTTTAAGTGTTAGGTTTTTAAGAAAATTTCGCCAGAGTTTCCTCTGTAACTGGAGGTGGCCACGCTTTCAAGCGTATCATTTTCTTTTAACAATCAATTCAACAATCTTCTTTATTTCATCAAGCAATTTCCGACACATCCAACTAGTCAATAAATATGTAAAGTTGCATAATCGCGTGAACTTGTAGTTTTTCCGAATCTATATTATAAATCCCATTTATATACGTGGATCTTTATATAAAGTACTTTCAATCTTGTAAAAACCTCGTTTTTAGAGAAGGCCGTCTTTACAACTCCTAGTAACAAGTGACAAATACACTCCTTTGTCGGATCTCTTTATTTTACAAGTGTCTATACACTTGTGGTTTATAAAATCATATTTATTAGTGCAAGATCCATCTTTTAGAAAAACATGATTTCTTTAAAGTGTGGTCTTTCAAAAATACCACTTGCGGATACGTAGATCCGCTAGTTTTAAACACCATTTTACCGGTTAAATCACTTTTACACAAGTAAAATATTTCTTTACAAGTTCATGTCTCTAAAATGTGGTAGTGTTTCATTTTTAACCCTTGTATCTTTCAAGAACAAGCTTATGTGAAGATACATGATTTTACAAAGTCGGGTTAAACGAAGTTTCGAGCTACCATATTATAGATCGGGTCTAGATAAACACAAATTTCAAGTCCTACGACTTTTACACAAGACATGTGCTATTAACCTCCATTTTAGTGATTTTACTAGACTTTTAAGATTCAAAACGCGTGTTTACGATATTTAACCGACGAATGTTCTTTTAACCACTTTAGATGAGTGTAAAAACAAGTTTTAAAGGTTATACCTCTAGCTCAAGGCTAGGGAAGATCTTTGACGAAAAACGCGTGGATAAAAGCTAACGGTGGAGGTCCTTCGTGATCCGAGTGCACCAAAGCTCCTTATACGTGTCTTGTGATGTTTGTATGATGTTGGAATGATGAAGACAAGAGCCGAAGGTATGATGGTGGTGAAGGTGGTGTTCGGCCGAGCTTTATGTAGAGAGAAAGAGAGTGAAAGTTGTGGTGTTGGTTAGTGATAAGTAATTCATGTTTAGGGTGTTATTTATAGACAATGTTCAAGGTGTATTATCCAATGGAAGTTATGTTCTCTAGATGCCCAACATATGAGATTCACCAAATCACAAGTACAAGGGGGTGTTTGGCCGTAATTTACATAGAGAGGAAGAGAGTGATCTTGTGGTGACTAGTGAAGTGATAATTAGGTTAAGTGAACACTAGTATTTATAGAAAGATTTAGTGCTATTATCCATTGGTAATTATGCCACCTTGATATCAAACACAATCTTAATAAAATAATAAACTTGTACCATGGTGTCTCCCCCTAGTTAGGGGCCGGTTATGGGGTGGGGGTTGGGTTAGTTCGATTGTAAGTGGGTGTTTAGGGGTTTAGTTAGGTAAACTAAGTTAGTTTAGGTTTTAAACTCCGTTAGTTATAAATAGCGTGTTATGACGGGTGTTAGGGTAATCAGAGACCCTAACTGGCTCAGAAAAAGAGTAATAATAAAAATACTAATATTTTCATGTTCCGGGTAAAGTCCGGGTGTCCGGTTGGATAGTAATCCGTTAAAGTGTTACAAAAGACTTTAAAGTGTCGTTATTACATTTTAGTGACACATTTTGTTTTCCCGACACTTTAGAAAGTGTCTAGTAATATTTTCTTATTTCTGGCACTTTACTAGTCAGCTAGAAGCTGGTTAAATTGTTAAAGTGCTGTGTTTGGTACTTAAAGTACGTTCTGGCACATCCGAATCAGTGTATCTTATCCCCTAGAGACGCGGTAACACAACCCTTACATCCTACACTCACTACCAGTGTAGCCAAAATATATGAGGCTCTTAACAGGCCTTAGAGGCAGTATCTGCCTGATGCTGGTTATATCAGCATGTTCTCTGTGTATCCGTTTAGTGCTACTGTGCTTTTTGTGCATCATGTTTGTCACTAGGGTTCAGCACGTATATAATGTAGTGACAGTAAATAAAGTATGATGCAAGTAAGTGCATGTATCAGTATGCAGGTAGCAGTTTATCAGCTAGTTCAATCAAGCACAGTAATCAAGTAGTAATTAATCATTAATTAAGTTGTACGGATACCTGGTTTAGTGCGGGTTGTCACAACAGGCACCTACTGTTCAATTCAGTAACTTACACGGCGAAACACCCCTTGTGACGAAGGATCATCTTTCGTCAAGGTGTGGTGTGACGAAAACCCATATGTTTCGTCGGAATGTTTGTCGACGAACAACCCATGTTTCGTCGACCTATATTTCATCGACTGCCCTTGACAGTTTCATCATTTTCCTAAACCCTAATGTTCACAGTTATCCTATCGCCAATCACAACCCAATCGGTTTCTAGATTTATCATGCAAACACCACCATTGTTATTATCACAGTTTACCAAGCTTTCATATAATCCACATAACCCTAACTTAAAATGTCATAACATAATTGTAATTGATGATCACATAGATCTATTGGTTTATTACTATCAAGAATCATCATATAACTATGATCTAAACATTCAGATCAGATCCTATGAAAGCATTCGTTAATCATGAACAACTGATAGCAATATATAAAGTTTATGAAACATTCGAAACCCTAATCAACACAACATGTCAGTCCGGTTTCTAACAAGATCCTATATTCACAAAAGCACCACAACAATCATCAAACAATCTGTTAAGTGTTGACAGAATGCTAACCGAATGGGAAGATGTTTCCAACAGTGCAAAAGAATTCGAGCAAGATGAAGAGTGCTGCCGACGGTTACAATTGAGAAGAAAGGTCTAGGGTTAAGCAGGTTTATGTTTAAATAGTGAGGACGGCGTGTCTGGGTTCCATTTGGGCCGAAGCCCATTTCGGAAAATAACCATCCCGACGAAACACCATTTTCGTCGGTTGGCCGATGATGACGAAAGTCCAGTCTTTCGTCGTGAACACTAAGTGGCGAAACACTTGCAAGTCTTAAGCTTTCATTTACAAACAACATAACAGTTCATTAATCATATTCATCAATCCTCACAACTCTAATCTTTCAAACAATAACACTTCACATAACATAAACAATTTATCAAAACAGAATTGTCACACAAGAGATACGTAAATGAAAGAACTTGAAATCTTGGGTTGTCACAAATAAGCTTTCAAACAACTTAGGTACTGATATGGTAACATGTTTAACATATTTCGATGTTATGAACCTGATCATAAACTGAGTTTTCGCGAAATATCGTAATTTATGCTTTAAATTGACCAAAATGCCCTTTTTGCGTGTAGATCAGTTTTAAGCATAATTTTTCATACCAAACTCATTTCCTACTGAGGTAATATCATAATTAGGATAATTTGGGATGTTCACTCAGTTTACAAACCGAGTTTACGCATACGTTCTTGAATTACGTCCTTAAATGACGATAATGCCTTTTTTGCACCTAAAATGGTTTAAAAGCGTAATTTTCATACAAAACATTTTTACTACTGATATGTTATATTACTTAACATAATTGGGTCAAATAGACCTGGTCATAATATCAGTTTTCCTTAAACATCGCACATATTGTCATTTAACGATTTTAACGCCTTTTCGGCGCGTAGTATGGTTTTAAACCATAACTACCAAGAAAAACTTGATACCTACTGATTTTATAAATCATTTTAAATAATGTAAACTCAAATTCCCAAATTAGCCTTCCAAACTATGTGTGAAATTACCAAAACGCCCCTACGGAGCATAGTTTGGTTTTAAACTATAAAACACACACATGTTTGATAACCTATTGATATTATATCATAAATAAAATGCATTTACAGAATATTTATGGTCATAACATCAGATTGTACATAAGTTTCTTTTATACGTCATAAAATGACTAAAACGCCCTTATGAGGCATAGTTTGATTTTAAAACCTTAACGGGCATACAAGTTGATATCCTACTGATATTTTAACTTGTTTAAAGTATATTGGAATATGGAACTTGTCCATGACTCATCAGGTTACTCGTTATCGCTTATACGCATAAGGTTAAGCTTACGTAACTAGTTTACGTAAATTTACCGAAACGAGTTAAACCTTATCATTTCTACCTCAAAATCCAGAATGTATTTAGTTTACCCATATTATACAAGTCTTCATACTTGTTGGGTCTAAATTACATTCCAATCCGGTCATCGCTTAATCTAGCGTTTTATACCGTAAATCCTTCTTTAAACTAACCGGTCTAAGTTTACAACTTAAATAAGATCTGTTAGTAATCTAATAGGTTAATAAAACCTACGTTCCAGATTAGGAGCCCCGGTAAAAGCTACTTGCACTAGTTTGATTAGATTATACGGCTGAGTAGACAAATCTCGCATTTTAAAGCTCATGTAAATACTTTTAACTTATTATCCCTTATACGGGCTTGGGATACGGTAAAATATTACTGCTTGGTCGGGTGTAAAAATCATTTAATCGAATATGGTTAAATGGCATAATCCCGTTTTAATCAGTGTTGCTTGATAACAATAAACATTGGGGGTTAACGACCGTGTCCTGGATATCCTCGGCTCATTTCAGTTGTAAATGGCCACGACTTAAGCATGGGGTGTTGGCATACACCTGACAATTGCGTATGCAAAAGATATACTCACTTGTTAGGGTAACCCGTCGTGGGATTATATTAGTGGTGTGTTGGTTAATCTTGTCCCTGCGTTTATCCCGGACCCTAAATGTATGACAAACATGTGAATCTGATACAAGATTATCGTTATATAATTGTCCCAAGTTATAAAAGAATATTTTTGTGCCTTATGCCCTTAAACCAATTTTTATAAACATTTTCAAATGAGTCAGTTAATTGTATTTACCAGTGTAAACTGACGTATTTTCAAAAGGTTAAGTGACAGGTACTACTCGTAATTGGCTGGGAGCTGCCTGGTGTCAATAAAGGGTCTTGCAAATCCTTAGGATGCCCTAAAGTCTGTTAAACTTCATTTTGTACATTTTATAATGATCCGCCTGTGGATTTAATACTACAAGCTCGCATGTAATTATCACTTCAGTATTTTCTGACATTTGAGTTTGTAATAATATTTTATATTCCAAGACTTCCGCTGTGCTATTCTGTGTATGTCTGACTATGACAATACCAATCTTAGGTCACAATACTCCCCACCAGGCTGAGCTGTAAATATCAGGGTGTGACACCATATTTAGCCAGGGACTAAATACTTAACCCATATCTGAACAGTATAGCCCATAATGTTATCCCCACGAATGCGTACTTGGATCATAAAACCTAATTAAGCAAGCCCATATAGAGGAAGCCTCTGGGCCAACCATATAGTAGTTAAGAACCAACCGATTGAGTCCAGAAGGGACGAAACCAGTCAAATCTTGGAGGAACTCCATGGTTAGGCAAAACACTACATGCTTACTTACCACAATATGGTTAAAGAAGAGAGTAATCATGAATTCTTTTCTAGTTCCAACAATTTACCAAAATAAATCATGGCGATATTCCGTCATTAACGCCTTGAAGAGGCCTACATGTATCTTTGCATTAAATGGCAAGGTCCTGCATTCAAGTAGGCCAAGAAGTCCCTTCAATACAATTGGGCACTAAGTAACATGCTAATGCCCTCCGGACATGTATCAAGCAGTCTCAACTGACAAATATTATTATGGACAACATTAAATACATCGAGAGCATGACAAAGAAGGTACGAAGTTAAGACATTTGCAACACATTCACCTACTAAAATATCCTCCATTTACTCTACATTCATAATCTGTAAAATCCCCTTCCACCATAAGTACTTACTCTCACGCCAGATGCTGGTCATGGTTACACCCCTAGGGTCATTTTGTGAGATTAAATATATTATTGTTATAATATTTAATCTTGTAGACATTATATTCATTTATATTATATAGATCAAAATATATTAATAACCTATTAATAATTAGTTGGTAATTGTTGATGGACCATATTACCCTTATTAACTAATTAGGTTTCCTCTTAGGTCTATATATAAGGAGATTATTAGAGAGATAAAGGGTTAGACACATAACTCAATAATTATAACATCAAATTCGGATCTCTCTCTCCTTATCCGATTCCCTCCCTAGTTTCGGTTCATCACCATCATAATCTTACACCCTAAGGAGGAACCAGATCATCCTGACAAGTATGTCGAACTCAATGGCTGCATCTCTGACTGGATTCTCTGCTGGCCTGTCTGCTGTAACAGGTATGTTATTCATGTTTTCCATTATGTTTAAATAGAACTGATCAACATGTGGTATCAGAGCATATGTTGATAAATCAATTCTGTTTTCGTATCCATTATTCTGGGATCAAAATCTGGAAAACAGAATTCTTGAAAGTTTATAAAAATCATGGTTGTTTTCGGTTTTCTTTGAGCCGAAATCAATGTTTTAAGAAAGGGGTGTTTAATCATGTCACCCGAAACCATAATGGGTAAATTAATATCCGAAATTTGTTAACAGAACTCTTAAATTTAAGGTTCCGGATCCCAGAATTATGTTTTAATTTTCTAGGGTTCATCACCTGTTCTAAGAAAAACTCGAAAATTCCTTAAGTTTTGGAATATAATTTGGATTAGTGGGTGTTTTTACTGGTTTTGATCTGAATTATATCTGGCCAAATTTTCGAAAACTGTTAAAGAGATAACAAGTTATAATTTTCGAAATCTTTGATATGTTTAGATCAGCAATAAAACAGGAAACATTATCCCACAATCCCTGAAATTTTGAGTTTTCAGTTATTATCACAACAACAGCTGTTAATAGTGGACTCGAGACCATCAGGTTGCGACTCGAGACCATCAGGTCTCGACTCGAGACTACAAGGTCTCGACTCGAAATCATAAGGGTTCTCAAAACTTTACAACTCGAGACAACACTCTCGACTCGAGACCACTGAGTTTTAGACTAAAGGCTTCAATATTCACAACTCAAGACCGTGGTTGCGACTCGAGATCTCATTATGGAGTCGAGATCTCATAAAACACAGTAGTCGAGACCATGATTACGACTCGAGACCAAGGTTGCGACTCGAGACCTGACTCGAGACTTGACTCGAGACCTCACTCGAGACCTCATAATTGAGTCGAGATCTCACTCGAAACCTCATTATTTTAGGTTGTTTCATGTGAACTAAAATTTAGCTCGGGGTTTGCTATTAAATACTTGGTTTTGTAAACACCTAATTACATAATCAGAATCAGATAACTTTTTTACAAAACCAAAATAGCTTAACTTGAATGAGCTTCTGATGTATCATTTCTGGCCAAAGCTGATTTAATACATCTATTTATTGTTCAAGTATTATAAAAGCTATGTTGGGTATGCATTACAAACGTGAAATGTCTTAATTTCTGGCCAAAGCTGATTTTAATTCATTTATGTCTAGCATACTTGACAAGTGCATAACTAAAGTGATTGTCTCATTTCTGGCCAAAGCTGATTTGTCACGATTACTTTGCACACATACTTAAATGATTACACTTCTGGCCAAAGCTGATTTGTCTTCGTTTAAGTAGAATTTTTAACTAAATCTATTATTTTGATGTTAGTAACAGACAATATCACAGCTTCATAATAAAATGGTCATTATTTATGCCTGCCTTAGTATAACATGCCCTTAGATCACATTAGGACTTCTTTCTTAGTATCATAACTTGCTCATCTTATTTCCACTATCAGCACCCAATTGCGGGATTCCACCTTTGACTGGTGATAACTTTGCTGAATGGAAGGATGCCCTCATGCTTACACTTGGATTACTAGACTTCGATTATGCTCTTAGAGAGAATAAGCCAGCGGACCTTACCACTCAAAGTACTGCTGTTGAGCAGATAGTTCACGAAAAATGGACTAGGTGTAACCGCATGTCTCTCATGTTCATGAAGCAGTCCATTCATAATGCAATTAGAGGAGCTATTCCTGATTCTGAGGATGCTAAAACCTACCTGGCTTCTGTGGAGGCTCAATTCAAAGGAACATCAAAAGCCACGCTAGCACTCTTATTCTCAAGCTGGTGACAACTAAGTATGATGGGAGGAGCGGCATTCGCGAACACATCATGATGATGCATGACATGGCCAATAAGCTGAAAGGGCTAGAGATGGAAATCAGTGATGGTTTTCTTGTTCACTTCATCATCATTTCGCTGCCTTCTTCCTATGAAGCATTCAAGATCAATTACAACACTCAGAAGGAAAAATGGACGATGAGTGAGCTGGTCGCTATGTGCGTACAGGAGGAAGAGCGTATGAAGATGGATCGCATTACTGATGTTGCTAACTTCACCACCTCCAACTCTAAGAAGAGGAAGAACAGTCATCAAAGAAAGGATGCTTCCAAAGTCCAAAAGCCAAATCCTAATACAAGTACACCTTCCAGCTAAGAACTCCTTAGGCAAACCCTACTGCAAGTTATGTAAGAAAATAGGACATAAGCAAAAGGAATGCCCTGACTTCAAGGAGTGGCTGGCTAAGAAAGGTAACGATTTTTTCATGATACTTGAGTCCTTTAATTTAAATGTTCCTGCTAATTCTTGGTGGTTTGATTCTGGTTCTAGGGTTCATGTAACCAACTCTACTCAGGGATTCCTTTCAACCCGGAAGCTGGGAAGAAACCAAAGAACACTTAAAGTTGGGGATGATCGGGAATTAGAAGTGAAGGCCATAGGAACATTACAATTATTTTTGAAAACTGGTTTATGTATTAAAATTTATGATACCTTATATGTTCCTGAGGTAACTCGAAACCTTGTATCAGGACCAAAGTTAGACATGGACGGTTTTGTTGTTTCCCATGGTCATCGCAAACTCTCTATTCTCTATTATTCCGTTGTTTATGGTACTGGCATTCTGGATGGTGGTCTCTATAGATTAGAACTAGATGATAATTTTTCCAAATCTTTGTTGTCATATAATATTAATGAATCACTCACAAAGATGAAACAGATTCGATACTTAGAGACTTCATCTATGTTGTGGCATCAACGTTTAGGCCACATCTCAAGAGAACGATTAAATCGTCTCGTAAAGGATGAAGTCTTACCTCCTCTCGATTTCACTGATTTTGGAACATGTGTCAAATGTCTTAAAGGCAAAATGACATTAGCGAATAAGAAAGGTGCCACTAGGAGCTCTAATTTATTAGAACTCATTCATACTGACATTAGTGGTCCCTACTAAATCACTGGCATAACAGGACATACTTCATTTATCACTTTCATTGATGATTATTCTCGTTATATGTACTTGTATCTTATTAAGGAAAAGTCTGAATCTCTAACAACTTTTAAAGATTATAAAGCTGAAGTTGAAAAGCAATTAGATCGTCAAATTAAAGTTGTGAGATCAGATAGAGGCGGTGAATATTATGGAAGACATACTGATGTGGGTCAAGCTCCTGGTCCATTTTATGAGTTTTGTAAGGGCCAGGGGATTGTAAACCAATATACCATGCCTGGTACGCCTCATCAGAACGGTGTCGCTGAACGAAGAAATCGTACCCTTATGAACATGGTGCGCAGTATGTTAGCCAACACTAATTTACTATTATTTCTCTGGACTAAAGCGTTAAAAGCAGCTGTTCATATACTCAATAGAGTTCCTTCTAAGTCTGTCCCTAAAACTCCTTATGAACTTTGGACAGGAAGGAAACCGAGTCTTAAATATATGAAAGTATGGGGCTGCATTGCTGAAGCAAAACTCTACAATCCTTTCCTAAGGAAACTTGACCCTAAAACAGTTACCTGTTTCTTTATCGGTATCCTGATCATTCGAAGGGTTATCGTTTCTATTGTCCTTCCCATGTAACCCGTATTGTTGAAACCAAGCGTGCTGCGTTCCTGGAGGATTTCAAGGTCAGTGGGAGCAGTACCAACCCTTACGAAGCATTGCAAGAAGTACAAGACGCGGGGGGAGAGATTCGCCGCTTACCATTACTCCGTTTACTCCTCTTGTACCCAATGCAACAAGTACACCTGAAGCTACTGCACAAATTCCATCTCCACAATCAGAACCCATTATACCTCATAACGAAGGCACATCAAACGCTCAAAACCAAGACAACGCTGAACCCGATAATCAACTCAGGAGGTCATCTAGGAAAAGAAGGCCTACTAATTGGGATGATTATGTTACCTACCTGACTGAAATGGTGCGCAGTATGTTAGCCAACACTAATTTACCATTATTTCTCTGGACTAAAGCGTTAAAAGCAGCTGTTCATATACTCAATAGAGTTCCTTCTAAGTCTGTCCCTAAAACTCCTTATGAACTTTGGACATGAAGGAAACCAAGTCTTAAATATATGAAAGTATGGGGCTGCATTGCTGAAGCAAAACTCTACAATCCTTTCCTAAGGAAACTTGACCCTAAAACAGTTACCTGTTTCTTTATCGGTATCCTGATCATTCGAAGGGTTATCGTTTCTATTGTCCTTCCCATGTAACCCGTATTGTTGAAACCAAGCGTGCTGCGTTCCTGGAGGATTTCAAGGTCAGTGGGAGCACTACCAACCCTTACGAAGAATTGCAAGAAGTACAAGACGCGGGGGGAGAGATTCGTCGCTTACCATTACTCCGTTTACTCCTCTTGTACCCAATGCAACAAGTACACCTGAAGCTACTGCACAAATTCCATCTCCACAATCAGAACCCATTATACCTCATAACGAAGGCACATCAAACGCTCAAAACCAAGACAACGCTGAACCCGATAATCAACTCAGGAGGTCATCTAGGAAAAGAAGGCCTACTAATTGGGATGATTATGTTACCTACCTGACTGAAATGGATGCTGGAAAGCTCAATGATCCTATCTCTTATAATGAAGCCATTAGCAGTGATCAGTCTTCTGAATGGAATAAAGCAATGATTGATGAGCTTGAATCCATGAAGAAAAATGACGTTTGGGATTTGGTAGAATTACCCAATGGTGTCAAACCTGTAGGATGTAAATGGGTGTTCAAAACAAAACTGGATCCGAATGGGAACGTTGAACACTATAAAGCGAGATTGGTTGCAAAGGGCTACACTCAGAAAGAGGGAATTGATTATCAAGAGACGTTTTCACCTGTCTCTCGTAAAGATTCATTAAGGATCGTTATGGCCCTAGTAGCTCATTTTGATTTGGAGTTGCATCAGATGGACGTCAAAACTGCTTTCCTTAACGGAGACTTAGAAGAAGATGTTTACATGAAACAACCTGAAGGCTTTAAACCTGAAGGTCAGGAGCATCTAGTCTGTAAGTTGAAGAAATCCATTTATGGGTTAAAACAAGCATCATGTCAATGGTACCTCAAGTTTGATGAAGTCATGAAGAGACAAGGTTTTATGAAGAATTAAGTGGATCAATGCACCTACCTCAAGATGAGTGGGAGTAACTTTACTATACTTGTCCTATACGTAGATGATATTCTATTGGCAAGTAATAGCTTAGACATGTTGCATGAGTCGAAGCGGTTACTCTCGCATAACTTCGACATGTAGGATCTCGGAGATGCTTCTTACGTCATTGGCATCGAAATTCACCGAGATAGACACAAAGGGATCTTAGGATTGTCCCAGAAGACTTACATAGATCGTGTCCTTACATGTTACAACATGCAACAGTGTAAACCCTCAGTCGCTCTAGTAGTTAAGGGAGATGTTTTCGGTTCATTCCAGTGTCCGACAACAGAGGTTGAAAAGGAGAAAATGAGCCAGGTCAGTAGTCGGGAGCCTAATGTATCTCAAGTTTGTACTCGCCCAGATATCGCTTATATTGCTGGAATGCTAGGCCATTATCAGACTAACCCTGGCCTAGATCACTGGAAAGCAGCTAAGAAGGTCCTTAGATATCTGCAAGGGATGAAAGACTATAAACTGACTTATAGAAGAAGTGATCACTTAGAAGTGGTAGGTTATTCTGATTCTGACTTTGCCAAATGCAAAGATGACAAGAAATCCACTTCGGGCTACATCTTTATGTTAGCAGGCAGACCTATCTCATGGAAGAGTCATAAACAACAGTTAACTACAACTTCCACAATGATGGCAGAATATATTGTTGTTTACAACGCAACCTGTCATGGAATGTTGCTTAGAAATCTTATCACTGGACTCAAAATCGTTAATTCCATTTCTAGACCATTGAAGCTTTACTGTGATAACTCAGCTGCCGTTAGTTTCTCGAACAGTAACTTCGACTGGAGCTGGTTTATATCTCGATACAAAATATTTTTTCCTACGTGAACGAGTTGAGGAAAATAATCTTTGTATTGAGTATATTAGTAATAAAGATATGCTTGCGGATCCGATAACTAAAGGTCTCCCACCTAAAGTTTTCGAAGAACATGTATCGAATATAGGACTTACTAAAGATCTTATTTAATGGCATATTGTACTAGCTTATGTTTTGATTAATGAAATTTCCTCAGTTTGATTTTCTATGTCTCTAACATATGTTCTGCCGGTGTAATGACATATAGACAAATATAGATACAAATCAGACGCTAAAGGGCTTATGCGTATTTTGATCATAACTATTAGGTTTTAAATTGAGGCTATAGTATGACTAATGGGGGTCCTGAGTCGAATGATGATTCAACGGCTGTATTTCTCTGCTATAGTTCTTGGTTTAAGGCTAAAATGAGTGTTAACTCCTGGCCAGGCTCATCTAATACTCATGATAAATGATTACTCGGCTAAGTGGGAGAATGTGAGATTAAATATATTATTGTTATAATATTTAATCTTGTAGCCATTATAATCATTTATATTATATAGATCAAAATATATTAATAACCTATTAATAATTAGTTGGTAATTGTTGATGGACCATATTACCCTTATTAACTAATTAGGTTTCCTCTTGGGTGTATATATAAGGAGATTATTAGAGAGATAAAGGGTTAGACACATAACTCAATAATTATAACATCAAATTCGGATATCTCTCTCCCTAACCGATTCCCTCCCTAGTTTCGGTTCATCACCATTGTTGGTGCATATTCTGTGACAACAGCTTAATAGTTTAAGTATTTAGTCTTTGGATATTTTGTAATGGGCTTAGCTTATTGGTTAGTAAGTTTATTATTGTAATAGGCTTGGAAAATGGCCTAGCCCAGTAGGAAGCCCAGTTCATAAACATGTGGTATATAAACATGTTTTGTGATTAGGGTTTTAGTTGTTGGAGTAGTAAGAGAATTCTAGAGAGAGAGTAAGAATTCGAAATTAGGGTTCTTGAGCAAAATCACAGAGATTGTCTGTGAGGTTGTGAGGTCTTGAATTGATTGTAAAACTGATTGTTTGGATAATCAATAGAAGACCCGTTTGATTGTGAATTCTGTTTTCTACTCGTTTCTGTAACAAATCTGATCTAGAGGATTCCGCACTCTAGGTTAGATATACAATTCTGTGACGATCCGTACGAACAAGGGGACCTACAACCATCATAATCTTACACCCTAAGGAGGAACCAGATCATCCTGACAAGTATGTCGAACTCAATGGCTGCATCTCTGACTGGATTCTCTGATGTCCTGTCTGCTGTAACAGGTATGTTATTCATGTTTTCCATTATGTTTAAACAGAACTGATCAACACATTTGTGGCAAGATTAACGGTGTTCTCTTTTGTAGCAATTACATCGAGTGAGACGAACGGTGAAGTCCGAGACAAAACACGAACCCGTGTGAATTTGCGCACCAACATGATGCTACTAACATTCTTTCAAACTTTGTATCCGTGTTTTAATAAACCTAGTTGGTATTAATTATGTTCTCATTTGTTCTTTATTATTTGTTATCATAATCATCTGAATGTTGTTATGGTAAAAACTAAAAACCGTCACACAAAAAAATCAAATCTAAAAATTGAATAAATATATAAAGTTGAATGTAGAATAAAAATATCCCCACCAAACTTTGTGCACTTTTGGAATTTGGTGGTTATACGACCTATTTACAACCTTTCCTTTATCAAGTGGCTTCCCTGCCGCCAACTCGTTTTACCTTTCTATTTTTATTCGTTAAAGTTAAACGAGTGGACTATGTCTATGTGTTACGGTTGTTCGATTTTTAATAAAAATTATATTGAAACGTATATAAAAATAAGGGGTCGGAAAAGTATATTTGGAATTTAATAAATCACTTTCTTTAAAAAGATAATACCCACACATAATCTAACACTTTAAAAAGATAATACCTACACATAATATAACACACTAGATTATAGACCCCGTGTATTACACGGGTTTGAGAATAAAATTTTATAACTTAATAATGATACACAATTTTTTTTCGCAATGCTCATATACATGACCGACATAGGTGTCAGATTTAATTTTTTAATCAAATATCGCTAATATATGGTAACCATACAATATTTACTATGGTAACTATTTCATTTTCTTAACTACGCGATTTTATTGGCTTTTCTAAACTATTTTGCACGTTTCTAATTTTTTAACTCACGAAACATTCTTATAATTATATCCAATCATTTTTAATAAGTCGTCCATAATATAATAATTATGTTCTCATCTTACTATCCAGTCTATTATGGAGTTGCTAAGCCAATGTAGATACATGTTTGCTTTATGCTACTACTACTGTTTTTTTACACTGCTTGGCTTTGTTATGATTTGATTTGATTTGATTCTGGTTATATTTTTGTTATATATAACGTTTACATATTGTTATAACTTTTTATAAGTATATTTTATTTTTTCTCAGATATAAAAGCCATAACATCAAAGTGGTCAATTATGAAATTGCAATTGACAATTTATTAAGATTTAGACGAAGTCACGACCAGAAATAAAGTTTCATGATTTACTATCTCCATTGCCCCTCAAGTTGCATGGTTGAGAATAATTTATTTATGTAAATTTGTGCATACATTATTATTAAATTATATAAATTTAATCCTTAAACCCGTGTAATGCACAAGTTTATAACCCTGTGTCACATGACATTATTTGGAATCTTTTATTAATAGTTAGATATTAGATATTATACTATATTATATTATTTGATACATTTATATTAGTTATAGATAATTATTAATTAAATTTGAATTTATACGTTTATCTCTAACTATATTAATTAATATTATAATAACTTGTGTATAAAAAAAATAATATGTAATATTATTATTAAAAGTGGGGAGGTACCAGAGAGTGACACGTGTACAAAAAGATTTTTGTTTATTAGTATAGGAAGATGTGTAGGGAAAATCTAAACATTAAAGAACATATGAAAAAAAAACTAATTTAATATGCTTTTATGTATATAGCATACACATACCTTTGTAAAAAGGTAAAAAACTTTAAAAAAATATATATATGAACAGTTAATAAATAATTTAACAATTTAGGTTTATTCTCAATTTTCTCGCACTAAAACCTTGTTGTGAAATTGGCCTCACCCTCTACTATATATAGGGAAATGTTCCATTCAAAAGACAAATAAACAAGAGAACTATGCGAAGAAGATAAATAATTCATTTTTTCAATATAAAAATACTTTTAAAATGAAAGAAAATTGTTGAATTACAATGTTTATTCTCTATCTTGAAATTCAAGAAAACGATATGAATAAAATTTGTTTATTTCTACAACCTGCACATGTTCAAGCTATGTGTAGGAATTTTACATACACATAATATAAAACATGTATAGGAAAAAAATTAAAGTTAAAAACATATGAAAAAAACAAATATAATGTGTTTTTATGTATAACACATACACAAATGTTTGTAAAAAAGGCAGAAAACTCTAAAAATATATAAACAACTAATAAAAATATTAACGATTTATGTTTCTTGAATGTTGTTTTAATCTTTATTATATAAGAAATTTATTCTTTTGAAAATGTTTCTTCTTGAATGTTGTTTTAATCTTTATTATATAAGAAATTTATTATTTTGAAAATAATGGTTTAAAGCATCAAAACCAAATCCTTAAACGTTATAAGAAATTTATTATTTTGAAAAGAATTGTTTAAACCATCAAAACCCAATCTTTAAACTGCCAAATCATCAAAATCAACCGGTCTAGTAAATTCACCAAACCTGGCTAGTTTGCTTTGTCGTTTTTTGAAACCATAGTTAATGATCTGGTCGGAATGTTTAGGGATAAGCCATTTGATACCGGGTATCGTATTTCTCATACCGAATAATTTTCGGTACCGATTCGGTACCCACTTTTTTTGTTTCAACCGGTATTTTACCGATTTTTACCTTCAAATACCGGACCGTACCATATTGAGCATTTTTAGTACGATACCAAGTTTTGGCGATTTCGGTACCGGTACCGGAATCAAGCTCATCCCTAGAATGTCCGTTAAAACCGACTAAGGACGGTGGGGGTAAACTCTGAAGCCATCCAAGTAGTGTGAGTAGGGGCGGGTTGGGCAGGTACACCGCCGCTGTCACACCACAACCGATGGCGAAAACATCGGAGTGAGACGAACTAGATTGTTCAAAGCATCACAACGTACTAAAATTTGACAATAATTGAATAATCAAAATTTCATTTCATTGCTAGCTTCAAAGATGCAATCGCATTGAAAGAAAAGTACAACAATTTGCAATGTTACATGACTAACATAAAGGAAATATATAAAGTAAAGTTTAGGTGCATTTTAGTCCACCCTAAGTAGATTTTCCGAGTATCATCATCAATTTCCTGCAACATGTATTAAATTATATGTCAACATTAAAGGTTGGTGAGCGTACAAGTTTGATTTACATAGCATAAGTATAAAGTCTCGAATTCAACATGGAAATTTGTATACTAAGTTATATATATCATACTAGCATGCAAAAACTATATGTCAAACCAAAGTGTCCACTAGCATAATCTTATTATTTGGAATGAATAAGACCGTAAAGAATGATTACTTAACAATGATCCCAAAACGGGCGGTGTGCTACTCCTATAACGCTATACATGTTAAGGCTCGTGAATTTAATGACAAATAGGTTGCATGAATGTATTCTAACATGTATAAACATCAAGTATAATAAGTAGCATGTTTTTAATGGATTGAGTGGTTTAATAAGATTGATTGTGTGTGTTTTGTGAATTTAATAGGTTATACATGTTACACCCAAAAGTGGTTTATAACGAAAGAGGTTCAAGTATACTCATGGTTTGCAAATGTTGTCTACAAAGTGAGTCTTGATTGATTTGAAGGATGAAATACCAAGGTTATCCTTAAAGGATAAACAAAGGTGTGTGAGTTTATGGATTCGATGATAGAATGGATTCGAGAATTTTAACAATATAAAATTACACAAAAATCTATCTTGATAGAATACTTATTTGGACACTATAGTGATTGATGCTCGTCATGGGTTTAACACTCATTGGAAATTTCTATACTTCGATAGGATTCGACTTAACACATGAGGATTGGTTGCTATCATGGTTCGGTTTCGGGTTGATTATTACATATATTTTTGTATGTGTATAGTTATAGCCTAAGTCTAGGTCATAGATTGTCAAGTATGGTCATGCATGGGTTGGATGAATCCATTAACCTTTTTGTTCACCAATGCACAAATCATCACATGGATGATTCGGATGGTCATGGAACATAAGTACAAGAAGGTAAATACAAGTATCTAGATCATCTAATTCACCTAAACAACCAAGTGACTTGACTAGACGAGTGCATTTCAAACATGGATAGTGTTTAGAGACTTGGTGTAATCTTGTTCACTTTGTTACTTGGAAGTTGTTTTGGTGACTTAGAAAGTGAGATAAAACCTACCATTTCTGTAGTAATAATCATCAATCCAACCTATCCCAACAATGAGATTCATGGCAACTTGAAGATGTTCAAGAAATGAAGTAGAATGAACAATGTTTTGAAAAGTTTAACAAAAACAAAATTTTAAATCCAACTTTGGGCCTCAAAATGGTGATTTTCCAACTTAGTTTACTATGGTAAACTTGTGGAAACACTCCTAGAGGTTATCTAAGTAAGAAGAAAACAAGAAGAAAAGATGAGAAAAAGTGTTCAAAACTAACTGTTTTGAACCTTGATACAGTTTGCCAACACTTGGAGATTTGGAGATTTGAGAGAATTTGGGAGGATTAGAGAGTGTGGAAAATGTTTAGGAGGCGTGGAGGAAGGGTATTTATAAATGGGTATTAGGATTTGGGGTGTAATTAAGTTAGTTGGGTGTTAGGTGATTTAAAAGTGGATACCCGGACTTAATTCGCGAGTTGTCCAATATTCTGCCTGTCAGACATGCTTACAGACCGTAAGGGTTTGGTCTTACGGTCCGTAAGACCTTAAAAATCAAAATTTCAAAAGTGTCTATTTTAATCCCTGCAGTTGGGTTGTGTGTCATTTTATACTATAATTACATAGTTAGGCATGTTTTAGGCATCTTAAGATGTATACAAGCATGTGTAATGTATTAATTTGTTTGAATATAATTCCGAGAAAATATATTCTCGGAGTATGACTCGGTTTTTAAATATAAATGTGTATTTCGTAATTGATTATGTATGTATGAATAAACACGTATGATAAGAATGTGATTTCCATTATGATCAATGTATCGAAATTAAATGCCTGAAATGAAATACGAATACATGCTTTCTAAAAATAGAAAGTATAAAAATACGAAACGTTACAACCGCAACCAACCCGGATGCGCAAACAAGTAATGGGAGAGTGTCACGACCCCCGACACACCCTGGACGGAATCGGGTGCCGTGAACAGTCCAGCGGTACCGGTGATTATTTTGAAAACGTTGCAGCGGAAATTTCATCAGGACCGTGAGTTAGGAAAAATATCAGAGTTTAGAAACACCGGATTTTATTTATTAAAATAGATGGGATAAACCCATGTTTATAAAGGTAGCTTTAATAAGATAAATTTGTTTACATAAAACAATATTTCTTAATTTGATTTAATTAATAAAATAAGCCACTTCTTGAAGCCTTTGAGTGTCGTATCCAGCTCTTATTCCAATCTATTGTAATTACCTGAAAAATGTTTGAAAAAGGTTTTGTCAGCGAAAATACTGAGTGAATTCATTCCTATTTTTATAAAATATATTGCTATACCTTACAGTATTAAGGTTTTTATATCTATTTATATTTACTCAACTCAATCAGTATTTGTCACATGGTGACAGTTCCGATGTAACAGTAATCATATTAATTATTGGCTTACTTTCATCCAACAGTGAATTTATCAAATAATTATATTTTACTATTATTCAATTTATCTGTCACTAGGCGATTCCTGTGACTATAATCATATCATTGTTGATCATTCTTTCAACTAATGATTCTGGTCATATCACTGTTGATCATTCTTTCAACTAGTGATTCTATAATACTGTTGATCATTCTCTCAACTAGTAATTTCTATTCATAACACTGTTGATCATTCTCTCAACTAGTGTCTTTGGATATGTCACTGTTAATCATTCTCTTAACTAGTGACTCCGGACTTAATTGTGTCCCGTGACATTTCTTTGTCAAATATATTACTTATGGCATAAAACCATTTAATCCAGAAAATGACATATATCATTTTATATCAAATTAAAATAACTTTATCAAATATCATATGTCAATTAAATAATTGTAATATCATTATTTAATATATTAACATGACTAAGACTAAAATATAATTTTAGTAGAATGCATAATTTCCAATGTTAATGTAGTCATGCTAATATTGACTAACTTTCTGGCAAATGATAATGAGAATCAAATAGTATATAAAACCTCCCATACCCGCAGTTATTATAGAATATATAACTTTAATCACTGTAAGTATAACTGATAAACATTTTAGGATTTTGGAAAGTCTTTGTAAATATAATTGCATCACAAAAAGGTGATAAAACTGTGAGAAAATAGAGTGGACTCACAAACTGTGAGAAAAGAGAAATGAACTCACATTGCAGATTTCTACGGGCAAAGCTTAGTTTATAGATAATCCTTGATATATTGCAGATTTAATTTGAGCAGAGCTTAGCCTATTTCTTAGCCTTGTAACCTAGTGCATACAACTAGGTAATTAACTAATACAGCATTTACGATAACTCACGAGATCAAATTCTCACAACGAACGACAAAGTGCGATACTTAAACATCCATCGAATTAACGACGAACGACAAAGTACTATACTTAAACATCCAGCGGATTCACAACTAAGGACAGAGTATAGTCCGATTTCGGACAGCACTCAACATCCCGTCGAAATCACGACGAATGACAAAGTATAACCCTAATGTGGGCAGCACTTAAACATCCATTGGATATATTGATTGATCGGACAATGAATCGTAATAGCGATCGAGTTAATACCCTGTGCAGCAGCACCCCGCTATACTAATTAGTGATTTAGTGTGTGTTAATTGAAGTAATTGGACGATATCTCCGCGCCTGAGTTGAATTTTATCGTCGAACGAACGCACAGAAGCAAGTCCCAAAGCCTGCTATTTATACACCAATTTGCCATTTGTTACGGACCGTAACAAATATACCTTACGGTCCGTAAGGGATACATTTTCTTCATAGGGTCGCCACGTGTGGGAGTAGGCTTGCTGAGTCGACGTTTTGATTAAATTCGAATTTTATAATAAGTTATAAAGATAATCGTCAAGTAGGGAATGCCCCCCCTGAGTTTCAGGGGCCCTGATCCTGTTTCTGATTGTTCTGAAATTTGTAGGTTTTGCGCAGAATCACTTGGGTCTCTCAATTAGGGTTTCCTATTGAATAAAATAATAATATAAATAGGACTTTTAATGAGGGTTGTTACATTCTCCCCACCTTAATAAAAATCTCGTCCTCGAGATTTGTTGGAATAAGTAGGAATACTTTTTCTTCATCCCAGATTCCAACTCCTAAGTGTATTTATGATATTTCTTGGAGACTTATGTTATATTCTAGTCAATAAAAACAATATTAAGGTAGATGACACAGAATTGAATATCAAACGAGTCATACAATAAATAGGACTCAATGGTTCAACTGAACTATTTCAAGAAATCGATGTCAAATGGATAAGATGAAATGATATAATTTCCAATGTGACTATTTTCAAGCCAAAAGATATATGATCAATAGATATTTAGAATGAATGTGAAGAACTTTTAGAATCAATAAAAATTCTTTGTCAAAAGAAAGCTTACTTTGATTGGCAACTGAAGAAGACTCAGAATCAACAAGTTCAAAATGAAATAGAAGCACGAAAATAATTTGTCAACTATCAAACTATATCAAGAGAAAAATCAGGGTGTTGACAATGAGTTGCAAGGATACACCTAAATACAATAGAGTTTAGTGTATCATTGTCTTAATACATAATTGCATCAAGACTAATTTCAAATGATGAGTCAAACGAAATACATACGTGATTTTGAATAATTCGTATGCTTTTGATTAGCACAAGCTACAAGTTTATAACGACGCCGCAAGGTGTCGAAATGATTGAAATAATTCAATAATTACGGTGACCGAATAATTTCACCGTGTAATCAACGGAAAATGAAGTAAATTGGGATATTTGAATAGGATTTTCAAATGAAAAGATCAAATGAATATTATAGAACTTTCGATAAATGATGAAAGAAACGTTAAGAGGTACACCGGAATATGATATGAATTTGTGTACTCTTATCTTAACACATAATTGTATTAAGACTGTTTAAGATAATGAACCAACAGAATTAAAATTCGTTCATTAGGAGTGAAAATAAGAATAGCTCCAACTTCAAATTAAAGAAAATGCCACCACAAGGTGTCATAGAAATTGAAAATAGTAGCAGTGAATGAAACGAGTTTCACCATGCTTTAAATCAAATGAAGTAAATCCGAATGTTTCAAATAAATCTAGTAGGATTGAAATCGAAATACTTGAATAATGTTTTTCAATCAAAGATGATAAAACAATAAGGATTACGAAACGCTTGATTGTTGATATAAAAATCTTTAGAAGATACACTGAATGTATGAAATGAATTTGTGTATCATTATCTTAGCACATGATTGTGTTAAGATTGATTTTATAGAATAAACCAACAAAACGGATTCAATATAAATAAATAATTAAACCCGTATGCAACGAGATTAGCACAAGCTTCAAATTTTGTGAAAACGTCACCACAAGGTGATCGTGACCAAATGAATGATTTAGTGAAAGTGAAGACCAAACAATTCTGTTATGGTTTTTGAATAGATGAAGTACTTGACAGAATGTATTTATTTATAAACTTTTATTTGTACTAGGGTCAAATAATAACTTAACTTAGATATTATATATCAGCTATTACGTCTGGAATCATTTCTGCTTCTTGCGTAGTAAGTACGAATGCTCGCGCGTTCTTCTTAGCTCCGTCTGTTGTTCTGGCCTTGTTGTCAAGTGCTTTGGTTAGTTTCGGGCAATATGGTTTGATGTGTCCTGTTTCTCCGCAATTGAAACAAACATTAGTTTTCCTTCTACACTCTTCCTCTATATGTCCGGTCATCTTGCAGAAGTCACAGTAGGATGTTTTCCTAAAACGGCATCTTCCTGAATGCTTTTTGTTACAGCTTCTGCAGGTAGGTTGCTCCAGTGACGATTCAGTTCCTGTTTTCTTGTAGAATTCTTGGGAAATTTTCTGGGCTAACTCTTTCTTCTTGTTTTCTTCTCTTGTGCGGATTAGTCCATCTGTCAGCATGTTAGCTAGTTCGACTGCTTCTTCAATAGTCTGTGGTCTAGTGGCCTTAACTATGTCTCGAATTTCGCTAACTAATCCCCAAATATAACGAGAAATTAGTACAGGTTCTGGCGAAGCCAGAGTTGGTACCATTCTTGCATATTCGAAGAACGTTGTCGTATATTCACGACAATTTACATCTATCATTTTATGATTTAGGAACTTGTTAGCCATTCGTTCCTTTTCATAAGGAGGACAAAATTTCCTTTCTGTCATTTCCTTAAATTTTTTCCAGTTTATGGCATAAGTCATGTCCCTTCCTTTTGCCTGAAGAATTGTATTCCACCATTCTAAGGCTTCTTCCTTAAAGAGGTTAGATGCATACATCACCTTATCTTCTTCGGCACATTTGCTGATTGTAAGAACAGCTACTGTCTTTTCCAACCATCGCAGAGCAGCAGTGGCTCCTTCACTGCCGGCGAACTCAATTGGTTTACAAGCTAGAAATTCTTTGTAGGTACACCCGAAAGTCATCGCCTTCTTTTTCTTGGGAAATGGGGTTTTGATAATATCATCATTACCTCCATTGACACTATGGCTAAAACCATCGTCACGAGTATGCTTGCTACTCACAACTTTGGTAGGTTCTACGGTATTTTTAACAGCTTTAATTATTAAAGGTAAAGCATTAGCTATTCCTTGAGCTATTAGATTTTCTATAGCATTTTTATCCAAAGGATTTTCATTATTAGCATGAACTTCTGAATTATGTGGTACTTCATTCGACATCTGAATTGCAAACATTTTCACTTATTAATATCACAGAATAATTAGAACAAAACAATACTTCCAGGATATTATATGTGCATATCGACATATATATATTTGTATATAATACATATGTAAATTTGTATCAGTTTCCTAACTTTTAAGTTTAAGTTTAGGTATTAAAAGAACACCTAAATAGCTTAAACAAGTGGCTCTTTGAGTTGGCTCTGATACCACCTACTGTCACGACCCCCGACCCACCCTGGACGGAATCGGGTGCCGTGAACAGTCCAGCGGTACCGGTGATTATTTTGAAAACGTTGCAGCGGAAATTTCATCAGGACCGTGAGTTAGGAAAAATATCAGAGTTTAGAAACACCGGATTTTATTTATTAAAATAGATGGGATAAACCCATGTTTATAAAGGTAGCTTTAATAAGATAAATTTGTTTACATAAAACAATATTTCTTAATTTGATTTAATTAATAAAATAAGCCACTTCTTGAAGCCTTTGAGTGTCGTATCCAGCTCTTATTCCAATCTATTGTAATTACCTGAAAAATGTTTGAAAAAGGTTTTGTCAGCGAAAATACTGAGTGAATTCATTCCTATTTTTATAAAATATATTGCTATACCTTACAGTATTAAGGTTTTTATATCTATTTATATTTACTCAACTCAATCAGTATTTGTCACATGGTGACAGTTCCGATGTAACAGTAATCATATTAATTATTGGCTTACTTTCATCCAACAGTGAATTTATCAAATAATTATATTTTACTATTATTCAATTTATCTGTCACTAGGCGATTCCTGTGACTATAATCATATCATTGTTGATCATTCTTTCAACTAATGATTCTGGTCATATCACTGTTGATCATTCTTTCAACTAGTGATTCTATAATACTGTTGATCATTCTCTCAACTAGTAATTTCTATTCATAACACTGTTGATCATTCTCTCAACTAGTGTCTTTGGATATGTCACTGTTAATCATTCTCTTAACTAGTGACTCCGGACTTAATTGTGTCCCGTGACATTTCTTTGTCAAATATATTACTTATGGCATAAAACCATTTAATCCAGAAAATGACATATATCATTTTATATCAAATTAAAATAACTTTATCAAATATCATATGTCAATTAAATAATTGTAATATCATTATTTAATATATTAACATGACTAAGACTAAAATATAATTTTAGTAGAATGCATAATTTCCAATGTTAATGTAGTCATGCTAATATTGACTAACTTTCTGGCAAATGATAATGAGAATCAAATAGTATATAAAACCTCCCATACCCGCAGTTATTATAGAATATATAACTTTAATCACTGTAAGTATAACTGATAAACATTTTAGGATTTTGGAAAGTCTTTGTAAATATAATTGCATCACAAAAAGGTGATAAAACTGTGAGAAAATAGAGTGGACTCACAAACTGTGAGAAAAGAGAAATGAACTCACATTGCAGATTTCTACGGGCAAAGCTTAGTTTATAGATAATCCTTGATATATTGCAGATTTAATTTGAGCAGAGCTTAGCCTATTTCTTAGCCTTGTAACCTAGTGCATACAACTAGGTAATTAACTAATACAGCATTTACGATAACTCACGAGATCAAATTCTCACAACGAACGACAAAGTGCGATACTTAAACATCCATCGAATTAACGACGAACGACAAAGTACTATACTTAAACATCCAGCGGATTCACAACTAAGGACAGAGTATAGTCCGATTTCGGACAGCACTCAACATCCCGTCGAAATCACGACGAATGACAAAGTATAACCCTAATGTGGGCAGCACTTAAACATCCATTGGATATATTGATTGATCGGACAATGAATCGTAATAGCGATCGAGTTAATACCCTGTGCAGCAGCACCCCGCTATACTAATTAGTGATTTAGTGTGTGTTAATTGAAGTAATTGGACGATATCTCCGCGCCTGAGTTGAATTTTATCGTCGAACGAACGCACAGAAGCAAGTCCCAAAGCCTGCTATTTATACACCAATTTGCCATTTGTTACGGACCGTAACAAATATACCTTACGGTCCGTAAGGGATACATTTTCTTCATAGGGTCGCCACGTGTGGGAGTAGGCTTGCTAAGTCGACGTTTTGATTAAATTCGAATTTTATAATAAGTTATAAAGATAATCGTCAAGTAGGGAATGCCCCCCCTGAGTTTCAGGGGCCCTGATCCTGTTTCTGATTGTTCTGAAATTTGTAGGTTTTGCGCAGAATCACTTGGGTCTCTCAATTAGGGTTTCCTATTGAATAAAATAATAATATAAATAGGACTTTTAATGAGGGTTGTTACAGAGAGGGTTGTAGTACTCGTTGCGAGTACCATTTAACTTGGAAGAGAAGGCAAAAATGAGTAAAGGGAGTGGGTTAGGTGATATAATATTATTGAACATTGGATGATTGTTTTGAGTTAGAAGAGTACCTTCTCCGATTTGGGTTAAATGATATATGCAGTGGTGTAGGACTGCAAAGTCGTAGCTTGTGACAGCGATGAAGACTCGATGCTTGAGTCTGTCATGAGTGAAGATGCCACTAGGGAAGCACTGAGAACAGCAGAAGACACACGAGTAGTGGAGGCAGGAATCAAAGTACAGACTCAATCCTACTCGATTGTTGTGTGGGTAGACGTGAGTTGTAGTTATGCACCCCTATAACCCAAGGGAACTCCTCCCAGTTAGTTCTACTATATATTTTTATTATTATATTCAAATTATAAAATTCACATGGAGCATATTTTTTAAGGAACATGTAAGACTGTGGGGTATGGGGCTTGGGTTGGGGGAAAACGCCCAAGCCACAACCCCGGGTGGGCTTGGGTTGGGGCGTGGCCCTTGGGGCTTGGGTTTGAAGTCGGGCGTGGGGCGGGCTAGCGATCCTATGTGGCGGCCTCCTATTCGCTTTGTTGGCCGTGTCATAGCGGGGTGTTTGTAATTTTTTTAATAAACTGCCAAGCCATGCCCCAACCCAAGCCCCGCATACCCTACGGACACGTCACTCACCGGTGGGGGGGCTCGAACTCCACGTGTCAACTCATGCCCCCAACCCAAGCCCCACCATACCCCATGGTCTAATGTGAAATGAAATCATGAGGCATTTGGTAATCGTTCATTGGTATTAATTGTTGTTGCCCTTTTCACATGTGAGATTTGGTGTGTAAAACAATCAATAACCATATTCCTTGTAAAGTTTAACGCCTTGAATCCCTAATCATTCATTTAATAACGTTTTGAGTCTAATTTTTAACATTTATACTTTTGATTTTAGACTCAAGTGGTTAAAACCACTAAAACACAGGGACTCAAAACGTTATAAAATGAGCGGTTAGAGACTCATGGCATTAAACTTTTTGATTTTGAACTCAAGTGGTTAAAACTACTAAAACACAGGAACTTAAAAAGTAATTTACTATATAACTTGTTCATATTCGTTCATCAAGTATAAATTTATTTGTTTATGTCTGTATTCTTTCTCTAGTGTTCTAAAAGAACATAACAAACGCAAACATAAGTAAACGAACATTAGCGAAAATGTTATTGGAATGTGCAATTAATATTAGGCTAGGCCGCTAGGGGCGTGGATTCCTTTCCCCCACCTCAACATCATCAACTCCATGACTTCACATCACCTTTACCTCACCACTAGGGATCAGATTGGTATAGTACCCGTACCAGTATCAAAAACAGCAGTAATGAATTTGAACAAAAATGAGTACCAAATACCATACCAGATACATTGGTATGGTACATGTACGAGTATTTCGATACGTTACCTATTTTGGTACCACTTTGTTTTTATTATAGTTTTAGAGCACTCGTACATGTACTAAATAGGTAAAATCGGCACTCGTATACCAATGCGATGCGAGTACCAATATGATACGAGTACCAAATATGTAAAATCAATACCAATACCATAAATACCATAATACGAAATAAAACATGATACAAAAAAAACTTTCAAAGTTCTATATAAAATTTGGAACCAGTACCCGTTTATACATGTACAAGTACTCGTATCAGTACCCGTACCGATGCCGAAAGTACCGAATAACGAAATCAATAACATTGGATACCAATACATGTACCGAATACCTAAAATTGCTACGAGTACGGATACAAGTATTTGGGAAAAAATGACCAACCCTATTCACCACCTTCCCCTCCATCCCCATAAGGGGGTGGCGTTCCCCCTTTCCCTTTTCCCGAAGGCAACATCAGCTCCCCGAAGCCTTCCCTTTCCCACACCTTTAAGCCTTAAACATTTTTATGTCGTGTCTTTAACTACTCTTGGTTAGTGGTGCAAACGAGCCGAGCTACTCGCGAGCTACTCGAGTTCGGCTTGAAAAAAAGCTCGAACGAGCCGAGCTTAAACGAGCTCGAGCGTAAAAACAAGCTCGTTTAGTAAACGAGCCCGAGCTTCGCTTAACGAGCTCGAGCCGGCTCGCGAGTGTAATCGAGCTTTTTGTTTATATATTTTTTTATTAATATATTAAACATATATTTATATAATAATAATAATTACCATTTATATAAATATAAAATAAACTAACTTATATGTATAATAATAATTATAATTAATATAAATTAATTAATAAATACTAAACGAGTCGAGCCCGAGTCGAGCTCGAGCTTGAAAAATTACCTTCGAGCCGAGCTCGAGCTTTAGAAATAAAGCTCGAATCGAGCCAAGCTCAAGCTCGAGCTTTCATATGTTAAACGAGCCGGCTACTCGCGAGCTACTCGAGCTCGGCTTGAAAAAAGCTCGAACGAGCCGAGCTTAAACGAGCTCGAGCCTAAAAACAAGCTCGTTTAGTAAACGAGCCCGAGCACGAGCTTTGCTTAACGAGCTCGAGCCGGCTCGCGAGCCTAATCGAGTTTTTTTTTTTTTAAATAAACTTCATTCAAAAAACGAGAGGAACCTCAAAAAAAAAAAGGACCCCTGACAAACACCAATTACAACATATACATAGGGTATTTACCCCAATCGTTCCAATCAATCCTATTACAATTTGATCTATATTTGAGCGAAGTAAAAGCCATAGACTTAACCAACGCCACCACTTCCACAACCTTCGGATCCTTATTTTGAAAAACCATGTTGTTTCGTTCTTTCCAAATCGCCCACATCGTTATCATGAAAATGCCGCGCACTATCTTGTTACCCTTCTTAGAACCAACCGTCTGATTCGGCCATTGCAGCACATCTTCGAAGGAAAGAAAACCAGCGAAATCCAATTTACACCAATTCCAGATTCTGACCCAAACTTCATAAGCAAAGGCACATGAAAAAAATAAATGACTAACATCCTCTTCCTCGGAGTTACATAACGGACACAAGAAACTCGGCAAACCAACATTCCTTCTGATCAGCTCCACTCGAGTAGGGACTCTACCCTTTTAAATTCTCCAGCCCAAAATATTGATCTTAATCGGCACCCATTTATATAAATATAAAAAATAATAAATACTAAACGAGTATTAAACGAGCTCGAGCGTAAAAACAAGCTCGTTTAGTAAACGAGCCCGAGCTTCGCTTAACGAGCTCGAGCCGGCTCGCGAGTGTAATCGAGCTTTTTGTTTATATATTTTTTATTAATATATTAAACATATATTTATATAATAATAATTACCATTTATATAAATATAAAATATAACTAAAGTATATGTATAGTAATAATTATAATTAATTAATAAATACTAAACGAGTCGAGCCCGAGCCCGAGCCGAGCTCAAGCTTGAAAAATTACCTTCGAGCCGAGCTTGAGCTTCAGAAATAAAGATCGAATCGAGCCGAGCTCGAGCTTTCATATGTTAAATAAGCTCGAGCTCGAGCCTGATCGAGCTCGAGTCTGATCGAGCTCGGGCTCGGCTCGACTTGTTTGCACCCCTACTCTTGGTTGGATCGGGTTTTAATATAATTTGCTTTAGGAGAAAATAGAAGATACATTATAGTCTGTGGAATTAGCACCCATCTCAAGATGAAAAAAAGTCAAAGACTGGAATTATAAAAAAGACAAGTTGATTGACCAATTAAAAAAAAAATCAAACTTTGGTTTAGGGTAGTGTATATAGTCTGTGGAATTAGCACCCATCTCAAAATGAAAAAAAGTCAAAGACTGGAATTATAAAAAAGACAAGTTGATTGACCAATTTAAAAAAAAAAAAAAAATCAAACTTTGGTTTAGGGTAGTGTGTTTCCATCCTTTCAAGATATCGGAAGGTGCAATATTTGTGCAATTGGAAAGGGAACAATAAAATACTTGCTAAAAGTTTTGAAAGTAATATTAGAATAGTACTTTCAAAGAGGAGTCGGCTGACCACCTTTTCGCAAAGTGCATTACAGCACGGAGTGTTTGGTGGAATATTTTTACTTGGCTAAAAATTAAATGGCCTCCAAACCTTGACAGCCTAAAGGATGTGTTCGAAACCCTTTATAACAGCCCGGGTAGTCAAATCTGGAAAAAGCTAGTGCACATGGTAGCGGTGGATACAGTTTGGAGACTGTGGAACGCTCGCAACCGAAAGGTTTTCGAAGGGGAAGGCTTTTCTACCCGGAAAATGGTCGACTCGATCAAAGAGGAATCTTACATTTGGGTCTCTAACCGGTCTCGAAAACCAGCGCCAACGTGGGAAGATTGGAAGGCTTTCGATGTTCTCTGTTTATTGTAACTGGCTCCTTTTTCTGTTTTTGTGTCTGTTTGGTTTGCCTTGCTTGTCCCCAGCTCCTTGCTGATTTCTTTATCTATATAAAGAGATATTGCCGTTCAAAAAAAAATATTAGAATAGTACATTTATTATAATGGTTAGGTTAACGTACAATGACTCTTATCGTACAAAATGTACACAATCATCTCAGCCGTATGATCTGGTACGAATTCACTCTTGACATGCGATTGTGCCGAAAAACCAACATGCAAAATTGCTTTATATACCAACATATGATTTCATCATATTTACCAACATGCAAAATTGCTACAAAAAAACTAACATGCGATTTCCAACATACCTTTTTATAACATGCGATTTCCAACATACTTTTTTATAACATGCGATTTCACAATATTGTACGAGCATACGATAAGCCCTATTGTACGTTACACTTTGTACATTTATTATAATAATGTAAGAAAAAAGGGTTAAAGTTTGCATGAATATTGTAGAACAAATGCAAGACAATAACAATTTGTTTTTAATGAAATTTATGTGATACCATTTGGTAATATAACTCTAAAATAACATATGTGTGTATAGTTTTGTTCATGGGATTAAAAGCCAAATTCAATTTACACTCATCTTAACCTATTTGTGTTCATCCTCATCTTTTGGATTCATCGGTGAAATTCATAGCACTTGGTGCATGTCGATCTCATTACAGGCGACTGATAAGGTGAAAAAGGTGAGGGTTCCATGTCAAATGGAGCTGAAATGCATTCATCTTCATCTTCACTTTTTAGCTTCACCAATCAGATGCCATAATCGATTTTAGCTGGACAAGAAACAAAAAAGGCAGAATCAAAGAAAGTTGATACACACGCTAAAGCTTGTGTAAAGAACCAACATGTTTTTGTCCCTTTTGTTTTTTATACATTTAGCTCCTTAGCGCCAGAAGCTATCCAATTCCTGACCAGGGTCCAATGGGTCATTCACAGCAATTGTTCAGCCCCAGGGGGCAAGGTTTTGTCTTTGGTAGATTAGGGTTTGCAATTCAGAAAGGGGTTGTGGCGCAACTTGTTGTCCGTCTACATTCTGTTTTGATGTAACTTGACAAGTACGAATTATTAGTTAAAAAAAAAAGACAATGATAAACAAAGATAATTAAAGAGATTAATCTCAGGCCGTGTAAATGGAACTCATGAGAAATAGGGTTTTTCACTTTTTCTAACACAAATAATTTTGTTATTTAACATCGTTTTTACTTTCTACATTTTTTCTTGAAGTTACCAAAATTTTAATCAAAAAACTAATTCCAATCTATTTTTTTCCGAACAAAAACTATATGAACATAATAAGAGGCCAACACGAAACTGGAATCCCAACAAACAAAACAAAATGGTTACAAAATTACATCATGAACATTGAAATTGCACCGTCTATCCTAATTTAAACTATGTAACAGAAACATATTTTAACCTATAAAATTGATTATTCCTTTCTAATTTGAACCGTCTTATGGATACTAGTGTATATGTTGGTTGAATTCTTTCTGATCTTCCAAATGTTTCACACGGTCCAATTCATTCAACAATTCAAACTAACAATTTCAGTAACAAATTATCAACAGGGGTCAGCTTTGTAAGAGCCGGGGGTCGCCCCGCTTCCCGAACTTTTCGCTCAGTAGTGTCCAGTATGTGGTTTTCGTATAGAATTTTTTAGATATATACGTTTTCGACCCCTCGTTTTATAATTTTTTTTAGCAATATACGTTTTCGACCACTCGTTGAAAATCTTAAGTTTTGCCACTGTTTATCGGGCCAAAATTTTAGTATTTAACTCGTTTATCACCACTATAGAGTATGGAGTGTGGCAGGGGTAAAAACAAAATTACCACGGGCGGTAAACCGTAAACCAGCCGGCGCCGCAATGTAAAATTGAGTTGTCAAAAAACGTGCGACAGTGAAAAATATGTAGCGCACCGCAGATGTCGCAATCACTTCACGTGCTCACATGTTTTCATGTGGCTGGCTTTATTTTCAAGCCAAGCTAACGCCGGCCACCCATCTCCTCTCGCCACGTGGCCCAATAACAACTACTCCATTCCCCCTTTATATATACACATACATAATCACAACCAACACAATTCCATCACACTTTATTAGTTTGTTACACATTAAAATGGACAACTGGAAAAAAGGTCCGATCATCGGCCGTGGTTCCTCCGCCACCGTCTCCCTCGCCACCACCGTCAAAGGAGACCGGTTCGCCGTCAAGTCCACAGAGCTCTCCAGCTCAACGTTCTTACAAAAGGAGCAGCAGTTTCTTTCTAAACTAAGTTCCCGTTATATAATTGAGTACATCGGATTCGATGTCGATTATGTTGATCATGTTCCAATGTATAATCTATTCATGGAGTATGCAACTGGCGGCACTATTACCGATGTAATTAAGAGACAAGGGGGGTTTGTTGATGAGTGTTTGATCCGATCTTATACTCATCAGATTCTACAAGGGTTGGATTATCTTCATTCCAATAATTTGGTGCATTGTGATATTAAATGCTCAAATATATTGGTGTGTGAGGATGGTGTCAAGATTGGTGATCTGGGTTGTGCTAAATTGGTGGAAAATTGTGGAGATACTTCCTCTGAATTTTCCGGTACACCTGTTTTTATGGCGCCTGAGGTTGCACGAGGCGAAAAACAGGGGTTTGCGGCTGATGTGTGGGCTCTTGGGTGTACGGTTATCGAAATGGCAACGGGTTACAACCCGTGGCCAGAGATGAAGAACCCGGTCTCTGCTTTGTACAGAATTGGGTATTCGGGTGATGTACCGTTGTTTCCGATGTGGTTATCGGATGAAGGTAAAGATTTCTTGAGAAAATGTTTGCAAGTAAAAGATGAAGAAAGATGGACGGTGAAAGAGCTTCTTCAACACCCTTTTGTTAGTTTGAACTCGAGTTCGAAAAGGTTTGAAGATTTACCAAAAAGTTCGCCAAGTAGTATACTGGATCAAGGATTTTGGGATTCTTTTGAGGTGGCCGATTCACCGGTTCTGACTCAGTTGGTGAGTTTCTCCGGTGAGTCTCCGGTGAATAGGATAAAACAATTGGTGGAAGCTACTCCGGTGAATTCTTGTTTGCCAAATTGGGTTGATGAAGAAGATTGGATCATGGTGAGATGTGATCACGTGGAAGAAAATTCAAATGTCTATGAGAATTCATATACAGATTCTGGCATGGAAGATGATAATAGTGAGTCAACTCGTACAGACTCAGAATTGTATGTAGAAGCAGAGTTTTCTGACTTGGTTAGAATCATAATAGAATTTAATGTACTTGAAACTAGTGGTGCAAATGTTGTTAATTCAAAATTTCTTGATTTCAAGAACATAAATAATGATAGTTGTTTGCTTGTTGATTCAAATCTAAACCTTGCAACGTGTTCACTATCTGGTCCAACCGGTTTTAGTTAGCGTATTCGGCCTAAGACCATGCGTAGTGGTAAGAGTGAATAATGTCTCACCCATGGGCGTTTTCCGCCACGTGTTATCCTAGTAAGCAAAGGGGCGTTTTTTCACAAATAGGTATAGTGGTGACGTGGACATTATGTTCAAAGGAGTGTAAAGAATTAAATAAATAAAAAAACTAAAGGGTCTGTTTGGTATGGGGTAATAGAATGGAGGAATGAATGGAATGAATGAGGTAATGGAATGGACGAGGGAATGCAATGGATCATTACCATTCCATGTCTTGTTTGGTTACCATATGTGAATGAAATGAATTATTATTGTATATTGTTCGGTAGGCAAGAAAAACGGAGTAATAAAATCAGCGGTGAGTGGTGGTGGTCGGTGGTCGGTGGTAGTGATTGTGGGTGGTTATAGGTGACGGTGGTGGGTGTCGGCGGCGGCGGCGATGGGTGGTGGTGGTGGCGGCGAGTGGCGGTGCGGTGGTGACGACGAGTGGTGGTGGTGGCAAGGTGGCCGTTGGTAGTGGGTGGCAGCAGAGGTAGCGGTGGACGGCGTCGGCAGTTGGTGGTGGCGGTGGCTGTGGTGGTGGCGTCGACGATGGGGGTGGGCGTCAGCAACGAGTGGCGTTGGCGGTTGGTCGCGGCGGTGCTGATAACGGTGGAGAATGGGTGGCGTCGGTGACGGTGGTTGTCGGGGTGAGGTGGTGGCGGGTGGCGGTGATGGCGTCGGTGGTGGGTGGTGGTGGTGGTGGGTTTTGGCGAAGGTGGTGGGTTTTGGTGTTATTGATGAATGGTGCAAGAGGGGATGGAATGGAAAAAAAACATGGGGGGTGGAAGGAATGATTTTGAAGGAATTGAATGCTTTTTGGAATGGGTGATTCCATTCCATTGACCAACCAAACACCCTTTTCTTCATTCCCTCGTAATCATCCATTCCATTCCACCTCCCATTCCTTCATACCAAACACTACCTAAGAAAAAAAGTGATTGGGCAATGAAAAAGATGGTTACATGTGATTGGGCCAACAATATCTTCAAAATGGGGCTCTCGCATTGTTTATACAACGCTATTCGATTTTCTGGTTTAAAAACGCCGCGGGGGGCAGTGGCTCCGGCGTGGTTAGGCGTTGTTTTGCCCAAAAACGCCCAAATACATAACGACTACAGGTGGTCTAAGCGTTAAATACAAAGTTGAAGAAAAGCGACAAACAAAATCAGTTGGGTTGGGTGGGTCGGCCGAACCCAATGAATTTACCGTCTTGCAATTTTGACACTTTGCCGGTTGTAAATGTAATCGTTTTGATTTTTTTTTTGTGTTCGACGACATTACTTTACATTATAATTAAAAAAATATGATGTACAATTATAATAAATATTCCAAAAACAATATATATGTACAAACAATAAAGGCTAAATAGCCGTTTCGGTTTGCATGGTTGGTTCCAAATTTCAAATGGAACCTTAAGCCGAATTGTTTAGATCTCAAACTTGTCAAACTAATCTACGCGTTTCCGTTTATACGGCTCTTATTTATGTGAATGTATCAAAAGAAAAGATCAAAATAAGTATCTTACACATAAACAATCACATTAGACGGTTGTTGCCAATAGAATAAAGACGCCCAAACAATTATTCCGATGCTCACCTTCAATTATTATATATTGTATATTCTTTTGGCTTTTTGAATGTTCTATATGATTTTAATTTAGTTTAACATATTAAAATATAAATAGTGAAAGAATCAAAGCTAGTAGGAGTAGATATTTTGCCTTGTGCAAGTGTTGTGGTTGTGAAAGGGTTGAAGGAAAAGTTGATTTGATGGATGGTTGATTAAAGAAAGGATTGATATTTTACAAGTCAACCAATTTGCATTTTTTGCACGGCCTGGTCTATTCGCACACGGCCTTAGTCTATTTGCACACTCGAAGCGCCCCGCTTTGAGTGTGCAAAAAGACAAAAAGTGTTGGCTGGAAGTTGTGTTGTTTTTTTTTTGAAATAGGTGGGATGTGGGTTAGTTTGGTAGTGTTTTTTGAAGGAAAAAATTGTATTTGAGTTTTATAATACGTTGTTTTATAATTACGTTTTTTTACGTCATTATTTTTATAGAACGTATATAATATAAGTGCGTCTTTATAAACTGTTAACCTAGTTTATTTTGTTAAATTAAACGAACACGTTAAATAAATTGTACCGAAAGCCATAAGAATTAAACGTAAACAATCCAAAACCAACGTGATGTAAATATATATCAGTTTGTACATACAAAACAAAAAGGTACAACTGACTACATAATACATAAAAACAAATAATATTAAACAAATAATATTAAACAAATAATATTAAAAAAAAAATAAACATGAACTAAAGCGCCGCGCTTTGGCCTCGGCGCGGCGCTTTAGTTCTTCGTGATGAAGAACAGCCCCCCCCCCCCCCCAATCGATCCAAACGCCCAAATCAATCAAATATCAAACATTTACAGTTAAAGAAAACGACTAAGGGTGTTCGATTTACCTTTTTAGCGGTCGAAAGATTGAAAACGAAGATATCCGGATCGAAGTGTGTGTAATCGCACCTTGTGTGTGTGTTTTGTGTGTTGTGTTGAAGTGGGGGAGAAGCTGCCCCGCTTCAGGTATAGCGAGGGACCAAAGCGCCCCGCTTTGGCCATAGCGGGGCGCTTCAAGGGTAAAGCGGGGCGCTTTGGTCATAGCGGGGCGTTTAAGGCCTTTTTTTATTTTTTTTAAATTGTTTTTAATTCATAAACGCGTCGATAATAGTCTAAATTTTACGTTTTTTCCATTATACTTCATTTTTTATTATATATGGACTATACTGCAAGTTCCGGATCAAATCGGTTACGTGTGATGTCTTATTCCGTTATATCGTGAACAAAGAAGACATCTTCAACTTCGTTTGATATCTCATTCGTGCGCATGTAATAAGTGTAATTTTTTTCGAGAAGAATGCTTTCAAGTTTTTGCATCGGAGACTTACCGACATTTTTTTCGGCGTTGATCTTCTGAACAGCGTTGTGTATATCTTTCGGAATAAGCTTTCTAGCCGGATTGTTTTTTGTCAGCGTTCGCCAGATACTTTGGTTAGGAATGTCTTGCTCTGCCAGCTCCTTAACCAGTTTTGTATCCTCCGAAGAAAGCCTTCTCGCATACGCGTGACCCTCTAAGTTTTCAATAGGAGTGTGGTTATGCTTCGCCTTCGTCACCTCTATCCTCCAAACACTTCCGGATGATTCCGAAAACCCGATCATCTCGAACGGGCAGCCTATTTTCTTACTACCCGTTTTCCTCTGTGTAGCTATACTCTTATGCTCCCCACCAAAAGTACATTGAAACCAAATCTTGTAATTCTCTCCTCTTTTATTCGACCTCTTAGTCACAATGAGGTAACCGTTGTCTTTTGCCGTGTCTTGTACCCAACGCACCAACTCTTTACGTGACGAAAAGGTCTGCGTCGTATCAAACGAAAACGTAACCGGGTAACAGCCTTCCTCGTCAACAGACACATCCCCCGGCTCACCATCGTCACCGAGGTCCGAATATACTTGATGTTCAAAGTTGTGCTCGCCACCGTAACCGAAATTCGAATAACCTTGTAAGCTCTGTTGACAACCGTAACTGTCGTTTGGACCACACTCCTGCTGTACAAAGTTGTACTCGCCACCGTAACCGAAATTAGAATAACCTTGTTGTGCGTAAGGGTCCTCCACAGGGGTATTCAAATCCAGCGTCACCGTGCTATCACGATAATGAATGCCAGATACAACCTCTGCCTCCCTCAAGTTGGACGAGACCGGTTTCTCATACGAGTCAGAAATAGCGGTCCCCTCGTAAGAATCAGGAACAACTGTCTCGTCAGAATATTGACCGAAAATATAGTTGTTTAACCACGACATCGTTGTTTCAAGAGATGTAACTAATACAGCAAAACCGCGCGTTATTTTGAAGAAACACAACGGATGGGTGAGTGTATATCGAAGTGTCTGTGAATGAAAATGTATATGGTCGAAGTGTCTCTCACAGGTTGCTTTTAAAAGGGGAGAAGGGTGAAATTTGGGGTCGAAGCGCCGCGCTATGGCCACAGCGCGGCGCTTAGGGTTAACGACAAAACATCATGATTAGCTTTATGTCTGTCAAACAGTATCGAATGTTTCAAACGTCAATCGAAGCACGTGTTGTCGATCGAAGCGCCGCGCTTTGACCATAGCTCTTTGTTTGAGCATCAATGATTTCAACATCCTAAAGGTTATAGTACACCACATATCATGCTTGTTACATGGTTGACTTTTTTTTCTTTACTATTTTTGTTACAAATGCTTTATATGTTTTCTAACATCATTAGTGACGTTATTCGACCCCTTTACGAACTCATCCAATACGTAGAAAGTGGAATCTGGTATAAGATTAGTCGCTTTTTGTAACGAAACCAAAAGTTGAAAGTAGAAATAGGTCAAAAGAGAGTATCAATGGTTTGAGTTCTTCCTCTTGGCATGTAGTTCATTTCTTAGATCCAAAGACTTGTTAAATTTTTATATGGTCACAAATAATAATTAAGAAATAAACATGCCCACTTGAGTTTACTGGTTTTGCATTCTAAAAGCATCAATTTTGACTTTTTATTCTAATTTTGCGTGAAAGTACACAATCTTGGAATATGCTATATCCTTCTAGATTTGGACTCTTGTGTTTGGTGTTTAGTGTTTGGTCTACAACCTAGAAGAGGGTGTGTTTTTTTTTCAACGGCAAGTTTTCACAATTTTTTTTGGGTGCGAGACACCCCACACCCCCCTTATGGGGAGGCCCGAGGCCCGTCGCCCATCTCCGGCCAGACGTGAGTGTCTTAACCGTTCCCCAGCTGGCATCAGAGAGTGACCAGCGTCCGGGGAAAAAAACCCCACATGTACCTCGCCCTGGATCAAAGCTTGACGAGTTGAGAGCCGCCACAAAGGGGAATAAACCGCCTCAACTGGGGGATCGAACTCGGGTACCATGGGTAAAAACCCGGATGCATCAACCAGTTGGACTGGCATCATTTGCAGAAGAGAGTATGTTGAGTTTGATTGATTGAATATATGAAAATAAATGGAAAAAAAAATAAAATAAAATCAAGTGGGAGTGGATATTTTCTGTTGTGCAAGTGTCCGGTCGGAGCTTTGAATGTAAGATTAAATATTTATTTATTTATATTTAATCTAGTAGCCATCATTATCATTTATATAATATAGATCAAAATATATTAATAACCTATTAATAATTAGTTGGTAATTGTTGATGGACCATATTACCCTTATTAACTAATTGGGTTTCCTCTTGGGTGTATATATAAGGAGATTATTAGAGAGGTAAAAGGTTAGACACATAACCTAAACACATAACATCAATTTTCGTCCTTTCTCTCTCAACCGAAACTAACCCTACTTTCGGTTTCATCACCATCATAACTTTACACCCTAAGGAGGAACCGGATCACCCTGACAAAGATGTCGAACACTATGGCTGGATCTCTGACTGGATTCTCTACTAATGCAACCAAATGTATGTTGTTACATGTTTTCCATTATGTTTAAAACAGAACTGATCAACATGTGGTATCAGAGCATATGTTGATAAATCAGTTCTGGTTTTGTATCCATTATTCTGGGATCAAAAATCTGGAAAACGAATTTTTTAAAGCCTTCAAAAGGTCTCGGCTGTTTTCGAGTTTCATGAGCCGAAATCCCTGTTTTCGGATAATATGTTTGATTAATCGACTCGAAATTATAAAGGATTAAACTTATTGTCACGAAATCCATTACAAAACCATTAAAATTCAGGTTTAGGATTTCCAGAATTATGTTCTTATTTTTAGGGTTCATCGTTATGTTCTTAGAAAACTCGAAAATTCCATAAGATTTGGAATATAATTTGGATTAGTGAATGTTTTTCCAATGTTTGATCTAAATTTTATCTATAATAATTTTCGAAAAACTGTTAATGGATTTTAGTTATTATTTCGAAAATACTTGATAAGTTTAGATCATAAATAAATTAGGAAATAATATCCCAAAATCCCTCAAATTTCGGGTTTTAGTTAATTATCACAAATAACAGCTATTAAAGAGAGATTTCGAAATCATCATCAAAATCGCACAAGTTTTCCCTATAACAGTCGCACAAGATCAGGTCACACACAAAAAAAAAAAAAAAAAAAAAAAGGAGGTGGACCTGATCGCACAAGACTGATCGCACAAGGGAAATCGCACAAGACTTATGGATCGCACAAGACCTGTGGATCGCACAAGATAGTGCTGATCGCACAAAACTTGGGCCTGACTAATCGAACAAGTTTTGGGCCTCACTGATCGCACAAATTATTGGGCTTTACTGATCGCACAAGTTATTGGGCCTCACTGATCGCACAAGTCCTTATTAATCGCACAAGGCATTACTGATCGCATAAGATTCGAAATCTCATTATTTTAAGCTGTTTGATCGCACAAGTCCTTATTAATCGCACAAGGCATTACTGATCGCATAAGTTCGATCCGCGCTAACAGGTGGTTTGCTATTAAATACTTGGTTTTGTTTATACTTAATTAATTAATAAGGATCAAATAATGTTTTACAAAACCAAACTAGCTTAACTTGAATGAGCTTCTGATGTATTAATTCTGGCCAAAGCTGATTTAATATATCTCTTTATTGTTCAAGTATTATAAAAAGCTATGTTAAGTATGCATTACAAACGTGAAATGTCTTAATTCTGGCCAAAGCTGATTTAATTCATTTATGTTTAGCATGCTTGACAAGTGCATAACTAAAGTGATTGTCTCATTTCTGGCCAAAGCTGATTTGTCACGATTACTTTGCACACATACTTAAATGATTACACTTCTGGCCAAAGCTGATTTGTCTTTGTTTAAGTAGAATTTTACTAAGTCTATTATTTTGATGTTAGTAATAGACATATCACAATCTCTTCACATCATGATCCTTATATTAATGATCCTTAATTAATTTTATGATCATTTCGTCTGTCTTATTTTTAGTACCCATAATTTTTACTCACTATAATTTACTTCTACATATATCTCATCCACTTTAATTCCTAAACCTAAAATGTTTGCTTTATTTAAAGTTTCTATTAGAATTAGCTCTTAAATTAAATCCTTGATTATTTCTTAAGACACGATAATCCTATTGCTCTCTTCTGATAAAGATTATAAAGAAGAAAATTAGAGCATGATGATTAGGACAAATCGAACATGATGTCTCTTATGATAATCAAGAACTCTCTAACATAATGCTATCACTAAAGTTATTTCAGATTAAGTCTTTCCTAAGGCTAATCTCTTATATATGGAATAATCACTAGAACTCCTAAGATGCATGCCTTCTTTTAAAATTCTAAACTATAAAGTTAAGTGGTATATGTGAATACATAATAATGTACAATACCATGACCCATTAAGTTAAGGGCTTATGCATGGAAATAAGTACATTTTCCAGTACATTACATATTAAGACTTTCACTTGTACAATTTGATGCCTTATAAATCAACTATAACACTCAAACATACCAAAGTATAATGAGTGTGTTGATAAGCAACATATGTACAAAGAAATAAATGTTTGAAGCTGGAAAATAAGTTGTTACTTACCTTACAACCACTTCAACCTTAAAAGAGGATTGTTCTCAGGTCCATAGACAAATTACAACTGTTAATTCTACCTCTAAGGTTCTTCAAGGGAAAATCTCACTGCATCATTATGTCATTAGACTAGACATAAGCAACGAGACTATCCATTATTCTAAAGAACAGTTGGATGAATTAATTAGATAGTCACTTATTAAAGATATTTAAGTCTACTAATTGTAATATTCCTATTAATACATGATTAGTTGACTCTAGTTTTTTAAACGTTTCCTTACCAGAAGTTAACAAATAACTAACATGAGAGTTAGTGACAAAATTAAATGTTAAGGCTATAAGAACAATAATAAGCAGTCTTCTAACAACGTTTTTTCGATACCGTCCATATATTCTGAGTATTAATCAGAATATAGTATCATAATTAAGCAATGTTATGAAGGTTGTGAAGTTTTGCATAGTCAACATAAAGTCACACTTACCTTAAACTCTCATTTTATTTGTTCTAAATATCTGGATTGAAACATTATTAAGATAAAACTAGATGATACCTCACACTTTCACAACTTTTGTCATCATGAAAATGAGAATTTGACAAAAGGAAAATGAGACTTACAAATTTCATCCATCATAACCAAAATTCATGAGAAATCATGACATGGTTAATGAGGATGATTTTTCATCTAATCTCATTCTAAGTGATTTTAAATTATGTTGTTAAAGCCCTAAATATGATTTGGCTTAAGGCATACGTATGGGTCCATCATAAGTCATTCATTGACATTCGTGGAACTTATTCCAAATGGAATATTTAGACATAATTCATTTATCATTTAAAGACTATTTACTTGTATCTAAATTTTGTCGTATATGGCCCACGGTCTTATAAGAAATCTACTCATATATGTGCTTAACATGATTTCTATTAAATATGTCCCTAAGTTTTTGTGACATCTGGACATTAAGGAAATCAAGTAAAGTCTAACATATATATATCATAGGTTCCCACGTCACGTAACTAATTGAAACTTCTCTTGTAGCATTCTAGAGATATTAAAAGATCATTGGGAGCATTAAGTGTCTTAATAATAACTTGCAATAGTTGCAAGAGGTGGGGAGTGAAAACTTTGAATTACTTCAATTTACACCTCTTGTACAGACACTGCTCCATCTTGACACTGTTCTATCATAACTTGTCTTCTTAAAATCTACAGCTACTCTTACAAAAGTTTCATTGTTGCTTAATTGTGGGCACACTTAGATTTCTTACCTAAACTAACATAATCCTCAACAAGAGAAACTACAATGACTAACGTCATTAATATGTTCATTAATATGTTTTCTCTATTAGAATTTGTTTGGTCGTTAAATATTGACCCTAAGCATGCTGAGTTCCTAAAATTTTCTAAGGTCAGTGGGAGCAGTCAAAGTCCTTATCATGACTTGCAAGGAATACAAGAGGCGGGGGGAAGAGTGTCATTAAATTTCACTCCAAATTAAACTCCGATTACACCTCTTGTACACCATACTGCACCAACTCTTACAAACTTAGAATCCTGAAAATGATAGCAACCTAATCAAGAGCTAAACTGAAACTTCTAACTAACCCAATAATCAACTCAGGAGGTCATCTAGGTTTGAAAATCTACTAACTTTGATGATTACATAACCTCCCTAAATGAAGTTGAAATGGTTTTTGGAAAAGTTTATTGATCCTATCTCTTCTAATTAAGTCATTAGTGTCAATCAATCTTCTAAATAGAATAAAACTGTTTTCTAGTAAAACTGTTTTATGTGTTCGTATAACGTTTGGGATTTGATTGAATAACCTAAGAGTGTTCATAACTAAACCAAATCCTGATATAAACGTTAAGACACAAAGAAGCATGATTGATTGTCAAAGGTTATACTCAGGAAAAGATATATTATTAAAGAATCTTTCTTATATATCTAACAAAAGATTTCTTTTAGGATCATCACTGTTCTAGTAGCTTATAATAGTTTAAAGCTACATTAGATGAACATTAAAACAATTTTCCCTAACAAATGGCTGACATATTTACATGTTCATACAACAACCTGAAAGTTCTAAACTTAAGGTTAAAGAACAGTTTGTCTATAAGCCAATAAAATCCATGTATGGGTTAATGCAAACGTCATAATGTGATGAAATCTTCACGAAATTATTTTCATCAACAACCAAGTGGAATAATGTACCTACCTCAAGATGAGTGGGAGCAACTAAGATAAACTTGTCTATATAGATAATATTCTTTTGACAAGTAGATGTTACATAAGTCAAAGCATTGTTAACACAAACTTTGATATAATAGATCTCAGAGATATCTCTTACATAATAGATATCATAACATGTTGAGATAGACCAAATGGGACATTACTTCCACTTGGTTATTTCTTACCTAAACTAACATAATCCTCAACAAGAGAAACTACAATGACTAACGTCATTAATATGTTCATTAATATGTTTTCTCTATTAGAATTTGTTTGGTCGTTAAATATTGACCCTAAGCATGCTGAGTTCCTAAAATTTTCTAAGGTCAGTGGGAGCAGTCAAAGTCCTTATCATGACTTGCAAGGAATACAAGAGGCGGGGGGAAGAGTGTCATTAAATTTCACTCCAAATTTAACTCCGATTACACCTCTTGTACACCATACTGCACCAACTCTTACAAACTTAGAATCCTGAAAATGATAGCAACCTAATCAAGAGCTAAACTGAAACTTCTAACTAACCCAATAATCAACTCAGGAGGTCATCTAGGTTTGAAAATCTACTAACTTTGATGATTACATAACCTCCCTAAATGAAGTTGAAATGGTTTTTGGAAAAGTTTATTGATCCTATCTCTTCTAATTAAGTCATTAGTGTCAATCAATCTTCTAAATAGAATAAAACTGTTTTCTAGTAAAACTGTTTTATGTGTTCGTATAACGTTTGGGATTTGATTGAATAACCTAAGAGTGTTCATAACTAAACCAAATCCTGATATAAACGTTAAGACACAAAGAAGCATGATTGATTGTCAAAGGTTATACTCAGGAAAAGATATATTATTAAAGAATCTTTCTTATATATCTAACAAAAGATTTCTTTTAGGATCATCACTGTTCTAGTAGCTTATAATAGTTTAAAGCTACATTAGATGAACATTAAAACAATTTTCCCTAACAAATGGCTGACATATTTACATGTTCATACAACAACCTGAAAGTTCTAAACTTAAGGTTAAAGAACAGTTTGTCTATAAGCCAATAAAATCCATGTATGGGTTAATGCAAACGTCATAATGTGATGAAATCTTCACGAAATTATTTTCATCAACAACCAAGTGGAATAATGTACCTACCTCAAGATGAGTGGGAGCAACTAAGATAAACTTGTCTATATAGATAATATTCTTTTGACAAGTAGATGTTACATAAGTCAAAGCATTGTTAACACAAACTTTGATATAATAGATCTCAGAGATATCTCTTACATAATAGATATCATAACATGTTGAGATAGACCAAATGGGGCATTACTTCCGTTCCATAAGTTTAACATTAAATTGGTCCTTACATATGTAACAAACAATACTGCTCTCCTTTAGAGGATAATAGGATAAATGAGATTATTTACTTATGCTTCATTAATTAGAAGCCTTATGTAAAGTTTAAGTCTATACTCGTTTAGATATTACTCACATTGCAACACACTAGATATGTCTAGATTAATGTGAAGCATCTAATAGAGTATTACAATATCTTTAAAAGAAACGAGAGGCTATGATTTAAAGAAGAAGTGAGAACTCAAACCGGTTTATTACTCTAACTTTGTAATATTCAAAGATGACAAAATGTAATTTCGGGTATATCTTTATGTCAACAGACAAAACCTATCTCATGGAGGAGTCATAATAGACTGATATCAACAACCTAACTTATAACGACATAATATAGTCACTAAAAGTTGTTGGAAATTTATCAGTGGACTCATAAGTTTATTAACTCCATATAATTAATATATTGAAGACTTGTTGTGATAAAGTCAGCTACCATGTCTCCTTGAACAGTAACAGTTCGAGAGGTGCTGCATTAAATTTCGATACGCAATTAATTATTCGTTTATGAACGAATTGAGGAAACTAAATATTTGTATCGAATACATTCATGATATGCTTAAGGATCCTATAATTGAAGGTCTATTACCCATAAGTCTTATTAAGAGTGCACATAAAAGAGACGGGTTTTAATTGATGACCATGTACAACTACATATCGTACTATGAATGACTGATTATTAATTAATTTTCCTCATCAGTTTGATTTTGTATGTCTCTTACATATGTTCTGCCGGTGTAATGACATATAGACAACTATAAATACAAATCAAACGTTAAAGGGCTTACATATTTTGATCATAACTGTTAGGTTTTAAATTAAGGCTATAGTATGACTAATGGGGGTCCTGAGTCGCATAATGATTCAACGGCTGTATTTCTCTGCTATAGTAATTGTTTAAGGCTAAAATGAGTATTAACTTCTGATCAGACTAACCTAATACTCATGATAAATGATTATTCGGCTAAGTGGGAGAATGTAAGATTAAATATTTATTTATTTATATTTAATCTAGTAGCCATCATTATCATTTATATAATATAGATCAAAATATATTAATAACCTATTAATAATTAGTTGGTAATTGTTGATGGACCATATTACCCTTATTAACTAATTGGGTTTCCTCTTGGGTGTATATATAAGGAGATTATTAGAGAGGTAAAAGGTTAGACACATAACCTAAACACATAACATCAATTTTCGTCCTTTCTCTCTCAACCGAAACTAACCCTACTTTCGGTTTCATCACCATCATAACTTTACACCCTAAGGAGGAACCGGATCACCCTGACAAAGATGTCGAACACTATGGCTGGATCTCTGACTGGATTCTCTACTAATGCAACCAAAGGTATGTTGTTACATGTTTTCCGTTATGTTTAAAACAGAACTGATCAACATTGAAGGGTTAAAGAGTATGTTGAGTTTGATTGATTGAATAGAATAAGTGTTGACTTTGTACAAGTCAACCACTTTGTACATCTGAACCTCTTAGTGTGAACACCAACGACTTGAACCTCTAAAGTATACCAAATACCATGTTTCTTTCAGTTGACTTTTTGAGTATATGTATTTTATAAGTCTTCAAACGTCACTTTTACACACAAACAATTAAAGTCAAGTTTGCAATATAGATGCCATAAATCATGCCTTAGATTTCTATTACCACTTCATGTCATTTTTGCGGATCGTACCCATAAAAAAACACAGAGTTTGGCATAAATATCGGTTAGCTTCGGTAACGTACCCAAAAGAGGGTTGTAAAATTAGGTGGAAAGAGAAGGAAGTGGACAATCATTGGTTAGAGTTGTTCCTCTAATCCTCTTGGCATGTAGTTCAATTTTGAATTGTGAAGTCAACCGTCTTTCAATGCATTTGGTATTGGGAAGACTTTTTTATGATCAGAAAACATAATAAAGATATGCCCACTTGGGTTTTACTCAGCAAACTTTATGCACTTATGCAGTTTATGGAAATTTGAAAGCATCTACCTAACATTGTAAGGTGGTCCTTCTGGATTTTGGACTTTAGTGTTTGGTGTTTGGTAGGGAGGTTAAAATCTAGAAGAATGACAATGTGTAGCTTAATAGGTCAATCAAGTTGCATAAACTGCTTCTATAATCTAACTTCTCATTTCTTCAAGCTCTATCAATATTTTTAGTAGATTCCTAAGGCAAGTCCAAGAAGAAAGAAAAAGCATTTCGTAAAAGTAAAGACAAAGTTTGTTAACAACTAAAAGATACATAAACAATTATACAAGTAAATGCACCCCAAAGAAAGAATAATCAAAAAATACAACGGCATCAATACTTCCAACCTAGATTAAACATTTTCTTCTATTTTATATCCAAAGAAATAAAGGAAGCCTTAAACTCCTCCATAATTTCCGCTTTGTAGAGTCTTTCATTTCTCGTCTTCCAAACTGACCATATAGCGAAGGGAATTATCGTATAGGGTACTTTCTTTTTTATCCAACGAATGACACCGAGTCTAGTTCGATGAAAGGCTCCTTTACCGAAGTTGATGTGAGTCTTGGAACGTTACATCAGGAGCAAAATGAATCACATACACCATGGGTAGCCGAACATGAAGTTAATACATTTCGTAAACAATTTACATTTTGTAATATATGATCGACTAATACATTGTTTTGCATATCTTACATTCTCAATAAACAAGTTTTAATACGTTAGTCTAATTAATACATTTTGTTTTCTTAACAACCCTATCTATACTATATAATAAAAAAAAACTAATTGAGGGACACTTGTCATTATTCTAGACCATCATTAATTGTATATAATTATTATTATTTAATTATTTTTTAATTTAAATTGTTAAATTTAATATCTTTCGACACATTTAAGAAATTACTGATAGGTTCTAATACGATTTGCTAAGTATCCATATATTAAGATAAACACTAAATATCATACTATGTCAGAATTCATATATTAAAAAAACTAGGTTATAACCCCGTGTATTACACGGGTTGAATAAATAAATTTTATATACTAAATAATAAAACAATATATCTTTAAAAACCTTCTTTATTGCACAAGTTAAATAAATATAATTTTATATATTAAATAATATATTATATATATAAGAACAATATTGTACAGGTTGAATAAATGTAATTTTATATACAAAATAAAAAAAGTTATATCTTTAAAACCACATGTATTACATGAGTTGAATAAATGTAATATTGTTTACCAAATAATAAAATAATACATCTTTAAAAAACCCCATTTATTACACGGGTTGAATAAATGTAATTTTATATACCAAATAATAAAAAAAATTACATCTTTAAAAATATACGTATTACACGGTTTGAATAAATATAATTTTCTATACTAAATAATAAAAAAATCTAACCTTTTTGGCACTAGCGTCTTTTTTTAACCCTTTTGGCCCCTAACATTTAATGGATGAGTTAGTGTTAGGGACCAAAAGGGTTAGAAAAGAAGACGTTGGGGACTCAGATGTTAAAAAATTCTTTTTGGGCTAAAAGAGTAATAGTGATATAACTATAGGGGCCAAAATCGCAATTTTCTCTAAAGATTTTTTAACATCTAAACCCCCAACGTCTTTTTTCTAACCTTTTTGGCCCCTAACGTCTTTTTTTAACCCTTTTGGCCCCTAACATTTAATGGATGTGGTTAGTGTTAAGAGCCAAAATGGTGAGAAAAGAAGACGTTGGTGGCTCAGATGTTAAAAAAAAATTTGGGCTAAAAGGGTGAAGGTAATATAAATACAGGGGTCAAAATCGTAATTTTCTCAAAATAATATTATAAATGAGAAGAAGATTAAACTAAATAATAATTATCTATAAGATATTAAACTAAATAATAATTAATATGAGGGTTATCTATAATTAGTTAGAAAATATTAAATTAAAATAATAATTATCTATAAAAGATGCCCTAATATGATGACAAATGTCCCAAAAGTGGTTTCTTTTATTATATAGTATAGATTGTTATACATAGGACTTGATAAGTATCCATCCATATATTAAGATAAACATTAGATATTAGATTTGAGTTAACAATCTATCTATATCTAATAATAATACAAATGAATGAATAGTGCCAGCACTTCCTGGCACATATTCATTAGACCTATGTTGTTTGGTGATGGTTAGGGGTGTGTATAGGTCTGTTTGGGTCGGTTTTGTCTTAAAATCATAATCATACCCGCTATGTCGGTTAATGGATAACCATAACCATAACCAATTGGTTATGGCAGTTATGGTTAATCGGTTTTGATGGTTATAACGGGTCGGTTGTGGTTGGCTAACCGTGTATTTAGCCTAGCTTAAATATGTTAATTTTTTAACATGGAATAAATTGTTATTGCATATTTGTATATGTTAGTATATTACATAGTATTAAAAATACATGTAATCTATAATATTAACACTGAATATTCAAATAAAGTGATGTGATATATTTCATAAATTCAAATAAACATTCAACCAAAACCGCAAAACAATATAAAATAACCCGTAAATACTAAAAATCTTTAATAAAAAACATCAAATATTATAAAAAACTAATGAAAAGTCCTAAATCCTATAAAGATTTTTTTACATGTCGGTTCGGTTCGGTTATGGTGGGTATGGAAACATTGATAACTATAACCGACCCGCTACATTCGGTTTTCAAAAAAACCATTAACCGACCCACTGGTTTTTAATTTGGTTCGTTTTTTTTGGTTCGATTTTATCGGTTAATTCGGTTTTTTGCACACCCCTAGTGATGGTTATTTGACACATCACCCACACTTCATACATGTGTTCATGTTGTTATGCATGTGACATATATACTGAGACACGCAAATGTCTACCGATAGAAAAGAGAGTCAAAGAGAGTCTGGGAACAGAATCCTGAGGGAGTGGTGGCTGGCCACCGCCCCCGGTAGCGGAGCCATGGCGGAACACGGCGACGCCACCCGATTCTGCATGTTTACGACCCCAACCGAAGGAACAATCCCAACCGAAGGAACAACGCCTGAGGGTTTAAGAGAGAGAGGTTGTAGACGACGGGAGAGTCTAGGAACAAAATCCTAAGGGAGTGGCGGCTGGCCATCACCCCCCGTTAGCGGAGCCACGGCGGAACACGGCAACGCCACCTGATTCTGCATGTTTACGACCCCTAAGAAATCATTAGATTCTTAAATTCGATCTAATATTTCCGATCGGTAACATGTTTTCGAACGAAAACCTAACTGATTTTATATTTTTGGTTTTCTATTTATGTTGATATATACCGACTTCCAGTATCGTACTGGTATCGTGACGGCGGTATTGTAAAGAATTGAATAAATACATTCCAAACAACTTCGACACCGGTACGTAAATCTTCCTACCGAGAACGATTCGGTTTAGAGCGCCGCAACGCGCGCATGGATTATAAACCTAGTTATGTGATAATAAATTGTATTGTAAAAGACCTTTAAAAAATTGAGATGATATATATTAAGATAAACGTTACATAATAAATTTAAGAAATTATATATGTTTAAAATGCAAGAAAAATAATAACTACATTTATCATACTAATAAATTTATCCAAAAATAACCATCCTTTTAACTTTTAAGACGCAACTTGTAACGCCCGTCTCAATTTATCAAGATTTTAATAATAAAATACACATTTTAAATGCTAAAATGTGACTTTACAAAAACTTATTATACTAACATTCCCAAATAATTACAACGTTTCAAAAACAAATTTATAAGTGTTTACATAATTCATTTATAATAACACAATTCAAGATTTGACGCGGAAGCTTCATTTAACGTGTGTTCGGTTCTTGCTCGATGCTTGATCTTCATCCGGGACACTCGACATTCACCTATGATCAAAACCAACTTAGAAGTCAGTTTTGATAGTTAAATAACAAGTACAACAAGGAAATTGGGTCAAATAATCGAAATAATAAAAAAAATCAAAATTTTCAACAATTCAGGCCGTCGCCACGCACGACGGCCAAGGCCTTTGGCCGTGGCGCGACGCCACGGACCTATGTTGACAAAATGTTCATGCTGGTTGCTGCATATTCCCAGCATAACCCGATTTCACGGAAACGAGCATAACTCTCTCGTTTTTAATCCGTTTTACCCGATTCTTTTTTCCTACGCGCTCGTAATTTAATTCTCCATCTTATGGAGTTAAAATCTAACATCCGGATTAATAAAATTTCAGACTTTTAAGTCTTCGACTTATTACCCTATTTACCAAATTTTGACCCGTTCGTGATTTTATCAAACAAACATGTTTCTTTGATCTATAAACTTGTGAGATTCATAATTTCAATATCTCCTAACATATTAATCATAAATCAAGGGTTTCTTACTTAATTAAAACCCGTTTACGCTCAAGTGCTTATTTTGACCCATTAAGGGTATTTAAGCACTTTAAAGCTTAAAATCGCTTTCCTTCATTTCTAGCATCATATTCCTACATTTCTTATCCGAAGTAATCATTTAATCTATTGACTTGTTTCTAAACAACCTTTTAAAGTTGTTTGCCCGATATACCTATCAAGGGCATTTTTGTCAAGTACGCTCCATCCTTTACAACAAAGGACTTTATTGAACCTTTAACCAATCCACCCACTTAACTTCAATTCTAAACACACATACCTGACTCGGATCAATATATTGACCCGTTTCGATACCTTGCCTTAGTAGTCGTTATGCAATAACAATGTACATATCCATTTGATATTTATTCCTATAATCATATAGCTCAACAAACCATTAGTCGATATTGTCAAAGGGTGATAATTTCACCTTTTGACCCGTTTAGTCTAAAGGACATGAAACTCTATGAGATGATATTTATTACCATTTTATCCATACGACTAACTCCGGTTTACACCGTATAGTCGTTTTACTTGTAAATCGTCAATTGATTCCCTTGACCATTATAACCCACGCTATGACGTGTCTTTCCCCAAACTAACGGTTATTGTCAACAAGTGACCAAAGTACCATTTTACTCTTTACTAGTTACGCTATAAGCAACTTTAAGAAAACTCATTAATTCTTAATCAATCCATGACTAATTTACCCTTTTGCCTCTTTCACCATTACTCATGGTTTAAAACGATTTTATTCATTCCGACCCATTTCGTTTCGTGTCGTGTCGGAACCCATAATTCGAATCTAATCCTTTGTCGTATTTATCACCTATAAAATAAACACGTATACTACAAGTGGGTGTAAGTTTTACTTACCTCGCATCTGAACTACGCTTTTTCTTTCCTTCTTGATTCGTTTGACCCGCTCCCTTGTCAAACTTCCACCTAGCTTGTTAGGCGTCAAACTATCATCATAATTCGTAAGACGATTAGTTTAGTCATTATTAATCACGAATATCCCACCTTACGTATTTTCTATCAAACTTATCATTCAATCTTATTAATAGTCAGTCTGACTTTCAAAAGTCAATTGTTCCTCTTTTTTTTTGTATGAAATGCATAATTTGAGTTCCACTAACACACTTAAGCATTTCTTCGACTATTCTGTAGTCACTATTTTTAGGCAACTAATTTAACTATATTTATCAACATAGTTTATATACATCATATAATCATCTAATTATATAAAACTCGTTCTTTCATTACGCAAATTCTACGGGTTCCATCTATAAGTGAAACCCGCTTCATCATGTCATTAGGTATTCATTCGGTTACCTATTCAAATCGAGTTCAATATTCAAACTAATTAATATCATGGTTTCAAACCTCCATATTCATGAAATAATTTACCAATTTCATTGTAACATTTAAAAACCCATCTCAATCATGAATAAATATGTACTCAATCATGTAATTTGTTCAAGTACCTTGTTTCTACTATCTAATATGATGATTCTAACAACAAGTTAGACACTAACATCATTATATCATAAAAACCCACTTAGCACATATATGAGAAATCACCAAATCCCTAGTTTTTAACACTAATTCATCAAGTTTTCAACTAGGGTTTATTTCTAAATATGAGTTTCATCATAACAACGCTCATGGATTCATTGTTCATTCCAGAATTTCGATTATGATTATTCATCATAATTTCAAAGTATCACCAAATAACAAAATTCAACATAGCTTGTGATCCCCACGACTAGGTGATCACGAATTTGTGTCCATGCATCTGATTTGAGCTGTATTTGACCTTCAATTTGTTGATTTTGTTGAAGTTAGGGTTTGGGCTCCAAAGAGCTCCTCCTGGTCGATCTCCACATACACACTCTATGTGTGTGTTGTGTTATATTTTATTTTTTTATAATACATCTTTCAAGTTATCCAACTTTGGTCCCTCATGTTTGTTTAGTTATTAAGTAGGCCACAACCTAATTATTTTTAACAATGTTCCCACTTATTAACTAGGTTAGATATTCCTAGTTATCTTAGTGGGTTCAGGGAATTTATGACTCGGTCTATTTTAAGTCCCATTAACTCGGGCCTTTTATCCACTTTATTTTCCTCACTAGGATTTGTTCGACTTTTGTTTAATGTTATGTTTATTTAATTTAAATCCTAATATTTACCGGGTTACTTTTATCACTAACGGCACTTTACCCGTCTTTTAGTATTAACGTGGTTTGATTACCAAACCCGTTTTTGGGGTGTTACACAACTCACGTCCAGACTGTTAAAACTCGTGAGAAAGTCGATGATACAGTTTGTCTTCTAATCAATGGTTTAAATGCTTTCATATTTATAAATTTCACAAACATCACAAGTTTTGATCATACATGACACAAAATTTTGTTTGGATGTCAGAGAACCGTCTTAAAAATATCGTTTAATAATTGTTAAATCTTCGTTATTAACTATTTGATTTTTTATTTACTTAACTCGTGTAATACACGAGGTTATAACCTAGTTTTTTATATACAAATATCTTCTAACTTTATATTTATAAGAACACACATCCTTTTCGTGAAATCAGGGAGTGAGGGGCACCCAATAGTACTACTTTTTCCCCGACCAATGAAGTTGTACTATGTCATATTCATTACAAACTACCCTTACACTACAACACGACGCCCTATCCTTGCACTACAAATAGGGGCACACCTTTTAAGGGGCCGGGGGTGCTCCCGCCTCCACCATTGTTTCGGTTAGTAGTGTAATTTTTCTGATTTTTCGTCCGAATTATTTAAAATTATATAGGTACACCCCTGCCAATTATTTTGTCTAAAAATTCCCTGCCCCTACCAAGTTTATTGTCCAAAATAATTATACATATTTTCGTATTGAGTTAAAAAAATGAAGAACAAGGCTTAGTAAATTTTTATAATTGTTTTTCAACTTAAAGTGAGTTTAAACAAAGTTTGAATCTAGTTTTTATATAAATGAAACTTGAGTTCATTCTTGTCTTAACTGAAGTCTGAAAGTGTTTAAACAAAAAAAAAAACAACAATATGTGAGGGATTTGAGCGCCCATCTATGTTTGACTTTAACAGAAGAAAAAAAAGTGTTCTGTGTTCAGGGTTCTTTTTTTGGATAAGTGAGCATGAGCCCGGTAAATATATTCCAAAAAAACGTGTTACAAATTTTAAAGGGGCATATCCCCCAGACTCCTAAAAAAGGACACGCCGAAACTAGCTTCAGGAACCTCTATAGCGAGAACAAAATTTAAAACCTACTAAATACCCAACAGGCGGTATAGTAAGAGATATATCTAGATCTACCACTAACGAAACAAGAAGCCAAAACAAAAGGACACGGGAAAAGCTAATCTACACAAGCGAAGCGAAGCAAACCCAAACACCATATGGGCCTTCGGCTAGGATCTGAACTTCATGGAGATAAAAGAGTGGGCTTTCTAAATGGACCAGCCCATCCCACTTCGCCTGAAAATACCCCACCTTCAATAATAAAGCCCAGCATACCCATAAGTGAAGTAAGCGGCCCAAATAAAAGCTAGTCTGGGCCCACCATAACTCCTAGAGAGCATAATAGGCCCATCCCACCTCCCCTAGCCACCGTCAAAAATAAATCCCACCTGGGCCCACCATATCCAAAAGTCAGCCACAACAATTAAACGGCCCACCACTTTAAATAATATAAATATAAATCCAATATAAAGGAAATTTTGAGCATTACTAGTGTTTTAAACCTTAGTTTTATAATTTAATATGAGATTAACCTATGCATTCAATCTATTGTGATTATTGTTCAGTGATTCCAAAATTTGGGGTTATAATGGTGAAATTGTTAATATGGGGAAGATGATCAATTAAGGAAGAAGTATGATGAAACTGTAGTTTAACTCAATCCTATTGATTGTTTTTTGTTAGGTATATCATGATAAATATTAAAACTATTCATTCTTTTTATCAAAAGAAAAGATGATGAACAAAAGAATAAACGTAACAAAATTTCAACTAGTGACATCCAAGAGCATGAAGTTCCACCATCACAATCAAACACAAATGAAGCTCTACCACCACAATCAAACACAAATGAAGCTCCACAACTACAATCAAACACTAATAAAGCTCTACAACCACAATTAAACACTAATGAATTGGATGTTAACCTTTTAGAAAGAGATCCCGCTAAACGAAACCAATGTGGGAGCATCCGGTTAATTTAAGGGAACAAGTAAGACGTGCTTATCTATCTTTCTTTAGGACCTTACCAAATAGAACTTACAGATTATAAAGATAAAAGGTTCTGATATGCTTGGTTCAAACTTTACGCTAATTATTATATACATAAAATGACAACTTATTAGCTACAATATAGTTTTTTTTTTTTGCTTTTGCATTTTGGCCACAATAATTTACTTGCTTTTTGGTTCTATCCTTGACTTTTTGAATATTATTTTGTAGGAATTTTACTTATTTTTTTGAGATATATATATACACATATAATATATGTTATTTAGTTAAGAAGAAGATGAATATTAAGAACTTTTTAACTAAATAAAAATTATATTTAAAGGTACGTACAAATCGTAGAAAGTTTTTTTACTTTTAGTTTCACCACACTATAAATAATATATGTCTTTAACTCATTTAATTTTTATATAATTTGTTTTTACTCTAATAACTTGCGTTTGTTAACTTTTATAAAATGTGCAATTGTGTTTAAATTTATTCCCTCGACATCCTGGTATACGTTTTATTGAAAACGAACTTTATTCAAAATAAAGTTTATCAAAATAAAGGCTCATCAACTAGAAACACTTTTATGGCTGACTAGATTGGAACACTTTTAAAGCTTGATTACCATTTTATGAAATATTCCTGTTTTAAAAACATCAAATGCCTTTATTTATTCTTTACTTATCTAGAAACTCTATTAATAACACAGTAAATTTTGAAACCGCGATTATTAAAAAGTTTAAAACATAAGCCTTTTCTTAGTAATCTACCATTAAAAAGATAGGTTATTTAATTACTAAATTAATATGAACATAAATCTATTTATTTTTTAGTTACCATGTAACCAATACCTGCCAGACCAAGGAATTGGCGGATTTCAGTTGGAGTTTTAGGTGTAGGTCAATTCTTGATAGAGTCGATCTTGGCTGGATCAACATGAATCCCAGCTTCATTGACCACGTGACCGAGGAAATGGACTTCACGAAGCCAAAAGTCGCATTTCGAGAATTTAGCGTAAGTTGTTCATTCCGTAAGAGTTCCAAAATGAGACGCAGGTGTCGCTCGTGTTCCTCTTGGCTTTTAGATTAGATTAGGATATCGTCGATGAAGACAATGACGAACTTGTCAAGATAGGGCTTGCACACTCGGTTCATAAGATCTATGAAAGCCGCGGGTGCATTTGTTAACCCAAATGGCTTAACAAGGAACTCATAATGGTCGTAACGAGTCCTAAAAGCTGTTTTGGATATATCTTCGTCTCGGACTCTCAACTGATGATAGCCCAATCTCAGATCGATTTTGGGATAATAACAATATCCATGTAGTTAGTTGAACAAGTCATCAATTCGGGGAAGTGGATAACGATTCTTAACAGTCACCTTGTTCAGTTCCAGTCAGGCATTATGCCACTTTATCTCGGAACGGTAGCGTCTTGACGCATTCATACAGAGGGAAGAGAGATTTTTGGTAGGTATCAATCATGATATTTCGGTTGCACTTGGTTGTAGTAGGTGGCCAGCTTTCGGTCAACGAGGAACTAAACACGAAACAAAGAGGTCGATGGAGTATACATAAGTATGGTTCTTTCACACGGAAAGGGTGTTGACCTCGGTAAACCTCATGGAAGTAGAAAATTTATTTTGTGTTCCTACACTTGATGAACTTAAGCATGGCTCGTTGCTCCTCGAATAACGTTCGTAGGGAGTGATTTAACCAAGCGAAGATTTGGGCACGACAGGCTTAGATAAGAACTATGGCATTCATTTAAGCGCAACAGGATAAGACGCGAAGAACATACCAAAGTGTGGCCACAATCAATGTGTTCCACTCAGTGTAATACATAATTGTTTTAGAATTAGCATTAAAGATTTATCTGATGACGAGTATGTAGTTGGTCGTACTCAAGTGGTATAAGTAGAAATAAAGATTTTTATCCGTCGATGGAAGTGTTACGTTGAAGGTGTGGGCACAACAAGAATTATCCAGAGAAAAATGGTTGTTGTCCGAGTTTGTAGTGTTTATGTTCAACTAAAGCGTCCGTCAAAGTTGTCGAGCATGCCCGTGTGCGAATAAGGATATATTCACCTTGATTCATGAACTTAAATGAGTTTGTGATTAGTAAAGCCTGTAAGTAACCAAATTCGAAATGGTTGAACTAAGTCGTTTGCATGAATTAGAAATAGGACATACGTCGTCAAGAGGTTTCATTATGAGGTCGCGAAAACATGTTCAAAATGATATGGTCGTATTAACAATATATCATCCACATCTTCAGAGTTCAAGAAGTGATCACCAAGAATCGAAAGTTGAGTTTATTAAATTCTCTAAGCTAAAGCACAATCTTATTGGAGTTTCAGCCAATATTATTGGAGTTTCTCTAAGCTAAAGCACAATCTTATTGGAGTTTCAGCCAGTGCCAAGATGTCACACCCCGATTTCCACGTGTCACCGGTGGGCCCGGTGGGGGAGTATCGTGACGTGGTTGGCAACATAATAGTCAAACAACACAATAATTATTATGCACAGCGGAAGCAAATTTAAAATAAGATACAACCGAATTTAATTATTGTAATATCAAGTATCACAACGTTCGATTGTTTATCCACAGAACGGATCGAAATAAAAAAGAAACAATAGTTCAACAGACTTCAGGCATCCTAAGCTTGCGAGACTTTTTATTGATGCTAAGGAGACAATCCAGCCAATTTCGTTTAGTACCTGCATTCAGTCTTTTTGGGAAAATACGTCAGTTTACACTGGTAAATACAATCAACTGACTCATTTTGAAAAATGATTTAAAATTGGTTTGGATGCACATGGCATAAACATTTTTATAACTTGGGAGAATTATTTAATATTATAATCTTGTGAACGAATTACATGTTACTTGTGCGTTCAGTAGCCCGGATCTTGTCCGGGTTAAAGATCAATAGACACACCATAATATAGAGTTATACACTGACAGGTGTACGCCTACACCCCGTGCTCAGGTCGTGGCCATCTCGTAAGATAATGCCAAGGATATCCGGGACATGGTCATTAACCCCCCAAAGGCTTTAAGTAATCAAGACTGTTTAAACGAGCCGATCAAATTAGTCAACTACCCACTCAACTGTGGAGATTTGATGCTCGATCAAGCGGTATGCTATATACCGTAACCCAAGCCCGTATAGGGAAAATAAGTTAAAAGTATTTACCTGAGCAAGTATTAATCACAATAAGCAAAAATGCATGTAGCTTTTACTGGTCCTCCTAATCTGGAACGAAGGTTTTATATAACCTATTAGAATCCTAACGGGTCTTTAATTAAGCTTAAGCTTAGACCGGCTAGTTTCAAAGATACGGTTCGTACGCACGATTAAGCGAAGACCGGATAGAATGTGATTTAGACCCGACAAGTTTGAAGACTTGTTTAATATGGGTTTATTATTCTCATTCTGGATTTTAAGATAAAACCGTTAAGGTTTGACCCGTTTCGGCTAATTTATGTAAACTTGTTACATAAACCGAACCGTACGCGTAATAAGCGTGACGGGTATTCATGAGAGCTATATACAGGTTTCCTAAGTTAATTATGTCTCAAATATGTTGTGACATCAGTAAGATGTCTTTCATTATGCCCGAAACGTGTTTAAACACAAACTAGGCCCCGTAGGGGTAGTTTGGTCATTTTAAAGGTTGTAAAAGAGTTTGAGTGTTAACCTGAGTTACAGGTCTGATGTAATCAGCAAATATACTCAATTTGCTAAGTTATATCAGTAAGTTAAATTATTTATGTGAAATTTATCATGTATAGCCAACTATGCACCGTAGGGGAATTTTGGTAATTTCACATAAGCCGAAAAGCTCAAAACCGGAGTCTGAGTTAATCAACCTTTGCTTACTGTTAAAATATTCTAATTTTCCTAAGATATCAGTAGGTATAAACCCGGGTATGTTCAATATGATTTTAAAACATACTATGCGTTAAAAACGCTAAATAAGGCGATTAAAGGCCATTTCCGGGTTCGATACTTAAATCTGATATTTTTATATTTCCAGAAGGCTTAAAATAATTTATTTATCATATGTGATCAGTAGCAAAAGGTTTGGAGTCGTTTAGATATGTAAAACTCATTTTATGGCCCGTAAGGGCAAAACCGACAATTACCGGATTAAGCCTACGACTACTAGTTATGCTCAGCCTAAAATTAATTAAAAATCTTTAAAAATCCCAAAATAATATATTACATCAGTGGGTATTAAGTTTGATATCAAAAAGTAGGCTTAACTAGGCTATACGCTATTACACCATCTTATTAACATAAAGCTTTAAATTTGCGATAATGAGCATAACTCCTAATCTACAAGTCAAACTGATGTCAAACTTTGCATACAAGTTTATATATCAGTAATTAAAGTTTCTACTCTTTTACATTTCCAAAAATCACGTTTTAAAGTAATAAGGGCATAATGGTCAACATATGAGCAATTAACGGAAATATGCATATTAATTGGATAACTAATGAACCAAGGTGTATAATCACAGAGGGTTGTACTAACATGTAACCTAATCCAATTAAAGCTCCGAGGCATTTCTAAAACATGCCTAAATGGGTCAGAACTGAAAGTCAAAGTGAAAGTCAAACTATGTGACTTTCGGTTCCGAACCGGGTCTAAACAGGAAATTGTCGGGTTGAACATGTTTAGACATGCTCTTACACTTATTACCAAGTTATAACAATGATCCAACAGGTTGTATATGATCTACAATGTTAATTATGCATAAATGGCATTTTAGACTTCCTGTTGACTTTTTAAATATAAGTTTGACCCGACTTTTGACCTGGTTGGAGTGGTAATCAGGGGGAACCCTTTTAAGGGTTTATTACCCACATAAATACCAACCTATAACTACTTTTAATTCGAGATATGACTGAGCCATTGTTGACTAATCTCGAAGTCAAACCGTAATTACGACGGTTTGACTTTTAGCTAATTAAACAAGCTAAACTCAATTAAAGAAGGACTAGCAGACTTACAAGAGTCCTATGCACGAGATATGATTAGTTGGACCTGCTTGAGAGCTCCAGAATTGATCAGATAAGCACTTGAAGGTGTGAGGAATGTTTATGAACTTGAAGGCCCTTTTATAGTGATTTCAATCACCACAAGGTGTTGACAACAAGGTCTACTACTGCCCACAACATTCCTACATGTGTCCTAGTGCTCTAGGATAGTTTAGGGGTCGCCCGTATTTCATTAATGTCGAAAAAAGATCGGTTCTCCGCGTTTATAGGCAGCTGCTGCCATTTTCTGGTTCTGGGCGCCTGACACGGCCCACCTCCCGTTTGACAGATCCTCAAGCGGGCCGCCTGAGCCTCAAAAATCAGAATTTCCATTTTCTTTGTTTTGCAACTTGACCTTTGGCTTCACGAAGGGGCAACGAAGATTATTTCTTGCATTTTGACCCCCTTATAATTACCCACAAGGGCTTTAGGACCTATACCCACTTTGCCAAGTCCCTGAACACTTCCGGTTAACCCGAAAAGTCTTAACTTTCAACGTTTGCACTTTAACCCCTCGCACACGAATTTGATCATAACTTTCTCATACGACAACGAAACTTTATGAAATTTATATCGTGCATTCTAGTGAGCATAATTAACATTTACAAAGCTTCGGGTTTGTCAAAAGGTCACTCAGAGGTATATCTTTAAACATGTTGACACATTTAACCCCTGTAGTTTGTAATCTCTCACTTTTTGCTTCGTATGATCCATGATTTATTCGTTTGATGTTATGAACATCATGTAGGGTTATTATGAAGTATATTTATTCACAGTTGACACTTAGAATACCTATATTCACATACTTTCCATGTTTGTCAACTTTAGTCCTTCTATAATATTCTTTCACACGTTTTAAACATAAGACACGTGTCAACACATTATAGGACGTGAATTTTCGAGGTGTTACATCCTCACCCCCTTAAAATAAATCTCGACCCGAGATTTACTGAAATAAGTAAGGGTACTTTTCTTTCATCGTGGATTCAACCTCCCACGTGTATTCGGGACCTCTTCGGGCATCCCATTTGACCTTTACAATAGGCACATGCTTCCTACGAAGCTTCTTTACCTGTTGATCTTCAATCGACAAAGGTTTTTCCACAAATTTCAAGCTCTCATCTATGTGCACATCTGTATGCGGTATTACCAGTGATTCATCAACTGACCCGACACGTTCGATAACCTCGAAAGGTCCTATGTATCTCGGGCTTAGCTTGTCTTTCTTACCAAACCGCATCACTCCTTTCCAGGGTGACACTTTAAGTAGGACTTTGTCACCTACTTCGAAGTGAAAATCCTTACGCTTTGGATCAGCGTAACTCTTCTGCCTATCTCGGGCAGCTTTGAGACGGTCTCGAATCTGGACAATCTTGTCCGTTGTTTCGAACACGATCTCTGGTCCTGATAACTGGACATCTCCAACTTCCGCCCAACAAATAGGCGATCTACACTTTCTGCCGTATAATGCCTCAAAAGGCGCAGCCTTAATGCTGGTATGGTAGCTATCGTTGTAGGAGAATTCGATTAATGGTAGGTTCTTATCCCAACCACCTCCCAAATCGATCGCACATGCACGTAGCATGTCTTCTAACGTTTGAATAGTACGCTCACTCTGACCGTCAGTCTGAGGATGATAAGCCGTACTAAAATTCAAACGTGTGCCCAAAGATTGTTGGAAACTCTTCCAAAAATGCGACGTGTACCTAGTATCTCTATCAGAGATAATAGCCACAGGTATGCCATGTAAGGCTACAATCTTATCAACGTACAACTGGGCTAACATATCGGAGCTATAAGTCTCCTTGATGGGTAAGAAATGAGCTGACTTAGTCAGTCTATCAACTATAACCCATATCGTATCATTTCCTTTCCTTGTCTTGGGTAACTTGGTAATAAAATCCATAGTTACCATTTCCCACTTCCACGTAGGAAGTTCATGCTGTTGTAGCAAGCCTGACGGCTTTTGATGCTCGGCTTTGACTTGCGCACATGTCAAGCATTTAGCTACATGGGTGGCTACAGACTTCTTCAAGCCTATCCACCAATAATTTGCCTTTAGATCCTGGTACATCTTATCAGCTCCAGGATGAACGGAGTATTTGGAACTATGGGCTTCTTGGAGGATGACATCACGAAGTCCTCCATAAATTGGAACCCATATTCGTCCATTCAGTTTCAGAAGTCCGTCCTTGCTAAGAGATAACTGCTCCTCAGTTACTCCTAACTTTTCATTAGGATAGTTAGCTTCCAACACAGCTTCCTTCTGTGCAGCTAACAACCTTTCAATCAAATTATTCTTTATCTCCATGCGCTTGGCATTGATTCAGATGGGTTTCACCCTTTCCTTCCGACTCAAGGCATCGGCGACTACATTCGCCTTGTCGGGATGGTACTTGATTTCACAGTCATAATCGTTCAAAGTCTCCATCCAACGGCGTTGCCTCATGTTTAACTCTTTCTGATTAAACAGATGCTGGAGGCTCTTGTGATCAGAATAGATCACACACTTGATTCCATAAAGATAATGCCTCCACAGTTTTAGTGCGAATACAACGGCACCCAATTCCAAATCGTGGGTGGTGTAATTCTTTTCATGCACCTTTAACTGTCGTGAAGCATAGGCAATAACCTTGCCTTTCTGCATAAGCACACACCCCATGCCAGTGTGCGATGCATCGCAGTAAACCACGAACTCTTCTATTCCATCTGGCAATGTCAGTACTGGGGCGTTGCTCAACTTTTGCTTCAGAATATCAAAGGATTCTTGCTGCTTAGGGCCCCAAATGAACTTAACCTTCTTCTTAGTTAAGGAGGTTAGGGGTGCAGCAATCCTTGAAAAATTCTTAATGAAACGTCTGTAATATCCTGCCAATCCCAGGAAGCTACGAATCTCTGTAGGCGTCTTCGGCTCTTGCCAGTTCATTACGGCTTCAACCTTAGCGGGATCCACCTGGATACCACTTTCACTAACCACGTGTCCAAGAAATTGGATTTCTCGTAGCCAAAATTCACACTTAGATAATTTGGCATAGAGCTTCTCCTGATGTAGAAGTTTGAGAATACAACGAAGGTGTTTCTCGTGATCAGCTTGATTCTTAGAATAAATGAGAATGTCGTCGATGAAAACGATGACGAATTTATCCAAGTAAGGCTTGCAGACGCGATTCATGAGATCCATGAACGCGGCCGGTGCATTAGTGAGCCCAAACGGCATCACTAGGAACTCGTAGTGACCATAACGAGTCCTAAATGCAGTCTTGTGCACGTCTTCATCTTTAACCTTCAACTGATGGTAGCCTGACCTCAAATCGATCTTCGAGAAGTAACTTGCCCCTTGAAGCTGATCGAACAAATCGTCGATCCTGGGCAAAGGATACCTATTCTTGACTGTGACTTTATTAAGCTCACGATAGTCGATGCACAGGCGCATCGACCCATCCTTCTTCTTGACAAACAAGATTGGCGCTCCCCAAGGAGATGAACTAGGTCTAATGAAACCTTTAGCTAGCAATTCATCTAGCTGCGTCCTCAACTCCTTCATTTATGTGGGTGCCAATCTGTATGGTGCTCTAGCAACTGGTGCTGCTCCGGGGATGATATCAATCCTGAATTCAACTTGTCTATATGGTGGTAAACCAGGTAGATCTTCAGGAAATACTTCTGGGTATTCAGAAATCACAGGTATGTCTTCTATCTTCGGTTTAGGCTCATCAATAATCACTTGCGCCATGTAGATGACACACCCCTTTTTCAAACACTTGGAAGCCTTGAGCATAGTCACATGCTCAGGCAACCCATACTGGGTATCTCCCCGAATGGTAAGTGATTCACCAGACGGAGTCTTTATTACCACTTGTTTCTTGTTACAGACAATTTGGGCCTGGTTATGAGATAACCAGTCCATACCCAGAACTATGTCAAAACCGGCCAATTTAAAGGGAAGTAGAGACAGAGGAAAAGAATGGTTCTTAATGGATATAACACATCCATCTAACACAGAGGAGACGGTTTCTAGGGTGCCATCTGCTAACTCCACCTCATAGTTCACTTTTAAGGTTTTGACAGGTAATTTCAACAATTCACAAAACTTATTGTATACAAACGACTTATCAGCGCCTGAATCGAAAAGTACTCTAGCAAAGACGTCATTTACAAGGAAGGTACCTGTAATAACGTTGTCGTCTAGAACCGCTTCTTTTGCGTCCATTCTGAAGACTCTGGCATTAGTCTTCTTGGCCTCTTCAGGCTTCTTGTTGTACTTAGGGCAGTTGGTTTTAATGTGGCCCTTTTCATTGCAACGGTAGCACGTTGCATCCTTTATTTTCTTGCAATCCAAGGTTTTGTGATCCGTGGACTTGCAAATGCCACAAGCATAAGATTTTGACTGAGTCTGTGAGTTCGACTCAAGTCTGCACTTTCCAAAGTGCTGCTTCTTGCATATCTTGCATTTGAGCTTCTCACCAGAATTATGCCCCTCTTTCCTTGAATCAGATCCTTTCTTGTTATCACCGCTCCCACGGTGTTTCTTGTTCGATCTTCGTGAACCATCATCTTCACGCGTCCTCTTCTCAGCCTCCTTATTCCTCAACGATCTCTGCCTGACCGCATCCAGAGTGAGGGATAAGGAAATATCAGCTACTGACCTAAAAGTAGCTGGCCGAGAAGCTTTTACGCTTGCCTTGATCTCGGGGGCTAAACCACCGATAAAACGAGCTATTCGCTTTGGTTCCGGGGTCACTAAATATGGAACCAACCGAGACATAGTATTGAAGCTCGTTAGGTAAGCTTGACAGTCGAGGTTTGTCATCACCAAGGATAGAAAGTCAGATTCTATCTTCTCCACCTCATGCTGAGGGCAGTAATTTTCCTTGATAAGGGCAACAAATTGATCCCACGACATATTATACAATGGGATTTTTCCGGTGGCCTCAATCAGAGATCTCCACCATGCTAACGCTTCACCCTTAAAAGACTGCGACACAAACTTGACCACGTCTCTCTCCGCACATCCGCTGATGTCTACAACCGTATCCATCTCATCCAGCCATGTCATACAGTCAATGGCTCCCTTCTCCCTAGTGAAATCCCGGGGCTTGCAAGAAACAAAATATTTATACGAGCAACCCTTGTCACGGGGCCCTTGATTACGTATAACCTGCTGAGATGGAGCACTGTGGTTCGAGGAGCGTCGATCATCGTTTTTCTTCGAGTCGTCCTTCTTGGGTGGTGGCTTTAAAGGCTGTGTAGATTGGGTCCTACTACGAGTCCCACTGTACTCTTCATACTGCCTTTCCAAAGCCTGTGTAACAGCGCCGTCTATGATCGCTTTCAATTCCGCACCCGTTAGATTAATTCGGGCGTCATTATTAACTTCCACTGGATGACTATTACCCTCGTCAGAGTTAGCCATTTTTAATTGAACTGTTGCAGAAAACGAGGACAATAGTTTATTTGGAAGTTTATTATGGAATTGCCCCTTAGGGAAATTCATTAACCATGGTAAACAGAGACCATATTTGGTTAATTTATTATTCATATATATTTAGGATTTCTATAATAATTTATCCTAATTATAAAACATCAACAGTTTTATTTGTGGCACACAAGGCCTAGTCACGTGGACATTTTTATTTTAATCTATGATTTCAGAGAATCAAAACATTAAGGTATACTGGCACAATAGGCCTAGTCACAAGGACAATTATAAATTATATGCTAGGATTTCAGAGAATCAAAACATTTGAGGTTTGAACCTAGTTCATTACCTTTATTTGACAGGGAGTTATAGCTACCACTGTCTTTTGGCTCATTTAGAAATGAGCAGGGCCCGTAGGCATGTATTACCACGTATGGTAAAAATATGATCATCTTAATTGATGATGTAGACCCATGATTCAGAGATCATTAAACTGGGTTAGGAATCTTCTAAAGAATCCTTATACATATAAAATGACGTGTGATTTTAACGAATCACGTCTGCCAGGAATGTTAACATGTTTTAAGATGTCAACAGGGATTTGAATCTTTTAAACAGGTCTTACCATCTTGGCCCGGTCTTATAATTGACCTGAGGCTAGGTTTCACACTTTAAGATTCTTAATTATAAATTACATAGGCAGATTATTTCAAAAGGGAATGATTTTAATTTATTTATTTCATTTATAAATTATTTATGCACAAATGGCAAACATGAAATTTATAAAACAATCATTCCATTAATTTATTATAATATTACACGCTGCCCTAAACGGGTCTTTTCAAATAACAAATTTACCTACGCAGGGGTCAATCAACATGCTAGTCCACGCAGGGACTTTAATCAAACAAACTAGTCCACGCAGGGACTTTAAGCAAACATCATACCCACGCAGGGGTTAGCGGAAAAATAGACCCACGTAGGGGTCAAGATAAACACACATACATACCCACGCAGGGGCTTATACAATTACAGCAAATACAGGCCCACGCAGGGGCTCAATAAACAATTGGAAGGATTCAATGATCCTTCTTGTTCTTCCCCTTGATCAAACTTGCTAATCCTTGGAAGAAGGTCTGTCTCTCCCTACGGTCACGGTGGAAGCCTCGCTCTACTTCATCCAACCTTTGTAGGATTTCCTCCCTTTCTGGGGGAGAAAACCGTGGTGGCTGCGATTGCGTCCTTATAATAAGCCTAGGAGGTATCGGGTACCCCTGAGTCGGGTAACCTACTCCCCATGGGTCTCCATAGGGTCCTTGGGGGTTGTAGTTCGCCGCTACCATGTAAGGGTCGGCCTCCGCGTAACCGTAGTTGTGGTGATTCGGCGGTTCAAACGGGTTATACGCCATGGAACCCGTATATGCCGGAATTGGGTTGTCAAAACCCATTGGCGGTGGCTGTGGTACAGCTGGTTGTGAAGGTCCACCCATTTGTGGGTCCTCCTGATGTGGCGGATAATGGCTGCCACTGGACTGACGTGGGGAACTGAAATGGAAGTCCCCTGCTCGTGACGACATTCGGGCACCGGTTCTCCTACGCCTTGGCGGTTGAGGAGGTGCCGGCTGTACTGGTGGCGGTGGAGGTGGTGGCGTAACTGCCACAAATCGGTGATCCTCAGAGGAATATTGATGATGCTGCTGCTGCTGCGGCTGCTGCTGCTCATGAGGCGACGAATTGTGAGGAGGTGTATAATACCACTCGTGCCGGGTGAACATCGCCTGAAAGCTATCCGGACCAACATAGGGTGATCCATGGAAAGACGATCCGTCGGAGATCTCGATCGGATGATTTGGAGTGCCACTTGCAGGTTAGACGGGGTCAGTATCCTCGTCCATGTCATCCGCGTGATCGCCAGAGAAGTGATCGTCTGGCCCTAGTGGGTTAAAACCCACGGGTTCTTGTACGTAGCCTACCGGATTAAACCGGCCCCGAAAAAATGGGGTGGGGTCCCCGAAAGAATGATGAGACAGGGATCGTTGTAATGGTATGAAGGAAGGCTGAGGGTTGTTCGGCTCGTAGTCCGGTTGTGGCCCAAACGGGTTTTGGACCGGAGGTGTCGAGCTATGTGAGACCGACCGTCTAGCTGGTTCAAATAGGTTCCTTCTGTTTTGTCGTGGATCATCACTCTCCGTGGTAGACGGAGCTCGAACATTCGAGGGTCCTGCTTCATTATCGTTGGGGGCGGTGATCGGCCCCTTTCCTCGTCCTCTTCTACGGAAGAATCTTGGAGGCATATTGTTAATCCTGTCAAAGTAGCATAAGATAACAATAACAAATATAAAATTTAAAGGACAAAACAAAAACTGAATAAGGTGGAATTTATCCTACGTTATATGTCTAGACTCGAAGGTTTAGAATTGTGCAATTGTGTAACTGAGATTAAACACAAAAGGCTAGTGTTTAATTCGCTCAGTGTTGGCTCTGATACCAACCTGTCACACCCCGATTTCCACGTGTCACCGGTGGGCCCGGTGGGGGAGTATCGTGACGTGGTTGGCAACATAATAGTCAAACAACACAATAATTATTATGCACAGCGGAAGCAAATTTAAAATAAGATACAACCGAATTTAATTATTGTAATATCAAGTATCACAACGTTCGATTGTTTATCCACAGAACGGATCGAAATAAAATAGAAACAATGGTTCAACAGACTTCAGGCATCCTAAGCTTGCGAGACTTTTTATTGATGCTAAGGAGACAATCCAGCCAATTTCGTTTAGTACCTGCATTCAGTCTTTTTGGGAAAATACGTCAGTTTACACTGGTAAATACAATCAACTGACTCATTTTGAAAAATGATTTAAAATTGGTTTGGATGCACATGGCATAAACATTTTTATAACTTGGGAGAATTATTTAATATTATAATCTTGTGAACGAATTACATGTTACTTGTGCGTTCAGTAGCCCGGATCTTGTCCGGGTTAAAGATCAATAGACACACCACAATATAGAGTTATACACTGACAGGTGTACGCCTACACCCCGTGCTCAGGTCGTGGCCATCTCGTAAGATAATGCCAAGGATATCCGGGACATGGTCATTAACCCCCCAAAGGCTTTAAGTAATCAAGACTGTTTAAACGAGCCGATCAAATTAGTCAACTACCCACTCAACTGTGGAGATTTGATGCTCGATCAAGCGGTATGCTATATACCGTAACCCAAGCCCGTATAGGGAAAATAAGTTAAAAGTATTTACCTGAGCAAGTATTAATCACAATAAGCAAAAATGCATGTAGCTTTTACTGGTCCTCCTAATCTGGAACGAAGGTTTTATATAACCTATTAGAATCCTAACGGGTCTTTAATTAAGCTTAAGCTTAGACCGGCTAGTTTCAAAGATACGGTTCGTACGCACGATTAAGCGAAGACCGGATAGAATGTGATTTAGACCCGACAAGTTTGAAGACTTGTTTAATATGGGTTTATTATTCTCATTCTGGATTTTAAGATAAAACCGTTAAGGTTTGACCCGTTTCGGCTAATTTATGTAAACTTGTTACATAAACCGAACCGTACGCGTAATAAGCGTGACGGGTATTCATGAGAGCTATATACAGGTTTCCTAAGTTAATTATGTCTCAAATATGTTGTGACATCAGTAAGATGTCTTTCATTATGCCCGAAACGTGTTTAAACACAAACTAGGCCCCGTAGGGGTAGTTTGGTCATTTTAAAGGTTGTAAAAGAGTTTGAGTGTTAACCTGAGTTACAGGTCTGATGTAATCAGAAAATATACTCAATTTGCTAAGTTATATCAGTAAGTTAAATTATTTATGTGAAATTTATCATGTATAGCCAACTATGCACCGTAGGGGAATTTTGGTAATTTCACATAAGCCGAAAAGCTCAAAACCGGAGTCTGAGTTAATCAACCTTTGCTTACTGTTAAAATATTCTAATTTTCCTAAGATATCAGTAGGTATAAACCCGGGTATGTTCAATATGATTTTAAAACATACTATGCGTTAAAAACGCTAAATAAGGCGATTAAAGGCCATTTCCGGGTTCGATACTTAAATCTGATATTTTTATATTTCCAGAAGGCTTAAAATAATTTATTTATCATATGTGATCAGTAGCAAAAGGTTTGGAGTCGTTTAGATATGTAAAACTCATTTTATGGCCCGTAAGGGCAAAACCGACAATTACCGGATTAAGCCTACGACTACTAGTTATGCTCAGCCTCAAATTAATTAAAAATCTTTAAAAATCCCGAAATAATATATTACATCAGTGGGTATTAAGTTTGATATCAAAAAGTAGGCTTAACTAGGCTATACGCTAATTACGCCATCTTATTAACATAAAGCTTTAAATTTGCGATAATGAGCATAACTCCTAATCTACAAGTCAAACTGATGTCAAACTTTGCATACAATTTTATATATCAGTAATTAAAGTTTCTACTCTTTTACATTTCCAAAAATCACGTTTTAAAGTAATAAGGGCATAATGGTCAACATATGAGCAATTAACGGAAATATGCATATTAATTGGATAACTAATGAACCAAGGTGTATAATCACAGAGGGTTGTACTAACATGTAACCTAATCCAATTAAAGCTCCGAGGCATTTCTAAAACATGCCTAAACGGGTCAGAACTGAAAGTCAAAGTGAAAGTCAAACTATGTGACTTTCGGTTCCGAACCGGGTCTAAACAGGAAATTGTCGGGTTGAACATGTTTAGACATGTTCTTACACTTATTACCAAGTTATAACAATGATCCAACAGGTTGTATATGATCTACAATGTTAATTATTCATAAATGGCATTTTAGACTTCCTGTTGACTTTTTAAATATAAGTTTGACCCGACTTTTGACCTGGTTGGAGTGGTAATCAGGGGGAACCCTTTTAAGGGTTTATTACCCACATAAATACCAACCTATAACTACTTTTAATTTGAGATATGACTGAGCCATTGTTGACTAATCTCGAAGTCAAACCGTAATTACGACGGTTTGACTTTTAGCTAATTAAACAAGCTAAACTCAATTAAAGAAGGACTAGCAGACTTACAAGAGTCCTATGCACGAGATATGATCAGTTGGACCTGCTTGAGAGCTCCAGAATTGATCAGATAAGCACTTGAAGGTGTGAGGAATGTTTATGAACTTGAAGGCCCTTTTATAGTGATTTCAATCACCACAAGGTGTTGACAACAAGGTCTACTACTGCCCACAACATTCCTACATGTGTCCTAGTGCTCTAGGATAGTTTAGGGGTCGCCCATATTGCATTAATGTCGAAAAAAGATCGGTTCTCCGCGTTTACAGGTAGCTGCTGCCATTTTCTGGTTCTGGGCGCCTGACACGGCCCGCCTCCCGTTTGACAGATCCTCAAGCGGGCCGCCTGAGCCTCAAAAATCAGAATTTCCATTTTCTTTGTTTTGCAACTTGACCTTTGGCTTCACGAAGGGGCAACGAAGATTATTTCTTGCATTTTGACCCCCTTATAATTACCCACAAGGGCTTTAGGACCTATACCCACTTTGCCAAGTCCCTGAACACTTCCGGTTAACCCGAAAAGTCTTAACTTTCAACGTTTGCACTTTAACCCCTCGCACACGAATTTGATCATAACTTTCTCATACGACAACGAAACTTTATGAAATTTATATCGTGCATTCTAGTGAGCATAATTAACATTTACAAAGCTTCGGGTTTGTCAAAAGGTCACTCAGAGGTATATCTTTAAACATGTTGACACATTTAACCCCTGTAGTTTGTAATCTCTCACTTTTTGCTTCGTATGATCCATGATTTATTCGTTTGATGTTATAAACATCATGTAGGGTTATTATGAAGTATATTTATTCACAGTTGACACTTAGAATACGTATATTCATATACTTTCCATGTTTGTCAACTTTAGTCCTTCTATAATATTCTTTCACACGTTTTAAACATAAGACACGTGTCAACACATTATAGGACGTGAATTTTCGAGGTGTTACATCCTCACCCCCTTAAAATAAATCTCGACCCGAGATTTACTGAAATAAGTAAGGGTACTTTTCTTTCATCGTGGATTCAACCTCCCACGTGTATTCGGGACCTCTTCGGGCATCCCATTTGACCTTTACAATAGGCACATGCTTCCTACGAAGCTTCTTTACCTGTCGATCTTCAATCAACAAAGGTTTTTCCACAAATTTCAAGCTCTCATCTATGTGCACATCTGTATGCGGTATTACCAGTGTTTCATCAGCGAAGCACTTTTTCAGATTGCAGATGTGGAACACATTGTGAATTCCACTGAGCTCTTCTGGTAAGTTTAACTTATAGGCAACTGACCTGACACGTTCGATAACCTCGAAAGGTCCTATGTATCTCGGGCTTAGCTTGCCTTTCTTACCAAACCGCATCACTCCTTTCCAGGGTGACACTTTAAGTAGGACTTTGTCACCTACTTCGAAGTGAAAATCCTTACGCTTTGGATCAGCGTAACTCTTCTGCCTATCTCGGGCAGCTTTGAGACGGTCTCGAATCTGGACAATCTTGTCCGTTGTTTCGAACACGATCTCTGGTCCTGATAACTGGACATCTCCAACTTCCGCCCAACAAATAGGCGATCTACACTTTCTGCCGTATAATGCCTCAAAAGGCGCAGCCTTAATGCTGGTATGGTAGCTATTGTTGTAGGAGAATTCGATTAATGGTAGGTTCTTATCCCAACTACCTCCCAAATCGATCGCACATGCACGTAGCATGTCTTCTAACGTTTGAATAGTACGCTCACTCTGACCGTCAGTCTGAGGATGATAAGCCGTACTAAAATTCAAACGTGTGCCCAAAGATTGTTGGAAACTCTTCCAAAAATGCGACGTGTACCTAGTATCTCTATCAGAGATAATAGCCACAGGTATGCCATGTAAGGCTACAATCTTATCAACGTACAACTGGGCTAACATATCGGAGCTATAAGTCTCCTTGATGGGTAAGAAATGAGCTGACTTAGTCAGTCTATCAACTATAACCCATATCGTATCATTTCCTTTCCTTGTCTTGGGTAACTTGGTAATAAAATCCATAGTTACCATTTCCCACTTCCACGTAGGAAGTTCAGGCTGTTGTAGCAAGCCTGACGGCTTTTGATGCTCGGCTTTGACTTGCGCACATGTCAAGCATTTAGCTACATGGGTGGCTACAAACTTTTTCAAGCCTATCCACCAATAATTTTCCTTTAGATCCTGGTACATCTTATCAGCTCCAGGATGAACAGAGTATTTGGAACTATGGGCTTCTTGGAGGATGACATCACGAAGTCCTCCATAAATTGGAACCCATATTCGTCCATTCAGTTTCAGAAGTCCGTCCTTGCTAAGAGATAACTGCTACTCAGTTACTCCTAACTTTTCATTAGGATAGTTAGCTTCCAACACAGCTTCCTTCTGTGCAGCTAACAACCTTTCAATCAAATTATTCTTTATCTCCATGCGCTTGGCATTGATTCGGATGGGTTTCACCCTTTCCTTCCGACTCAAGGCATCGGCGACTACATTCGCCTTGTCGGGATGGTACTTGATTTCACAGTCATAATCGTTCAAAGTCTCCATCCAACGGCGTTGCCTCATGTTTAACTCTTTCTGATTAAACAGATGCTGGAGGCTCTTGTGATCAGAATAGATCACACACTTGATTCCATAAAGATAATGCCTCCACAGTTTTAGTGCGAATACAACGGCACCCAATTCCAAATCGTGGGTGGTGTAATTATTTTCATGCACCTTTAACTGTCGTGAAGCATAGGCAATAACCTTGCCTTTCTGCATAAGCACACACCCCATGCCAGTGTGCGATGCATCGCAGTAAACCACGAACTCTTCTATTCCATCTGGCAATGTCAGTACTGGGGCGTTGCTCAACTTTTGCTTCAGAATATCAAAGGATTCTTGCTGCTTAGGGCCCCAAATGAACTTAACCTTCTTCTTAGTTAAGGAGGTTAGGGGTGCAGGAATCCTTGAAAAATTCTCAATGAAACGTCTGTAATATCCTGCCAATCCCAGGAAGCTACGAATCTCTGTAGGCGTCTTCGGCTCTTGCCAGTTCATTACGGCTTCAACCTTAGCGGGATCCACCTGGATACCACTTTCACTAACCACGTGTCCAAGAAATTGGACTTCTCGTAGCCAAAATTCACACTTAGAGAATTTGGCATAGAGCTTCTCCTGATGTAGAAGTTTGAGAATACAACGAAGGTGTTTCTCGTGATCAGCTTGATTCTTAGAATAAATGAGAATGTCGTCGATGAAAACGATGACGAATTTATCCAAGTAAGGCTTGCAGACGCGATTCATGAGATCCATGAACGCGGCCGGTGCATTAGTGAGCCCAAACGGCATCACTAGGAACTCATAGTGACCATAACGAGTCCTAAATGCAGTCTTGTGCACGTCTTCATCTTTAACCTTCAACTGATGGTAGCCTGACCTCAAATCGATCTTCGAGAAGTAACTTGCCCCTTGAAGTTGATCGAACAAATCGTCGATCCTGGGCAAATGATACCTATTCTTGATTGCGACTTTATTAAGCTCGCGATAGTCGATGCACAGGCGCATCGACCCATCCTTCTTCTTGACAAACAAGATTGGCGCTCCCCAAGGAGATGAACTAGGTCTAATGAAACCTTTAGCTAGCAATTCATCTAGCTGCGTCCTCAACTCCTTCATTTCTGTGGGTGCCAATCTGTATGGTGCTCTAGTAACTGGTGCTGCTCCGGGGATGATATCAATCCTGAATTCAACTTGTCTATCTGGTGGTAAACCAGGTAGATCTTCAGGAAATACTTCTGGGTATTCAGAAATCACAGGTATGTCTTCTATCTTCGGTTTAGGCTCATCAATAATCACTTGCGCCATGTAGATGACACACCCCTTTTTCAAACACTTGGAAGCCTTGAGCATAGTCACATGCTCAGGCAGCCCATACTGGGTATCTCCCCGAATGGTAAGTGATTCACCAGACGGAGTCTTTATTACCACTTGTTTCTTGTTACAGACAATTTGGTCCTGGTTATGAGATAACCAGTCCATACCCAGAACTATGTCAAAACCGGCCAATTTAAAGGGAAGTAGAGACAGAGGAAAAGAATGGTTCTTAATGGATATAACACATCCATCGAACACAGAGGAGACGGTTTCTAGGGTGCCATCTGCTAACTCCACCTCATAGTTCACTTTTAAGGTTTTGACAGGTAATTTCAACAATTCACAAAACTTATTGTCTACAAACGACTTATCAGCGCCTGAATCGAAAAGTACTCTAGCAAAGACGTCATTTACAAGGAAGGTACCTGTAATAACGTTGTCGTCTAGAACCGCTTCTTTTGCGTCCATTCTGAAGACTCTGGCATTAGTCTTCTTGGCCTCTTCAGGCTTCTTGTTGTACTTAGGGCAGTTGGTTTTAATGTGGCCCTTTTCATTGCAACGGTAGCACGTTGCATCCTTTATTTTCTTGCAATCCAAGGTTTTGTGATCCGTGGACTTGCAAATGCCACAAGCATAAGATTTTGACTGAGTCTGTGAGTTCGACTCAAGTCTACACTTTCCAAAGTGCTGCTTCTTGCATATCTTGCATTTGGGCTTCTCACCAGAATTATGCCCCTCTTTCCTTGAATCAGATCCTTTCTTGTTATCACCGCTCCCACGGTGTTTCTTGTTCGATCTTCGTGAACCATCATCTTCACGCGTCCTCTTCTCAGCCTCCTTATTCCCCAGCGATCTCTGCCTGACCGCATCCAGAGTGAGGGATAAGGAAATATCAGCTACTGACCTAAAAGTAGCTGGCCGAGAAGCTTTTACGCTTGCCTTGATCTCGGGGGCTAAACCACCGATAAAACGAGCTATTCGCTTTGGTTCCGGGGTCACTAAATATGGAACCAACCGAGACATAGTATTGAAGCTCGTTAGGTAAGCTTGACAGTCGAGGTTTGTCATCACCAAGGATAGAAAGTCAGATTCTATCTTCTCCACCTCATGCTGAGGGCAGTAATTTTCCTTGATAAGGGCAACAAATTGATCCCACGACATATTATACAATGGGATTTTTCCGGTGGCCTCAATCAGAGATCTCCACCATGCTAACGCTTCACCCTTAAAAGACTGCGACACAAACTTGACCACGTCTCTCTCCGCACATCCGCTGATGTCTACAACCGTATCCATCTCATCCAGCCATGTCATACAGTCAATGGCTCCCTTCTCCCTAGTGAAATCCCGGGGCTTGCAAGAAACAAAATATTTATACGAGCAACCCTTGTCACGGGGCCCTTGATTACGTATAACCTGCTGAGATGGAGCACTGTGGTTCGAGGAGCGTCGATCATCGTTTTTCTTCGAGTCGTCCTTCTTGGGTGGTGGCTTTAAAGGCTGTGTAGATTGGGTCCTACTACGAGTCCCACTGTACTCTTCATACTGCCTTTCCAAAGCCTGTGTAACAGCGCCGTCTATGATCGCTTTCAATTCCGCACCCGTTAGATTAATTCGGGCGTCATTATTAACTTCCACTGGATGACTATTACCCTCGTCAGAGTTAGCCATTTTTAATTGAACTGTTGCAGAAAACGAGGACAATAGTTTATTTGGAAGTTTATTATGGAATTGCCCCTTAGGGAAATTCATTAACCATGGTAAACAGAGACCATATTTGGTTAATTTATTATTCATATATATTTAGGATTTCTATAATAATTTATCCTAATTATAAAACATCAACAGTTTTATTTGTGGCACACAAGGCCTAGTCACGTGGACATTTTTATTTTAATCTATGATTTCAGAGAATCAAAACATTAAGGTATACTGGCACAATAGGCCTAGTCACAAGGACAATTATAAATTATATGCTAGGATTTCAGAGAATCAAAACATTTGAGGTTTGAACCTAGTTCATTACCTTTATTTGACAGGGAGTTATAGCTACCACTGTCTTTTGGCTCATTTAGAAATGAGCAGGGCCCGTAGGCATGTATTACCACGTATGGTAAAAATATGATCATCTTAATTGATGATGTAGACCCATGATTCAGAGATCATTAAACTGGGTTAGGAATCTTCTAAAGAATCCTTATACATATAAAATGACGTGTGATTTTAACGAATCACGTCTGCCAGGAATGTTAACATGTTTTAAGATGTCAACAGGGATTTGAATCTTTTAAACAGGTCTTACCATCTTGGCCCGGTCTTATAATTGACCTGAGGCTAGGTTTCACACTTTAAGATTCTTAATTATAAATTACATAGGCAGATTATTTCAAAAGGGAATGATTTTAATTTATTTATTTCATTTATAAATTATTTATGCACAAATGGCAAACATGAAATTTATAAAACAATCATTCCATTAATTTATTATAATATTACACGCTGCCCTAAACGGGTCTTTTCAAATAACAAATTTACCTACGCAGGGGTCAATCAACATGCTAGTCCACGCAGGGACTTTAATCAAACAAACTAGTCCACGCAGGGACTTTAAGCAAACATCATACCCACGCAGGGGTTAGCGGAAAAATAGACCCACGTAGGGGTCAAGATAAACACACATACATACCCACGCAGGGGCTTATACAATTACAGCAAATACAGGCCCACGCAGGGGCTCAATCAACAATTGGAAGGATTCAATGATCCTTCTTGTTCTTCCCCTTGATCAAACTTGCTAATCCTTGGAAGAAGGTCTGTCTCTCCCTACGGTCACGGTGGAAGCCTCGCTCTACTTCATCCAACCTTTGTAGGATTTCCTCCCTTTCTGGGGGAGAAAACCGTGGTGGCTGCGATTGTGTCCTTATAATAGGCCTAGGAGGTATCGGGTACCCCTGAGTCGGGTAACCTACTCCCCATGGGTCTCCATAGGGTCCTTGGGGGTTGTAGTTCGCCGCTACCATGTAAGGGTCGGCCTCCGCGTAACCGTAGTTGTGGTGATTCGGCGGTTCAAACGGGTTATACGCCATGGAACCCGTATATGCCGGAATTGGGTTGTCAAAACGCATTGGCGGTGGCTGTGGTACAGCTGGTTGTGAAGGTCCACCCATTTGTGGGTCCTCCTGATGTGGCGGATAATGGCTGCCACTGGACTGACGTGGGGAACTGAAATGGAAGTCCCCTGCTCGTGAGACATTCGGGCACCGGTTCTCCTACGCCTTGGCGGTTGAGGAGGTGCCGGCTGTACTGGTGGCGGTGGAGGTGGTGGCGTAACTGCCACAAGTCGGTGATCCTCAGAGGAATATTGATGATGCTGCTACTGCTGCGGCTGCTGCTGCTCATGAGGCGACGAATGGTGAGGAGGTGTATAATACCACTCGTGCCGGGTGAACATCGCCTAAAAGCTATCCGGACCAACATAGGGTGATCCATGGAAAGATGATCCGTCGGAGATCTCGATCGGATGATTTGGAGTGCCACTTGCAGGTTCGAGGGGGTCAGTATCCTCGTCCATGTCATCCGCGTGATCGCCAGAGAAGTGATCGTCTGGCCCTCGTGGGTTAAAACCCACGGGTTCTTGTACGTAGCCTACCGGATTAAACCGGCCCCGAAAAAGTGGGGTGGGGTCCCCGAAAGAATGATGAGACAGGGATCGTTGTAATGGTATGAAGGAAGGCTGAGGGTTGTTCGGCTCGTAGTCCGGTTGTGGCCCAAACGGGTTTTGGACCGGAGGTGTCGAGCTATGTGAGACCGACCGTGTAGCCGGTTCAAATAGGTTCCTTCTGTTTTGTCGTGGATCATCACTCTCCGTGGTAGACGGAGCTCGAACATTCGAGGGTCCTGCTTCATTATCGCTGGGGGCGGTGATCGGCCCCTTTCCTCGTCCTCTTCTACGGAAGAATCTTGGAGGCATATTATTAATCCTGTCAAAGTAGCATAAGATAACAATAACAAATATAAAATTTAAAGGACAAAACAAAAACTGAATAAGGTGGAATTTGTCCTACGTTATATGTCTAGACTCGAAGGTTTAGAATTGTGCAATTGTGTAACTGAGATTAAACACAAAAGGCTAGTGTTTAATTCGCTCAGTGTTGACTCTGATACCAACCTGTCACACCCCGATTTCCACGTGTCACCGGTGGGCCCGGTGGGGGAGTATCGTGACGTGGTTGGCAACATAATAGTCAAACAACACAATAATTATTATGCACAGCGGAAGCAAATTTAAAATAAGATACAACCGAATTTAATTATTGTAATATCAAGTATCACAACGTTCGACTGTTTATCCACAGAACGTATCGAAATAAAATAGAAACAATGGTTCAACAGACTTCAGGCATCCTAAGCTTGCGAGACTTTTTATTGATGCTAAGGAGACAATCCAGCCAATTTCGTTTAGTACCTGCATTCAGTCTTTTTGGGAAAATACGTCAGTTTACACTGGTAAATACAATCAACTGACTCATTTTGAAAAATGATTTAAAATTGGTTTGGATGCACATGGCATAAACATTTTTATAACTTGGGAGAATTATTTAATATTATAATCTTGTGAACGAATTACATGTTACTTGTGCGTTCAGTAGCCCGGATCTTGTCCGGATTAAAGATCAATAGACACACCACAATATAGAGTTATACACTGACAGGTGTACGCCTACACCCCGTGCTCAGGTCGTGGCCATCTCGTAAGATGATGCCAAGGATATCCGGGACATGGTCATTAACCCCCCAAAGGCTTTAAGTAATCAAGACTGTTTAAACGATCCGATCAAATTAGTCAACTACCCACTCAACTGTGGAGATTTGATGCTCGATCAAGCGGTATGCTATATACCGTAACCCAAGCCCGTATAGGGAAAATAAGTTAAAAGTATTTACCTGAGCAAGTATTAATCACAATAAGCAAAAATGCACGTAGCTTTTACTGGTCCTCCTAATCTGGAACAAAGGTTTTATATAACCTATTAGAATCCTAACGGGTCTTTAATTAAGCTTAAGCTTAGACCGGCTAGTTTCAAAGATACGGTTCGTACGCACGATTAAGCGAAGACCGGATAGAATGTGATTTAGACCCGACAAGTTTGAAGACTTGTTTAATATGGGTTTATTATTCTCATTCTGGATTTTAAGATAAAACCGTTAAGGTTTGACCCGTTTCGGCTAATTTATGTAAACTTGTTACATAAACCGAACCGTACGCGTAATAAGCGTGACGGGTATTCATGAGAGCTATATACAGGTTTCCTAAGTTAATTATGTCTCAAATATGTTGTGACATCAGTAAGATGTCTTTCATTATGCCCGAAACGTGTTTAAACACAAACTAGGCCCCGTAGGGGTAGTTTGGTCATTTTAAAGGTTGTAAAAGAGTTTGAGTGTTAACCTGAGTTACAGGTCTGATGTAATCAGCAAATATACTCAATTTTCTAAGTTATATCAGTAAGTTAAATTATTTATGTGAAATTTATAATGTATAGCCAACTATGCACCGTAGGGGAATTTTGGTAATTTCACATAAGCCGAAAAGCTCAAAACCGGAGTCTGAGTTAATCAACCTTTGCTTACTGTTAAAATATTCTAATTTGCCTAAGATATCAGTAGGTATAAACCCGGGTATGTTCAATATGATTTTAAAACATACTATGCGTTAAAAACGCTAAATAAGGCGATTAAAGGCCATTTCCGGGTTCGATACTTAAATCTGATATTTTTATATTTCCAGAAGGCTTAAAATAATTTATTTATCATATGTGATCAGTAGCAAAAGGTTTGGAGTCGTTTAGATATGTAAAACTCATTTTATGGCCCGTAAGGGCAAAACCGACAATTACCGGATTAAGCCTACGACTACTAGTTATGCTCAGCCTAAAATTAATTAAAAATCTTTAAAAATCCCAAAATAATATATTACATCAGTGGGTATTAAGTTTGATATCAAAAAGTAGGCTTAACTAGGCTATACGCTAATTACGCCATCTTATTAACATAAAGCTTTAAATTTGCGATAATGAGCATAACTCCTAATCTACAAGTCAAACTGATGTCAAACTTTGCATACAAGTTTATATATCAGTAATTAAAGTTTCTACTCTTTTACATTTCCAAAAATCACGTTTTAAAGTAATAAGGGCATAATGGTCAACATATGAGCAATTTACGGAAATATGCATATTAATTGGATAACTAACGAACCAAGGTGTATAATCACAGAGGGTTGTACTAACATGTAACCTAATCCAATTAAAGCTCTGAGGCATTTCTAAAACATGCCTAAACGGGTCAGAACTGAAAGTCAAAGTGAAAGTCAAACTATGTGACTTTCAGTTCCGAACCGGGTCTAAACAGGAAATTGTCGGGTTGAACATGTTTAGACATGTTCTTACACTTATTACCAAGTTATAACAATGATCCAACAGGTTGTATATGATCTACAATGTTAATTATGCATAAATGGCATTTTAGACTTCCTGTTGACTTTTTAAATATAAGTTTGACCCGACTTTTGACCTGGTTGGAGTGGTAATCAGGGGGAACCCTTTTAAGGGTTTATTACCCACATAAATACCAACCTATAACTACTTTTAATTCGAGATATGACTGAGCCATTGTTGACTAATCTCGAAGTCAAACCGTAATTACGACGGTTTGACTTTTAGCTAATTAAACAAGCTAAACTCAATTAAAGAAGGACTAGCAGACTTACAAGAGTCCTATGCACGAGATATGATCAGTTGGACCTGCTTGAGAGCTCCAGAATTGATCAGATAAGCACTTGAAGGTGTGAGGAATGTTTATGAACTTGAAGGCCCTTTTATAGTGATTTCAATCACCACAAGGTGTTGACAACAAGGTCTACTACTGCCCACAACATTCCTACATGTGTCCTAGTGCTCTAGGATAGTTTAGGGGTCGCCCATATTGCATTAATGTCAAAAAAAGATCGGTTCTCCGCGTTTACAGGCAGCTGCTGCCATTTTCTGGTTCTGGGCGCCTGACACGGCCCGCCTCCCGTTTGACAGATCCTCAAGCGGGCCGCCTGAGCCTCAAAAATCAGAATTTCCATTTTCTTTGTTTTGCAACTTGACCTTTGGCTTCACGAAGGGGCAACGAAGATTATTTCTTGCATTTTGACCCCCTTATAATTACCCACAAGGGCTTTAGGACCTATACCCACTTTGCCAAGTCCCTGAACACTTCCGGTTAACCCGAAAAGTCTTAACTTTCAACGTTTGCACTTTAACCCCTCGCACACGAATTTGATCATAACTTTCTCATACGACAACGAAACTTTATGAAATTTATATCGTGCATTCTAGTGAGCATAATTAACATTTACAAAGCTTCGGGTTTGTCAAAAGGTCACTCAGAGGTATATCTTTAAACATGTTGACACATTTAACCCCTGTAGTTTGTAATCTCTCACTTTTTGCTTCGTATGATCCATGATTTATTCGTTTGATGTTATAAACATCATGTAGGGTTATTATGAAGTATATTTATTCACAGTTGACACTTAGAATACGTATATTCACATACTTTCCATGTTTGTCAACTTTAGTCCTTCTATAATATTCTTTCACACGTTTTAAACATAAGACACGTGTCAACACATTATAGGACGTGAATTTTCGAGGTGTTACACAAGACTAGTGAAGGGATTCACATAAAGGAAAAACTCTTATGGGATAACAATTCTTACAATATAAGGGGTATGATAATTGTTTAAGTCATCGCGTTTATCTGAGTGTTGACTAATAGGGGTGTTCAAAAAACTCGTGGCTCGCAGCTCACTCGAAACTCGCTCGAAAAAAGCTCGAAGAAAGCTCGGCTCGAAATTGGCTCGGTTGTAAACGAGCCGAGCTTGAGCTTGGCCTGGCTCGGATCGTGAGCTCGTGAGCTGGCTCGATAAGGTTTACATACTTCATTTTTTTGTCCCACATCGCTTAGAAAACAAAAACTAAGAGAGTATCTCCCCTATAAAAGAATGTAAAGACAATGTATAAGGTGAATTAACTATTTATACTTGCATATTTAACCATATGGTTAAATTAAATGGCAATTATGGCCCTTAGTCTATGAATAAATTCATTTTTAAGAGCTTTTTAAGTAGTAAAATTTGCGGTTCTTTGTTAGTTCGAGCTAGATCGAGCCGAGCCGAGCTAGCTCGAATTATAATCGAGTCGAGCTCGAGCCTCAAGTCTCAGCTCGATTTGAAATTCGAGCTCGAGCCGAGCCATCTCGAATCAAGTTCGAGCCGAGCTCGAGCTGGGTCTATCTCGGCTCGACTCGGCTCGTTTACAGCCCTATTGACTAATATGTATCTCCGTCTTCCAACGTCCCTGAGACCACGGAACCATTTAGGGAAATCCGTTGCAGAGTTAGATATGCTAGTAACAATGCTGGGCACGGCCCGTGTCCGACACGGCCCCGTGCTCAACTCTCTGTAACACGGAAAATAAAAACTGCCAGTAACAATGCTGGGCACGGCCCGTGTCCGACCTGGCACGGCCCGTGTCCGACCTGGCACGGCCCGTGCTGAGCTCTGCAGAAACTGAAAAATTAAGAAAATCAAAAAAAAAAAAAAACAGAAAAATTAGAAAAAACGATTAGGCCGTTGATTCCAAAGTTTCTTAAAATCCTTGTGTCCCCGGCAACGACGCCAAAAACTTGATGTGTGCGGTGTGTTATAGGTTTTTAATGTATATTTTTAGTCCTTTTACACTTTTTAGTCAAGTTTTAAATTTATAAAACACAATATTTACTAACACTAAACACACATATGGGCAAGTGCACCCATCGTGAGCGTAGTATAGTGTTGGTAAGATACCGAGGTCGTCCAAGGACACAAGAGCTTTTAGTACCGGTTTATCCTCAACGTCTAATCAAATCAAAAGTTTAGAAATAGGTTTTTAAACAAGAAAAATAAAACTAACTAAAATGCTGAAAAATAAAATAAAATAAAACCAGATAGACAAGATGAATCACTTGAATCCGACTCGTGTTTAGTGTAACCTTTGATTATTTTCGCACTTTTGGACTTTTTAAGAGATTATCTTAGTTATTGTAGTAGGCCCCTCTTTTGAAGGTGACGTTACCCTCAACCCAATAGTTTGAGTCAGCAAGGATACAATCCTAAAGGGTCGGATTATTGAAAGATAATTAATTAAGTTATTAATGCATAATGTGGTAGGCCCCTCTTCTGAAGGGATACAGTCCTAAGTAGCCGGGTTAAAGTTTTAATAGTAGCTTACATATGAGGGGATCAAAGAGTTTGGACCCCCGCCATCCAATACCGGTGGGTATTGAAGGAGGTCCTACTAAATTTGACCCAGGTCCTTGCAGGATCTATACACTGAACAAGGCAAGACTCTTATCAAACCGTTCCCTTAACCCCCGACCAGGTAGCTAACATACCTCCGTATAGACCGTGGAGATATGAATGGTGAAAATCTTTTATTTTATATAGACAGTAAAATAATGCCAAGACACCACAGACAAACGATAAGGAAGAATCACCTTCAACATAAGAAACTAGTTATTAAAGTCATTAATACATATCCAAATAAAAAGTGCGAAAAGATTAAAAATAAAAAGTATTACACTAGACACTTGTCTTCACCAAGTGATGTAAGAGACTTAGGCAAACATGGCCTTTGATTGTCAAGAACTCTTACGATCAATCTTGTATCCCGAGACGACTCACACACTCTATGATGGATGATGGATGATGGTGGTGGATGATGGTGTTGTGGTGGTGGTGGAGTGTGGGTGAAGTGTGAGAGAGGTGGTGTGCCAAGGGATGGTTTGCAAATGAGCCAAGCACCCCTATTTATAGCCAGAACAGCAGCTCGAGCACGGCCCCGTGTCCACCCTCCTTCTCTTTCTTCATTAATTGCAGTTTGTTTGCATTAGGTGACCACGCCCCCGTGTCCGCTGGGCACGACCCCATGTGCAGAAGCGTATCTGTACTATCAAGATTTCCCCAGATTCTGCGAATCTTAGAGTTGACCACGGCCCCGTGTCCGCTGGGCACGACCCCGTGTGCAGAAGCGTATCTGTACTATTAAGATTTCCCCAGATTCTGCGAATCTTAGAGTTGACCACGGCCCCGTGTCCGCTGGGCACGCCCCCGTGGTGGGTGATAGAAGCTTCTACAACTTTGTCTTTTCTGCAGACACTTGGGCACGCCCCTGTGCTCATTGAACACGGGGCGTGTTCAGCCTTCTGTTTTCTTATTTTTGCTTGGGAAGATGCTGTCGGGGGGTCGGGCATGCCACGTTTATTCCTTTTCTTGTATTTATGTTAGATTTAGCTGCCTTTTTGCTTCTTTTGTTCATTTGAGCTCATTTAATCCTGAAAATACAAAAGGAAGACAAAAACACACTTTTTCCAACATTAGTACTTAAAAAGGGTTAGTTTTATGCCACATTTGATGTAATTTATATGTTGCATTTTGCACACATCAAATACCCCCACACTTGAATCTTTGCTTGTCCTCAAGCAAAACTCTTTATAATGTGGCTATACATTCCCAAATGGAATGGGTAGAGAAGAGAAGGTTTTCGGGCTTGTCATAGAGTGTCGGGATTTCCAAGATTCTTTATTAAGTTTATTTTTATTTATTTACAATCCTATTCGTCATGATTTATTTAAAACATTACATAAGATAAATTACTTATTAGGGCATAACATGCCTTTTTAAAATTCCACTTATATACAAGTTCACATACCTCACGGGGATCACTCAACACTCGGCCGAAGATGTTTTTTAGTGAATCACTCGAGAGCGGCATGGAACTTACTCCTACCATAAGTTTGCCAAGCAATCAATCCTCCTCCTCTTTAACTATACACCTTTGTAAATATCAAGAGGACTTTTTGGGTGAAGGGTTAGGCTTGGGTTAAAGGTAGGTGGTTGGGTTAGTGGTTAGTAGAAAATGGTGAAAGGCGTAAAAAACATCGGTTTTCGTGAGACTTTTTATTTTTCATAACTTTTTATTTTGATGAAGCACTTTCTTCAAACAAATTTGTTTTTGATAAACTTGTTTGTTTATTTTTTTGGCTTCATCATCATAAATATTTTTTTTATTTTATTTTAATTTTTTTATAGGGAAGTCATAAGAAAAACCGAGCTTGTTACTAAAACAAAGGGTTTAAAATAAAAAAGGTTTTGGTGGGTAAAAGGGTGTTTGTTTTGGGTTAAGAAATGAAAAGGTTTAGGCTCAAAGGGGTTAACTAGGGGGATTTTGGGTAGGTGGTAAAAAAAAGAAAAATAATGGTGTAGAAATAAAAAAAGGGTTAGTCCTAATGCCTCCATCATTTACTTACTCAGGTTTAAGTTGGTAAGGATCGGGAATGTATTGTCGTGACAAGTTCTAGAGTCGTAAGAACCAAGCGGCTATTCACACAAGAAACGAAAAATGAGCAAGTAGTTTAAAGATATGTATTTGTATGCTCAATAAAGGCTCAAAACTCACTTTTTGTGGGAATGAGTTTTTATGTGATCAAGTATATATAATCAAATTTTAACTAAACTTGTCATGCCGTTTCATAATTTTCTTATGTTGGTTCTTTTTATCACGACGCTATCGGTTGTAAATTTGTAAAAATATAACCTTTTTAGAACTTGAAATTCCCAAATTAAACCTAGACAAGTAAAAAAAATGAATTTTTTTTTGAAAAAATTTGGGGTGATTAGCGGTTCCAATAGAGTTTTGTGTAAGGCTTGTGATTAGGACTTGCAAGATTCAAGGTTTTAGCACCCCCCACACTTAGATTACACATTGTCCTCAATGTGTCCCAAAAATAAGTTTTTAGGTTGATTGAATGTGTAAAAAGGTGTGAAAAAGCAAAAATTTATGTTACTGGGCGTCTGGATACGGCCCCGTGGTGTCCGGGCAAGGCCCCGTGTTCAGATCGCCAGTAACAAAAATGAGTAAAAAGAAACAGAAGCCTGGGCACGGGGGCGTGTTGGGTGAGCACGCCCCGTGTCCAGTTACCTGAACTGGGCATTTTTTTGTAGAGGGCTGGGCACGGGTCGTGTTGGGTGAGCACGGCCCCGTGCTGAACTTGCTGTAATGAAGAAAAATTTGTCGGGTGACCCTGTTTTTGTGCATGGGGTGCTGGTTCAAGTTTTCCTTGGTATCCTTCACCATCCTGAGTGTGTTTTATTCCTGCAAATTAAAACTAAACTAGAAAACATAAAAATTAATCTAAACTAAGCTAAGGATAGTTCGGCGGAATGCCTCCATGGTGCGCCAAGTTTATAAGGGTCCTTGGCTAGACCCAAAGCCTGGTCATATGTCACCCAAGTGGGATGTTTTGCATCCCATGCTACACCATCGGAGAGCGTCATCCAAACTTGAGTCTATGACCTTCATGTAGATGACCGGGTCGTCGTCTTCTACTCTTTTTCCAACTCCAAACTTCATTTCCTCGTCCCCAATCCTCAATGTTAGTGTTCCATCGAATATTCATGTCTACCACCGCTTGGGCCGTAGCTAGGAATGGCCTCCCTAAGATGAGTGGTACTTCGGTATCTTCCTCCATATCTAGTATGACAAAGTCGGCCGGGAAGACAAATTCGCCGACTTTGACCAATAGATTTTCAGCGACACCTTGTGGATATTTGATGGACCTATCGGCAAGTTGTATTCTTATTTTTGTAGGGCTTGTTTTCCCTAGGCCGAGTCGGCTGAACATTGATGCGGGCATGAGGTTGATGCTAGCCCCGAGATCGGCTAGTGCATTGTGAATGGGGGATTCCCCAATCGAGCAAGGAATTGTGAAGCTTCCAGGGTCAATCTTCTTTTCCGAGAGTTTGTTGAGTAGAAAGGCGGAGCATTCTTCACCTAAATTAACTAATTGCAATGATTCAATTTTCCTTTTATGGGTGAGGAAGTCCCTCATAAATTTTGAATATTTAGGCATTTGAGTTAGGACTTCGATAAATGGAATATTAACATGCAATTGTTTTAGTAAATTTTCTGTAACACCCCGAAAAATTTACGTCCTATAATGTATTGACACGTGTCATAAGCTTGAACGTGTGAAAGTATACTTTAGAGGGACTAAAGTTGACAAACATGGAAAGTATGTGAATATAAGGGTTCAAAATGTCAACAAGGGATAGATATAATTTACAGTAACCCTACATGATGCTCATACCCTTACACAAATAAATCATGGATCATGCGAAGCTAATTGTGAAAGAAAGTGAGAGATTACAAACTACAGGGGTTAAATGTGTCAACATGTTTAAGTTATACCTCTGAGTGACCTTTTAGCAAATCCGAATCTTTGTAACGATTAATTATGCTCACTGGAATGCATGATAAAAATTTCATAAAGTTTCGTTATCGTATGAGAAAGTTATGATCAAATTCGTATAAGAGGGGTTAAAGCGTCAACGTTGGAAATTATGACTTTTCGGGTAAGCACAAAGTTAACCAAGGACTTGCCAATGTTTAAATAAGTCTTGAAGCCCTTATAAGTAAAATTGAGGGGCTCAAATTGCAAGAGAATAAGTTTGGTTGACCTTTGGAAAGACCAAGAGCCAAGATACAAAAGTTGCAAGAATTGTTGGCTGCTGCAGAAGGCTTGCGCACCGTAAGCCATACCCTTACGGTGCGCAAGGGTTGCCCAGCGACAGAAAGTTGGCTGTTGGCTGTTTAAAACGTTGCAACCGACTTAAAAACGATTTTCCTCATACATGGGCGACCCCTAATAGTTCCTAGGACTTAGGGGCCCTTGTCAATGATCTGGATCACCCCTTAGACTTAGTTGTCATCATCAAATTGATTCAAGAACACTATAAAAGGGCCTCATAGTTGCAACATTGTGATCACACCATTCCATCTGCATTTGGGGAGCTTCTTGGAGCATAAGAGCAGACCCTAAGCCTTCCTAATCGTGCATAGGACTTCAGTAAGTATGCTTAACCTTTCTTAGTTGAGTTTTTACTTAGTTTTAGCTTAAAAGTCAAACCGTCGTAATTAACGGTTGACTTAGCGATTAATCATTAATGGTCCAGTGATTAGTCGAATTGAAGGTAGTTATAAGTTGGTAATTATGTGGGCAATAAACCCTTAAAAGGGCACCCTCTGATTCCCACTCTAACTAGGACTTTTGTCGGGTCAAAGTTGTTAATAAAAAGTCAACAGGATTCTAATTTGCGATTTAAAACATAATTAACAATGTAGAAGCTTTGCAACCTGTTTTATTACTTTTATAACTTAGTAATTAATGTAAGAACATGTCTAAGCATGTTCGACCCGACAATTTTCTGTTTAGACCCGGTTCGGAACCGAAAGTCGCAAAACTTTGACTTTTGCTTTGACTTCAGTTCTGACCCGTTTTAGATAGGTTTGGAAATGCCTTAGGACTTCCTAAGGACCAGGCTACATGTTGGTATAACCCTCTGTGGTTGGTTCGTTGTTTGTCCGATTCGTTTACATGTTTCCGTTAATTGCTTAATATTGACCATAATGCCCTTTTGACCATAAAACGAGAATTTTGGAAATGTGGAAGGACAATAATCCTTGCTAATGATTTATAAACATGTCCCTAAAATTTCACATCAGTTGGAGGTCTAGATTAGGAGCTATGCTCATTAGCGTAATTATAACGCCTTTTAGTAATTAAACGGCGCAATTAGCATAAAGCCTATCTAAACCCAATTTTTGACACCAAACCTTTTACCCACTGATGTAACATAATATTTTGAGATTTTTAAAGATTTTTAATTATTTTTAACCTGCTCATAACCTAAGGTTATGGCGTTGATTCGGTAAATACCGATTATACCCTTTTTGGTCATAAAATGAGTTTTACATAATATTTTGACACCAATCCAATTGCTACTGATTTTATATAATAAATAAAGTATTTTGAACTTTATAACCTGATCAGAAAACTCAGATTTCCTGTATAACCCGGAAATCGCTTAAAATGGCTTTTAAAGCGTATTAAACGCATAGTTTGGGTTTAAAACCATTATGTCACATAAGACTTATTATCAACTGATATGACCTATTAAAATAAATTATTTTACTGATGTATTCGGACCGGAATCTCAGAATTTTAATTAACCTCTTTTATAATCTTTAAAATGACCAAAATACCCCGACGGGGCTTATTTTGAGATTAAACTCGTTTTGGGCATAATGGAAGATATCCTACTGATATCACAACATATTAAAGGCATATTAACTTGGGAAACCTGTATATGACTCTTATGGTTACCCGTTACGCCTCTTGCGCGTTCGGTTCGGTTTATGTAACTAGTTTGCATAAGTTAGCCGAAACGGGTCAAACCTTATCTTTTTATCTCAAAATCCAGAAGGTGTTTAGATTATCCATATTATACAAGTCTTCAAACTTGTCGGGTCTAAAACACATTCTATTCCGGTCTTCTCTTAATCATGCGTTTGAACCGTATCTTTCTGTAAGACTAACCGGTCTAAGCTTAGGCTTAATTAAAGACCCGTTAGCATTCTAATTGGTTATTTATACCATCATTCCAGACTAGAGCCTTCCGGTAAATGGTACCTACGCTTACTTAAGTGAATACGACTGAGTTATTAAATTCTTGCAATTTAAGACAGGAGCTAGCTCAGGTAAATACTTTTAACTTATTTTCCCTTATACGGGCTTGGGGTACGGTATATAAAATACCGCTTGGTCGAGCATTCGACCTTAATCGATTGGTGGTTAAGTATTACCGAGATGAGCCGTTTAAATTGTTTTGTTTGCTTAAAGCCTTTGGGGGGTTAATGACCATGTCCCGGATATCCTTGGCATCATTCATGAAATGGCCACGACCTAAGCACGGGGTGTAGGCGTACACCTGACAGCTGCATATGTAAAAACTGGTATCCCACCTTAAGGAATCAGCCTTGTGGGCATTATACCTGTGGTGTGTCTATTAATCTTTAACCCGACATGAACCGGGCTGCTGAACGCATAACGAACATGTAATTCATTTACAAGTATTATATATTTAAATAATTATCCCAAGTTATAAAGAGTTTGTGCCATGTGCATTCAAATCAATTTTATTAAAACCTTTTCAAATGAGTCAGTTAATTGTATTTACCAGTGTAAACTGACGTATTTTCCAAAAGGCTAAATGCAGGTACTATACGTAATAGGCTGGCTACTCCAGGCATCAATAATCAAGTCTCGCAAGCTTTAGATGTTAAAGTCTGTTGAACGATATTATCCTTCTGTTTAAGATCCGCCTGTGGATCCATCTTACATTCCGTTGTAATATTTGATATTACTTTGAATCGGATTGTAATATAGTTATCTTTTGCTTCCGCTGTGCATTTAAATTGTGTTGTTTGACTATGATGATATCAACTACGTCACAATACTCCCCACCGGGCCCACCGGTGATACGTGGAAATATCGGGGTGTGACAGGTTGGTATCAGAGCCAACACTGAGTGAATTAAACACTAGCCGTTTGTGTTTAATCTCGGTTACACAGATGCACATTCTTGAGTCTAGACAAGAACATAGGATTAATCCTAATTCATTTCATTGTCTTTTAATTGCTTCTTTTGTTATTTTTCTGATTAGCCCTTGCATGGGCAAGCCATTTTCTTAAGAAGTCCCGTTTAGGGCAACCATATACTTGTTTAAATTTTAAAGGAACGATTATGTTTAAAATATCATTCCTATATTATAAGATCTACCATTATAATAAAATGACAAAATCTAAAAAAGGACAAGACCTAGCCTCGTGTCATTATTAAGACCCGGCCAAGATGGCAGTTCCTCAATTTAGGTTCAGATCCTTATTAACATCCCGAGTTAGGATTGTTCTGCGTTTATTATTAAAAAGGAATCTTAAAGGTAAACCTAGCCTATATGACGAGGCCAAGATGGTAGGACCTATTCAAGAGATTCAAATCCTTGTTAACACCTAAGAACGTGTTAAAAGTATTCGAGTAAATACTTTTAACTTATTTTCCCTTATACGGGCCTGGGGTACGGTATATAAAATACCGCTTGGTCGGGCATTCGACCTTAATCGATTGGTGGTTAAGTATTATCGAGATGACCCGTTTAAATTGTTTTGTTTGCTTAAAGCCTTTGGGGGGTTAATGACCATGTCCCGGATATCCTTGGCATCATTCATGAAATGGCCACGACCTATGCACGGGGTGTAGGCATACACCTGACAGCTGCATATGTAAAAACTGGTATCCCACCTTAAGGAATCGGCCTTGTGGGCATTATACCTGTGGTGTGTCTATTAATCTTTAACCCGGCACGAACCGGGCTACTGAACGCATAACGAACATGTAATTCATTTACACGTATTATATATTTAAATAATTATCCCAAGTTATAAAGAGTTTGTGCCATATGCATTCAAATCAATTTTATTAAAACCTTTTCAAATGAGTCAGTTAATTGTATTTACCAGTGTAAACTGACGTATTTTCCAAAAGGCTAAATGCAGGTACTATACGTAATAGGCTGGCTACTCCAGGCATCAATAATCAAGTCTCGCAAGCTTTAGATGTTAAAGTCTGTTGAACGATATTATCCTTCTGTTTAAGATCCACCTGTGGATCCATCTTACATTCCGTTGTAATATTTGATATTACTTAGAATCAGATTGTAATATAGTTATCTTTTGCTTCCGCTGTGCATTTAAATTGTGTTGTTTGACTATGATGATATCAACTACGTCACGATACTCCCCACCGGGCCCACCGGTGATACGTGGAAATATCGGGGTGTGACATTTTCGAACTTTGCGAATTGCTCATCGGTCTTTTGTCGAATCAACCGACCGGGGTATGGAATCGGAGGAGTCTTAGTAGGCTCTCGAATTGGTGGAGAAGCCTTCTCTTGTTGGGGCGTGGGTGGAGTTATGGTTTGACTAGATTGGCTTCTTTCAGTTGGTGGTAATGGATCCTCCTCGGGACCCACGATACGGTTTCTCAATGTGATGAGATGTACTTGTGCCTTTGGGTTGGTTTCGGTATTACTCGGTAACGTGCCTTGTGGTCTCTCGGAGAAATTCTGAGCTATTTGATTTAATTGTTTTTCAATGTTGTGAATGCTAGCTTGTTGATTTCTAAAATTCGATTCCAATTGTTGAAATCGATCCGAGTTTTTCTTTTCGGTGTCGGAGATGAGGCGAGATACAGTATCTTCAAGCCTTTCTCGTCCACCTTGTTGTTGAGATAAATTTTGTGACTCGATTCTTGGTTGTTGAAAGTTTGTTCGTTGGTTTAGATTTTGTTGGTTACTACTATTGCCGGGTTCTCTCCAACCAAGGTTAGGGTGGTTACGCCATCCTTGGTTATAGGTACCCGTTGGAGGACCCAATGGCCTAGGTCTATTATCAATGTAGTTTACCGTTTCTGTTTGATCATCTAATTCTTTCATACAACTCCAATTTTAATGTGGCCCACCACACCCCTCACAAGCCATAACCGAGACCGTCTTTGCCATTTTTAACTTTTTGATTTCTTAAGAAAGGTGTAACAACCCTCGGTAAAACCAACGCCCTCATAATATTTTCGACACCCCAGTATATCTTAAAATATTCCCTTATGTCTTTAAATACACCCCGCATGTGAAAACCGAGCCCGAAATATATTATAGCATATAAAATAAATATAAATTAGAAAATGTTAAGTTGAGGCGGGCCGCGTAGACCCACCCCAACCATGTACGCGGGCGGTATCAAGGTGGATACCGGACTTCACTGATTTCTTAAGTTGATACGGGCCGCGTAAGCTTAAGCTTACACTTACGCGGGCCGCTAGAGATCAAGAAACATGGCGTAGCCCGGTGATGACACGTGTCATCATCGTGTCAAGCCTAGTGGTGATCCGGATAAGCTATATGTTGACCGTGTGTTGACGCGGGCCGCGTAAGGCTTCGCCTTATCTTACGCGGGCCGCCTGGGAACTAGATTTCAGCCCTATATAAGAAGGCCATCAGTTTTCATTTTCTGTCGCTCACATTTCAATCTCGAATCACAATTTCTGTAGGAAAGTTATAATACTCGGGTATTATACCCCTAATTAGCGAGGTTCTGCTCCGTTGTAAGTATTATAACCCCAGTTTCGTAATAGTTACGCTGCCCGATTGATTTAGGGTTCCGTAATAACTGTCGTGGTTCTACCCGACGTAGTTGTTGGAATACCGTCTCGGGGAGGGTATCATTAATATTTTCAAAGGGTTATGATACTAACCAATGTACATTTGTATAAATTATAGATTATATCCAGGAAACCCTTACGAGAAGCCTAAGACAACAATGTGAGTTTATCCTCTTTTTGTTAACCTTTTTGAAATGTTTTACAAAACCTTAACTATTTTACAATGTGATTAAGCGGTGATTGAGTCTTTGTAGTTCTTCAATTACTGCCGGTATGTTGGGGTTTTGTATACAAAATGTACTACACTGTGAGTAGTAAGTTGGGATGAAAATACGTTACCATTGGACAATGAGTTAGCCAATGTGTAATATGACCCACAAGTCAGGGTTGATAGTACCAAATGGAGTAATTGTGTAGAAATAAACAATGTGATCGCTCTCAATACTGTCTTAATTGATAAAATGTTTCTTGATTAAACTGGGATTCACTCACCAGTATTTCCGACTGACAAATGTTTTTAAAACGCGTTTCAGGTAACCCAATGTGACAGCCAATTAGTAAAAAGCCAGCTGGAGAGCACTGAAGGCTTGGGGAAAATGTGGCTATAAAAGTTACCTAATAAACGATGTTTTAAATTTAATAAAATAGGGTTTATCCCTATGAATGTATTGTAATAAGAAACTTGGGTTTTACCCATGTTATTATTAATATCAAATATGGTGGTTTTAGTCTAATAAACATTTCCTAACTACGGTCCTGATGTAAATTCCGCTGCAAGATTAAATAACTGATACCACCAAAACTCTGAGATCGCGTCCGCCCGTTCCCGGGACAGATAAGGGATCGGGGGTTGCGACAGAAGGTGGTATCAGAGCCTAGCCACTGGTCTGAGCCAAAGAAGTGTTCTGCTGACACTTAAATTCTAAATTTTGTGTTAGGAAATAAATTATGAAGATACATGCATAACTGTATTTATTTGTTATGTGTTATTTGACTATTTGTTAGTTTACAGTATGAGTGATCAAGGACCATCAGACATGAATTGTCAGTTGTCTGAATCACCTAAGAGTGAAGGTACTTCCTCACAGCCTGCCATTTTTGGGTATTCTGCTGATCAGGAAGAAGGAGTGTTTGCTTTTAGAGCTCAGTCAGAAGAGCCATTCCCACATAAGAAACGAGGATGGTTCAGTAACGAAGCTTTTGCTCGTAGGAAGAGAATGCGAAAGTTGCAACAGCAAAGAGTTTTAGTGGCTGCTAAGCGTAGAATAGATGCCCATACACATGATATGCTTAATAGAAGCCTAGCTAATTTCCATATCTTAGCAACAACTGCTGCTGACCCGAGTCTGGAACAACTAGTAGCCCCACAACCACAAAACCCAGATCAACCCATGGAGATAGAAAATCCCGAAAACCAAGTGGAGATGCATGACTTTAACCCAGAAAAAATCCCTAGGATACCTGCACCAAACCCCCTCGACCCAAATTACGACCCCTGGTGGGACGATAATAGGGACTTTGTGCAACGTTACCCTATCCAGGAATACCCACCCATACAAAACATAGAAGCCTACCCAGGTATGGACCCTTTAGATCCCTATTACCATGATAACTACATTAGGGAAATCTTAGAGGATCCTTACCAATTTCAGGAACTTTCACCCCATATCAGGAACCCGCACCCCAGATTCCAAACCCAGTCCGAGAACCTGCACCCCCAATGAGTGTAGAAAATGTCCAAGAACTTAGGACTTTTGGGGAGGAAATTTTAGAGAGCAGTGAGAGAATGCGTCAGGTGGGAGAGCGTCTCGTATGGAAATACGATGAGCGCAATATGGATTTTTGGATAAATCCATATCTGTGAATGTGAGAATGGAGGAAACGGTAGTAGTAATAATAATATAATATAATAAAAATAAAATCAAATATGTGTGTACGGATGCATATTACTATTAGTGTAATTTTCTTTCTGTTGGTATTGTAATCTTTATTTCTGTACTAGTGTGTAATAGACACATAGTATATGAAAATAGAGTACAAGTCGCAATGATCGACATTTTTGGCTAAATTGCGTGTCATGTGATTAACTATATTACATATTATCTTGTGATATTAATATGGGGTAAATGTTTAAAATTCAGATGGCCGACGAAGGAAATCAAGGAAATCTGAATAACGATAACCAGAGTAACATTAATGTGGTTAATGAAAATCCAAGCATCAATAACAATGGAAACCAAGTGGATAATAGTGCTATCCAACACATAGTGGCACAGGGAATTATAGATGCAATGCCATTTATTCTTCAAACTGTTAAGGATGCTGATAATAAAAGTAAGCATAGCAGTAAGCGACTAGTTGAACCAGAAAACAGCGTGAACAATGGACCTGTACTTCAAATGCCCATTCCCAAAAGAAGAATAATGGTCTTGTAAACCAACAGAATTCTCGGGCAATGAAGAACCCATTGCAGCTCTACGTTGGATAGAAAAGACTGAGGCTGTTCTGAAAATAAGTAAATGTGCGGAAGAGGACAAGATAATGTTTGCTTCCAATCTATTTAAGAATTCAGCCTTAGAATGGTGGAACACTATCCTTCAATCAAGAGGAAGTGATAGGGTTTATAGTATGGATTGGGAAGAATTTAGGAATATGGTAGAAAGGAAATTCTGCCCTCCTAATGAAAATGAACAGATAGCAAACAAATTCCTAAACCTTAGGATGACTGGAGTGGATAGTAAGGGGTACACGAAGTTATTCTTTGAATATGCTAGAATAGTACCAACCCTTGCATCACCAGAACCAGTGTTAATTTCCCGTTATATTTGGGGATTAATTGGAGAGATAAGACATGTAGTCAAGGCAGCTAGACCTCAAACTATAGAAGAAGCTGTAGAACTAGCAAATACCTTGACAGATGAATTAGTCCGTACTAGAGAAGAGGATCAAAGAAAGAACCTAACCCAAAAGCTCACCCAAGAATTCCGTTCTGGAAATTACAATCGTAGGAATATGGGTTCTACCTCTGCACCATACTGCAGGGTCTGCAAGAAAAAGCATTCGGGAAAATGCTCCACTCTCTACAATTATTGTAAGATGCCAGGACACAAGGAAGAAAATTGCAGGAAGAAATCCAGTAATGGATTATACTTAAACTGTGGAGAAAAAGGTCATATGATGTGTGTAAAATGCAACATATAAATTACATCAAATGAGGCATAAAACTAACCCTTTTTAAGTACTAATATTGGAAAAAGAGTGTTTTTGTCTTCCTTTTGTATTTTCAGGATTAAATGAGCTCAAAAACATAAAAGAAGCAAAAAGACAGCTAATTCCAACATAAATACAAGGAAAGGAACATTAGTGGACTGCCCGACCCCTCAACGGCACCTTCCAAAGCAAAATAGAGAAGTCAGAAGACTGAACACGCCCCGTGCTCAGCCAGCACGGGGCCGTGCCCAAGAAGCAGCAGAAAAGACAAACCTATAGAAGCTTCTATTGCCCACCACGGGGCCGTGCCCAGTGAACACGGGGGCGTGTCGAAAGTACAGCAGGCGCATTAATTGTAATTGCGAATTACAATTAATGAGGAGAGAGAGTGTCAGACGGGCACGGGGCCGTGCCCAGCTCTCTGTTCAGCCTATAAATAGGAGTGCTTGGATTCATTTCAACTCATCCCTTGGCACACCACCTCTCTCACACTTCATCCACCACCCACCACCATCACAACACCATCATCCACCACCATCATCCATTGTCCATCGTAGAGTGTGTGAGTCGTCTCGGGATCCAAGATTGATCGTAAGAGTTCTTGACAATCAAGGCCATGTTTGCCTAAGTCTCTTACATCACTTGGTGAAGACAAAGTGTCTAGTATAATACTTTTTATTTCTAATCTTTTGCACTTTTTATTTGGTTTTGTATTAATGACTTTAATAACTAGTTACTTATGTTGAAGGTGATCTTTCCTTATCGTTTGTCCGTGGTGTCTTGGCATTATTTTACTGTCTATATAAAATAAAGGATTTTCACCATTCATATCTCCACGGTCTATATGGAGGTATGTTGGCTACCTGGTCGGGGGTTAAGGGAACGGTTTGGTAAAGGTCTTGCCATTGTTCAGCGTTTAGAGGTCCTGCAATGGACCTGGGTCAAATTTAGTAGGACCTCCTTCAATACTTCACGGTATTGGATGGCGGGGGTCCAAACTCTTTGACCCCCTCATAAGTTAACTACTATTAATACTATAACCCGGCTATTTAGGACTGTATCCCTGCTGACTCAGACTACTTAGCCGAGGGTAACGTCACCGCCAAAAGCGGGGCCTACCACAATACTGCATTAATAACTTAATTCATTATCTTCCAATAATCCACCCTTTTTGGATTGTATCCTTGCTGACTCAAACTACTGGGGTGAGGGTAACGTCACCTTCAAAAGAGGGGCCTACTACAATAACTAAGATAATCTCTTAATTATGTGCAAAAGTGCGGAAATAATCAAAGGTTATACTAGATACGAGTCGGAACCAAGTGATTCATCTTGTCTATCTGTTTTTATTTTATTTTTATTTTTCAGCATTTTAGTTAGTTTTTATTTTTTTTAGCTTAAAACATTTTTCTAAACTTTTTATTTTGGTTAGACGTTGAGGATAAACCAGTATTAAAAGCTCTTGTGTCCTTGGACGACCTCGGTATCTTACCAACGCTATACTACGCTCAACGATGGGTGCACTTGCCCATATGTGTGTTTAGTGTGTGTAAAATATCGTGTTTTATAAATTTAAAACTTGGCTAAAATAAGTGTTAAAAAGGGCTTAAAATATACACCTAATATATATAACACTTCACACGCATCAAGTTTTTGGCGCCGTTGCCGGGGACACAAGGATTTTAAGAAAGTTAGGAATCAACGGCCTAATCATTTTTCCTTTTCCTTTTTATTTTTTTTTTAGGATTTTCTTAGTTTTTCAGCTTCTGCAGAGCTCAGCACGGGCCGTGCCCGGTCAGACACGGGCCGTGCCCAGCATCATCACTGGCAGTTTTTATTTTCTGAGTTACAGAGAGCTGAACACGGGGCCGTGTCGGTGCAACACGGGGTCATGTCCAACTCCCAGTAACAGGGATCCAGAAATCAATCACTGTGCCTCTGACCACGGGCCGTGTTCGCTGAGCACGGGGCCGTGGTGAATATTCTGACCAACGTTCTTTTCTGTCTTTATTGCAGGACTTGGAACCTAGGCGCCACATTTGAACCTCCTACGTAGTGCATGAGCTCCAGTTCTAGTAGAGACATAAAAGAACCTCTAGAAGAACCCGAACGCTTTCTCAGAAAAAGACTTAAAGCCAAAAATCAAGAGAAAGTCTCGGGGGACCCACTTCCAATGGCGGACCAACGTACCCTCATGGATTACCTACGGCCCACCGTAGGCAATCTCGGCGCCGCTATCAACGCACCGAATTTCGAAGCCAACAACTTCGAACTTCGGCCGCATTTGATACAAATGCTCCAAAACTCCGCAACCTTCCACGGGCTTGCGGACGAGGATCCCCATCTACATATTACTAACTTTTTAGAAATATGTGATACCTTTCGGATCAATGGAGCATCAAATGACGCCATCCGCCTTCGAATGTTTCCATTTTCACTAAAAGACCGAGCTAAGGCTTGGCTTAACACCCTCCCAGTTGGATCGGTAAACACTTGGGATGAACTTGCCCAAAAGTTTCTATATAAGTATTTCCCTCCTTCTAAAACGGCTAAATTAAAGACTGAAATTAATACATACTCACAAGAGGATGGGGAATCCTTATACGAAACTTGGGAAAGGTTCAAGGAGCTTCTAAGAAAGTGTCCTCATCACGGTCTAGCGGTGTGGCAACAAGTATCCACTTTCTACAATGGGTTGTTGCCACACACAAGACAAACACTTGATTCAAGCTCCGGGGGACTTTTAGGTAATCGTCGCCCAAATGAAATATATAATCAAATTGAAGAAATTGCTCAAACCAATTTTCAGTGGCACACTCCCCGAGGTAATAAATCTATTGCCCTGGGCGCCCATAAGGTTGATGAAAGCACCTCTTTACAAGCCCAAATCGAGGCCCTCTCTTAAAAAATCAAAAAACTAGAAATGACAAAAACGGCCTCGGTTATGGCTTGTGAAGGGTGTGGTGGGTCACTTGAAAATTGGAGTTGTATGAAAGAATTAGATGAACAAACAGAAACGGTAAACTACATGGATAATAGACCTAGGCCGTCGGGTCCTCCAACGGGTACCTACAACCAAGGATGGCGTAACCACCCAAATCTTGGTTGGAGAGATCCCGGCAATAGTAGTAACCAACAAAACCAACGAACTAATTTTCAACAACCACAAAATTTCTCTCAACAACAAGGTGGAAGAGAAAGGCTTGAAGATACTATATCTCGCCTCATCTCTGACACTGAAAAGAAAAACTCGGATCAATTTCAACAATTGGAATCGAATTTTAGAAATCAACAAGCTAGCATTCAAAACGTTGAAAAACAATTAAATCAACTAGCTCAAAATTTCTCCGAGAGACCACAAGGCGCGTTACCTAGTAATACCGAAACCAACCCAAAGGCACAAGTACATCTCATCACATTAAGAAATCGAACCGTGGGTCCCGAGGATGCTCCATTGCCGCCAAGTGAAAGAAGCCATTCTAGCCAGCCTGTGACCCCTCCTGCGCCAGAAAAGGCTTCTCTACCAACTCAAGAGGCCACCAAGACTCCTCCTATTCCGTACCCCGGTAGGTTAAATCGTCAAAAGACCGATGAGCAATTCGCTAAATTTGAAAATTTGCTAAAACAATTGCATGTTAATATTCTTTTTATCGAGGTCCCTACCCAAATGCCTAAATACTCTAAATTTATGAGGGATTTCCTCGCAAACAAAAGGAAAATTGAATCATTGCAATTAGTTAACTTAGGCGAAGAATGCCCCGCCTTAGTGCTCAACAAACTTCCACAAAAGAAAATCGATCCCGGGAGTTTCACAATCCCTTGCTCGATTGGGGGATCTCCCGTTCGTAATGCATTAGCTGATCTTGGGGCTAGCATTAACCTCATGCCCACATCAATGTTCAAACGACTCGGCCTAGGAACAACAAGCCCTACAAAGATGAGCATACAACTCGCCGACAGATCCGTCAAATTTCCACAAGGTGTCGCTGAGAATTTATTGGTAAAAGTTGACAACTTCGTTTTCCCAACCGACTTTGTCATCTTAGACATGGAAGAAGACACCGATGTCTCTCTCATCCTTGGGAGGCCATTTCTAGCCACCGCCCAAGTAGTGGTGGACATGAATGACGGAACGTTAACATTGAAGTTTGGGGATAAGGAGGTGAAGTTTGAATGTGGAAAAAGAATTGAGGACGAAGACCCGGTCAACTACATGCAGGTCATAGACTCAAGCTTGAATGATGCTCTCCGACGGTGTAACATGGGATGCAATACATCCCACTTGGGTGACATATGACCGGTTTTGGGTCTAGCCAAGGACCCTTATAAACGTGGCGCACCACGGAGGCATTCCGCGAAACTATCCTTAGTTTAATTTAGATTAATTTTTATGCTTTCTAGTTAGTTTTAATTTTCAGGAATAAAACACACTCATGGTGGTAAAGGATGAAAAGGGGGAACGAGAAAAATGAACTCATGCACAAGAACAAGGCAACCCGACAATTCTCTCCATTTCAGAAGGTTCAACACGGGCCGTGCCCAACCAACACGGCCCCGTGCTGAACCACCTGCAGAAAAACGCCCAGTTCAGGTAACTGGACACGGGCCGTGTTCACCCAACACGCCCCCGTGTCCAGACTTCTGTTTCTCTTGTTTTAATTTTGTTACTGGCACTTGAACACGGGGCCGTGCCCGGATAACACAGGGCCGTGTTCAGCGCCCAGTATCACAAAATTTTTGCTTTTTAACATTATTTTACACATCTAATCAACCTAAAAATTTATTTTTGGGACACATTGAGGACAATGTGTAATTTAAGTGTGGGGGGGATGCTAAAGCCTTGAATTTTGCAAGTCCTAAATACAAGCCTTACACAAAACTCTATTGGAACCGCTAATCACCCCAAATTTTTTCAAAAGTTTCATTTTTTTTACTTGTCTAGGTTTAACTCGGGAAATTCAAGTTCTCAAAAAGGTTATATTTTTACAAATTTACAACCGATAGCGTAGTGATAAAAAGAACCAACATAAGAAAATTATGAAAAGGCATAGCAAACTTAGTTAAAATTTGATTATATATACTTGATCACATAAAAACCCATTCCCACAAAAGTGAGTTTTGAGCCTTTATTGAGCACAATTACATATCATTAAAACTAAATGCTCATTTTTCGTTTCTTGTGTGAATAGCCGCTTGGTTCTTACGACTCTAGAACTTGCCATGACGATACATTCCCGGTCCTTATCAACTTAAACCCGAGTAAGTAAATGATGGAGGCATTAGGACTAACCCCTTTTTATTTCTACACCATTATTTTTTCTTTTTCTTTTACCACCTACCCAAAAATCCCCCTAGTCAGCCCCTTTGAGCCTAAACCTTTTCATTTCATCACCCAAACCAAAAAACCCTTTTACCCACCAAAACCTTTTTCATTTTTAACCCTTTGTTTTAGTAACAAGTTCGGTTTTTCGTAAAAAAAAAAAAAAGTGTGTTGTTGATGAAGCAAAAAGAAAAACAAACAAGTTCATCAAAAATAACTTTGTTTGAATAAAAGCTTCATCAAAATAAAAAGTTGCAAAAATAGAAAATCTTACGAAAACCGACACTTGTTACGCTTTTCGCCCTTTTTCTACTAACCACTATCCCAACCACCTACCTTTAACCCAAGCCTAACCCTTAACCCACAAAGTCCTCTTGATATTTACAAAGGTATAAAAGTTAAAAAGGAGGAGGATTGATTGCTTGGCAAGCTTATGGTAGGAATAAGTTCCATGCCGCTCTCGAGTGATTCACTAAAAATACACCTTCGGCCGAGTGTGAGTGATTTCTCCCGTGAGGTATGTGAACTTGTATATAAATGGAATTTTAAAAAAGGCATGTTATGCCCAAATAAGTAATTTCTCCTATGAAAAGTTCTAAATAAATCACTACGAATAGGATTGTAAATAAATAAAGATAAAACCCAAAAAGACCTTGGATTCCCGACACTCTACGACAAGCCCAAAACCTTCTCTTCTACCTATTCCATTTGGGAGTGTAAGCCACATATTAAAGAGTTTTGCTTGAGGACAAGCAAAAGTTCAAGTATGGGGGTATTTGATGTGTGTAAAATGCAACATATAAATTACATCAAATGAGGCATAAAACTAACCCTTTTTAAGTACTAATATTGGAAAAAGAGTGTTTTTGTCTTCCTTTTGTATTTTCAGGATTAAATGAGCTCAAAAACATAAAAGAAGCAAAAAGACAGCTAATTCCAACATAAATACAAGGAAAGAAACATTAGTGGACTGCCCGACCCCTCAACGGCACCTTCCAAAGCAAAATAGAGAAGTCAGAAGACTGAACACGCCCCGTGCTCAGCCAGCACGGGGCCGTGCCCAAGAAGCAGCAGAAAAGACAAACCTATAGAAGCTTCTATTGCCCACCACGGGGCCGTGCCCAGTGAACACGGGGGCGTGTCGAAAGTACAGCAGGCGCATTAATTGTAATTGCGAATTACAATTAATGAGGAGAGAGAGTGTCAGACGGGCACGGGGCCGTGCCCAGCTCTCTGTTCAGCCTATAAATAGGAGTGCTTGGATTCATTTCAACTCATCCCTTGGCACACCACCTCTCTCACACTTCATCCACCACCCACCACCATCACAACACCATCATCCACCACCATCATCCATTGTCCATCGTAGAGTGTGTGAGTCGTCTCGGGATCCAAGATTGATCGTAAGAGTTCTTGACAATCAAGGCCATGTTTGCCTAAGTCTCTTACATCACTTGGTGAAGACAAAGTGTCTAGTATAATACTTTTTATTTCTAATCTTTTGCACTTTTTATTTGGTTTTGTATTAATGACTTTAATAACTAGTTACTTATGTTGAAGGTGATCTTTCCTTATCGTTTGTCCGTGGTGTCTTGGCATTATTTTACTGTCTATATAAAATAAAGGATTTTCACCATTCATATCTCCACGGTTTATATGGAGGTATGTTGGCTACCTGGTCGGGGGTTAAGGGAACGGTTTGGTAAAGGTCTTGCCATTGTTCAGCGTTTAGAGGTCCTGCAATGGACCTGGGTCAAATTTAGTAGGACCTCCTTCAATACTTCACGGTATTGGATGGCGGGGGTCCAAACTCTTTGACCCCCTCATAAGTTAACTACTATTAATACTATAACCCGGCTATTTAGGACTGTATCCCTGCTGACTCAGACTACTTAGCCAAGGGTAACGTCACCGCCAAAAGCGGGGCCTACCACAATACTGCATTAATAACTTAATTCATTATCTTCCAATAATCCACCCTTTTAGGATTGTATCCTTGCTGACTCAAACTACTGGGGTGAGGGTAACGTCACCTTCAAAAGAGGGGCCTACTACAATAACTAAGATAATCTCTTAATTATGTGCAAAAGTGCGGAAATAATCAAAGGTTATACTAGATACGAGTCGGAACCAAGTGATTCATCTTGTCTATCTGTTTTTATTTTATTTTTATTTTTCAGCATTTTAGTTAGTTTTTATTTTTCTTAGCTTAAAACATTTTTCTAAACTTTTTTATTTTGGTTAGACGTTGAGGATAAACCAGTATTAAAAGCTCTTGTGTCCTTGGATGACCTCGGTATCTTACCAACGCTATACTACGCTCAACGATGGGTGCACTTGCCCATATGTGTGTTTAGTGTGTGTAAAATATCGTGTTTTATAAATTTAAAACTTGGCTAAAATAAGTTTTAAAAAGGGCTTAAAATATACACCTAATATATATAACATTTCACACGCATCATCATATCAGGCCAAACTGTCCGAAATTAGCTCCAGCTACAAACAACAAGAATACTAAAAATGCTAGAGCATTCGTTCTGACTGCAGATGAAGCCAAGATGATTCCAGATGTTATAGCTGGTACGTTTTTAGTTAATGATGTCTTTGCTAAAGTATTATTTGACTCTGGTGCAAACCAAAGTTTTATTAATACATCGTTTTGCAAATTTCTAAATCAGTCATTAACTAAACTACCACAAGAATGCTTAGTAGAGACAGCTAATGGAGAAACCATTAGGATTTCTGAAATCTTGTAGGGAGCAAGCATAGAAATTTTAAATCAGAAATTTATTGCAAACATGTATCCCATGAATCTAGCAGGATTTGATGTTGTTTTAGGAATAGATTGGTTAATAGCCAATAAAGCCAATATTTTATGTGATCAAAAGTTAATTCAAGTAAATTTACCAAAAGGTAAAGCGATCACAATTAAAGGAGATAAACCTTCTAGGTCCACTAAATTTATCTCTGTGATGAAAACTGCAAGTTGTATAAGAAAAGGTTCTATAGTGTATTTGATTTTCATAATCACTAACACTAAAGGAAAGGATTTAAAAGATATTCCAGTAGTATCTCAGTTTTCAGATGTATTTCCAGAAGAATTGCCAGGGCAACCTCCATATAGAGAAGTTGAATTCAGAATCCATTTAATACCAGGAACAGCACCGATTGCCAAAGCATCTTACCGTTTGGCACCCGCAGAAATGCAAGAATTAAAGAAACAATTAGATGAATTATTGGAGAAAGGATTCATACAGCCAAGTTCGTCGCCATGGGGAGCGCCGATACTTTTTGTTAAAAAGAAGGACGGATCAATGCGTATGTGCATTGACTACCGTGAATTAAACAAGGTCACAATTAAGAATCGGTACCCATTACCAAGAATCGATGATCTGTTTGATCAACTACAAGGAGCTTGATTTTTCTCTAAAATTGATTTAAGGTCAGGATATCATCAATTAAAGATACAGGAAGAGGACATTCCTAAGACCGCATTTAGAACAAGGTATGGTCATTATGAATTTACTGTCATGCCATTTGGTTTAACCAATACCCCAGCTGCATTTATGGACATGATGAACCGAATATGTAAGCCATATTTGGATAAATTCATAATTGTCTTCATAGATGATATTCTAATCTATTATAAGAGTAAAGAGGATCATGCAAAGCATTTGCACGCACTTTTAAGTTTATTAAGAAAGGAAAAGCTTTATGCTAAATTCTCTAAGTGCGAATTTTGGTTAGAACATGTACAATTCCTTGGACATTTAGTTAATCATGAAGGAATTCATGTGGATCCAACAAAGATCGAAGCAATTACTAAATGGAAAACCCCTGAGTCACCAACCGAGGTTAGAAGTTTCTTAGGTTTGGCCGGTTACTATAGAAGGTTTATTCAAGAATAGCCATTCCTTTAACCAAATTAACCTGTAAATCTGTTAAGTTTTAATGGGGATTAAAACAAGAAGAAGCCTTTAAAATTCTTAAGCATAAATTAACCCATACACCCATACTAGCATTACCAGAAGGAACTGAATATTTTGTAGTCTATTGTGATGCTTCTAAGTTAGGTTATGGATGTGTATTGATGCAACGTCAAAAGGTTATAGCTTACGCATCTAGACAACTTAAAAATCATGAAGAGAATTATTCAACCCATGATTTAGAGTTAGGAGCTATAATTTTTGCTTTTAAGATTTGGAGACATTATCTTTATGGTAGTAAGTTTACCATATTCACTGATCATAAGAGTTTAAGGTATATCTTCAATCAAAAAGAGTTGAATATGCGACAAAGACGCTGGATGGAGATGCTTAGTGATTATGATTGTGATATCCAGTATCATGAAGGAAAAGCAAATGTAGTGGCAGATGCTTTAAGCCGAAAATATCATGAAAAATCAAAAAGGGTACGTTCTCTTAAATTAAATTTGCAAGTAGATTTAAATGATCAGATAAGAGAAGCACAAGAATCAGAAATCAAGGATGATTCTGAAAAATTAAAAGGTATGCTAAAAGAATTGGAACAAGGAATAGATGGAATTTGGAGGTTCCATAAAAAGAGAATGTGGATACCTAAATTAGGAAACCTGCGTAATCGTATATTAGAAGAAGCTCATAAATCTAAGTATACGATGCATCCAGGAAGTGATAAAATGTACCAGGATTTAAGGAAAAATTTCTGGTGGATAGGAATGAAAAAGGAGATAGCAGCCTATGTTTCTAAATGTTTAACTTGTTCACAAGTTAAAGCTGAACACCAGAAACCCTCAGGTTTGTTACAGCAATTAGAAATGCCGGTGTGGAAATGGGAATTGATAACAATGGATTTTGTTACTAAATTACCTAAAACCAAGAAAGATAATAATACAATCTGGGTGATTGTAGATAGGTTAACCAAGTCAGCTCATTTCCTACCAATGAGAGAAACTTTCAGTATGGAATAATTAGCTAAATTGTATGTAAATGAAATTGTTTCTTTACGTGGCATTCCTTTATCAATTATTCCTGATAGGGATAGCCGATTTACCTCTCATTTTTGGTCAAGTTTCCAAAAAGCAATGGGAACCAAGTTAAAGCTAAGTACGGCTTATCATCCAAAAACGGACGGACAACGCGAAAGAACGATTCGGAGAATGGAGGACATGCTTAGAGCTTGTGTAATTGATTTTGGAGGTAATTGGGACGATCACTTACCTTTAATAGAATTTTCTTATAATAATAGCTATCACAAAAGTATCAATGCTGCACCATTCGAAGCACTTTATGGACGAAAGTGCAGAACCCCAGTCTGTTGGGCAGAAATTGGGGAAAAGCAACTATCTGGACCTGAGATAGTGCAAGAAACAACTGATAAGATTATTCAAGTCAAGGAACGACTAAAAACAGCACGTGATCGACAGAAAAGTTATGCTGATAACAGGCGAAAACCATTGGAATTTCGAGTGGGAGATAAAGTATTGTTGAAAGTCTCTCCTTGGAAAGGAGTGGTAAGATTCATCAAACGGGGAAAACTAAGTCCCAGGTATGTTGGACCTTTTGAGATTATTAGAAGAATAGGACCTGTAGCCTATCAGCTACAACTGCCAGAGGAAATGGCAGGAATACATGATGTGTTTCATGTATCTAATCTCAAAAAGTGTTTAGCTGATGAATAATTAATAGTACCTCTTAAGGATATAGAGGTAAATGAACAACTCAAGTTTATAGAAAGGCCTCTACAGATTGAAGACAGGGAAGACAAGAATCTCAAGCACAAAAGACTAATTCTAGTCAAAGTGAAGTGGGACTCCAAAAGAGGACCTGAGTATACATGGGAGCTTGAATCAGAAATGAAAAGAAAGTATCCGCACTTATTCCAGTAGATCTCGAGGACGAGCTCTAAACAAGGTGGGGAGAATGTAACAACCCTCAGTAAAACCAACGCCCTCATAATATTTCCGACACCCCAGTATATCTTAAAATATTCCCTTATGTCTTTAAATACACCCCGTATGTGAAAACCGAGCCCGAAATATATTATAGCATATAAAATAAATATAAATTAGAAAATGTTAAGTTGAGGCGGGCCGCGTAGACCCCCCCCCCCCAACCATGTACGCGGGCGGTATCAAGGTGGATACCGGACTTCACTGATTTCTTAAGTTGATACGGGCCGCGTAAGCTTAAGCTTACACTTACGCGGGCCGCTAGAGATCAAGAAACATGGCGTAGCCCGGTGATGACACATGTCATCATCGTGTCAAGCCTAGTGGTGATCCGGATAAGCTATATGTTGACCGTGTGTTGACGCGGGCCGCGTAAGGCTTCGCCTTATCTTACGCGGGCCGCCTGGGAACCAGATTTCAGCCCTATATAAGAAGGCCATCAGTTTTCGTTTTTCGTCGCTCACATTTCAATCTCGAATCACAATTTCTGTAGGAAAGTTATAATACTCGGGTATTATACCCCTAATTAGCGAGGTTCTGCTCCGTTGTAAGTATTATAACCCCAGTTTCGTAATAGTTACGCTGCCCGATTGATTTAGGGTTCCCTAACAACTGTCGTGGTTCTGCCCGACGTAGTTGTTGGAATACCGTCTCGGGGAGGGTATCATTAATATTTTCAAAGGGTTATGATACTAACTAATGTACATTTATATAAATTATAGATTATATCCAGGAAACCCTTACGAGAAGCCTAAGACAACAATGTGAGTTTATCCTCTTTTTGTTAACCTTTTTGAAATGTTTTACAAAACCTTAACTATTTTACAATGTGATTAAGCGGTGATTGAGTCTTTGTAGTTCTTCAATTACTGCCGGTATGTTGGGGTTTTGTATACAAAATGTACTACACTGTGAGTAGTAAGTCGGGATGACAATACGTTACCATTGGACAATGAGTTAGCCAATGTGTAATATGACCCACAAGTCAGGATTGATAGTACCAAATGGAGTAATTGTGTAGAAATAAACAATGTGATCGCTCTCAATACTGTCTTAATTGATAAAAAGTTTCTTGATTAATCTGGGATTCACTCACCAGTATTTTCGACTGACAAATGTTTTTAAAACGCGTTTCAGGTAACCCAATGTGACAGCCAATTAGTAAAAAGCCAGCTGGAGAGCACTGAAGGCTTGGGGAAAATGTGGCTATAAAAGTTACCTAATAAACGATGTTTTAAATTTAATAAAATAGGGTTTATCCCTATGAGTGTATTGTAATAAGAAACTTGGGTTTTACCCATGATATTATTAATATCAAATATGATGGTTTTACTCTAATAAACATTTCCTAACTACGGTCCTGATGTAAATTCCGTTGCAAGATTAAATAACTGATACCACCAAAACTCTGAGATCGCGTCCGCCCGTTCCCGGGACAGATAAGGGATCGGGGGTTGCGACCAAAGGGCCTTGATTTGAGCTTTTAAAGAAGTGCTTTCATCAACCTTATGGGCCCCCGGGGCAATAGATTTATTGCCTCGGGGAGTGTGCCACTGAAAATTGGTTTGAGCAATTTCCTCAATTTGATTATATATTTCATTTGGGCGACGATTACCTAAAAGTCCCCCGGAGCTAGAATCAAGTGTTTGTCTTGTGTGTGGCAACAACCCATTGTAAAAAGTGGATACTTGTTGCCATACCGCAAGACCGGGATGAGGACACTTTCTTAGTAGCTCCTTGAACCTTTCCCAAGTTTCATATAAGGATTCCCCATCCTCTTGTGAATATGTATTAATTTCAGTCATTACTTTAGCCATTTTAGCAGGAGGGAAATATTTATATAGAAACTTTTGCACTAGTTCATCCCAGGTGTTTACCGAGCCAACTGGGAGGGTGTTAAGCCAAGCCTTAGCTCGGTCTTTTAGTGAAAATGGAAACATTCGAAGGCGGATGGCGTTGTTTGATGCTCCATTGATCCGAAAGGTATAACATATTTCTAAGAAATTAGTAATATGTAGATGGGGATCCTCGTCTGCAAGCCCATGGAAGGTTACGGAGTTTTGAAGCATTTGTATCAAATGCGGTCGAAGTTCGAAGTTGTTGGCTTCAACATTCGGTGCAATGGTAGTGGCGCCGAGATTACCTACGGTGGGTCGTAGGTAATCCATGAGGGTACGTTGGTCTGCCATTGGAAGTGGTTCCCCCGAAACTTTCTCTTGGTTTTTAGCTTTAAGTCTTCTTCTTAGAAAGCGTTCGGGTTCGTCTAGGGGTTCTTTTACGTCTCTACTAGAACTGGAGCTCATACACTACGTGGAAAATTCAGATGTGGCGCCTGGGTTCCAAGTCCTGCAATAAAAACAAAGAAGAACATTGGTCATAAGATTCACCACGGCCCCGCGCTCAGATGAATACGGCCCGTGGTCGGAGATACAGTAATTGTTTTCCGGATCCCTGTTACTGGTTAGTTCGACACGGCCCCGTGTTGCACCGACACGGCCCCGTGCTCAACTCTCTGTAACTCGGAAAATAAAAACTGCCATTAACAATGCTGGGCACGACCCGTGTCCGACCTGTCACGGCACGTGCTGAGCTCTGCAGAAACTGAAAAAATTAAGAAAATCCTAAAAAAACAGAAAAATTAGAAAAAACGATTAGGCCGTTGATTCCTAACTTTCTTAAAATCCTTGTGTCCCCGGCAACAGCGCCAAAAACTTGATGTGTGCGGTGTGTTATAGGTTTTTAATGTATATTTTAAGCACTTTTACACTTTTTAGTCAAGTTTTAAATTTATAAAAGACGATATTTACTAACACTAAACACACATATGGGAAAGTGCACCCATCGTGAGCGTAGTATAGTGTTGGTAAGATACCGAGGTCGTCCAAGGACACAAGAGCTTTTAGTACCGGTTTATCCTCAACGTCTAATCAAATCAAAAGTTTAGAAAAAAAAATTTAAACAAGAAAAATAAAACTAACTAAAATGCTGAAAAATAAAATAAAATAAAAACAGATAGACAAGATGAATCACTTGAATCCGACTCGTGTTTAGTGTAACCTTTGATTATTTTCGCACTTTTGCACTTTTTAAGAGATTATCTTAGTTATTGTAGTAGGCCCCTCTTTTGAAGGTGACGTTACCCTCAACCCAGTAGTTTGAGTCAGCAAGGATACAATCCTAAAGGGTCGGATTATTGAAAGATAATTAATTAAGTTATTAATGCATAATGTGGTAGGCCCCTCTTCTGAAGGTGACGTTACCCTCGGCTAAGTAGTCTGAGTCAGCAGGGATACAGTCCTAAGTAGCCGGGTTAAAGTTTTAATAGTAGCTTACATATGAGGGGATCAAAGAGTTTGGACCCCCGCCATCCAATATCGGTGGGTATTGAAGGAGGTCCTACTAAATTTGACCCAGGTCCTTGCAGGATCTATACACTGATCAAGGCAAGACTCTTACCAAACCGTTCCCTTAACCCCCGGCCAGGTAGCCAACATACCTCCATATAGACCGTGGAGATATGAATGGTGAAAATCTTTTATTTTATATAGACAGTAAAATAATGCCAAGACACCACGGACAAACGATAAGGAAGAATCACCTTCAACATAAGAAACTAGTTATTAAAGTCATTAATACATAACCAAATAAAAAGTGCGAAAAGATTAAAAATAAAAAGTATTACACTAGACACTTGTCTTCACCAAGTGATGTAAGATACTTAGGCAAACATGGCCTTTGATTGTCAAGAACTCTTACGATCAATCTTGGATCCCGAGATGACTCACACACTCTATGATGGATGATGGTGGTGGATGATGGTGTTGTGGTGGTGGTGGAGTGTGGGTGAAGTGTGAGAGAGGTGGTGTGCCAAGGGATGGTTTGCAAATGAGCCAAGCACCCCTATTTATAGCCTGAACAGCAGCTCGGGCATGGCCCCGTGTCCACCCTCCTTCTCTTTCTTCATTAATTGCAGTTTGTCTGCATTAGTTGACCACACCCCCGTGTCCGCTGGGCACGACCCCGTGTGCAGAAGCGTATCTGTACTATCAAGATTTCCCCAAATTCTGCGAATCTTAGAGTTGACCACGGCCCCGTGTCCGCTGGGCACGACCCCGTGTGCAGAAGTGTATCTGTACTATCAAGATTTCCCCAGATTCTGCGAATCTTAGAGTTGACCACGTCCCCGTGTCCACTGGGAACGCCCCCGTGGTGGGTGATAGAAGCTTCTATAACTTTGTATTTTCTGCAGACACTTGGGCACGCCCCCGTGCTCATTGAGCACGGGGCGTGTTCAGCCTTCTGTTTTCTTGTTTTTGCTTGGGAAGATGCTGTCGGGGGGTCGGGCATGCCACGTTTATTCCTTTTCTTGTATTTATGTTAGATTTAGCTGCCTTTTTGCTTCTTTTATGTTTTTGAGCTCATTTAATCCTGAAAATACAAAAGGAAGACAAAAACACACTTTTTCCAACATTAGTACTAAAAAAGGGTTAGTTTTATGCCACATTTGATGTAATTTATATGTTGCATTTTGCACACATCAGAGAATATGACGCTGACGTGGTGATTAATAGGATGACCGACAAAAAACAGTATTTAGCTGATTATTCGTTTGAATATTCTGTTGATGATGACAAACGGTTAACTGGTTTGTTCTGGGCTGATGGTTTATGCAAGCTTAACTATATGGAGTTTGGGGATGTGATATCGTTTGATGCAACTTTCAAGACAATCAGGTAAGTGTTTCAAGACAAACATGTTTTTTTACTAATTTTCGCACGTTATATGACTTCCTGAACTTGTAATATCGCATGTGTAGACATTGAAGAGGTGGTGTTGAATATATCGCATGTTATACTGTTTGTTTTCGCATGTGATTTTTTGTCTATTTCGCATGTATTCAATGTGTTTTCGCATGTGTTTGTTCAGGTACAAGATGGTGTTTGTTCCGTTCACTGGCATTGACAACCACTGTTGAAATGTAACACTTGGAGCTGTGTTGTTGGCATCAGAGAGCATTGAATCATATAAATGGCTTCTGAATTCATTCCTAAAGTCATTTGGTCGGCAGCCAAAGGTTGTAGTGACGGACCAAGACCCTGCTATGAAACAGGCTATTGAGGAGGTTTTCCCTAACATCAGACACAGATTGTGCATGTGGCACATAATGAAAAAAGTGGCAGATAAGGTATAGCATGCTATATTGTCTTTCGTTAGCGTTTTTTTTATAATATAGATTTTGTCGGTCGGCTGATATAAAAAAGCATTTATTGTTATAGGTTGGACACGAGTTGTGCAACAACGATGAGTTTAAAAGGAGGATGTGCGACATTGTATGGACTGATTCTATTGAGCCCGAAGAATTCGAGAGACAGTGGAAGTTGGTGATGATTGAGTTCGGTCTCACTGAAAACAAATGGATTGATGATATGTTTGTGATGAGATCCATGTGGATTCCGGCTTTTTACCGGCACGAGCCAATGTCTGGACTTATGAGAACAACTTCAATATCAGAGAGTGAGAACCATTTTTTTTGCCAGGTGGCTAATTCACAACTCACTCTCGTAGAGTTTATGAATCATTTTGATGGTGCAATGGATGCCCAAATGTTCAATCATAGAAAGAATGATCATATTTCAAGATATACTGAGCCTGCTGATTGGAGCGAAACTTCTTTGGAAAAGATGCTGCTAAGAAATTCACCAGGTCTATATTCTTTTATCAGCAAATAGAAATTTATGGAACAATATCTGAATGTCTGCCGATGGACACCAAAATAGAGGTTCCACAGATCAGGATATTGTTGAAGGACTTTAAAGCCCATGGAGATGGTTTATTGGAGGTATTATAGCATATATATTTCAAACATGCGATTTTTGAAAACCTATATGCGAATTTCATTTTTCAGATCATGATTTTGCAATATGCGATTTTGATATACGCATGCGATTTTAAATTTTATACATTTAAATGATTTTTAGACATGCGAAATTGTTATGTTACAAATGCGATTTTAATTTTTAATATATATTTTTTCTTTTCGATTTCCTAGGTGTGGTTCAAGAATCTTGAAAATGATGTAACTGCATAGTGTAGCTGTTTGCGTTTTGAGTAGTATGGGCTGCTATGCAAACACATCTATTTTCTTTTCAAGATGTTTGGTGTTAAAGAAATACCAAACAAATATGTTATGAAGAGATGGACGAAGGATGTGGTGCCGAATGAGTTAAATGTGAAGTACAATTTAAATATGGGTGGCAAGGATGTGCAACACAAGGCTAAACGGATTGCTCATGAAATCATCCACACATGGGAGTATTTGGTTAGCAATTTGATTTCTGACCTTGATCAACTTGTTTTAGTGAGGGATCAAATGATGTAGCTTAAAGAGAGAGTTGACCAGAGTCGTATAACCACGTAACTTGATCCAAAATATGACCGATTTTCAAAGTTGATTGGTTATCAACAACCAGTAACTAATGCTCCTCCTACTGTCCGTGTGCTGGCTGGTATAAGAAACAAAGGTCGTGGCTCGCATAAAAGGATTAAATCCAAGAAGGAACAAATGATCAGCTGCAAAGAAAAAAGGTCAAGGACATGTAGCGTATCCAATGAAAAAGGTCATGATATTCGGACTTGCGAGATTCTGAAAGCCAAACAACAAGGTAAACAACAAAAAAAGAAGATGAAGGGCGTCCAGATTGAAAATGTTCCCAGAGACAAACACAACGAGGCCGAAGACGACGAAGACGATGAAGAGGAAGATGAGTTTGAAGATTACAGTGGTAGTAGTGATGATGGATCTGAAGAAGAAGAAGATCAGTGGGAGGAGGTTTCAGAAGATGATGAGGAAGACTAATTTTTTTTAAATGTAAATGCGAATTTATATGAAACACATGCGATTTTATATTCATCTGTTTATATCATTTTTTCATGCGATTTTAGTATATAAACATGCGATTTTATATGCATCAGTTTATAATTAGACTTATATGCGATTTCACTTTTAATACATGCGATTTTGAGTTATCTTGTTTTTTTGGTGACAAAGATGTCTTAATCATTCATGCGATTTTATATTATAATCAAGCATAAGATTTGTTCAAAACATATACCCAAAATATAAAATGGTTGTTATTGTCTAACACAGCTACAACCATAAAACGATTAAACAGAAATTTAGTTACTTGAAGCAAAGATTTTGTCACGTTCAGCAGAGCTGAACTCCATCTTCTCCTTCACAGTGTTTAGAGCATCTTTCAGAAAAGAGAAGGCTAAGTCATCAGCTCGAGATTCCTCCTTTATGTGATTCAAAGCTGCGTCTCTGAAGCATGATGGTGGTTCTTCAAGTAGTCTTTCCCACATATCTTGATTTTTCTTGATTTCTTCAAGAATTTTCCCCTGCACATCAAGAATCAGATGAGAAGAGGTGACATTGGTGCTTATTTCTGTCAACGTGCGAGTTGACAATAGCTCTTTTATTGCAATGTTTTTTATTTTTTCTGAATCTTCAGATGCCATTTTTGTTGGTCTGTTGTGTGTGTTTTTTTCGTGTTCTATGTCTTAATATGGAAGGTAGTTATATCTAGGTTTTTTTATATTAAAATAGTAAATTTATTATGTAGGTAGGGTGGTAAGTTCAGTAGTATTTATTGTAAAATTGATCATTACATGTCAAATTACAGTCACATCGGTAATTAATTAAGTTTTTTTTTTATATAAAATAGTTCTATTTTAGTTATTAATTCGTAATTTTTTTTTTTTGCATTTTTTAGGACAAAGTAATTTGAAAGTATTAGCAGTGTTTTAATCAAAATCGCATTTGAATCGAAAAAAAAATTCGCAAACTTTAAGAAATCTAAAAGATAATTAACTTTTTTTCTGAAATCGCATGTGTAAAAGCATGAATTCGCAAACTATAAGAAATTTCAAAGATTATTAACTTTTATTGAAATCGCATGTGTAAAGTCATGAATTCGCACATCATATGACATCTTAAGTGTTTTTCGCATATAAAGTTATATGAATTCGCAAACTTTACAAAAAACACAACCTTTCTTTTTGTCTGAAGTGTTTTTCGCACGTTTGATATGTATTTTGCATATTTTTATTTGATTTTCACCCTGCATCATCTTCTTCGATAGTCGGTATATCGATTTGTTTCAGTTCTGAACTTCCAAATTCAGCAGAAGTTCAATTCGCATAAGTATTTGGTGAATAAGAATCGATCGATTTTTGATTACTTGTTCGATTTTCGAATACGGTTTTGATTAAGAATCTTACGGTATGATTTTGAGGTTTTGTTTGCTGATTATCAGGGTTTTTTGTCATTTCTAGCCTTTTGATTTTTCATACAACACCAATTTTCATGTAACCCACCACACCCTTCACAAGCCATAACCGAGGCCGTTTTTGTCATTTCTAGCCTTTTGATTTTCGAAGAGAGGGCCTCGATTTGGGCTTGTAAAGAGGTGCTTTCATCAACCTTATGGGCGCCCGGGGCAATAGATTTATTACCTCGGGGAGTGTGCCATTGAAAATTGGTTTGAGCAATTTCCTCAATTTGATTATATATTTCATTTGGGCGACGATTACCTAAAAGTCCCCCGGAGCTTGAATCAAGTGTTTGTCTTGTGTGTGGCAACAACCCATTGTAGAAAGTGGATACTTGTTGCCATACCGCTAGACCGTGATGAGGACACTTTCTTAGAAGCTCCTTGAACCTTTCCCAAGTTTCATATAAGGATTCCCCATCCTCTTGTGAATATGTATTAATTTCAGTCATTAATTTAGCCGTTTTAGCAAGAGGGAAATACTTATATAGAAACTTTTGGGCTAGTTCATCCCAGGTGTTTACCGAGCCAACTGGGAGGGTGTTAAGTCAAGCCTTAGCTCGGTCTTTTAGTGAAAATGGAAACATCCTAAGGCGAATGGCGTCGTTTGATGCTCCATTGATCCGAAAAGTGTCACATATTTCCAAGAAATTAGTAATATGTAGATGGGGATCCTCGTCCGCAAGCCCATGAAAGGTTGCGGAGTTTTGGAGCATTTGTATCAAATGCGGCCGAAGTTCGAAGTTGTTGGCTTCGACATTCGGTGCATTGATAGCGGCGCCGAGATTGCCTACGGTGGGCCGTAGGTAATCCATGAGGGTACGTTGGTCCGCCATTGGAATTGGGTCCCCCGAAGCTTTCTCTTGATTTTTAGCTTTAAGTCTTTTTTCTGAGAAAGCGTTCGGGTTCTTCTAGGGGTTCTTTTATGTCTCTACTAGAACTGGAGCTCATGCACTACGTAGGAGGTTCAAATGTGGCGCCTGGGTTCCAAGTCCTGCAATAAAAACAGAAAAGAATGTTGGTCAGAATGTTCACCACGGCCCCGTGCTCAGTGAACACGGCTCGTGGTCAGAGGTATAGTAATTGTTTTCTGTATCCCAGTTACTGGGAGTTGGACACGACCCCGTGTTGCACCGACACGGCCCCGTGCTCAGCTCTCTGTAACTTAGAAAATAAAAACTGCCAGTGATGATGCTGGGCACGGCCCTTGTCTGACCAGGCACGGCCCGTGCTGAGCTCTGCAGAAGCTAAAAAAAAAAACTAAGAAAAATCCTAAAAATTAAAAAGAAAAATAAAAAAAATGATTAGGCCGTAGATTCCTAACTTTCTTAAAATCCTTGTGTCCCCGGCAGCGGCGCCAAAAACTTAATGTGCGGTAAAGTGTTATAATTATTAGGTGTATATTTTAAGCCCCTTTAACACTTATTTAACCAAGTTTTAAATTTATAAAACACGATATTTACTAACACTAAACACACATATGGGCAAGTGCACCCATCGTGAGCGTAGTATAGCGTTGGTAAGATACCGAGGTCGTCCAATGACACAAGAGCTTTTAGTACCGGTTTATCCTCAACGTCTAATCAAAATAAAAAGTTTAGAAAAAGGTTTTAAACTAAGAAAAATAAAAACTAACTAAAATGCTGAAAATAAAAATAAAAGAAAAAACAGATAGACAAGATGAATCACTTGGTTCCGACTCGTATCTAGTATAACCTTTGATTATTTCCGCACTTTTGCACATAATTAAGAGATTATCTTAGTTATTGTAGTAGGCCCCTCTTTTGAAGGTGACGTTACCCTCACCCCAGTAGTTTGAGTCAGCAAGGATACAATCCTAAAAGGGTGGATTATTGGAAGATAATGAATTAAGTTATTAATGCAAATTATGGTAGGCCCCGCTTTTGGCGGTGACGTTACCCTCGACTAAGTAGTCTGAGTCAGCAGGGATACAGTCCTAAATAGCCGGGTTATAGTATTAATAGTAGTTAACTTATGAGGGGATCAAAGAGTTTGGACCCCCGCCATCCAATACCGTGAAGCATTGAAGGAGGTCCTACTAAATTTGACCCAGGTCCATTGCAGGACCTCTAAACGCTGAACAATGGCAAGACCTTTACCAAACCGTTCCCTTAACCCCCGACCAGGTAGCCAACATACCTCCATATAGACCGTGGAGATATGAATGGTGAAAATCTTTTATTTTATATAGACAGTAAAATAATGCCAAGACACCACGGACAAACGATAAGGAAAGATCACCTTCAACATAAGTAACTAGTTATTAAAGTCATTAATACAAAACCAAATAAAAAGTGCAAAAGATTAGAAATAAAAAGTATTATACTAGACACTTTGTCTTCACCAAGTGATGTAAGAGACTTAGGCAAACATGGCCTTGATTGTCAAGAACTCTTACGATCAATCTTGGATCCCGAGACGACTCACACACTCTACGATGGACAATGGATGATGGTGGTGGATGATGGTGTTATGGTGGTGGTGGGTGGTGGGTGAAGTGTGAAAGAGGTGGTGTGCCAAGGGATCAGTTGAAATGAAACCAAGCACTCCTATTTATAGGCTGAACAGAAGGCTGGGCACGGCCCCGTGTCCGCTGGACACGCCCCCGTGCCTGTCTGACACTCTCTCTCTTCATTAATTGTAATTCGCAATTACAATTAATGCGCCTGCTGTACTTTCGCCACGCCCCCGTGTTCAATGGACACGGCCCGTGGTGGGCAATAGAAGCTTCTATAGGTTTGTCTTTTCTGCTGCTTCTTGGGCACGGCCCCGTGCTGGCTGAGCACGGGGCGTGTTCAGTCTTCTGTCTTCTCTATTTTGCTTGGGAAGATGCCGTTGAGGGGTCGGGCAGTCCACTTATGTTCCTTTTCTTGTATTTATGTTAGATTTAGCTGTCTTTTTGCTTCTTTTGTGAATTTGAGCTCATTTAATCCTGAAAATACAAAAGGAAGACAAAAACACTCTTTTTCCAACATTAGTACTTAAAAAGGGTTAGTTTTATGCCTCATTTGATGTAATTTATATGTTGCATTTTACACACATCAATGGCAAATAGTTATCTAAAATTAACATACGATTGGCATGCGTCTATAAATGTCAACCCAAAGATTACCGCTAGTGTAATCCTATCGTAGAAACGACAGGACCGTTCGGTTTTAACTTAACATGACCACACGTCTACAGGCGGTGCGTTACTCCTATAGCGCTATATATGTTAAGGGGAGGCTTGTACGAAGTTAATGACAAGTATATCACATAAGCATGTTCCAACACGCATGAATCAAAGAATAACGTATAAGCATGTATGAATGATTGTTTGTGTGATTGCATAAAGTATAAGTGATTGCGTGAACTTTGATAAGGTAAACATATTGCACCCAAAAGTGTAAAGGGTAAAAGGGCGTTCGAGTATACTCAGGTTTTGCAAAGTTTTCCTTTGTTAGTTCCACGAGTTGATGAGTTGGGGGTTGGAACACTGAGGTCACCCTACATGGGGTAAACGAAGGTGTGTGAGTATTCGGATTTTTGACGAAGGATTCGGATTGGAATTTAATTACAAAAAGTATGTATGCATAAAATATATCTTGTCTAAGTACTCGTTTTGACCCTAAGTTTGTATGTGATTTCATGGGTCCTAACTTTCCCATTAGAATCGAAAACGAGGAACTTAGAACAATAGATAAAATAACCTAAGTTCATGACACATATCATAAACCGATTAGCATCATGAGTTCGGCTATGTGTATATATATATATAGTGAAAGTGTAATGTACAATTTTGCTTAACGTACGCTGCGTACGCTGTGAAAATATAACATGCATGATTATTTTTATAACATGCGTGATTATGGTCTTCAACATGCGTGATTAGGGTTTTTGAGTTTTAAAATGTGCGTAATTTCATCTCGTACACATCGTACGTTAAGGAATATTGTACGTTAACCAACCCCTATATATATATATATATATATATATATATGTGTGTGTAGTAAACCTAAAGCTAAGTCTATCATGATTGTCATAGATATCATATAAGTCAAGCATGGAGGTAAGATTAACCTCATTGTATGAATTCACCAATGCACAAATTATCACAAGGATGATTCAGATGGTCATGAATGAAAAGGAAAATACAACTATTTACAAGTTCATCAAGTAGCCAAGTAAGATCAACCCAGGTGTTTTGTACCCATCATGGAAAATGTTGGAGTTGCGGCAGAGTTGTGTTACTTTAAGACTAGAAAACTACTTGGAATAACAAGATAAAACATCAAGTGAGGTGGTGTAACAAGTTAGGATAGCCATGGCCTCCAAAGTTCACACCTTTACCAAAACACAAGTCTTGCCATATGAACTATGGTAGACTTGGATGGTCTCAACACTTGTGGGTTGTCTTAAACCCTATCAAAACAGAAAGTTTAGAGGGTGTTTGCACCTCTAAACTCATAGGAATCAACCACACTCAAGCTCACTAACCATAGACTTGGTTAGAAGCAAGGTAGGTACAAGATTGTATAAGAATTCATAAGTTTTATAAAAGTTAACAAGGTAATTTTCCAAAACAAAAAAGTTTGGACCTTAAAATGGTGATGTTCCACCTTGGTTTACCATGGTAAACCTGTGGAAACACTCCTAGAGGTGTTCCAAACTTTGTAGAGGAAGAAGAGATGATGAAAAGTGAGAAAAGTGCTCACTTTGGTACTTAGAAAAATCTGCCTTTTTCTGAAGTTTGCAACTGATTTGGGAGTGATTTGAGAGTGTAGATGAGTTTGGAAAGTGAAAATAGGTGATAGGAAGCTTGTTTATATAGTGGGTTAGTAGGGTTTAGTGTTTAATGAAGATTAAAGGTGATTGGGGAAGAAAAAGGTGTTAGAAAGTTGGCCAACCCGCGTGCAGCAAACAACTCACTACGGATTGACATCCGTGGCGTCACGCGAAGCAAAGAGGGGAGGGGGCTCGCGTAGCGCGGCGCTAGACATATCCAGAAACATTGTGTAATGCCTCGCTTTTGTAACTTTCCTTATTAAGAAAGTTTGTTTCGTACTTCTATTTTTTGAAACTTGTAATCTCTTGTAATCGTATTTCCTTTCCAATCTTGTAATCCGAGACTTTGATAATAATATTAATTCATTTTTATACTTATACACGTTACATACTGGTGTTATATGCTACAATCTCGAATACATGTTTATACGCAAAACCGACACTTGAAATACTTGAAATTATCAATTATACGTGCATTATACTCATACATTACTTTGATACACTTGGAATAGCTAAAAACATGCTTAATTATGAGTTTCTAGCATAAAATAATGAGATTATCAAATTCTGGGTGTCAAACTGCAAATTTGGGAAAATTCCGTTGGGAAGCATGACCATGCTCACGACTCACACGGTCATGCTCATGACCCGCACGACCATGCTCATGACTAGCACGATAGTGCTCATAGTGAAGATTCATGACCCGCATGACCATGCTCATGACTCGCACAATAGTGCTCACGACCACTCAGTGAAAATTCATGACCCGCATGACCATGCTCATGACCCGCGCGGTCATGCTCATGGCCCGCACAACCATGCTTATGACTGGCACAACCATGCCAAAACGTTAGAGCTGGAAGAATTGCCTTAGAGACACGTGAATTTCAGCATTTACTCATCTTTTTGAACCACCAACTCCCCACCAACACCATTAATAACCAAACCCTACTGACCCCACTATAAATAGGCCTTCTCCACACCATCTAAACACTTTACACTCCCTCTAAACACTCTCAAATCCTCCAAATCATCTCCAAATTCTCCAAGAACACTCCAAAAGTAGGCAGAAAGTTGCAAGCTTCTAAGTGAGTTTTAGCTCACTTCTCTTCTTATTTCTTCATGTTTTCTTCTTTCATTCTACTTAGATAACCTCTAGGAAGGTTTTCACAAGTTTGCCATGGCAAACTAAGGTGAAACCTCACCACATTTGAGGTCCAAAGTAAGATTAAAATCCTGTTTTGTTCAAAGTTCTTGTAACTTCTATTTCTTTTGCTAAACTTGGTGAAATCTTATACCCACCAAGCTCACAACTTAGTCCATAGTTGTGGGTTTGTGTTGAGGTTGATTTACACCAAGAAGTGAGTTCAAAACTCTTTACTTTAAGTTCATACATGTTATATTCCAAGTGTTGAAGCCATTAACGATTCACCATCTTCCATATGGTTGAACTTGTGTCTTGTAAAAGTGTGAACCGTGGGAGTTTTGGCTTTCCACCCTAGTTCCACTACCTCACTTGTGAACCTTGTGTATGAACACTCAAGTAGCTTGCTAGTCTCAAAGTAACATAACCCCGTCTAGCCTCAAACACTTAGTTAACTTTTTCCATGTTTTGGTGGTTCACCCGGGTTAGGTCTTACTTGGCTACTTGATGATGTATTAGTTAGTTGTTATTTTCTTTTCATTCATGACCCTCCGAATCATCCTTGTGATGATTTGTGTAGTGGTGAATCATACAATGAGGTTAATCCTCCATGCTTGACTTACATGACAATCTATGAAACTCATGATGGACTTAGCTTATTATAACTATATAAATATATATAAATATGAACATGGCTGAATTTATGATGATAATCGGATTATGGTTATTCGTCATAAACTTAGGCTATTTTATCTACGAATCTGAGTCTCTCGTTGATGATTCTAATGGGCAAACTAGGACCCATGAAATCACATACAACTTAGTGTCAAAAATGAGTACTTAGACTAGATAATACTTTTATGCATACATACTTTTTATACTTTAAATTCCAATCCGAATCTCTCATCTTAATTCCATTACTCACACACCTTCGTTTACCCCATGTAGGGTGACCTCAGTGTTCCATCCTCCAACTCTCAAACTCTTCACGAGATTTCAAAGGAAAGCTTTGCAAAACCGTGAGTACACTCGAACGCCCTTTTTACGTTTTACACTTTTTGGGTGCAATATGTTTAATCTATTAAAATCACAATCACACTTAAACTTTATGCAAACACAAACAATCCATCATACATTCTTAAATACGTGAATACTTGATTTGTATACTTGGATGATCCTTTTATGTAATTAATTTACTTGTCATTAACTTCGTATGAGCCTCCCCTTAACATGTATAGCGCTATAGGAGTAACGCACCGCCCGTAGACTTGTAGTCATGTTAAGTTTATTTTATGCGGTAAACACAGGGTTGACTTGTTAAATTGCATGCCATGATACAATTATCTAGTTAAACTATTTTTGCCATGTGGATTCGTTTAAACCATTTTCATACTTATGCTATATCAAACTTGTGTACTCGCCAATGTTTTGGGTGTTGAACTATACTTTTAAACATGTTGCAGGTTGATGATGATGATCTTTATGAAATCTAGTAGAGACGACTTTAGAAACACATATCGAAATACTAGATTTTGTTATCATAGTATTGTTGAACTTTGTTGTACTTTGAATTTCCAATGTTGTACTTTGATTTCTTTTGTTGTACTTGACAATTATTATTTATGAATGAAATCGGTTTTGAATTAAATATTCATAATAGTGTTATGAAGTCTCGAGCAATCTCGTTCGTCTCAGTTCGATATTTCCACCATCAGTTGGGGTGTAACACTTTGAGTTTCTTACACTTTGGCTCCTGAACTTTGATATTCTTATTATTTTATGCCATAACTTCCATTTTTAGCATGTTTTCAAGTATGTAACATGTATGCAACCATAATTTGAGTATCGTGAATGCATGTATAAGTATTTGCATGTATAAAGAGTATCAAAACATGTATTTGAACGACTGATTGCATTTATAACAAATATGTATTAAGAATGAATTTTATTACGATCAAAGTCTCAGATTACAAGGTTGGAAACGAAATACGAATACAAAGAGATTACAGGTTTCCAAAAATAGAAATACAAACAAACTTTCTAAATAAGGAAAGTTCCAAAATGCAAAGCGTTACATACTAAACCCTAGGTTGCTTGCTGATTAAGTCTCTTAAAGAAGCTGAAGACTCAGGATGTTAGTCAATGTGCACATGTGAAACGTGGAGAACAAGTCTGGAACGGACATAAAGGAATATCCTTCGGTATCCCTGATATTTCGGGATATTCTATTCCATTTTTGCACTATAAAAAGATGTTATTCTTCGGTACAATCATGACACCACACTCTCATTTTTAAATTACTAGCACCTCTTCTTGTAGTTCACTCGCAACAATCACATTCACTTGCACTTACACTAGAAATCATTTTATTGTTGACAAGAATAGTTCTCGAGTTGTATTCTTTTTGTTCGCTAATAATATAAACTGTGGTAAACTACTTTCATAGTCAGCGCCCGGGATTTTGTGCCGGCGATCTCAATTGATCAAGTGCTTTCCTCGTAAATCCTTGTGTTCTTACTAGTTACATCATTCAGTTTCGTTCCAATATCCCGAGCCATATTCTGATATTCTGAGCAGTAATTTAGCAATTCAAATGATATTTTGTCATAAACACTTAACATTTTCATTTAGCAAATTAACAATAACATTCACAACAGTTTTGTTTACGAATCAAAGATTAGCACACTACCTCACATTACAAATTTAATCACTAAATTGCTTAGGTAATTTTTGACCAAAACACTTATGCGGTTTTTTTTGGTCTGAATGATCAAACGGATGAAGATAGAGATAATTTGAGTTATTAATTGTGTGATTAATTGAAGACTCACTTGAAGCACTTCCATAACCAGATATGACCTCTTTAAACATAGTAAATCTGAATTGAGCGATTTTGAACAATACAGAAGTGAAACTTAACAAGAATCAAGACCAAAGTGAAAGATAATAGACGGACAAAGAAATTTGATTGAAGAATCCAATACCTGATGAGTAATAAGAAAGTGTGAACGAATTGATTATGGGATCAAATACGAAAACAAATGAATATATAGATTGAAGAACCGAAACAATGAATGATTCGATATAGAATGAAAAACCGATCAAACTAAGATGGATGAATAAATGCAAAACTTAATATTGAGATGAGAATCAATTGAGCGAGAATCTCTGTTGTGATACCATATAAATCAAGACAGATTGTTCAGGGGACTCTCAAATTCTCATTAAGCAACTGAAATGAACTACAAAACGTGTTTAAATGTACACATGAAAATAACTAACAAGAATAAACTATCCCTATAATCTTGACCTATGTAACACCATAGTTGGACAATCCGTAACAACCATTTACCATTTGAAGCATTAAACACATTAGGACCAAGGATGCTTGAACCATATCAAGTCCATCATTCGGACTAATTCATCAACTATAACTAATTAATCAACATAATATTGGTGGTTAATAACTTCTTTATTTTTCTAACAAAGTGTGGTTACTAACTTCTAATTAATAAAATTGCAAAACTGTCATCGAATTAGTTATAACTATTAAAATAAATTGATTAAATGTATTTCCAATACTGGTGTGGTCGACTCTTCTTTTCTAATGGATTCATAAGCTTAACCCTAATGGGTGGTCTAACATGGCCGATAATGACACCCGGATGCAAACCCACGTTTTTATTTATTGTAATGTGGTGAAAGATATATGGAAGAACTTGTCTCATGGTAGAAAATGCCATTTTTCTTTATTTCCGAATAATTTACAAGAAATGACAGTGTACAATTTAGATAGTAATATATAGCCTCATAGTGGATACACGTTTCGGTATATATACTTTTTATATGTGTTTTAGAAACAACAACCTATATAAGTAATCCTTGCTTTCTTTACAAAGTAATGTAAACTTTGTACTAACTATTCTGACATCTTTTCAAATTATTATCATTTTTATCATCACTAATATCACCACCATTGTTACGGTTGTCACTACCAATAATGGAGCCAATCGCCGCCACTAAAGCAGCCATAAAGTGTGGATCTGACGTGACCGCAGCCGTGGCTGCGTTCATCATCTCTTGGTCAGAGCTCCGGACATCGGAAAATTTTGTTGCATTATTTTGTTGACCAGATAAATGTCCTAAAACAAGTGGCCTGTTATGAACGTTAATACTAGGATGCATGTTTGTTGAAAAAGGGAAGTGAAAGGGGGGTGGTCGGATATGGTGGTCAGATCTAGGGTTGGTGAGGTCTAAGGTGACGGTTGGAAATGGTGCGGTGGCTGATAGGGTGGTGGTTAGATGTGGAGGGTATGAAGATAGCATGGATCCTGGTGTAAGGTGGTGATTGAGGTTATCGGAGCTTGATTTGGAACCAGAGAGTAGCGAGGAGGCGGCGGCGGAGGTGGTCGAGGCCATTGCCATAGCGGCTTGTGGTAACGGATGGTTGTGAGTACCTTCATATGTTGTTGTCAAAACTGTTCGGTCTTCTGCACATCTTTGTACCTGTCAAAATTTCTTTGTTATAAAAAATATATATATTTAACTAAACCAAAAATATAACCAACAAGTGTGCTATATATAAACGGGCTTGTAGTCCGGTGGTATTAAGGAGTGTAATAAGGTGTTGTCTTCTGAAGTGATGCAAGTTCTAGTCTCATAGTGAACATTGGTGTAAAATTTGAAAGAGAATTTAGTAGGTGTTTGAGTTTGTGGTTCCGGAAAAAAAAGTGTGATATATGTAGTATGGTAACTACTTGATATGGAATACATAAATATCCGACATAGAATAGTTTAATTTAGAAGTTCATGATATATACATATATATATATATATATAGAGAGAGAGAGAGAGAGAGGATAGTTTTATTTATAAGTTTATGATATATATAGATGTGATCATTATTAGTGTAAGTATTGGTGACCCCCCCCAATTTGGCGAAAAAACCTAGAAAACTCTAATGTATGGCTATGGTTGATCCAAATCATCACTTTCCAAGAGAACTTTCTCACGTGTTTAAGGGTATTTTTGTTATTTGCACCATTGTTCTCCATGTTCCATCACCAACTCATCTCACTAATACAAGTCACCTCACTCTACCCACACTCTCTTTCAGTCTGTTATTTCTCTCGATCTCTTTCTCTAAAAGATAACAAGAAGCCCTCTTCTTCCACCAGATTTTAAGAAGGCATTTCTCAAAAACTTGATCTAATTAAATCTTGTTCTCATTCTTTTCCATTGAAGCCCTCAAAGAAAAGGAAGTAAGGTATTGCTCTCATCATATCTTTTTTCTGTTTTTAAAGAGAGAAAGCTAATGTTTTGGAGAGAGAAACAACAATATTCATCCTGTTCATCTGGACACCAAGAACACACGCACAATCTTCATCTTGGTTATGATTTTAATGTGTTGATGTTCTTTGTTTAAAAGTTGTGTGTTATAGGTTAATGTTTTTGGCTTTTGTTTTTGATGTTGATGTTTTTTTTGTCAAAAAACATGCGTGTTGATGTTCTTTATCTAAAACTTGTTTGTTATAGGGTAATGTTTTTGGTTTTCGGTTTTGATGTTGTTGTTTGTTGTCTAAAAATCTTTTTTCTAAAACATGTGTGTTATAAGGGTAATGATATGTGGGATAGCCTAGATGAAATGTGATTCTGCTTTTTTAAATATTTTTGTTAAGTGATTTGGGGTATAGGTTGATGTTGTTTCATGACTTTTTATACATATTTTTTTGGTTATGTTTTTGATTTTTTAGATGTTCTTTGTCTGAAATTTGTGTGTTATAGTTTAATGATTGGTGGATAGTATAGACATAACCCTGGTCTATCCGTTTTTTTTAATCTTCATATGCCTTTTTCATCATTCCCCAGGTGTTGTAACTACTTTAGACCCAATTATGGACCCACAATGAACATATCTTGAATTTAGTTTACCAGTCGAAGAAGGTTTTAACGCGTGTCTCCGTCTAATTTAACCTTTTTCTATTATTATGTTTTTCTAGTTATATTGTTTTCAGCACTATGTAGTTCAATGGAGTGACACGGATGATGAAGACTCGTCGTTATCTACACGTATGGGCTCACATACTCATGAAGGTTTTGTTCGGATACTAGTTTTTTTTTTTTTTTTTTTTTTGCATTATTTTAAACATTTTTGTTGATGTGTTACTCTAGTGGATAGCTCGTGCATAACCATGTTACACATATTACGTATAAGTACTTACATGATACAGGGGGGCTAACACATGTTTAACCAGGTTACACATGTTACATACAAGATGTAACATGTGTAACCTAGTCAAACATGTCCTGGTGACTATTTTTTTTTTACACAGGGTGTTACATGTGTTACACCATTGTAACATATACACCCATGTTACACATGTTACATCATGTCATGGTTATACATGTGTTAACATTTCATGTAACATTTAAAATAACCCTGATTAAATTATATACTCACTCTCTAAAACGTCTTACACCATCTATGTAACATGTGTAACCTGGTCAAAACACGTCCTGATGTCTATTATTTTTACACAGGGTTACACATGAGTATATACTTGTTAATGTTGCTTTAAAATCCTCGTATGTCTACTTTCTACAGATGAACAACAACACCCACCTCGCTACTATGTTTATGAGACTCCTATTGTCAACAAGCAGTTTCATCCTATTATTGGTAAATCATACAACATATTGGAAGATGTTCTTCCCATGTATACCACTTATGGCGACCAAGCTGGGGTTTGAATGTAAAATTATATGTTAATGTAATGTTAAAAATGAAGATGGCCATCAAGAAATGAACATAATTTAGCTTTTTGGTTCTGAATATGTAATTAGGTTTTATGGTTCTTTTGTTTGCCAATTCAATATCTAACATACACAGGAAACATGTTTGTTAGCACATGTATTTTTTATTAAGTTTCATGATAATGAAAAGTGTTTATATGCAAATCCAAAATAACATGATGTAACATTGAGTGTTTCTCTTTGTCACACAAGTCTCATATTTTACTAGTTACATATATTACTTTGTTTACCAATTGATGTGACGTTTTGGATGATGTAAAGCTATTTCATATGTAATTTTACTACGTGTAATCGGACATAAAGGGGGCTGCACATATGTAACACTCCTAAATATACACTTTTTTGTCCACTGTGAAACTTAAACCCTCAACCTAACAAAAATGGACACATTTTTAATCACCCTTGTATCACTAGGTTAAAAAAATCAAACCATTTAGTATATAGAACCCAAGGACCACAACTCTATGTAAGATTTATATCACCTATTCTGATCATTGGTAGCAAGAACTTACAAGATCTACCCTATTGATCATGTTAAAGAATGTGTTTTTAATTGTCATTCTTTAGGAATTATAAGTACTGCATCTAAACCCAAATGAGTGTTTTCAATTGTCATTCTTTAGAATTATAAGTACTGCATATAAACCCAAATGATTTTAAAACATATAGTTCCTAGCACCTGTTTAGAAGCTAAGAAAGCCACACACTATCGAATAAAATGCGCTCCAACTTTTGTGGTGGCAAAGTAATATATTCCTCCATGTAATGTGTAAAACACCATAACATTCTTGAAACCACTACCACATAATCTAACATAAATCTATGCATGTGACTTTATAAAACTTATCCTATATAACATCCCGTTTTCTAAATAAAAAATATATATAGTGTCTAAAACTCATATTTAATATTACCAAACGGATAAGTAACGAGTGAAATGGTAAATATAAGGTGTTTAGACAAGATTAGTATTGTAAAATACAGTTTAATAATGATAATAATAATAATAATAATAATAATAATATCTTCTTTCTATACTAATAAACAAAAATCTTTTTGTACTGCGTGTCACTCTCTGGTGCCTCATCCCTTTTAATAATAGTATTACATATTAATTTTTATACACAAAATATAATATAATATTAATTAATATAGTTAGAGATATAAACGTATAAATTCAAATTTAATTAATAATTATCTATTACAAATATAAATGTATCAAATAATATAATAAGTATAATATTATTTAATATAGTTAGAGATCAAACGTATAATTTCAAATTTAATTAATAGTAATCTTTTTGTACACGTGTCACTCTCTGGTGCCTCATCCCTTTTAATAATAGTATTACATATTAATTTTTATACACAAAATATAATATAATATTAATTAATATAGTTAGAGATATAAACGTATAAATTCAAATTTAATTAATACTGTAATTATCTATTACAAATATAAATGTATCAAATAATATAATAAGTATAATATTATTTAATATAGTTAGAGATCAAACGTATAATTTCAAATTTAATTAATAGTAAATTACTTTTTGAGTCCCTATGTTATAGTGGTTTTAACCACTTGAATCCAAAATCAAAAAGTTTAATGTCCACGTGTATTTTATTTTTAATATGATTTTTTTAATATGTTATATTTTCTATACAATGATAATATCTGTATCTTGTCTCATGATCCATATATTTAAAAATAGTATTTATATCAAAGTAGTTATTATATCATTAATAAACATAGTAGAATTTAATTACAATTCATTTACCATAACCTCATAACTTATAATTATTTTTAAAAATACATACAATTTTATGATCATTATTTTTTTAGTGTTACTTCTTTTTAAGACATAATAAAATGGATTGTAGTATCTCAAAAGAGAAGTGAAAACTTAGAAAATTATTTTGAATAGCGAAAATTGACTGTTCTTTTGTTTTACTATTTTATCTAAATAAGTCATTTCATTAATAAGAATTATATACAAGTTTATAATTTATATTTTTTCGTCATTTAACCCGTGTAATACACGGGGTTGCAAGCTAGTAATAATAATAATAATAATAATAATAATAAAATCAAACTTATACGTTGGCAGTACGTCAGTCCAGTGCGGGTTCCATATATGAAGTGAATAACGTCGTATAAAGCAAGCATGTGTAAAAGCTTATATTATGAAATGATTGTTGTAAAACTATTCATAACCTCATCCACATAAGTTGATGTCAAAACTTTTTAAGCATATGTCGGAGGATTAACAAGTTACTTAGAAAGATTACAATTCCGATGCTAAGCGAAGATACCAGTTGTGCATATATACCCATCCCATAATGCGGGGTGTTACATATATGAAATGTAGTACCTGCATACATACTGCACACACTTACATGCATTCCAACTTTAATATTCTTTTTCTATTTCACTACGTGTCTTAATCTCATTCTAAGACCTATCATAGATATATATTAGTCTTATGAATTCTAAGTGTATATATATATGTGTGTATCCTTGGATACAATGTGCAGTCTAGCAAAAATGTCATTCTATTAGAACAACCATAATTCTGGATTTTTTGGCGATATTTATTTAACTATTATATAATAAAATACACGTTTAACACTTCACCTAGAAATTTGCTAAATTGATTTACTTTGAATCTATATATTTCTACGTATGAAGAAATAATCCAATAGCTGAGTTAAAAGCGTAAAGAAGTTGATTACGTATCATGCATGTTTTATTGTTATTTGTACACACATTAACAAGAGTTTCTTCTTATTGTATACACGTACGTGTAGCAAAGAATATAAAGATAAAATGTTGTTACTAGTATACACGTGGGAGAAAATCTATAAATTGACATTAGTCTTAAAGAAATATAAATGAAATTACTATATATATTATTGTTATAGTAAACTTTTGACGCTTTGTGTTGCCTTTTTCTCATGTTTACATTTATGATTCATCTGTTTTCTTGTCTTTTATTACGTTTACACCTTATGTTTATGATCAAGCCGGATATGTTTGACTTCATGGATCGAAATATCCAAATATGAGAGAAACGGGCGAAAGCAAAATGTTTCTTTTCTAAGAATATCTAGATATCTTTTCTTTTGGAAATTAATATTTCACACGTCCCTCTTCTCTACCTCTATACATACATAGATATAAGAATAATGAGAGTCTTTCTTTTTCTTTAAATGATTTTAATTATTAGATTCTAGCCATGTCCCTTTTAGTTTCTTTAGACTTTCACCTAGGTATTAAGGATGAGTGGATGACTATGACCAAGGGATCACCATCGGTTACATCTTTCGATGAAGGCCCTTTGATTTGTAGTGTAAAGAAGAAAGTGAACGCACCTGTTTGCGGACGGGACACCCTACAGCCATTGTACAACGATAATAAGCACGAGGACATGGATTTCCTTTCGCCATTTTTTGCCCGTATTTTCTCCATTGACAACCATCTGATATCTGTAATTTATGTTTATTTTTAGTAGTTCTTCATGTGTTTCTGTTTTTACCATTTTTCCATCAAGTTTAAACAAAACTTTTATATAACATCAACATAGGTGACTTATAAAGTATAAAGTAAAAAAGTATATATTACAACTAAAGATTTTAGTTTCTTGTATCGCATGTGCACCGGCCTCCAAAGTCTAAACTTTTAATGAAGTATTAATAACAAACTTGAACCCATTTTTTTTTTAAATAAGACATCGGTTTACATGAGGACCACTCAAGTCCACGACTCTAAGTTTGACAATTTGTCGATATGTTGGTCAAACGTAATTGGTAGACTTGTATATAGCCATCTTACAAATTTCAACCTTCTTTCTTTCGTTTTAATAACTTAATTTTGATTTTAAATAGTAAATAAACAAATATCGTTTACCACAAACTTTGTTTATGTAAGATGATTATCAACAATAGTAAGACATTGATCTCTAGATATACAGATGTATCAAAATAAATAGAAGTACTAACCATGGATGCTTCGGATTGAGCTCGAACGGCAACACGAACGCGTCTCATCGATGCTTCAACCGCGCCTCCTCGATCACCATCTTTTGATGAATCAAACTTGACATCATCTATGTTATCCGGGCTATCAACTCTTGAACCACTCTTTAATTCTAAAGGAACCAATAAGCTTTGTTTTGTGTCCTCTTTGACCGTATTAATCATCTATTTTTTTTAAATAAATCAATCATTAAAATTGATTTTGTTCCAACTAACTAAGACAAACTATACATAAGAAATGAAACACTATCTATATATTCACCTTACTACCATTTGTAGTATCATGAGGTATGATATTTTCTTCAATATGCCTTTGTAAATATGTGTACTTTTCCTTAACTTGAGTAACCATTGATCGTAAACCTTCGTTTTCTCTTTTCATGTTTTCGAGTTGCGCCTGTAACATAGCGAGCTTCGACAAAATACAAGGGTGAATGAGTTTTCTAGCTATTGTAGTAAAATCTCTATAGACTAATATCATTCACTACAAATCAAATGACCTTATGACAAACGAATCTATCACTAGTCCCAGTGAGAAAAAGTGGTGTGGATAAAGACTTCACCAATAAAGTTCACATCATAGACAGTGTCATTAGGGTTTTCTAAAGAAACCCTAATGGTCATCTGTAGATATAGATATAGATATAGATATAGATATAGATATACCTTGTGAGCAGATTGGCTATTTGTAAGCAAAGATCCACCATTGCAACCTGTTGTTTTTGTTGTAGTAAGATTCGAACCTACCTGCATAAATACATAAAACAGTTCGAACCGGTTAATGAGCAACACCAATGAAAAGAAGAAACAAGATATATTGGTATTACATTTAAGTTAAGTTGAAGTTCTTGATGAAGTAGTCCATCTTGTTGGTGTTGTTCTTTTTTGACATCAATAGTCAAAGGATTATGGGAAGCATCGGTTGAGAAGAAATCCATCTCGTTGATCAGTGAAGATCCATTTTCATGGAGAGTGACTGGAAACTTGTGACCATCAAACGAATTAAGAACCATATTCTCACATCCAGCTTCCATTAACGGCTGTGATTAGAGAGAGAGAGAGAGAGATGAGAGAGAGGAAACACTGGGAATTATGTTGAAGTTTGAAAAGTCTACGGTTGGAAGTGCAATGGAGTGGGGATTAAGAAGAATGGCGACCAAATGGGAAACGAACTGAGGTTTGGAATAATATAATTATATACATTAAAATAAAAAAAGAGCATAGTGAGGTAAGATGGTGCGTCAAGGTACATGTGTCTTTCTCCCACACACCAAGGAACAACCTTAACCCTAGGTTATTATATCCAAGAAATTTATATAATTATAGGCAAAAAAACCCTAGGCTATTATATCCATGAAATTTATATATAAAAGTGTAAACTATAGGCAAAATTCTTTTTTTTTTCTTTTAGAAATTACGCATAGAATTTAATATAAAAGAAAATTTGTATATTTGGACAATGAGTAGATCAAAAATTTTGTAACATTGATTGGAATAGGTGGTCCGATTTTAATATTTAGGACGTTATTTTGTAATTTTTGGGGTTCGAGTTTCTTGATTGGTGATTTCTATTTTTTTAATAGAAGTTTTGTTATTTCAAAAAAAAAATAATAACAGGAATTATTGTCGTTCTTCGTGCCCTCCAAAGTTTGCAATTCACATTCATTTCATTTGTTTAAATAATTATTCATTTAGTCATATGTCACCCTTATTGTTGTAAATCTTAAAAATATATATAAAGGATCATGATATATAATAGGAAGTTAGTTTTCTTATAAAATTAAGAATGTATCCTAACTACTAGATTTGAGGTTAGTTTTTCTTATAAAATTAAGAATGTATCCTAACTACTAGATTGTATAATAGATGTCTAAGATTAAATGGATGGAATTCATAAAAAAAAAAAGGGTGTGTGGGTTTTATAGGGGTTGTTATGGTCTATGCAAGAGAGTAGTTTCTCTCTACGCTTTGTTGATGCAGATTTTGTGTCCGATGCTTGTCGAATAGATTAGATTTATTTTACGCTGAATTTGTAATAGTTAGTGAAACGGTCTATCGAACGTGTATAGACCCGCTCGTTTGAAGTGGTCAAACGAGAGGGTTATTCGGTTGACCGTGTGGGTTTTGCTAGACAAACAGTTAGATTATGGTTGTATAATGTTTGGTGTCGAAGGATAAGGCATCGAAGGATTGTGTATATCCTTCGATGAGCTCGAAAGATATCCATCGATAGATGAAGATGGACCTCGAAGGATATGTCATCCTTCGAGGTATATGTGTATCTTTCGATAGCTGGATGATCGACAGATGATCTATCGATCAGTCAGTTAGATCCTTCGACCACACAACCTGTGTTGGGTATAAATACCAACACTTTGTCATTTGCAAGACCAAGAGAGTGAGAGGAGGTTTGAGACCTCACCCAGGGAGAGATCACCACTTGATCTCTCCCGGAATGTATACTCCTTTGGTATTAGTTCGGTTATCATGTAATCGGGCCGACTTGTAACGTTTTACTACCGGATTAATACAAAGTTGTTTGTTTATCATTGCTAATCTCTTCCGTCTTTGAACATAATCACAAGAATCACGGTTTCGGTCCCCAAACCCGGTCCTACAATTGGTATCAGAGCCATGGTGCCCGATTTAGTAAAACTAACCGTTTACTAAGTCACATGTGCTCTAGATCTGTGATTTTTGTGCGTTTTTGTTCAAGATGTAAAAAAAGGTGAAAATGAGAAAAACTCAGATCTGGACCCGAATATTCAGATCTGTGCTAAAACGAGTGTTGGGTTTTATGTTTTTCTCTAAAATATTCAAGTTTTCTTCATCAAAAATCGTGTACAAAGTGTTTTCATCGAATCTGCAGATTTACACAGTAGCTGTGTTCTTGATGTTCTTGGTGCCTTCATGTTTCGAAAGATGTATAGGATGCTCGAAAGATCTAACTGTTTTCGAAAGTTCAATCACAACTTCGAAGGATCATTCTTTTTCTCGAAGGGTCATATTTATGTTCCGAAGGATCTAGATATTTTGTGGATGTTTGAAAGATCAACAATTTCGAAGGATCATCAGCTCAACAACTTCGACAGATCCCTTTACCCCTAAGCAACTTCGAAGGATCAGCAAATTCGAAGGATCAACAGTTTTTCTTCGAAGGATCATTTGCTTCATTCTTCGAAAGATGTAAGCTAATCATCTTTCGTTTGTATCACGAAAGATCATCTTTCGAGGCCTGAAGTTGCTGTTGTTTGTTCATGGTTGCTGCTGTTGTTTGTATCGAAGAAGAAGAATTTGTTGTCGGCTGAAGTGAATCGCAGAAAGAAAGAAGAGTTGTCGGCTGTTTCAATGTATAGTAATTTTGGGGTTTTGATTGTTAAAGATGATGGTAGTTTTTGTCTGCTCATGGTTTGAAATGGGTATTGTGTTTATCGAAGAGTGTGAGGGAAGATGATGAAATTGTTTTGAATTGGCAGCTAGGGTAACTGGTAAGTCAACAAAACAAAAGTAGAAGTTGGGCCTATTTGCTTAGACAATTTTTGGGCTGATGATTAAAGATTGTTTGACAAATTTTTAATTGGGCTGACTAAGGTAATTGGGCTGTTAATCAAGTATATGACGAAGACAAATTGTTCATTGAATTTGGTATCAACGAAGATTATTAAAAAAAAAAAAAAAAAAAAAAAAAAAGATGATGAAAACTTGATTATTTGAAAAATGTGGGGTAGTCACGGTTACCGATGCAAATGTCAAAAATGGTGACGCGACTATTATGGGCCAAAAACCAAAAACGAGAACGGTATGTTCACTTCCGCACGTCGATAGTTTATGATTGTTATTGGTTATTCGAAAATGTTCGAAAGCATTTTGTTATTTGTCATATTCTCGCATTTGAAGACGAACGTATGAACCTTGAACGCCAACACCGGTCCTAACGAGTTCACAAAGTCTTTGGAGGGATACAAGTCGGATCCGATGGGGTACTAGGCGATATTGCTTTATCAACTAGAATATGCAACGAAGAAATCCTTTTTGTTTATTGTCATATTCTCGCATTTGGTAACGAATGAATGAACCTAGAATGTCAACACCGGTCCTAACGAGTTCACAAAGTCTTTGGAGGGATACAAGTCGGATCCTACGGGGTACTAGGGGACGTTCTTATTCAACTAGCTTATGCAAAGAAGAAATTCGTTTTCGTGATTTTTCGAAAAACCAAGAACATTCAACGGAGATTGATGACAGTTCCGCTTAGTGGAGGGAACTGGTGAACATTTGACGACAGTTTCTTTGAAGTGGAGAGAATCTGTTAAGGTTTAGAAATCTTACCAAAGAAATGGGGGGATAAAAATTGAATTTCTTCGGTAAATTTCTAAACGCAATCACAGGTGGTAGAGTTGTGATTTTCTGGTGATACAATCGGTTCGGCGTGGAATGTTTTGCACATACACATATTTGAGGATTTTAATTAATTCTCCAGCCAGCGTGAAGGGTTTTGCACGGAAAAATACAGGTTTCTGAAGTCTACAGTAGTTACAAAAGCGCTGTTCACTGAAGACCTGGGGAATCTTTATGGAAGCTGATAGTTCAAGGCTGAAGACCTGCAGGATTCGGTTTTGGGTTTGATGTTTCTTTGGGATTTTACAGGGATCTGGGGGTAACTCAATTCGTTGAGTTTGCAAACGATGTACTTGGTCAAGCTGACTTCCTGAGTACTGATGCTGAAGATCCGTAGTGCATTACGTGGTCAACTTCACAAAGGCGAGACAATGAGATCTGGATGTAGTTCAACTAAGCATGCTGGTTGAGCTTGCAAGGGATACACTTGGTCTAGCTGACTTTCCTGAGTGTTGATGCTGAAGATTAAAGTGCATTACTTGGTCGATTCCACAAAGACGGTTTACAGAAGACAGTTCACCAGAAATCTCTATCGATGTAGTATGCTTGTATGAAATAGAGTTCTTATGACAAGATCAAGACTTGATGCAGTTCTTAAAGATTGGAACCCTTATCAAATGCCGGTTGGAGTATTGGAAGATCAGCGGAAGATCGGTCAATTGAGGAAATTGCACAACACCCAACACGGATACGCGTACTTTAAGGGGGAAATATTATACAAGGAGCATCAAGATACTACTTACCTGGATCATCGGTCAAGGGGGAATTTGTTAACACAGAGAAGATGAATACTTGACTGAAGATCGATTGCAGTTGCATTTTCAGCATTCGACAGCAACGGACAAGGGGGAATTTGTTGATGCAGATTTTGTGTCCGATGCTTGTCGAATAGATTAGATTTATTTTACGCTGAATTTGTAATAGTTAGTGAAACGGTCTATCGAACGTGTATAGACCCGCTCGTTTGAAGTGGTCAAACGAGAGGGTTATTCGGTTGACCGTGTGGGTTTTGCTAGACAAACAGTTAGATTATGGTTGTATAATGTTTGGTGTCGAAGGATAAGGCATCGAAGGATTGTGTATATCCTTCGATGAGCTCGAAAGATATCCATCGATAGATGAAGATGGACCTCGAAGGATATGTCATCCTTCGAGGTATATGTGTATCTTTCGATAGCTGGATGATCGACAGATGATCTATCGATCAGTCAGTTAGATCCTTCGACCACACAACCTGTGTTGGGTATAAATACCAACACTTTGTCATTTGCAAGACCAAGAGAGTGAGAGGAGGTTTGAGACCTCACCCAGGGAGAGATCACCACTTGATCTCTCCCGGAATGTATACTCCTTTGGTATTAGTTCGGTTATCATGTAATCGGGCCGACTTGTAACGTTTTACTACCGGATTAATACAAAGTTGTTTGTTTATCATTGCTAATCTCTTCCGTCTTTGAACATAATCACAAGAATCACGGTTTCGGTCCCCAAACCCGGTCCTACACGCTTCCATCATGTAGTTAATCATTAATAATTCTTTCATACGTTGTAATATGTTTAAAAGACATTACCCCATAAAACAAATGTTTTTCATCTTTAAAACGAGTATATCGACAAATATTTAAAAAAACACAATGAGTTGTGCATGTCTAGTTCATTGTGTTTTATCATTGTTTTTTTTTTTTAAACGAAAGCTTGATTACAGAGTTATTTATTGTGTTTTACAATTACGTTTTACAAATTCACATAAATATAGAAAATTGAGGTGAAAAAACACAATTGAGGTGAAAAAACACAATTGGTTTCTACTGTTTATACACAAAATAGGGCATGTTCACGGTGGTTATGGTGTGTGGTGAAGAAGACGATTCCAGAGACAAAGACCACCTGGTTCGATGTGATGGTGATGGTGGTGGTTGGTTGGACGAATGGCAGGGAAGGTAGACGTGTATAGTGGAGAAAAACGACGATAGAATATGTGGTAGTGGGTGGTGATGGTGGCGGTTCAGTAGGAGGTGGGGTGTCGATGAGAAGATGGACCACCTGGTTCGATGATGATGGTGGCGATAGTTGGCTGGACGGACAGCGGGGAAGGTGGAGGTGTGTGGTGGTGAAGATCGGCAATGGAGGATGTGGTGGTGGATGATGATGGTGGCGGCACGGCTAGAGGTAGGGAGTCGATTAGGAAATGGAGGCGGATGAGTGATTTAGGGTTTAGGAAAGAAGATGGTTGCTTAGCTAACCCTAGCCCTCTTCCCCCAAACCATTACTTGTTCTATATGCATCACCACTAAAAGAGCCTCAACCATTCTTCTCCATGATGTTATTCTACAAATTGACACCATAACCAGTTGCATGATCAAATACCATCATGGTCTTTTGTTGATACATATTTTGTGGACGCGACTTGGTTCGGTTCAACTCGGTTCGGTTCGACCCGGTTAGGTTCGGCTCAAGCCCGACGTCATGACATTCCTCCGTCATGCGTCCCAGAGTTCGACACGCGAAGCACAAAGCGCCGCGGACTTTCCCGTCGACACATCACCATGACATCACCTTGGTGATGTCATGATGATGTCACCATAAGTTGACTAAACTTCACAAAATATGAAACATGTTGGATCTGGACGTGCATGCTCATCCGTTTGCATGTTGGGCCTTTATGTTGTACATGGGCCGAACCCAATACCCCAATCGCACAAGTCAGAATATATATATATACCGAAATCAAAGGTGATTTCGGTAGAGATAAGGCAGCGGACAAGAGGGTGCAACAGATAAGTGAAGTCACAATCGCACAAGAGAGAACCGAGAGATTTGTTTGAGAGTTTGCAAAAATTGTTTTGTAAACATTGGTTTGTAACCGTTTTTCAAGTATTAATACATTGGTGTTAATCGTTGAGTCTCGGTCTCCTTCTCGCGTTCTTGTTCATCTTCTTCTCTCGATCTCGGTTTGCATCTCCGGTTGGATTCCGCACAACCGGGTGTGTTTGACAACAAGGATTAGGCGACTAGATCGATCCCTAGCCGGACCTACAAGTGGTATCAGAGCCTTGGCTCTTCTCCTTGTTAAAACCGAGTTGTTTTCGGGTTTGTTTCAGATTTTTGAAGTTCATGTTTTTCTGAAAAATCAGCTCATATCTTCGAAAATTCTGGTATTTTGTTGTTAGTTCACATAAAAACCTTGTTATTTTCCTTTTCACATGTTAAAAGTGGGTTTTTAGTGAAGTTTCAAGCAAAAGTTCGTGTTCGGCAATTTACGGTTCACCGGAAAACTCATAGTTTTACCGGAAAACTCATCGTGTTCTTTGCCATATTCAAAGTGTTCTTCAAAATTTTACACTTTTTGATCTTTGGAAATCATTTGTGATAGTTGTTGTGCTTTGAAAATTGTAAAAAGGACATCATCATTGGTAGGTAATTTGGGAAGAGTGTGCCGAAAGTGGGTTTGACAAAGTCTGTCTTTGTGTCAGTGAACAGAAAGTCAACATTTACAATTGCAAACATTCAGTCGCACAACATTTTGAATTGCTCAACATTTTCAATCGCACAACTATTATCAATCGTACAAGACTCATTGGGATTCAAGATTTGGGCCTGGGCTGTTTTGTTAAATTGGGAGCCCAAAAGAAAGTGAGTCGCACAAGAAAGTCTGGTCATACAACATTCACAGTCGCACAATATTGAATCGTACAAGACACAGCTTATTCAATCACACAACATTTTTTTTTTGGCTCGCACAAGAATTAGTTGGGCCCAAGATCCGTTAAACGTACAAGAGATTCAGTCGTACAAGACATATGTTTCAAACGCACAAGACTTGACCACTCGCACAAGAATTGGACTTATGTTTGTGCTCTGATTTCATCGACATTTAAATTGTTTCGTCGACTTCAACGATCACCTTTGTTTCGTGGGACTTTGTTAAACATTGTCAAATTTAAAAAAAAAAAAAAAAAAAAAAACAGAAAGTTTGCAAAAGTTTTTTTTTAACTGTTTGTTTAAGTGATTTCAACAGGTTTTCACTCACATACATCAATCATGAGTTGCACAAGTCCGTGGGACTGGAGTACGGATTCACAGACCGGTCAAGATCAAACTTCCGCAGCAGCGTGGGCGAGAAGTATGTTTCCACCACCAGCGATCAGTGCCAGTCAATGGGCATTAGTATCCAATCAAAGTCAAAGTATTCAAAATCTGCTAATTAGCGAAAGTGAAACTGGCAGCAACAATCGTCCACCAAAGTTAAACCATATGAACGATTTTCCATCATGGAAAGGCCGTTTTCACACATATGTGCAAGGTCAAAGCACCGAGCTTTGGAGGTGTTTCATCAATGCATTCAACCCCAATCTTGAAGTTGCAGCATCCACTTCAGCGGGTTATGCTAACATGTTGGAAGATGACAAGAAAGCCTATGATTTGGAGAAAAAGGCTTTTGCTACACTTACACAAGCACTTAACAAAGATATCTATCATCAGTTCTCCTACTGTAAAGACACGAAAACATTGTGGGATGCCTTGGTTGCGAGAGGAGAAGGCAATGCAGCTACACGAAAGTCTCGTCATGATCTGTTGAAGAAAGAGTTTGAATCTTTTCAGTTTTTGGAAAATGAAACCCTTAATGATATGACTACACGTTTTTATCATTTGATTAGTGAAATGTTTGCTTATGGGGTTTTGGCAACTCAACAGGAAATGGTGGCTAGGTTTGCTGATGCTTTACCTCCAAAGTGGAGTTCGTTTATTGAGCTATTGAAGCATACGGGAACTCTTGACACAGTTAACATCTATGAGTTCATCCAGAAGCTGGAACATAAAAATGATGAAGAAATCAGGAAAGCCAAGCGAGTTCCCGCTTCTCAGAATACAGAAATGTATCTTCCAGGCTTCGATGCCTTGGCCAGGTCTAATGCAGCTCAGCAACCAAAACTGCAAACTGCATTTGTGTCCAACACAAGTTCCTTTCCGTTTCCTCAATCAAATACTGCTCCGGTCTTCGATCCAAGGGCTTATATTCCAACACCTCAACCTTCACCTCAAGTCAATCCGGCACAACCCCAATTTGATCCAGCTTCCTATTTTTCTAAACCCCCACCACAAACCCAACCACAACAAGCCTTCTATGGCAACAAACCTGATACTTCAAATCTTTCCAAAGTGAGTATAGAGGCTGCACGGGATCACATTGAAATTCTTACCACTATGGTTAATTCCTACAGCGGATTAGTCGCAAGTCAAATTGGCAACATTAATTTGACAAACGAAGACTATCAGCAGATAGACAGGGATGAAATGGAGTTAATGGATATCAAGTGGGCGTTTGCAAGTGCAGTTAGAAGGGCAAAGGATTTCATGACTCGAACTGGAAGAACTTCGTTGGAAGGCAAAAATGATACGAAGTACGGGTTCAATAAAGATGCTGTCACATGCTTTAATTGCGGTGAAAAGGGTCACTTTAAACGTGAATGCACGCGACCGAGCAAACAAGGCAACCAACAAGGCAACCAAAATCCCTTCCAAAATCAAACAAGTACTTCAAATCAAGCTAACAACGAAAGAGGGATAGTAGCTGCTAACAACCAAACCAACCAGTCAGGGCCTTCAAACCCCAACCGGGCATTGATAGTTCAAGCTGATGAAGGATGTGATTGGTCTGTACAATTGGGAGATAATCATCAAGGAGGTGGAACTGCATGCTATGCAAAAATTATCAATCACATCAAGCATGTTCACAAGGAAGAGTTTTCTGAAAGCGATGACAGTTCTGGTTATTCTGGAAGTTCTGATGAAGAAGGCTCTATTTCTGGGGATAATCAATCCGAGCCTGATGTGAAGGAGGAAGGAGGTACTGATGTTGAAGATGGAGCTTTCTCTTCTCAGACTGCCTTCATGGCAAATATCACAGCCTCTTCGAGCCAGGTAACATCTGAAACTCTTATTAATTGTAGAGATTGTGAATATATGAGACTTGAATGTGAAAGAATGAAACTTGAATGTGACACAATTCATAGTCACAATCAGAGTTTAGTTGTTGAAATGGCTAAGTGCAAGGAGGCAAACATGGCTTTAACTCGGAACGAAAAAGAATTTAAATCTGTAATAGAAACATTAAAGAAAAGCGTGTCCGAAGTTAACAAAGTGGTCTACCATAAACAAGTAAGTATAAATGAGTACATAAATATTGTTGAGGAAACTAAGAAGCAATTAGCCATTGCCCAATGCGAGCATGATGCGATCAAACAAAAATTGGAGAGTTATTCTAACTCCCGATTTGTGCTTGATCACATCATTGATGTTCAACAACTGAAGGGAAACAAGAAAGGCGTAGGGTATAAGTCGTGTCCGCCCCCTTTGAGACACAACTATACCAGAATGCCCGATGAAGAGGATATGCCTCGGTATGAACCCAATGTGCCTCTTGATTATGAGGAAGTTACTACTGGCTTAGGGTTCAAACCGGACAATTCATCGGAGGGCTCATCTGATAACAAAGAAAAGTCATCATGTGCCTCAAATCAAAGTCCTCCAACCATTGAGGACTGTGATTCTTCAGATGATGAATCAGATGCGAATGACCAGGATGAATCACTTGATGAGACGAAAGGAGTAGAAATTCCAATTGAGAATCATATTCTTTGTGATCCTCCTACTCCTGCCGTGCAACCTGTTGCCAAGCAAGTGATAGATCCTGTCAAGGATGTCAAAGATGACAATGAATGTGTGTCTGCTGTTAAGAGCAACAACTTGTTGTATACTTTAGTCGGTGATAACAAAATTTATTCAAACAAAGATTTTCCAATCAAAAACGTCAATCAATCATTGATCGATAAAGTGTTTGAAGATAATACAACTAGGTTTTTGGGAAAAGCGATCCCGAGAGTTTCAGTAACTCAGTGTGATCCTATTCCAAAAGCTGAAGTGAGGAAACAATTTGGAAACCAAAAATTACCGACAAAGCAACAACCTGTCGCTTTTAAGGGTAAGCAACAACAACAACGAGCTCCAAAGCCAAAGGCTAAGGTTGAATCAAAAGGAGCTCGTTTCAAGAAGAAAGACAAAGATATCAAGTTTGTGACATCAAGGGGTACTGATAAAATTGAGACTTTTGAAAACAAATCAAACACTGATTTTGTACAACAAGTCAAGATTTTGAAACGTAACGCTCAAAACAATTACACCCAACACACAAACGGGTGTGATGAAGGAACAAGTACCTCTGGGTCTACAGGTTCAACATGTGAAAGTCGAACCGGTTCTCCTAAGTTTGTTGAAAGGAGAATTTGTTTCAAATGTGGAAAGTTTGGGCACATTATTAAAGATTGCAAAAACTCGCCCAAACCAAATTTTGTTGAAAGAGCCCCCTCTGAACAAGGTCACTTACAACGTCGTCCTGTTTATCCAAAACATGATAAAAGAACTGTTAAAGAACAGGAAACAAAACAACGACGTAAAAATGTGAAGGTGATTGAAAAGGCGTTGAAACCGGAAGTTGTCCAAGCAAATTCTGTTAAGTTAGAGATTAAAAATGAAAAACAAAAACAGATTTGGAAACCAAAATCGGTAACTGTTTCAGGGGGAGGTGCTGTATTTGAGAATCATCAGGAAATCGAAGTCACAATCCTCGATGATGAAGGACGACCCAAGTCTGTTAAGGCTTGGGTCCCCCTCTCCAACTAATCTTTCAGTGAGTGTGTAGGATATTCCAGGAGGAACTTTCGATAGTCGTAAGATTGTTGATAGTGGAGCGTCCATACACAAAATAGGCAACAGAAGAAATTGCTGCCTTTGTTGGAGAAAATGGAAAGAGAACAGAAGTGTCTGTTAAAAGAGTTTGAAAAGCTTCGACAAATTGCAAATCATCAAAAGTTTGATTGTTCAAGGCTTTGATCGGGTCCCCAGGATAGATTCAATCAAAATGTACGCACCTGCAGCACGTCTGAAGTTCAAATTAACAAGATGAACGTGCAGTGTACATTTCTTCGCGGTGTGATTGAAGAATATGTGTTTGTTGAACAAACCAACCGGGTGTGCGGATGCCTTGGTATGGATTGAACAACCGCACACTACTTCTCAAGAGAAAGACAAAGACCTTCGCTGGTGCAATGTTGAAGACCAGCCGGACCCAAAGGTTTCAGATCTTGTTGCTGTGAAGAGATTTCTCAGTAGCTACAAAATCGACTTTGAAGTCCACACCGGGTGGATATCCAGTTTGGGAGAGCTCTAAGATTCCTTGCAATGCATGAAGCAGTTGCAGGATACGGTTTTAAATTTCTAATCTCTCCTATACTTGTCGATATTTAAGCTGCTTTATAAATTGTTATTCTCTTGTAGCACTCTTTGGCCAGACAATGTTGTCATGGTCCGCACCGCTTACCGACATGCCAACTGATTTTTCCAAAATTCGATTAAATCATTTCTGATTAAAATTTAATTTTGGTAAACGGCATTGAGGTAAAACATGAGTTAACCAGCATCGGAAAATCGTTTTTGTAAATACCTTTGTGTTTTTAAATTTTATCTTAGTTTATTGATTTTAAGGGGAGTAAATCCAAAATTTGAAAATCCAAAAACATCGAAAAATTTCAAAAGCACAAAAACAATAGAAAATCAAAAATGAGTTTCCTGGCGAGAAAAAGAGAAAATGATAGTACATCAGTGGTCTGTCTAAACCTCTTTAAACCTTAAATGAAAAAGCGATAAGCAGCTCTATATAAGATGTATCGGTAGGCTCACAATCATTTTAAAGTGTGCAGGGTGATATAAACTTAAATCGACTGAAGACCAGGTGGGAACCATTCATTGGCATATGGTCTTAGTACCGAAATTTCGTTTGAGAGATTGCCGAGGTTCTGAGATATTCGGTCTTTATGCTGCTTATCATCTGGGTATCATGGTTGTATCTTTTACCGAAAAATAACGGGGACGCAAGTCTAGATCTTCCATGATACCATACATACGTGTACATACTGCATTCGACCTCAATAAGTGATCAACAATCACATGTCCAATTCAAATAAGTGATAATATATCACAGATTCTTTGCGGGAGTCAAGTTCGTCTCTCTGCTGTACGAAAGTACTGACCTGTTCACGGACTTGCTCCTGTGCCCTCATGCATCTGAAAATCAAGTTCCTCATCAATAAGTGATTCTATCACATAGGGCTTGTTTTCAATCAAAATAAGTGAGTTTCTCACATCATATACGGTCAAACAGATGATAATCGGTATACTCACCGGTAAGATGAATCCTCGTGCATACCTTGATACGGGAATGTGTCGTGATGTGGATGAACACCGGTCAGTAAGTATAAATCATACCTTAACGTATCCCCTCGCCATGATTACTAATGATAAGTTGAGCTTATGTGGACAACAATACCGATAATTGTTATAGGATGCTTATCTTAATGTTAACTAAAAGAACAACAAGGGCGTTTTGGCGTGACCGTACACTGATATGATTCTCTTACCCTCGAAACTCGCAAAAAGAATGTCTGTAAATATTTATTTACTGCTTTTAGTTTCTGTATCTCTGTATATATTTATTTATTGTTTTCCGTCTTTACATGAAAAATGAAAAATTCCAAAAAGATTTTAGGTGTGTTTTAATTTAAACTTTATAAAAGCCAAAAAGATTTTGCTTCTAGTTTATTTTTGATTGACTGATGTTGGAACTCGAGTCTATCCTACCCAAAATCCTGATCGTAAGCCGGAAAACAATTGCATCTTCATAAACAGTCGAAGTTAACAAGTTTTGAAAGTTAAGAACTAATATTGAACAAATTTGTTTAAACTTTCAAACTGTTGTCGGTCGGTAGTTGATTGAGATTTGATCTCATATGTGTCATTTGTTTAAATGTTAACTATATTCCAAGCAGTTGTTCTCATTATGCGTTTAGCTTTCTTGCATGTGCAGATGCTAAAGGCGAGGAGAACATGTTCGATGACAAGCTTTGGAATGAAGACACGAAGTGGAGGCACTCAAAGTATAAAATGATCGAATTGCCGCTAACCCTTCATCAACACCACAAGGATCTGAAGAATTGACAAGTCAAAAGATTCACGAGCATAACTCATTGGAGAGTTCATTTTAAGGGGGAGTTTATTGACACACTACCTAAATGAAAAGGGAGTTTGTTGATACACTTTCTTCTTACGACGCGTGAAGACTTTGAAGATCCTCCGACGTGGAAGATATGGAAGTTGAACCTCACGAGTAGCGTCCAAGGGGGAGTTTGTTGATACATATTTTGTGGACGCGACTTGGTTCGGTTCAACTCGGTTCGGTTCGACCCGGTTAGGTTCGGCTCAAGCCCGACGTCATGACATTCCTCCGTCATGCGTCCCAGAGTTCGACACGCGAAGCACAAAGCGCCGCGGACTTTCCCGTCGACACATCACCATGACATCACCTTGGTGATGTCATGATGATGTCACCATAAGTTGACTAAACTTCACAAAATATGAAACATGTTGGATCTGGACGTGCATGCTCATCCGTTTGCATGTTGGGCCTTTATGTTGTACATGGGCCGAACCCAATACCCCAATCGCACAAGTCAGAATATATATATATACCGAAATCAAAGGTGATTTCGGTAGAGATAAGGCAGCGGACAAGAGGGTGCAACAGATAAGTGAAGTCACAATCGCACAAGAGAGAACCGAGAGATTTGTTTGAGAGTTTGCAAAAATTGTTTTGTAAACATTGGTTTGTAACCGTTTTTCAAGTATTAATACATTGGTGTTAATCGTTGAGTCTCGGTCTCCTTCTCGCGTTCTTGTTCATCTTCTTCTCTCGATCTCGGTTTGCATCTCCGGTTGGATTCCGCACAACCGGGTGTGTTTGACAACAAGGATTAGGCGACTAGATCGATCCCTAGCCGGACCTACATCTTTTCAATGATATCAAAAGTTCTAAGGGCTTCTTAGGCTTCTCACCAAAAAACACACTTCCTATTTAATCATTTCCCTATATATAGATACAAAAAGAAAACCTTTGTGAGTGTGCCCTACCTTCGTCCTCCTCCCCCAAATCATTACTTCTTCTTTGTGCATTGACGTGCTGAGACGTGTATAGAAATATTAACTATTTTAGTTCGGTTTTTGTAACAACACTCAAAAACACCACAAAAGAATTATAACTGAGACTCCACACACGTACAACGAGACCCAGCACGAGAAATGAGGAAAATCTGACTTTTACCTCGTCGCGCTACGCGACGACATAAGGATATCATCGTCGCGAAATGCGACGCCCTTAAAGTCACCGGAGACACTTGCCAGCCACGTGGCAGGTCTAGGGTGATGACTGTTGACACGTAAGCCCTAGCTAGTGCTGTCGCGCTACGCGAAGACACATTGGGTTTCTTATCACACAACACGACGAGATGCGGGATCAGCTATAAATTGAGCAGTCTCGGGACATTTTAAACTCGCTCAACTTCTTTTCTTTCTTTCAAACTCTCTGCTCAAGTTATAATACCCCAAATATCTTTGAAGCTCTGCCCCGTTGTAAGTTTTTTTAACCCCTGATCACTGATTCGATACCCTGTCCGATTGATCTTGAACCCAGCAACGGATGCCAAAGCGCTGCCTGACTAAGGTTATGCTTTGTAAACTACGTTGGGGTTCTGATCTCGTGATGTATTGATAAAGTTGAATTGGGTTATTATACTAACATGCGTGCATTGTATATTTTTAATAGGAACTCAGGAAAATCACCAGAAAATATTACCAAGAAGCTTATAGTAAAATCTAAGTTTATAAAGTGAGATTCTCCTTTTTATCACATTTTGTGATATATTTTTATTTAAAATGCTTTACAAAACCCTAAATATTTATCAGTTATACTTACAGTGATTAAGTTTTTCAGTATGTAGTGTGTTGTGAGCGTTGCTATTGGACAAAGAGTTAGCCAATAGTAATATAACCACAGTCATTGTAACTGCCAACGTGACAAATACTGAATAAGTTTTTGGTAGATATAAACAAATGTAAAAACCCTTGATGCTATAAAGTTATAACAATGTGTCCTTTATAAAAATGGAATGTATTCGCCAGTATTTCTTGCTGATAAAATGTTTTCAGAACATATTTCAGGTAACTTGATGTGAAGCTATCAGAAGCCAGCTATGAAGCACTGAATGCTTAAATAAAGTGCCTATAAGTTACTGTTGATGCAGATTTTGTGTCTGATGCTTGTCGAATAGATTAGATTTATTTTACGCTGAATTTGTAATAGTTAGAGAAACGGTCTAACAAACGTGTATAGACCCGCTCGTTTGAAGTGGTCAAACGAGAGGGTTATTTGTTTGACCGTGTGTGTTTGCAAGACTAGGGGGTGTGGCTATAAATAGCAACCCCTTGCCATTTGCAACTTTTGGAAGTTTTAGGAGGTTTGAGACCTCACCGGGAGAGATCACCACTTGGTCTCTCCCCGGATGTGTACTCCTTTGGTATGGTTCGGTTAGCTTGTTAATCTGGCCGGTTTGCTTTGTTATGTTATCAAATCTATACAAGTAAGTATTTCATCCGTCTCTAATCTTCCCGTCTATGAACATAATCATGATAATCACGGTTTCGGTCACAAAACACGGTCCTACAATTGGTATCAGAGCATTGGCTCGATTCCTTGTTAAAACCAAGTTGATTTTCTTGTGTTTTGATAGTTTTTAAAAGTGTTTTTCAGTTTGCATTCTTGTTTGAAAATCATATTTCTGGAAAAACGTTCCACAAAACCTCGAAAATCTTGTGATTTTGTTGTTTGTTTTGCTAAAAATCTTGTTAAATCTTTGTTATACATGTTAGGAAAAGGTTGTTATTGAAACATTGTGCAAAATCGTTGTTCGGAAAATTTTCAGGTGACCGGAATATTCAAAGTGTTCATCAGATCTTCAAGTTGTTCTTATTTGTTCTTCACGATGTTCTGTGTTTGATCTTTGATGATATTATTTTAAAGTGTTTGTGATTATAAAATAGTTGTTTGACAAATGTGTACAAGTATCAATGATGAAAGGTTGAAATTACAAAGCTTCGAAATCAGATAAAGGTAAAGAGTGTTTGAAAAGGAAGCTTGTGTCAGGATAAGGTTTGAGTGTTTTTGATAAATATCTTGCAAGTTGTTATCTCTCCAGTCAACGAAAACAACCAGTCAACAATATCAAGCTCAGCCGAAAACAGTCCTTGCTGAAATCACCTTGCCGAAAACCCTTATTGCCTAAATCACAATTGAGCCGAAAACACTTCTTGTGTTTGTTTTGTCTTGGCCGAAATCACCTCAATTCAGATTGGCCGAAATCACATGTTCTTGTTGCCGAAATCACTCATCAGCGAAATCTCTTGTTGCCGAAATCACTCAGTCAACAAAATCAGCTCCTGGCCGAAATCCCTATCTGCTGGACGAAAACACCTTGTACCACTTCTCAGCCGAAATCCCAATCACATTCCACGAAATCCCTCACCAGCTTCCATCTTGGACAAAATCACTTGCATAGTTCACGAAATCAGGTCACATCTTTGTATTAACGAAATCAGGTGCTGGGCCTAAATCATACCTGGGCCCAAATCAGTTCTTCTGGGCCGAAATCCATTATTGTTTAACGAAATCCCTTGTTTGTTAAACGAAATCCCATTTCAACGAAATCACTCATATTTCTAACAGAAGCATTTTATTTCTTTGATAACCCTTTGTTTTGAGAATTGTAAATAGGTACTCATCAAGATATATTCAATATGACTTCAGAATGGGCAAATCTCAAACCAAATACTGATGGTAGCACCGGTTTATCTCCATTTTGGGCCGAACCTCCTCCACAACCTCAAGTGTCAACTGGTCAATGGGCTTTTGTTTCGAATCAAAACCAGCGTATTCAAAGCATACTCTTGAGCGAAAACGAAACGGGAAGCAATAACCGCCCTCCGAAGCTGATGCACATGAATGAATATGCAGGATGGCACGACAGATTTCACACGTATATTCTTGGGCAAAACACGGAGTTGTGGTTACGATTCATTACCGACTTCGATCAAGCTCTTGATATTGCTGCATCAACTGCTGCATCTTATGCAGATCTTACTCCGAATGATAAGAAGATCTATGACTTAGAAAAGAAGGCGTTTTCGATTCTTTCTCAAGCATTGAACAAAGACATCTATCATCAGTTCGTTAGCTTCAAGACGACAAAGCTATTATAGGATGCATTGAAGACAAGAGGTGAAGGAAATGAAGCATCACGCAAACTCAGACACGATCTACTCAAGAAAGAGTTTGACGGATTCATACATATGCAAGGGGAGTCCTTGAAAGAAATGACAAGTCGATTCTTTCACTTGTTAACGGAACTGAATCTTCATTCAGTAACAACAACTCCAGCAGAGGTTGTCAAAAAGCTTGCAGATGCGTTGCCACCACAATGGAACGGATTTCTGGAAATCTTGAAGTATAACGGAACATTGACTACAACCACAATCAATGGTTTCGTTCAGATGTTGGAGAAGAAAGATCAGGAAGAAATTCATCATACGTTTTATTCCCCCATTTCTTTGGTAAGATCTCTAAACCTTAACAGATTCCTTCCACTTCAAAGGAACTGTCGTCAACTTTCAAATGTTCACCAATTCCCTTCACTTAGCGGAATCGTCGTCAATCTTCACTGAATGTTCTCGAAAAATCACGAAAACGAATTTCTTCTTTGCATATTCTAGTTGAATAAGAACGTCCCCTAGTACCCCGTAGGATCCGACTTGTATCCCTCCAAAGACTTTGTGAACTCGTTAGGACCGGTATTGACATTCTAGGTTCATTCATTTGTTACCAAATGCGAGAATATGACAATAAACAAAAAACTTTCTTCTTTGCATATTCTAGTTGATAAAGAAATTTCGCCTAGTACCCCGTAGGATCCGACTTGTATCCCTCCAAAGACTTTGTGAACTCGTTAGGATCGGTATTAACATTCCAGGTTCATACGTTCGTTTCCAAATGCGAAAATATGACAATAAACAAAATGCTTCGAACATTTACGAATAACCGATAACAATCATAAACAATGACGTGCGGAAGTGAACATACCATTTTGGTTTTTGGCCCATAGTAGTCAAGTCACCAAAATTTGACGTTTGCATCGGTAACCGTGACTACCCCACATTCTTCAAAATATCATCATCTTTAGTTTTCATCATGCCACATCATCCCGCGTGTTCCCAAATTCGTACGAATTTGATGTTGATGTTTGGAAGCCCGGTTCAAATAATCTTTGCGAACACCCGACCCCACTTTGCCAATCATGTAAATTCCTTGGCCCAAAGTGAAACAATCTAAGTTCTTAAATGCGGCCCACTAAAAAAAAAACAGTAGAGAAACACAGCAATCATCAATCTCATCTAAAACCTCAACAAATTCCAAAATAATCCAACCATGGCTGGATTGATTGGAGCTTCTACTGCTGCAACAGCTTTACTCACCTCTCCAAATCAACCACCTTTCAGCCGACCCGTTCGACGCAGACCTGGAAGATCCAGAATCGGTGGTGAGTGAACGTATGATGAATTTCTTCGGTAAATTTCTAAACGCAATCACAGGTGCTAGAGTTTGTGATTTTCTGGTGATACAAAAGGTTCGGCGTGGAATGTTTTGCACAGACACATATTTGAGGATTTTAGTTAATTCTCCAGCCAGCGTGAAGGGTTTTGCACGGAAAAATACAGGTTTCTAAAGTCTACAGTAGTTACAAAAGCGCTGTTCACTGAAGACCTGGGGAATCTTTATGAAAGCTGATAGTTCAAGACTGAAGACCTGCAGGATTCGGTTTTGGGTTTGATGTTTCTTTGGGATTTTACAGGGATCTGGGGGTAACTCAATTCGTTGAGTTTGCAAACGATGTACTTGGTCTAGCTGACTTCCTGAGTACTGATGCTGAAGATCCGTAGTGCATTAAGTGGTCAACTTCACAAAGGCGAGACAATGAGATCTGGATGTAGTTCAACTAAGCGTGCCATTTGGTTGAGCTTGCAAGGGATACACTTGGTCTAGCTGACTTTCCTGAGTGTTGATGCTGAAGATTAAAGTGCATTACTTGGTCGATTCCACAAAGACGGTTTACAGAAGACAGTTCACCAGAAATCTCTACCAATGTAGTATGCTTGAATGAAATAAAGTTCTTATGACATATCAAGACTTGATGCAGTTCTTAAAGGTTGGAACCCTTATCAAATGCCGGTTGGAGTATTGGAAGATCACCGGAAGATCGGTCAATTGAGGAGATTGCACAACACCCAACACGGATACGCGTACTTTAAGGGGGAAATATTATACAAGGAGCGTCAAGATACTACTTACCTGGATCATCGGTCAAGGGGGAATTTGTTAACACAGAGAAGATAAATACTTGACTAAAGATCGATTGCAGTTGCATTTTCAGCATTTGACAGCAACGGACAAGGGGGAATTTGTTGATGCAGATTTTGTGTCCGATGCTTGTCGAATAGATTAGATTTATTTTACGCTGAATTTGTAATAGTTAGTGAAACGGTCTAACGAACATGTATAGACCCGCTCGTTTGAAGTGGTCAAACGAGAGGGTTATTTGTTTGACCGTGTGTGTTTGCAAGACTAGGGGGTGTGGCTATAAATAGCAACCCCTTGCCATTTGCAACTTTTGGAAGTTTTAGGAGGTTTGAGACCTCAACGGGAGAGATCACCACTTGGTCTCTCCCCGGATGTGTACTCCTTTGGTATGGTTCGGTTAGCTTGTTAATCTGGCCGGTTTGCTTTGTTATGTTATCAAATCTATACAAGTAAGTATTTCATCTGTCTCTAATCTTCCCGTCTATGAACATAATCATGATAATCACGGTTTCGGTCACGAAACACGGTCCTACAGTTACCTAAATAAAAGAAAACGTTTATGTTTTCAGCAATTAGGGTTTATACCTATCAATACATTATAAATGAAATATGGGTTTTAGCCCATTTGTTTAATATAAAAAGTTTGGTGTTTTACAAACTTTGAAATTATTTCCTAACTACGATCCTGACTATTTAATTCTGCTGCAAATTTAATAAACACCGATACCACCAGTCAGGCTCACGGCACCCCGCTCCTAGGGTAGGATCAGGGGCTGCGATAGTTTTTGACACTATATCATGCTTTAAATTTATAAACACGATAAAATAATACCACCTCTACAACACATTAGGGCAAGTGCACACACCGTTAGCGTAGTATAGCGAAGGTAAGATACCGAGATCGTCCAAGGACACAATACCTTTCAATACTAGAAGGTTATCAATGTCTAGTCAAACCAAAAAGTGAGTTTTGAAAAGGTTTTAAAAAAAAACAAAGAAAATAAAAACTAAATGAAAGCAATAACAAAAAGAATCACTTAGATCCAACTTCCCAATAATGTTTAAATTAACTTCTTTGGTTAAGGACTTTTCAAGAGATCATCATACGAAAAATACGCTTCTTCAGTGTGTTTTCCTAAGTACTCTGTGAAAGAACCCACCTAAAGTCATTCTATGAAGAAAATGAATTTTTATGCTATTAATGCCATAAAGTAGTAGATTTTCTTTTTTGGGGAAATGTTACACTTGTCTATATTTATTAGAAGCAATAGGACGATGATGTGCCATCAAGTATACATGTTTTTATACATATTTACCCCCATTTATATGTACTTTCGAGGATTTATTATGAGGGAACACTACCTAAATCATTCCTTTTTTTATTTTTTTATGATTTGAAGGTCCAAAACTGAAAAGAAGTGAAAAACGATGAAAAACATGCGAAAAATGCAAAACTCCCTCATGCACGCCCGTGCACACTATAGTGCACGACCGTACCGCCTCAAGATCACATTTTGGAAAAGCAAAAACTTGGTGGGCATGTCATAAAAGGACAACACCCCCTTGAATATCATGGTGCAAGGTCGTGCCTCGAGGATAAACAAACCAGATAAGACAAATCTGAAGACAAGAAGTACGACAGTTGTGGGACCTATCAGGACACCTATCCTATGCACGGTCGTGCATAGCTAGGCACTCATGTGCCTGTACCTAGACAACTACAAATAGGACAGCTTCTGAAAGAATCTATGACAAAAAGGACGTGTAGGAACCTGCCCACTATGGTGTACGGTCGTGCACACCTGCCTTCAGTAACAGTATAAATAAAGGCCTCCATACTCTTTTCCAAGATGCCTTAGGCCTTATGCCATTTACCCTTTTTGACAAGTATCTGTCTAGGGACTTGTTCTAGAACTCTATGGGACCCTTTTGAGGTCCATATCTCCCTTGAATGCGTGGATAATCCATGGATCTTAGTGCTTTGATGCCTAAGTATGCCATTCATGTGATTCTTCCCAAGCCTCCTAGCTTGGAAGACGAGAGGTTGATCCTTAGGAAAGGCCTTTATGTTGACTGAAACCTCTCCAGAAATAAAATTCCAACATTCTATCTTTGATCTCCCACTTTAACAATAAGGCATCGATAGTTAGTTCACTAAATATATATATATAATATATGAGAGTTGAGATACACACTTTACACATACGCACACTTGAGCTTGATCATCATGCAAGATTAATGTAAGTCATCATGGGTAAAAATATTAAGATCTTCATATGGTTGTAATCTTTATGGCTTCTTAAACATTTGGATTAGTTAAACTTATTATATCTAGTATTTTATTTTATCAAGTGTGCTTATCTTTTACTAATTCTTGGTTAGTTATCTTTTGTGACAGGATCATTTGGCTCCTTTAAAAATAAATTTACTTAATTTAACTAAATTAATTCAATATAACATAACTTGATTAAGTGTGTGTATGGCTTCTAATACCTTAATAAGATCCGATGTAAGCTTCTAGCATTGAACCAGAGGTTACTAGGAGTTTTCTGGTATTGAACTAGATTCAAATTACAAGTTTCTAGTATTGATCCAGATCTTGGGATAATAAAAGACCTTTGATATTACCTCCAGATCCTTAGGGAGGCTTCTAGTAATGCACCATATCCAATTGGGATAAAACTTAAGAAAGGTTAATTGTTGGGGGTTGGATAATTCGACAAAGTAGTGAAACCGACGAAATGGTTACTAAGTACTTATATCTCCAATGGACCCAAAAAGGAACCACGGTTATAGAGATGGTGAGGTAACAAAAACAAAGGAAGATATGTTTTGTTTATTCGGTAACTTAATTAATTTGGAAGTTAATCATCTCAATATTTAATAGATCCTAACCAGAATCCCAAGTATAAGCTTGGAATAACACAAACTAACTAAGTTATAAGATGGCTTATTAACCAGTTTTGTTGTGGCATATTGTTTACTAGTCGAGAGATTAGGGATGGTCGAATGAAAAGGCTATAAAGCTGGCAACTTCAAACCAGTCTATCATATGTTGTGACAAAAGTGAAGGAAGGACGGTAACCTTAACAGAAGCCTCTTCCAATTTTTATAAAAGATAAATAAAAAGATTTAAGTACTTTCGATACTAACAAATTTAATAATGTTAAATAAGCAAGACTTATCCAAGAGTACATCTATTACTATTTAGTCTACTAATTTATCTATAAATAAAAACGGTTAAAATAATAATGGAAGGTTGAGTAGGGGACGTGCATCCTTGGACGATACTTATTTCTTATCTAAACTATACTATACGTGATGGGTACACTGCCCGTTGTGTGTATTTAGTCATTGTCTGCTATTAATCTCTTGATTTGGTGCTATCTCCTCAAGGGTAGTAGGAATGTGAGAAACTAATGTGACACCAGCCATTTTCAGGTTAACACCGTTAACACGAACTCTGTTATCTCAAACATTCATTCATACATTACACGAGATTAGAGTTAACCAAGCGTGTCAATTATTACACGAACACTCACGTAATGATAATTAAGAGAATTACTGAGTCATACAAGTCTGTACCCAAACGTTGGTGACCAATCGAAATAAATTCCAAAACAATTAAATAAATATAACTATGTGAATTTGTATGTTACGTGGTTTATACGTGTATTATGTGGACTTTCGTAAAATCGCGTAAGTAACTATTTGGATTTGTATTTTTATAAAAAGGAGGGAATTTTATAAAAATTAGAGTTTAGGGGAATTATTGTAATTATTGAAACTTTAATTAAAAACCAATGGATAATTCAACAACCCACCCTAAAAACCATGGATCTCCTTACCATATGTAAAGGAATTTATAAAATAATAATAATAATAACAACAACAACAACAACAATAATAATAATAAACAAACCCAAACTATACCCCTCCCCTTGTCGTCGCGACCCCAAGCTCCCACCCTCAAACCGTCGGCCATCATCCACCATCAAACCACCTTCGTTTGTTGCTTGGATCTTGCAATTTGACATGTTTTTTTTTTATTAATTCTCAACACCTTTAATGAATTCAAGTAAGATTCTTGATTCGGTTTTGATTATTTTTGTGATTTCAAGTGTTTGGTGAAAACCCTAGTTATCCAAACTTAATTCCAATCAAACAAAATGATATGCCTAATGCTTGTTTATTTTTTTATACGTGAATTGAGTGGATTTTCATGAAGTGGAATCCCTGAATTCATAGTAGTTCATACCTTACTAAAAGTAGAAACTTCATTGTTGAAGAATTTTGTTGATTAAATTCTAGACATGCATGATGGATTGTGATGATGGATATGTGTGTGATGAATATGTGCTAGTTTAATCATATTAACATGTTGAAAGAGTGGATTTAGAAATCAAATTTGGTGTTCATAAGTTACTAATAATAGAAACTTTATTGATATTGATACGTGTAGATTTGCATGCTAGATGTATTTGATGATTAATGTTGATTTGTATATGCTAGTTAGGTTGCATGAAAGTGTTTTGGTGTGTTGAATTACATGAATAATGTTTGGTCATGTAGGGTTTCCAAAAAGTGAAACTATATTGAAACTACAACTTGTAATATGAGTTTTAGACGTGCATCACTATGTAGGATGATGCAAAGGTGCTACATGGAATGTGTAAACGTGTTTTGATATCTAAAAAAGGTGGAAACTCGCATGTTAGATCATAGGTTTCTAAAAGTGGAAACTTTATTAGTATAGACATGTAGGATTTGTGTTTTAGATGTGCATAATGATGTGTAACAATGGTGATATGTTAGTTGGGATGTATTAACATGTTTAGAAGTGTCGGTTTGTGGAAATCATGGAAATTGGAAGTCCATTCATAACTTACTAAAAAGAGGAACTTTAATCACGATAAAGTTTAATTATGACATGTACGTGCTATGTGATGAATTGTACTTGTATATTATGATTTGGTGATCATAAACCAACATTAATACACTTAATGGGTCACCAACAGGTAGTCGGGTCAAACTTGAGTCAAACATGTGAATATTTTCTTAAACATAAACAATGGGATTGTTTGGATACAAGGGTCTTATGAATCTACACAAATATGCACTTATAGATTTATGTGCAATAGGTAGCCGTTAGCGGGTCACATGTTCTTTACTTGCATTTGCTGATATCTAACATGCACCCTAAGGTGAGGTTCAAAACCCTCTTTTACGCGTCCCTTTTTTGGGAGAAAACATGAGCGCAAACAGTTAGATTTTGTAATACTTTTATATCACTTGTTTTACTAAGCGCAAACATATCATGAAAGTCATCACCTCTCGAACTGTTAGTGTAACGCCCGTCTCAATTAATCAAGATTTTAATATAAGGATACACATTTTAATACTAAAATGTGACTTTACAAAAGCTTGGCATACCCACATTCCCATATGTTTACAACATTTCAAAGATATATTTATAAGTGTTTACATAATCCACTTATAACAAAACAAATCAAGATTCGACGCAGAAGCTTCATTTAACGTGTGTTCGGTTCTTGCTCGTCGCTCGATCTTCATCCGGGGCTCTTGACATTCACCTATGATCAAAACCAACTTAGAAGTCAGTTTTGATAGTTAAATAACAAGTACAACAAGGTAATTGGGTCAAATAATCGAAATAAACAAAATAAACATAATTTTCAGCATTTTAGGCCGTCGCCACGCGCGACGGCAGAAGGCCTTGGCCGTGGCACGACGCCACGGTCCCAATTGGAAAGAAAGTGTGTTGCTGGTACTGCATATTTCCAGCATAACCCGATTTCACGGAAACGAGCATAACTCTCTCGTTTTTAATCCGTTTTACCCGATTCTTTTTCCTACGCGCTCGTAATTTAATTCTCCATCTTATGGAGTTAAAATCCAACATCCGGATTAACAAAATTTCAGACTTTTAAGTCTTCGACTTATTACCCTTTTTACCAAATTTTGACCCGTTCGTGGTTTTATCAAACAAACATGTTTATTTGATCTATTAACTCATGAGATTCATAATTTCAATATCTCCTATCATATTAATCATAAATCATGGGTTCCTTACTTAATTAAAACCCGTTTACGCTCAAATGCTTATTTTGACCCATTAAGGGTATTTAAGCACTTTAAAGCTTAAAATCGCTTTCATTCATTTCTAGCATCATATTCCTACATTTCTTATCAAGTAATCTTCCACCATAACTATACGTGTGGTGGGTTTAATGTGGATATCTATATGTTCCTAGTTTTACCCCTCGGATTATCGTTTTATGTCAAAGACTCATATAAAGTCATTCAACCCAAGAATCTACATCTTTCACTTTCTATACTTATTCCGAGTATTTATTTAATCATAAAACTTGTTTCCAACCCACCCTTAAGGGTCGTTCGCTCGAATTAGCTTACAAGGGCATTTTGGTCAATCTTCATCCTTCTTTTACTACGAAGGACTTTTAAATACTTGTTTGACCCAAAAATCTGACATTTTAACTATAGCCTTGTTTAGAAACCAATATATTTCTAAAACACCATAATCATAACTCAATTTATTCGGTTTACCTAAAAGGTAACCAAATATCTATATTTTAACCTTGTCTACTCTTATAGAACCTCAAGCTCTACATGATGAGTTGAATCATTATACATACCTTACTCGGATCAATATATTGACCCGTTTCGATATCTTGCCTTAGTAGCCGCTAAGCAATAGCGATGTACATATCCATCTGATATTTATTCATATAATCATATAACTCAACAAACCATTAGTCGATATTGTCAAAGGGTGATAATTTCACCTTTTGACCCGTTTGGTCTAAAGAATCATGAAACTCTATGAGATGATATTTATTACCATCTTATCCATACAACTAACTCTGGTTTACACCGTATAGTCGTTTTACTTGTAAATCGTCAATTGATTCCCTTGACCCATTATAACTTACGCTATAAAGTGTCTTTCACAACTAACGGTTATTGTCAACAAGTGACTAAAGTACCATTTTACCCTTATTATTTGCATTGGTTTACCATACAAGGTAATTATTAAAAACTCGTTATCTTTTAGTTATTTCATGACTATTTAACCATATTAGCTCATTTTTATCCATTCATATGTTTATGACCATTGTCTTTTGTTCCGGACCGCACTTGTCGTGTCGGAACATCATAATCTAAATAAGACTAATCATTCATAACCTATAAAATCATTAGGTATTAAATAATTAGAGTGTAAGTTTTACTTACCTTGCATCCACGCCACGCTTTTCTTTCCGTACTCGCTCCGTTTGACCCGCTTCATCCACAAGCTTCCACCTAGCTTGTTAGGCGTCAAACTATCATCATATTTCATAAGATGGTTAATTTAGTCATTGTCAATCATAACTATTCCATCTTACGTATTTTTTCTATCAAAATTATCATTCGATCTTATTAATGGTCGGTTTGACTACTAAAAGTCAAACGCCCATTAGCATATAAAATGCACATTCAAGTTCGACAACTAGTTTAAGCATTCCAATAATTACCCGGTAGGCGTTATTTTTAGGCCCTCGTTTTAACTAAAGTTCTAACTAAGTCCATTGTGTTTTCAACACTTCAACTAGCTCAAGCGATTATCAAAACTAGTTTATTCATTCGTTTCGCAAGAACTAAGGGTCTCTCATATACGAGCGAAAACCCGTTTCATCCTATCACTAGCATTCATCCGAACATTTAATAAAATCAAGTTATATCTATCAATTAGTAGATAACATGATCTCATACACTTAGTTACATGAACATAGCTACCAAATTTCATCATAACATTCAAAACCTATTTCAATCATGTATAAACAAGTACCCAAATCGCGTAATTTGTTTGAGTGCCTTGTTTCTATTATCAAATATGATGATTTTAAATATAAACTTATCATCATCTTCACTATTATATCAAAACCCGCTTCCTAGTTTACTTGTTAATCATACACAAGTAATATTACTCCAAGTTCTTCATAATTTCATCATAACTAACAAAATTAAACGTGCATATACATTCAATTTCGACTTTGGATCATAACCCAACCATCTCTTGTCTCGAATTTCAACTTTAACCGATCTAGGTTTTGTGACATACCTTATGATCCCCACGACTTAGTGATCGTTTATACGTGTTCATGTATTTGATTTGGGTTAGATTTGACCTTCAATTTGATCCTTTTTGTTGAATTTAGGGCTAAAGCTCCATGGAAGCTTTCTCCTGGCCATCCACACGCACGCACACACACTTAAAGTGTGTGTTGTGTTGTTTTTTTTTTTTTATTAAAACCATTTTTCAAGATATCCTAGTTTGGTCCCTCATGTTTGGTTAGTTATTAGGTAGGCCACAACCTAACTATTTCTAACACTATTCCCACTTATTAACTAGGTTAAATATTCCTAGTTAACTTAGTGGGTTCGGGGAAATTATGACTCAGTTTATTTTAAGTTCCGTTAATTCAGGTTTCTTATAAACTTTATTTCCTTAAAACCATTTATTCACGTTTTATTAAATATTAGGTTTATTTATTTTAAATCCTAATATTTACCGGATTACCTTTACCGCTAACGGTATTTGTCGCAACCCCCGATCCCTTATCTGTCCCGGGAACAGGCGGACGCGAACTCAGTAGTGGTGGTATCAGTTATTTAATCTTGCAGCGGAATTTACATCAGTACCGTAGTTAGGAAATGTTTATCAGAGTAAAACCACCTCATTTAATATTAATAATCACATGGGTAAAACCCAAGTTTCTTATTACAATACATTTATAGGGACAAACCCTATTTTATTGAATTTAAAACATCGTTTATTAGGTAACTTTTATAGCCACATTTTTTCCAAGCCTTCAGTGCTCTCCAGCTGGCTTTTCACTAATTGGCTGTCACATTGTGTTACCTGTAACGCGTTTTAAAAACATTTGTCAGTCGGAAATACTGGTGAGTTAATCCCAGTTTAATCAAGAAACATTTATTAATTAAAACAGTATTGAGAGCGATCACATTGTTTATTTCTACACAATTAGTCATTCAGTATTTGCCACTCGACCGGATCTATGGCTATGGTCAAGTTACACATTGGCTAACTCGTTGTCCAATTGTAACGTACTGTCATACCGACTTACTATCTTAGACTTCGCGTAAGGGTTTCCTGGATATAATATATAATTTATACAAATGTGCATTGGTTAGTATCATAACCCTTTGAAAATATTGATGATACCCTCCCCGAGACGGCATTCCAATAACTACGTCGGGCAGAATCACGACAGTTATTACGGAACCCTAAATCAATCGGGCAGCGTAACTATTACGAAACTGGGGTTATAATACTTACAACGGAGCAGAACCTCGCTAATTAGGGGTATAATACCCGACTATAATTTCTACTACTTCAGAAATTGAGATTGAGAATGAATTGTGGGCGACGAAAAACGAAAACTGATGGCCTTCTTATATAGTGCTGGTTTCTGGTCTCCACGCGGCCCGCGTAAAGCACAGGCCAGGGTTACGCGGCCCGCGTCAACCCTGGTCAACATATAGCTTAGCCCAGTCACCAAGTAGACCCGCCACGATGTCGACACGTGTCGGCCTGGGATGCCTCCGCGTTTCATGATCTCTCGCGGCCCGCGTCGACTTGGACGATGTTTTACGCGGCCCGCTTGAACTAAAGAATTCAGCGGAGTTGGTTTTAGCATTGATACCGCCCGCGTGAGATGTTGGGGTGGGTCTACGCGGCCCGCCTCAACTCCATTTTTCTTATTTTTATTTTATTTTATATGTTATAATCTATTTCGGGCTCGGTTTTCACATACGGGGTGTAATATAAGACATATGGGGACATTTTACAATATACTAGAGTGTCTGAAAATTTATTAAGGTGTTGGTTTTACCGAGGATTGTTACATTCTCCCCACCTTATTTTAGAGCTCGTCCTCGAGATCTACTGGAACAATTGCGGATATTTCTTTTGCATTTCTGATTCAAGCTCCCATGTGTACTCTGGTCCTCTTTTGGAGTCCCACTTCACTTTGACTAGAACTAGTCTCTTGTGTTTGAGATTCTTGACTTTCCTGTCTTCAATCTGTAGAGGTCTTTCTACAAACTTAAGTTGTTCATTTACCTCTATATCTTTAAGAGGTACTATCAGTGATTCATCAGCTAAACACTTTTTAAGATTTGATACATGAAACACATCATGTATTCCTGCCATTTCCTCTGGAAATTGTAGCTGATAGGCTACAGGTCCTATTCTTTTAATAATCTTAAAAGGTCCAACATACCTGGGACTTAGTTTCCCTCGTTTGATGAATCTTACTACTCCTTTCCAAGGAGAGACTTTTAACAATACTTTATCTCTTACTTTAAACTCCAATGGTTTGCGTCGGTTATCAGCATAGCTCTTCTGTCGATCACGTGCTGCTTTCAGTCGTTCCTTGACTTGAATAATTTTGTCGGTTGTTTCTTGCACTATCTCAGGTCCAGATAGTTGCTTTTCCCCAATTTCTGCCCAACAGACTGGGGTTCGGCACTTTCGTCCATAAAGTGCTTCAAATGGTGCAGCATTGATACTTGTGTGATAACTATTATTATAAGAAAATTCTATTAAAGGTAAGTGATCGTCCCAATTACCTCCAAAATCAATTACACAAGCTCTAAACATGTCTTCCATTGTCTGAATTGTCCTTTCGCTTTGTCCGTCCGTTTAAGGATGATAAGATGTGCTTAGTTTTAACTTAGTTCCCATTTCCTTTTGGAAACTTGACCAAAAATGAGAGGTAAATCGACTATCTCTATCAGAAATAATTGATAAAGGAATGCCATGTAAAGAAACAATTTCATTTACATACAATTTAGCTAATTGTTTCATACTAATTGTTTCTTTCATTGGTAGGAAATGAGCGGACTTGGTTAGTCTATCTACAATCACCCAGATTGTATCATTTCCTTTCTTGGTTTTGGGTAATTTAGTAACAAAATCCATTGTTATCAATTCCCATTTCCAAACTGACATTTCTAATTGTTGTAACAAACCTGAGGGTTTCTGGTGTTCAGCCTTAACTTGTGAACAAGTTAAACATTTAGAAATATAGGCTGCTATGTCCTTCTTCATTCCTATCCACCAGAAATTTTTCCTTAAATCCTGGTACATTTTATCACTTCCTGGGTGCATCGTATACTTAGATTTATGGGCTTCTTCTAATATGCGATTACGTAGGTTTCCTAATTTAGGTATCCACATTCTCTTTTCATGGAATCTCCAAATTCCATCTGTTCCTTGTTCTAATTCTTTTAGCATACCTTTTAATTTTTCAGGATCATCCTTGATTACTGATTCTTGCGCTTCTATTATCTGATCATTCAAATCTACTTGTTTAATTTAAGAGAACGTACTCTCTTTGGCTTTTCATGATACTTTCGGCTTAAAGCATCTGCCACTACATTTGCTTTTCCTTCATGATACTGAATATCACAATCATAATCACTAAGAAATTCCATCCAACGTCTTTGTCTCATATTCAATTTCTTTTGCCCAAAAACATACCTTAAACTTTTATGATCAGTGAATATGGTAAACTTACTACCGTAAAGGTAATGTCTCCAAATCTTAAGAGCAAAAATTATAGCTCCTAATTCTAAATCATGAGTTGAATAATTCTCTTCATGATTCTTAAGTTTTCTAGATGCGTAGGCTATAACCTTCTGACGTTGCATCAATACACATCCATAACCTAATTTAGAAGCATCACAATAGACTACAAAGTCTTCAGTTCCTTCTAGTAATGCTAGTATGGGTGTATGGGTTAATCTTTGCTTAAGAATTCTAAATGCTTCTTCTTGTTTTACTCCCCATTCAAACTTAACAGATTTACAGGTTAGCTTAGTTAAAGGAATGGCTATTCTAGAGAAATCTCGAATAAATCTTCTATAATAACCGGCCAATCCTAAGAAACTTCTAACCTCGGTTGGTGACTCAGGGGTTTTCCATTTGGTAATTGCCTCGATCTTTGTTGGATCTACATGAATTCCTTCATGATTGACTAGGTGTCCAAGGAATTGTATATGTTCTAACCAGAATTCGCACTTAGAGAATTTAGCATAAAGCTTTTCCTTTCTTAGTAGACTTAAAAGTGTGTGTAAATGTCTTGCATGATCCTCTTTATTCTTAGAGTAAATTAGAATATCATTTATAAAAACAATTATGAATTTATCCAAATATGGCTTACATATTCGGTCCATCATGTCCATAAATGCAGCTGGGGCATTGGTTAAACCAAATGGCATGACAGTAAATTCATAATGACCATATCTCGTTCTAAATGCGGTCTTAGGAATGTCCTCTTCCTGTACCTTTAATTGATGATATCCTGACCTTAAATCGATTTTCGAGAAAAATCAAGCTCCTTGCAGTTGATCAAACAGATCATCGATTCTCAGTAATGGGTACCGATTCTTAATCGTAACCTTGTTTAATTCACGGTAATCAATACACACACGCATTGATCCGTCCTTCTTTTTAACAAACAGTATCGGCGCTCCCCATGGCGACGAACTTGGTTGTATAAATCCCTTCTCTAATAATTCATCTAATTGTTTCTTCAGTTCCTGCATTTTGGCGGGTGCCAAACGGTAAGGTGCTTTGGCAATCGGTGATGTTCCTGGTATCAAATGGATTCTGAATTCAACTTCTCTGTCTGGAGGTTGCCCTGGCAATTCTTCTGGAAATACATCTGAAAACTGAGATACTACTGGAATGTCTTTTAAATCTTTTCCTTTAGTGTTAGTGATTATGGAAATCAAATACACTATAGAACCTTTTCTTATACAACTTGCAGTTTTCATCACAGATATGAATTTTGTGGATCTAGAGGGTTTATTTCCTTTAATTGTGATCGTTTTACCTTTTGGTGAATTTACTTGAATTGACTTTTGATCACATAAAATATTGGCTTTATTGGCTATTAACCAATCCATTCCTAAAACAACATCGAATCCTGCCAGATTCATGGGATATAGGTTTGCTATAAATTTCTGATTTAAAATTTCTATTCTTGCTCCCTGTAAGATTTCAGAAATCCTAACGGTTTCTCCATTAGTTGTTTCTACTAAACATTCTTGTGGTAGTTTAGTTAATGACTGATTTAGAATTTTGCAAAATGATGTATTAATAAAACTTTGGTTTGTACCAGAGTCAAATAATACTTTAGCAAAGACATCATTAACTAAAAACGTACCAGCTATGACATCTGGAATCATCTTGGCTTCATCTGCAGTCAGAACAAATGCTCTAGCATTTTTAGCATTCTTGTTATCTGGAGCTAGAGCTAATTTTGGACAATTAAGCTTGATGTGGCCTTGTTCTCCGCAGTTGTAACATATCCGGATGTTAGCCTTCTTCCTGCAATTTTCTTCCTTGTGTCCCGATATTTTGCAAAAGTTACAGTATATGGAGCATCTTCCTGAATGCTTTCTTTTGCAATACCTACAGTAGGGTGTAGAGGTAGAACCTATATTTTTCCCACGATTAAAATTTCCAGAACGAAATTCTTGTGTGAGCTTTTGGGTTAGGTTCCTTCTTTGATCCTCTTCTCGGGTACGGACTAATTCATCAGTCAAGGTATTGGCTAGTTCTACAGCTTCTTCTATGGTTTGAGGTCTAGCTGCCTTGACTACATGTCTTATTTCCCTAATTAATCCCCAGATATAACGGGAAATTAACACTGGTTCTGGTGAAGCAAGAGTTGGCACTATCCTAGCATATTCAAAGAATATTTTAGAGTATCCCTTACTATCCACACCAGTCATCCTAAGATTTAGGAATTTGTTTGCTATCTGTTCCTTTTCATTGGGTGGGCAGAACTTCCTTTCTACCTTGTTCTTAAATTCTTCCCATTCCATATTGTAGGTTCTATCACTTCCTTTTGATTGGAGGATAGTGTTCCACCATTCTAGTGTTGCATTCTTAAACAGGTTTGAAGCAAACATTATTTTATCTTCTTCAGCACACTTGCTTATTCTTAAGACTGCCTTAGTCTTTTCTATCCAGCGTAAGGTTGCAATGGCCCCTTCGTTGCCCGAGAATTCCATTGGTTTACAAGACCAGAATTCTTTATAAGAACAACCATAAAGCATGGTTCTTCTTCTTTTGGGAATAGGCATTTGAAGTACTGGCCCATTGTTCACGCTGTTTTCTAGTTCAATTGGTCACTTACTACTATGTTTACTTTTATTATCAGCATCCGTAACAGTTTGAAGAATAAATGGCATTGCATCTATAATTCCTTGTGCCACTATGTGTTGAATAACACTATTATCCACTTGATTTCCATTGTTATTGATGCTTGGATTATCATTAACCACGTTAATGTTACTCTGGTTATCATTATTCAGATTTCCTTGATTTTCGTCATCCCATCTGAATTTTAAACATTTACCCCATATTAATATCACAAGATAATAAGTAATATAGTTAATCTGACACTCAATCTAGCCAAAAGCGTAGATCATTGCTACTTTTACTCTATCCATATACTATTATGCATCTATTACAATCTAGTACTGAAATAAAAATTACAATACCAACAGAAATAGAATTACACTAATAGTAATATGCATCTGTACACACATATTTTATTTTATTTTTATTAATATTACTACCATCTCCTCCATTCACATTCACGGATATGGATTCATCCAAAAATCCATATTGCGCTCATCGTATTTCCATACGAGACGCTCTCCCACTTGACGCATTCTCTCACTACTTTCTAAAATTTCCTCCCCAAAAGTCCTAAGTTCTTGGACGTTTTCTGCACTCATTGGGGGTGCAGGTTCTCGGACTGGGTTTGGAATCTGGGGTGCGGGTTCCTGATATGGGGGTGAAAGTTCATGAAATTGGTAAGGATCCTCTAATATCTCCCTAATATAATCATCTTGGTAATAGGGATCTAAAGGGTCCATACCTGGGTAGGCTTCTATGTTCTGTATGGGTGGATATTCCTGGATAGGGTAACGTTGCACAAAGTCCCTATTATCGTCCCACCAGGGGTCGTAATTTGGGTCTAGGGGGTTAGGTGCAGGTACCCTAGGGATTTCTTCTGGATTAAAGTCGTGCATCTCCACTTGGTTGTCAGGATTTTCTATCTCCATGGGTTGTTCTGGGTTTTGTGGTTGTGGGGCTACTAGTTGTTCCAGACTTGGGTCAGCATCAGTTGTAGCTAAGATATGGAAATTAGCTAGGCTTCTATTAAGCATATCTTGCGTATGAGCATCTGTCTCTCGCTTAATAGTTGCTAAGACTTTTTGTTGTTGCAATTTTCGCATTCTCTTCCTACGAGCAAAAGCTTCTTTACTGAACCATCCTCGTTTCTTATTAGGAAATGGCTCTTCAGATTGAGCTCTAAAGGCAAATATTCATTCCTCCTGATCAGCAGAATACCCTAAAAGGGCAGGCTGTGACGATGTACCTTCACTCTTAGGGGAATCAGATAACTGACGATTCAGATCTGAGGGTCCTTGATCACTCATACTGAAAACTAACAAATAGTCAAATAACACATAACAAATAATTACAGTTATGCACGTATTTCCGTAATTTATTTCCTAACACAAATTTTAGAATTTTAAGTGTCAGCAGAACACTTCTTTGGCTCAGACCAGTGGCTAGGCTCTGATACCACCTTCTGTCGCAACCCCTGATCCCTTATCTGTCCCGGGAACGGGCGGACGCGAACTCAGTAGTGGTGGTATCAGTTATTTAATCTTGCAGCAGAATTTACATCAGTACCGTAGTTAGGAAATGTTTATCAGAGTAAAACCACCTCATTTAATATTAATAATCACATGGGTAAAACCCAAGTTTCTTATACATTTATAGGGACAAACCCTATTTTATTGAATTTAAAACATCGTTTATTAGGTAACTTTTATAGCCACATTTTTCCCAAGCCTTCAGTGCTCTCCAGCTGGCTTTTCACTAATTGGCTGTCACATTGTGTTACCTGTAACGCGTTTTAAAAACATTTGTCAGTCGGAAATACTGGTGAGTGAATCCCAGTTTAATCAAGAAACATTTATTAATTAAAACAGTATTGAGAGCGATCACATTGTTTATTTCTACACAATTACTCATTCAGTATTTGCCACTCGACCGGATCTATGGCTATGGTCAAGTTACACATTGGCTAACTCGTTGTCCAATTGTAACGTACTGTCATACCGACTTACTACTCGCAAGTAGTAATAAATTTTGTATACAAAACCCCATAATACCGGCAGTAATTGAAGAACTACAAAGACTCAATCACCGCTTAATCACATTGTAAAACAATTAAGGTTTTGTAGAACATTCCAAAAAGGTTAACAAAAAGAGGATAAACTCACATTGCTATCTTAGACTTCGCGTAAGGGTTTCCTGGATATAATCTATAATTTATACAAATGTGCATTGGTTAGTATCATAACCCTTTGAAAATATTGATGATACCCTCCCCGAGACGGCATTCCAATAACTACGTCGGGCAGAATCACGACAGTTATTACGGAACCCTAAATCAATCGGGCAGCGTAACTATTACGAAACTGGGGTTATAATACTTACAACGGAGCAGAACCTCGCTAATTAGGGGTATAATACCCGACTATAATGTCTACTACTTCAGAAATTGAGATTGAAAATGAATTGTGAGCGACGAAAAACGAAAACCGATGGCCTTCTTATATAGTGTTGGTTTCTGGTCTCCACGCGGCCCGCGTAAAGCACAGGCCAGGGTTACGCGGCCCGCGTCAACCCTGGTCAACATATAGCTTAGCCCGGTCACCAAGTAGACCCGCCACGATGTCGACACGTGTTGCCTGGGATGTCTCCGCGTTTCATGATCTCTCGCGGCCCGCGTCGACTTGGACGATGTTTTACGCGGCCCGCTTGAACTAAAGAATTCAGCGGAGTTGGTTTTAGCATTGATACCGCCCGCGTGAGATCTTGGGGTGGGTCTACGCGGCCCGCCTCAACTCCATTTTTCTTATTTTTATTTTATTTTATATGTTATAATCTATTTCGGGCTCGGTTTTCAAATACGGGGTGTAATATAAGACATATAGGGACATTTTACAATATACTAGAGTGTCTGAAAATTTATTAAGGTGTTGGTTTTACCGAGGATTGTTACAGTATTTTACCCGTGTATTAGTATTAACGGGGTTTGATTACCAAACCCGTTTTCGGGGTGTTACAGTTAGTATAGGGTTTAGCGAGGTAATCTTGAGTAGTACTACTGGCGCGTTAGCCGCGCTAATAGGATTGGAGGTCAAACGGATGTAATGTTAACCTAACATCTCACCATCATTTATGATAGAGATGTTGGAAGGCAACAAACACAAACTGTCAGCTTCGGTTTCGAAACGCTTTAGTAACATGTAAACAGGCAAGCTACCTAATGATATAATTGTTATTTACTTTATCTGGCAAACATTTACTTTCTATTGAAACCTGTGAACTCACCAACCTAGTGTTGACACATTTTAGCATGTTTTCTCAGGTCGCTAAGGTACGCATGAGGATAGGGCACGCATAGAGTGCATTGCTTACTAAACATTTTAAACTCGTTTTTCATACATTATTTGCATGGGTTTTGTGGCGCTTTATTTTATGCATTTAAACTATTTTGAACTTACTTTTATCTATGCTTCTCTATTACTTTCAAACTTTGGACAGTGTTTTCTCATTCAATGAGCAACAGGGTATTTTACAAGATCATATAGTGGTCGTTCAATGTAACTAATGGCAATGATACTGGTTTGTCACACGCCTCAAGGTATAACCCCGCAGGTGGAATTTGAGGGTGTGACAACCAAGTCCTTGCACATCGAGTATACCACTGCTCAGTGAAAGGCAAGAACTTAACCCAAACCACACTTCTAACCCCCTTCCAAGTTGTTAACATTTTTATATAAAGACGCACAGACATGAATGCTTGAATCAACAAACACAAAGTAATAGATGGATTAAAGACCACTTTCAATGTAACAAAATCATATTCAAAGTCATTAACACACACCAAATGAAAAGTCCAAAACTAAGAAACTAAAAAGACATTAAGGTTCATCTTCCTAAGTGATGCAAGAACTTTTGCCAAGAATGGCCACAATAATGAACATCATCAAGCTTGTATGATTAAACATGTTAAAGAACAAGATTAAATTACTATTATAAATATAAGTTCTTACAATATTGGATTCTAAGACAAATTAAACTCTATTACAAGATGGAAATGCTAGTGGGTAGTGGTGGAAAGTGGTGGTAAGTGAGAAAGAGCGGGTGCCAAAGGATGGAGGATATGGCAACACAAGCATCTCTATTTATAGGCTTGAACAAGAGAATGGGAGTGCCCTGTGCCTAATGAGACATGGGTCGTGTGGTTGACTTTTGCATCCAATTTGTCTTTTGTGATCAGAGTCTGCGCATCAACACGGGGCCGTGTGAGCTAAGGCATTGCCCAAGTCAACTTTGTGGGTCTCGTAGTCCTTTAATTTATCATCTTCTGAATGATATGCCACAAGTCGTGCCAAGGTAATCACGGCCCCGTGCATGGTGGCCTATTTTGTCTTATCTGGAATAGGTGGACACTAGGCGTGTTTATTCAGGCATGGCCCTATGTCAAATGGCGTATTTTATCGTTTTGGATGGGAACAAGCATGGGGGCGTGTGGCTAGAGTACGGGCACATGTGACTTCTCTATTTTCTTACAAAACTCTTGTTTTTCGATGCAAATTTGCTTCCTTTGTTGTTTTAAGCTTTTTTAAACCTGAAAATCAAAAGTAAACAAATAAACGACTTATTTCCAAAGTTTATGCCATAGAATGACCAAACGCTTTCCGATTGATATAAAATATATGTTTGGTTTTACACAAATCATGCATCGCTACCAAAAGAGCCCAAACCCTTCTTCTACCTAATGTTATTCTACAGATCGATTCCATGACTAGTTGCATATAAAACACCATTGCGGCCTCTTCAATGGTATCAAAAGTTCCAAGGCACAATCGAACTCGTTAGTCGGATCTCTAATGTTTGTTGCCCATTCCCCCATTGTCGTTAACATAAGCGACAAAACTTCTTTCCAGAGCTAACTTTCATTTGTTTTTTAACGTCAAGGTACACAACACTCCTTATTCTAGAGTTTACTTTCAAACTAATCGAAATCATGCCTAACGCGAATGCTAAATGTTGGAAGCTCACATCTATTCAAATTGTGCGGAATCGTTTGGGTTTACTAGATGCTCATGATCCCATCCAAGAGCAACTCAGTTATCAAAGAAAGTCAGACAAGTATACAACGGAAGAGTGTCCATTATTCGCGTACCACTGGTTAAGCATTGCGACTACATCCATAATGAGTTATTGCAGGACGAAACTAGTGGCCTATATTAATAAGCGAGACTACTTGGCCCATGGGAAACTGAGGGCGTCACATGAGGCCTTGGAGGACGACCTGGTGACAAGTAGTATTTGAGCGGGTTCTAGCCTTTAGTTACTTAGCATGTGATACTCACTTATCCAAAAAGTTCTTAATTGTATGGTTAAGCAAGTGTGGTAAGAGAAAAGACCAAAATTGGGATGTAAGTGACTATGAGTGAATGTGATGGTGACTTCAGTTTGTCAAATGTCGGGTGAATTTGTTTGAAAATGGCGGTAAAGCTAAAAGCCTAGATCATTTCTCTCGGGGGTGTTAGGTTGACACAAAACTACAAAATAATTGTGTGCATCATTTAATTCGGTTTCTGGAATCCAAAGCAAAAGTCATGCAACAAAAGTGATTGCACTTACCATGTACCACTAGTTGGGAGTTGAGGCCACTCCCATGATGAATCCACTGTAGGACAACCAATGATTCATATCATAAGCGAAACGGGTAGGCTGGCGGTCAAGCAACCAAGGGCACCACTCGAGGCCTTTAAGTACGACCTTTTGAAACTAAACTCCTATTATTTTGGTTCAATTTGCATTGCAATAAATGTAAACATCGTCTCTAGGACTAGCGTTGATTGTAATGTGCCTTTGTGCTCAATAAACTTAATTGACGAATACACGCGAGTTACCATTATTAGTAACAGATTTATGATTGTGCTCTTAAAGATTTCTTTTTCTTTTTTTCTTAGAATGGCAAACTCACATACTCACTAATTCTACCTAGGGCTGTAAACGAACCGAACGAACACGAACAAGACCATGTTCGTTCGTTAAGGAAATTAACATGTTCACGAACGTATACCGAACATAAGTTTATGTTCGTGTTCGTTCGTTAAGGAAATTCAATTGTTCACGAATAGTTCGTGGACACTGGTATCAAACACAAACGAACGCAAGCAAATAAAAATGAACGCAAACAAATATTTAACTTGAAAATAAAAAAAATGAAAACATTGTTATCCTTAAACATTGGATATAAGTAGTTAAATACAACTATCAAATGATAAATCAAAACACAAGTTCACGAATAGTTCGTGAACACTGGTATCGAACACAAACGAACGCAAGCAAATAAAAATGAACGCAAACAAATATTTAACTTGAAAATAAAAAAAATGAAAACATTGTTATCCTTAAACATTGGATATAAGTAGTTAAATACAACTATCAAATGATAAATCAAAACACAAGAAGTCTACCACACCACCAACCGATGAATAAAGTTTAACTGACATAGACATAATTATCCCAAAAAATGTCTTAGAATGCCCAAATTTTAGCTAACTTAGAAAAAATAGGGTTTCAAGTTTTCAATATGTTTAGATAAAAGATTTATTATTTATTATTTTTTTAATATAATCAAACAAACATATTACCGAACGTTCACGAACGCAGTCGAACGAACGAGACATGTGTTCGTGTTTGTTCGCTGAGCTAACCGAATGAAATTTTTTGTTTGTGTTCCTTCGTTAAGCTAATCGAACGAACATAAACGAACTTCTCGCCGAACGGTTCACGAACTGTTCGCTGAACGTTCGGTTCATTTACAGCCCTAATTCTACCCCTAAATTTTACATTATTGTCCACCATGGGACCAAAAATCTCACCACTTGAGGGAACACCTTACGTACTACACTCCTTAGTACCACTAAGCTAGCGCTTGATCTCTTAAAGAATTCTACAATTATGTCATCAAAATTGTTAAACACGGTTGTAGTTTTCAAACTCGGGTTCCACCAGTGGTGGAATTATTTTCTTGAAAATTCCATTATTGGATTCCAACTTTCCATAGTTTCCAAATTTTGGTTAGAATTGATTTAGAGACGACGACCTCTCTAGTGAAAAAATGTCGACGGGTGAGTAAACCTTTGGGATCAATGGGTAATTTCTCAAAAGTACCGAGAGATCAGAGCATTTTTTATATTTTACTTCTCAAACTTAGAAACGTGTTAAGATTAAAATAAAAAAAGTTAATTACATAGTCTCTGTGATTTGCACAAAATAATATACTTATGCAGTGGCGAAACCAGCCTATTAAATTAGGAGTATCCCAATTTTTTTTACTGTGCAATAATACAATATTAAAAAAACAATAATAAATAAATAAAGTAAAACAAATACCTAATAGATTTGTACTCTTCTTTTTTCATAGCTTAAATCGTTCCATCACGTCGTCCACTTTTACTTTATGAAAAAAATCTTTTTCGACTGGCATTGTTCAAAAATTCTGGGGCCATTCGATTGCGTATAAAACAGGCCCATTGTCGCCCCCATAAACAACATATAAATGGGCCTGTTTTATTATTATTTTGGGTCTTGGACTAATGAGCTAGCTTAATAGGCTATTAACAATTATGTTTGCGTTTGTAAAAAGAATTAAATTTACACTATTATACTATCCTAATTTTATGGTTATGGGTATCCTCGTATTTTTTATGGGTATTCTTTGTATAAAAACGAAAAAAGTAATACTGCGAATACGGGGTTGAGCCGTAGCCCGTGCTACAACTGCTTATATTGTGGTTCCGCCTCCGTACTTAGGTACTAATAGCTTAAAATCACCTTCTACGATATTAACTTTTCATTTTGTAACGTTTGGAGGTATTAACTTCTAGGGTATTAACATAGTTAGTCCATGTGGTTTCAACAAAATAACATACTTAGGTGCTAATATTTTAACAAACAATTAACGTTAATACCTCCAAATGTTACAAAATGAAAAGTTAATACCCTAGAATGTGATTTTAAACTATTAGTAACTAAGTATGTTATTTTGTACAAACCATAGGGACTAACTATGTGATTAACTCTAAAAAAAATTCCATATTGATTCTTTATGTAATTAACAACATACGGTCTTAATTCTTTATGTAAACTTAGGGAGTAAAGCATGAGTAAAATTATTTTATTACCAATTTTCATATTCATAATTATATAATTTATATATGATCCTTTTATTTTAGCTTCTTGCCGGTGGGGCTTGACCGGTTCCATATAAAGCAGGCCTATCCTATACCGGAGTTAACGGCATCCACATGACGCATGAGTTATGGAAATTGCAAAGAGTCAACGAGCTTGACTAGCAGCTCGCTATGCCCCACACGCACCACATTTGACATTTCAACAGTGAATTACATTTGAACTTTTCTGGAGTCTCCTTGAGCAATATGAGTTTTTTATCTCTTCTATGAATATAACAACTTTTTTTGTAAAAAAATGGATAAATAAAATTGTGGGATTCTCACGCGTGATGCGACAAAAATTCAGCTCCTGTCAATATTGGTCTGGTTGGTTATGGCATTGGTACGTACGTTTACGATACTAAATTTGAATATAACTTCATTTTCAATAAATTTTGTATCGTAATAAATAAAGCTGCGTATTTAGCTTTTTTTTAAGTTAATAAACACAAGTTATTAATGAAAATCAAGATAAGCGAAAAATAGATGGATTAAAGACGTATATTATTTAACGTATAATGATTGTTATAAAATTCGATAACACGCATAGGCGGCACCAAAGGAGACAGGATTTTAGGTAACCGGTTTGGTTACATAAGCCATGTGATATGTATTTCAAAATATAATTAATGTCGTTGAAAGCTCTTATTGATAAACACCCTGTGGTACCGCCCCCTTCCTTGCCTCCCAACCCCCACGCCCAACCCACTCTTGTTGTTGATGAGGAGTGTGTGCTCAAATGTATCCGATCATTTCCTAAAGGGACATCTTGTGGTAGGGACGGGATGCGGGCCCAACACTTGTTAGATGCTATCGGGGGCGAGGGCTCAATGACTTCCTTGGGTTTGCTAACGACCATTACTGAAGTTGTCAACTTATGGCTTGGAGGATCCTGCCCTAAGGTGCTAGCAGAGTTTGTTGCCTCAGCCCCCCTTACCCCTTTATTGAAACCCGATAAAGGAATTCGACCTATTGCTGTGGGGGGTATATGGCGAAGGTTGGTTTCCAAAGTGGCAATGAAGAAGGTCGGGAAAAACATGGCCCAGTACTTGGGAGACTTTCAGTTTGGGGTGGGGACGCCAAACGGTGCAGAGGCGGTGCTTCACAGTGCGAACAGGTTTCTCAACTTCTTTCATGCAGATGGTTCCTTAGCCTTGCTTACTGTGGACTTCTCCAATGCGTTCAACACGGTTGACCGCACAACCTTCCTGAAAGAGGTTCATCAACATTGCCCATCAATCTATCGATGGGTTCAATTCCTTTACGCCCAGCCTGCTCGGTTGTATGTTGGTAATGAGTGTATTGGGGCTACTACCGGAGTGCAACAAGGGGATCCCTTGGGGCCCCTTCTCTTTTCCCTTGCCTTACACCCACTCATTCTCCGGGTGCAGGACCGATGTAACCTCCCGTTTCATGCTTGGTACTTGGATGATGGGACGATTATTGGCAATGCGACTGAGGTTGCCAGGGCCTTAGACATTATTAACGAGGAAGGGCCATCTCTAGGACTTTACCTCAACATTAAGAAAACAGAGGTTTTTTGGCCGACATGTGATGGGCAGAAAGTTCAGGACAGGCTTTTCCCGAAAGGGATTGGCAGACCAGAGAGGGGGGTTAGGCTACTTGGTGGGGCTGTTAGCCGTGACCCTAGCTTTGTTGGCGAGTTGGCAGGACGACGGGCGGCGGGGGCAGTTGAACTCATGAAACTCTTGCCCTGCCTTAGGGACCCTCAATGTGAACTCCTTCTGCTAAGGTCTTGCATGGGGGTTGCTAAGTTACTTTTCGGGCTGCGAACTTGTCAACCTTATTTGATGGAGGATGCAGCATCCCGGTTTGATGATGGCCTCCGGGAGGCTATAGAAGACATAGTCGTGGGTGGTGGCCCATTCTTTGGGGATCTCCAATGGCGTTTGGCATCTCTGCCAATGCGTCTAGGTGGTTTGGGCCTCCTCTCAGCTCGAGATGTTGGGGTTTATGCTTTTGTGGCGTCCAGAGCTCAGTCTTGGGAACTACAGGATCATATCCTTCGAAACAGTGGGGTTGTCGGGCTCGACGGGGACTATCTGCAGGCGCTTGAACGTTTAAATGTCTCTCTCCCAGACTTTGATATCAGCGGTTTCTCTAAAAAGGACACCGCCCCCTCGAAACCACAAACAACTTTGGCGAATGCTCTGTTTAGCAAAATCGCTCAAAGACTGGGAGAAAATTTTGATTTGTCATCCCGCCAGAAGGCGGTGTGGGAGTGCCTGAAGGGTCCCCATGCCCAAGATTTTTTGACCGTTATCCCAATTGAGGGGCTGGGACAATGTATGTCAGCAGTAGAATACAGAGCAATCCTTAAATACCAGTTGATGATCCCTATGTACCCAGAAGATGAAACGTGCCCGATATGTCGTAAAGCTTGTATGGATAAATACGGAGAGCACGCAGTGCATTGTAAAGAGCTCCCTGGGTTCAAATATCGGCATGACTGTGTGCGAGATGTTTTGTGGGACATCCTAAGAAGAGCTGGGATTTCGGCTAAGAAAGAGGCTCCTGTGAATTTCCTTACGGACCCTATGGAAGGGAGATCTACTCTGCGACCAGCGGATCTGCTCGTCTTTGGTTAGGCTAGGGGGAAACATGCTTGTGTTGACCTCACGGGGGTTTCCCCTCTGGTTGGTTTAAGGGAAAACGGGTTTGTAGCTGGACAAGCAGCAAGAAAGGCAGAATCGAAGAAAGTTGATAAGCACGCTAAAGCTTGTGCAGAGAACCAGCATGTTTTTGTCCCTTTTGCCTTTGACACATTTGGCTCCCTAGCGCCAGAAGCTATCCAATTTCTGACCAGGGTCCAATGGGTCATCCACAACAATTGCTCAGCATCAGGGGGACGAGGTTTTGTATTTGGCAGATTAGGGTTTGCAATTCAGAAAGGGGTGGCGGCGCAGCTTGTTGCCCGTCTACCTTTTGTTTTGATGTAATTTGGCAAGTATGAATGAAATTGCAATTTGTCGTTAACAAATTATCTTCAACTCGGTGATCATGTTGTATATAAAAGAGTAAATAACATAGTATTCACACTTCTTAGTTAAAAGTGAAATTAACCCTTTTGCAGGGCCGACTATGATGGTGTGTAGGGAGGACTTCCAGACAACGCCCATGATTTTGAGAGGCACTATGTTTTTGTTAAATTGTAAACACATATCAATTCCAATATAAGCACATTATCAAATACTTTTTAATGGTTCATAATTTAGTCCACTACTACACATTAGGTTTATTGGCCCAATACTAATATGATTTTAATAAAATTTATAACACACGACGGCAATTTCATAGGCTCCTGGAATCTGAAGACGAACAAACTCATCAGAGTAACGAACAGTGGAACATCATCACTTCATCAGAACTTCGCTGAATCGTTGGGCCTGGGCTGCTGCGAACAGAAGATTTAGAGACGTGAATAAGAACATCGATTAGAGACGCGAACAAAAACATCGATCAGAAGATTCAGAACTCAAAAGGTTCGTTCGTTGGTTTAGTGTTAATTGTTAAACTGTTCGTCCGTTAATTGTTGTTAACATCAGAACCATGTTGCCTGTATCCGCGTATGGCGTATCGTATTGAATTGACTATTGAGTATTGTCTTATATTGGTAGATCGCGGTAATCTGCAAATAACGATGTAAATTGTATATTAATCATACTAGACAGTTGTGTTGTGATCCGCGAATGGTTGTAATTTGTAAACCACGCATTAAATATTAATCTCTGTAAAAGAAGAATCATTGTATAAATTGCCATCAGTGGAGGAATCATTGTATGGAATTCTTGTTAATTAAACATCGATTATTATTTTTAGGCGCTAATGGCTCCTAAACAAGCATCCGGATGGCAAAAACGTCAAAAAAGGAAACGAGCGGAAGAATTGGTGACGTCTCAAGCCCAGCTATACAAAAGTGTGAAGAGTTGATCCAACAATTTGCTATGAAGAATGCAAGGAGGGCTGCACGAATCATTGATTAGCTATTAACTTATTAGTTATTATGACATGTAACTCATTAGAATACTATGATTTTGTCATTATCATAATTGCATTGTTTATCAAATACTACAATTTTTATCATTTTCGTAATTATATTGTTTATCGTTAAAGATAATGATATGTCTAACAGATGAATTGACCTTAATTTTACTTTTGAGTCATTTTTTACCTTGCTCATTTTCAAAGATTCCTAGCCCTAATAGTATATTTTGTACAGTACCCAAATGTGATGGGAATCATAGTTAGGTTCTTGAGCAATTTCCGGTTACTAGTAGCACTTGACTATTTGGTTTGACCAGGTAATCTTTATTTTAATGCAATAATAATAAGTAAGATTATCCGAAACGGCAAAAATGATTAAAAAGAAAGAGAGTTGACCCTTGACTGAGATTCTGCTAACACGATTCTTACACGTACTTTAGTGGAACCAAAGCGTGTATATTTAATTTGGTTAGGTCTACATGCTATGAAAATTATGTACATGACAATAATGGGGTATGAAGACTTTTGACCTATATACAAAATTACAAACATCCTTACTTACACCATCCACAAGGTTTTAAACCCAGCTTTACATAAACACTCATATGCCTTGTTCAGGATTTGACCCTTTTACTATAAAATCGGGCTCCAACAATGTACCCGCCCTTTGTGGTCCATTGACTCGTAAAACCAGTTCTTGGTCGTTTTTGCACATGAACCCCACCATGCCCTCTCTCCTCCGCATCATGTCATCTACTCATAATAAACTCCCCAAAACCAACTATTGTGGATGCTTTTGCATTCACTCTAGTTATTATTTTCTAACTAATACTTAGACCGATCAGTACGTATTATGAGATATCACTTGGACGCGCAAACTTAATGACTAAAACATGGTCCTGTTTAAACTCTAATCATACCCGTGACGGGTGATTGATAAGCATATCCAGTGTCAACTATAAGAAATTAGGAAGTGATTATATAACCGCTTATGTGTCATATTTAAAGAAAAAAAATGAATTCACGTCCGTATAAACCCATTTAATTTATTTTTTAACTATTTAGTGCAACATTTTCTTCACCAAATATGCAATTTGTTGCGTTAAATGATAAAACAATGGTAGGTACGCAATTATATGTTGCCTATATGAGTAAAAAAACAATCTTGTAACTTGTAATTCTCAAGAGAATAAGACAAGAACAATATTGTAATCATGTCAACACGAGCAGTTCAAATGGAGCTTTCATATTGAAATAAGGCCTTGACTCTAAACATCGATTTCTTTCACCTTCCGATGTGGGTCAAGCAACAACTGGAAGTAGTCGACTAGTTCAAAGGAGTTTATAGCGACGGTTTTGCTATTCTTTCTCTAGTTATGACATTCAGTCAACTTTCACCATCATTTGGTTGCCAATTTGTCATGCCAACGTCGTTTTCTAAACCGATTCAATAATGGATTGCGTTTCAATTTGACGAAAAGACCATATCATGCCTTGCCGTTCTGTTTGGTTTGGGTTTTTAATGAAGTGATTAATATCCAACTGGCTCGGGATAAAGACAACTTCCAGCTATTGTTGACATTGGAGAGAATGATGTAATAAAAACAAAAACAAATGCCTACACTTGCAGCAGCTTTTATTGACATGAGAGCCAGAAAATGAAAGAATGACAACAAAAAAATAAGCATACATACACACTCGTCTGACTCGATCAGAACCAAACCTAACCTCATCAGTCATCACCATATAATCACCCATTTGGACCCATAACATATGAGATCAAAATTGAACAGCACCTTAAGAGACCCAAATGAACCCGAAAACTAAATATCGTTTTTTTCCCAAATCAACCTGTTTCTTGATAAAAATAGTAAGTAATAAAACTAGTATTAAAGAATGAAATAATTACAATAAAATTAGTAAGTAATAATATTAAAGTAAAAAAAAATTAAGTTACTTAAATTAATTTAAATTGCATTACATTTATGTTTTTGGCGAATAAGGATATAAAAGAATTCCTGTGGATGAAAAATTAGTAGCTAATAATAAGTTGATGAAATATAATACCAGATGTGACCAAAAATTTATGCAGCGAGTGGTCAAATGTGAGCAAAATTTGAAGAGCAAAAGATTAGTGGCCAAAATTGAAAGGTTTCAAAGTATCCTGGTAAACTACGGTGCATTCCAAGTTTTTTAATATTAATAATAATTGCGGGGCGCATAAACATTGGGAAAACAAGTATACGTATATGTTTGTACATGTATACATACATACAAAGACGAATCCAAACGAGCGAGGGAATGGGAGAGATGAGAGAGTACAGAAACAAAAACTACACTAGTATCAAATTAGCAGAAAACAAAGGTTTTCAAAGGCATAGTTGTTAGGATCCAAAACAATTTGTAGCTAATTTCAATGCAATCAACCAAAGTTTACGACTTACATTGTTGACATCAGCATTGCTCTGATTTTAGCCCTGAGATCATCCGGAACCTCAGTTGCCCCTGATGGCTGAGAACTTGATACATCAACCGAAGGCTCTCTGCTAGCCCCATCAACCGTACGAGCCCCTTTTGACGGACCTGTTATCTCCCCTTCTTCGAGTTCTTCTCTTTCCGAGTTTGGTCCTTTAACATTCTTATCAATCTTGTTCTGGTCCCTTGACTCCTCTTCTGAAGACACATCGAGCTTTTCTTTATGCCTAGAAGAGTGGCTTTTCCTATGCTTATGCCTATGAGAAGATTTGTGAGATCTATGTTTTCGTTTTCTCCTAGAATGTTTATCGTCACTGTCAACTTCATCATGCGAAGAATGATGTGATCGGTGTTTCTTTCTAGAATGTTTATCGTCACTGTCAACTTCATCATGTGAAGAATGATGTGTTCGGTGTTTCTTTCTAGAATACTCGTGTTCACTTTCTTGTTCATCGTCTTCGTAGGAACTAGAAGATCGATGTTTCTTCTTTAAATCCTTTCGATCCTTTTCTTCAGTGATTTTGTCCATGTCATCATGTTTATGGGAAGAACGATGAGATCGATGTCTTCTTTTGTCATGTTTGTAATCTCTCTCATCTACATAATTTTCTTCCCTCTCGTCTTCAACAGAATGACTATGAGATCGATGTTTCTTCCTATGGTGTCTCTGTGAGCTTTTTCTTTCTCTCTCATCATCATCACCGTCATCATAATCATCACCATCACCTTGGTTGTCTCTGATAGAACGAGCACGGTATTTTCTAGTTGCTCTTTTTTCTTCATTTAAATCTTCTTTTTCTAATTTAAACTTATCATCTGAAGGGAGTGTGCTCTTTTCAGTTTCTTTCACTGGTGGCTCAGCTGATACGCTACGTGAGGGTTCCGCTTTTAACGGAGCGCCTCCACTTTTCAGCTGGGCCACAAACATCTTGGCACGTTTCAGTCTCTCAGCCTTCAATTTCTGCTCATGGGTTAATTGTGAGCTGTCTTCATTAGACGGTTGCCCATACAGAATTCCTAAACTGGAAGGTTTAATGCCTCTAGTAGCAGCTTGAAGAATTGCTGCTGCTTGATCGGCATCCACCTGGACTCTAGGTGGCGATTGTGTGGACTTATCTGGCAAATCTGATCCGTCTTTTTTAGACTTGTTAATTACCATTTTAAACTTCTCTTTTCTTTCAGAATCAAGCGGTATATCATCAGGTTCCATCGTATCATTCCCATTCTCCCTCGAGGATGACTTTTTCTTGTTTGAGACACGTCCTCTGAAATCTTCTTTCTCGTTGTAAAAGCTTTTGACAGTTAGTTTTGACTACAAGATGAAATGAGCAAACAATCAGCCACAAAACAACTAATGTATTAAATATTATCGAGCCCGAGATTGAGCCTGGCATGTGAAGCTCGTCAAACCTTATCGAGCCTTAGCGTAATATTAGTTTTTATTAATATTTAATAACATTTACCTCTTATTTAAAGTGGTATGGTAAACGAGCCGTGGCGAGCTTATTTTAACTTGTTTACGAGCCAAGCCCAAACCTCAAAATAAGCTTGTTTAGTAAACGAGCTTGAGCCTGAGCTTCACTTATCGAGCTTGCCAGCCCAAACAAGTTTATTATTTATATTATTTCTATTTAATATATTAATTAATAACTATAAACGAGCCCGAGCCAAGCTCGAGCTAGAGAAACTACGAACGAGCTCGAGCTCTTATAAGTTAAACGAGCTCAAGCTCGAGCATGGTCGAGCTCGGGCTCGGCTCGTTTGCAACCTTAGACACAACAACAGCAACAACTAAGAAGAATATTATAAATAATATGTCAGTTGAAAACACGTACCTCTTGGGCTTTTTGAAGAACTTTCAGATAGTACAGGTGGAATATATTAGACGGGATTAAAAACGGGAATCTTCCATGACCACGGTCTTGCTCCATAAGCACAGCCTCAAATTGCCTCCCGTTCTTGATAATAAATTCCACTATCTTTTCAACCAACCGTTTCATCTCAGTTGGTGGGTCCACAAGCATGAGCTCAGTTTTCGGAATTGGAGGTAGAGAAGAAGCCCGTGACTTATCCGGAACAGAAGATAGTGAACCCAAAAGCTCGTCTTTTTTAACACTACTAGTTCTTCCAACTTTCAAAGCATTCGACAAAGAATTCTGTTTTAAAATATGCTCATCTTTGCCAGATGGCAACACGGTTTTCACCGCTGCAAGAGAAACGCTAGCGTCCACATTCGCATTGTTCCCCGATACATGTTCTTTAGATGATGATTGCTCTGTTACACCATCATCATCCTCACCGGTGCCATATACGGAACCAAGTAAAGACAGTGCTCCGGCATTCGATATTTTCTCCTCGTTTTCAGGATGCGCGTTGTCTTTTGAATGTAAGAGATCCTGATGATCAACCAGAAATCTGAAGTATGGATGTAGGTGATGATCAGGCATTAAAAATCCAAAGGTTGGGTTGTCTCCTTGCTTCACCCTCAAAATAATCTCTGATTGGCCTCCGTTTTTACTGACAAAAAGAGCGGTCCTTGCGATAATCTGATGTACTTTCTCTGTAGGAGGCTAGAAATACACAAAAGCAAATAGAAAACAAGAAATATTGCTTTTTAGCACACGGAAATTGCAAAGCATGCATAAATGATATATAAAGTCCTTACTGGAAATAAAGTAATGCATAATAAGACGAAAAAACTATGAAAAAACAATACAATAATAATATAAATTACTTAAGATGTTTAATGTAATGCATCGGTGACATTCTCAAGTTGTGTGATGATGATTTTTTTTCCGTATTACAGTAATGAAACATTTTATAATCCTAACCCCACCTGCACGGACCCTTGCACATGATATCAAAAGAGAACATGGTGCCTGTGAATGGCAACCTTAAATCACAACGCGATCCCTGCTCCAAGCATCTGTAAACTTAGACAAGGTAAGCTTTTAAAAAACATATGTACCTTAAATGATTATCCTTTGGTCACCTTCATCTAAGTAGCAGTTACAAATAAACTATAATATCAAAGCTATGAGGTTCATAAAGCTGATGTATTTGAGCTTACCAAGTTTTGAACAAGGCTGTCGGGTACAGAGAATGGGGGATGAAATTTAGGGGCTTCTGGTTCAGTCTCGGTAGTCTTTTGATTATCAGAATCCTCATCATTTCCATATGAAAAAGGAACGGCTTTGAATCCACCTGTGGGTTCTGGTTTAGTATCTTCTTCTGAATACCACAAAACAGTTGTGTCAGATTTAAAAACACTAGCTAAACAGTACCGTTACAAAACGTATAAAATGCAATACACAAAAAAGGTAACGGCCTCTTAACATGTTATTAAAACGCCCACAACAGAAAAGAAATAAAGCTAAAATTAAATAATAATATTCGTTTAGATGCTTTTATGTATTCGCTCGGTATCCAAACAGTTTCCAGGTTCAAAAGCCAAGACTTTTCAGAGTGCATAACTGCATATACTTTCTATATCATCTCAGTTGGCATTTTTCTAGTAGGTCGTCAAAACTAAATCTTCTGCACGGCATAACTACTATTACTAAGCCCTTCTAAGAAACTCACAAGAAGCTTGTTATCATATCAAGAAGTAACACGTCTAAATATCAACTCAATGAAGGGCAGTATGAGTTCACAAAATTCATCCTGCAACAAACTATCTCGAATCCTCAATGCCAAAAACCAATGAGTCATTTAATTTCACGCAGCAGGGCATCCAATTCAAGTTTCAAGAATTGAGATAGTTCCGCCGGCATTCAATTTACCAAAATGCAATCACGTTTAAATCCTATACCATAAATAAAAAAACAATAACCCTAACAAAGAAATGAGGTTGGAACAGGTACAAATATATTTTAACGTGAGAACCGTACAAATAAACAGAGTAATTATTATTACACGACATTTTTTAACTAGAGAAATATAATCGTTACTGATTACAGTCATTACACTACTTTTTAAGTTATAGAAATATATAGCACGCTACCTCATTATGTTGTAATGTAATTACACTACTTCATTCTGTTGTAGTGAGCGTAATAACAATTACTCTAGTTCAGAAACTAGAGCGTAATAATAATTAATTACTATAGTGTTAGCGTAAATACTCTAGTTATTTTGTATCTTCTCACATCAAAAGTTGTTTGTATTTGATCCTAACCATAGTAGTCAATGGCTATGCTGTTAACGGCGGTGCTATAGCGGTTAGCGGACACCTGAGCTTGTAGCGGTCCAAATAGCGATTGGTTATAGCGGAACCGCTATTAGCGGCGCTATAGCCCGCTATTTGGAGACCTGTATAGCGCCTACTGGACCGATTTTAGCGGTCAGCCCAAATTTAATGTAAAGCCCACTTTTATTAATTAAACCCATAACAATAAAAGGCCCAAATGTTTAATCAAACCTAGATACAACCAATTAAACCTAAATTAATGATGTACGACGGGACGACCAATGTTCTGGAGCGCACACTGGTTTGAGGTCGCTGGAAGCACTTCTTCATCATGAAGCTTGTTCATAATCCGAATTGAAGCTAAATCTTTCAATTGGAATGATAAAACTATGAATTTTGATATTACTATTAATATTTTTCAAAGACATATTTATATATATATATATATATAATAGTACATAAATTATGCATGGTATAAAAAATTACCGCTATACCACCGCTATAACCTATATATCGTATAGCGGACCTTGACCGCTATCCGCTATTTTACCACTTTAACTGCTTAGGTCAATGGTGAGCGTAGCGATCGCTAGAGCGCGCTACGTAGCGTATAGGTCTAGGCTCGCTATTAGGTTTGTAGCGATAGATAGCGATAGTTCAACTTTTTTAATATAAATAGCAACTAAATATAGCTATAAAATAGCTGTATTTTAGGTTTTTGTTAAATATACCTTGGTTTTAAATTGCGTGATGCGCTCCGATGCGTTTAGTCCAAAAATCTGATGTGCGATGCGAGCGCATCACGTATGTGATGCGTTCTTTATAAAAAAAATAGTTAAAAATTATTTATACATAAAAATATACTTAAAGTAAAACAACTGACGTAATTAGAAGGTAAGAGTTGTGTTTTTTGGTTCAAATCAAGCATACTAAGATGTTAATTATGGAAAAAACCGAACACAGTTCATAAAATCTGGAAAAAAGCATAAGAAACAATGTTGCGTGCATCAGAGCGCATTATGCGATGAGCGCATTATGCGAAATGCGCGCAATATTCTCGCATCACGTAAACGCCTCGCATCAGCTGTTGCGATGCGCTCTCATTAGCGCATCGGGCGCATCACGCATTATGCGCGCATAATGCGCGCATTTTAAAACCAAGAAATATACATGTAAAATAGCATATATACCAGGGTATTTTGATACAATATACATATAAATCTTTTTTTTAAATCTAGTGTATCGCTATTTTTCAAAATAGCTGCCCGCTATTTATCGTTATTCGCTATGTAGCAATATATAGGTATGTTACCTCTATTTGTCGCGATTCGCCATTAATAATTATGATCCTAACGCCAAAGAAATAGCCAGCACTTGTTTTTAATTTCTTTTTGCTAAGATAATACTCCTCTAACAATCTGCGAGAAGACTACTCCAGTGTTGAAGTGAGTATAATAATAATTGCTCTAGTTCAAAAACTACAGCGTAACAATAATTACTCTAGTGTTAGCCTAATTACTCTTGTTCAAAAACTATGGCGTAATAAATCACTCTACTGTTAGAGTAATTACTCTAGTTATTTGTTCACCTTCATAAGTTTAAATAATACACCTCTAACAATCTAGCAGATAATACAAGTATACAACCACTATAAGCTAATTAACACATATCCAATAGAACATACAGAAGCTCAATCGAAACAAAACAAGTAGATACATATACACAAAATAAATACTTGTAGTTTTCTAAACATAAAATGCAACCGTTTATGCAAAATATCAACTGTTTTTACCTTCTTCATCGGACGGTGAGGGGAGATCGAGGTAACGTTCATGATCGAGGTCAGCATCGGCGGAAGAAGAGTGAGATGTTTGTGGATTGCGGCGCCGCCGAGACGGCGGAGGAGCGGAAAGGAGGTGGCGGACGTCGTAACGGTCGATTAACAGAGAATTCCATTCAACAAGTGCGTCGTCGGAGTTTACGAAGGCTGCGGCTGCATCGTCGTCGAAGAGAAGCGCATGCCGCCCGTAGATTTCGATGTTCATTGTTTCTGTAATCAAATTGGTGGATTGAAACCCTAAAAGTGAGATTGATGAAACCCTAGGAGAGAGAATACGGCCGACTTGACGTGAGAGTGGGCAATACGCATTTTCAATTATCTTTTTTAAATATTATTTAGCGGTTTTTTTTTAATTCTTTGTGATAAGCGATTAAAAGGTCTGAACAATTAACGGTCTGTTTGGCAATTTCTACGCTAGTAAGTGTTGAGCCAAAGAGGTCTAACTGGGGTAAAAGACTCCGAGCCAGTAATTTTACAACGATGTGGTGTGGAGGAAGTGGTGGTGGGTTGAAGAGGTGGTGCGTGAATGGCTCGGTAAGGGTTATGAACACAAGTGAAGGGACAAAGATAAAATTTTCATTCAACATCATTTTAAAACTTTATGTGTAAGAAGCTTGATACCTCATTCAGATGTGTCCCTTTGATGAAATAAACACACTTAATGATGATTGATTCCATATATAACATGTTAATGGAATCATTATCCATTAAAAGGCTCCATGAACTATTTAGAGGAGTCTTTTAAGCGAACCAAATAATTCTACCTCTAACTGATTCAGACATAGCCTCGGAATCATTAAGAGGCTACAAAACAGCTCCTTAAACTGATTCTTTTTGGAAAAGAAAAATATCAATTAAAAAGTTCAACTAAACCGATTCTTTTTGGAAAAGAAAAATATCAATTAAAAAGTTCAACTAAAAGGTTTGATCTTTAATTGATTTCGTCCTAAAGAAATTTGGCGGATTAATTTTTTTATTACTATGCTCTTTTAGCCAAAAGGTTTGATCATTAGTTGATTTCATCAAATTAACTGATAAACCTAACTAGTCTGATCGATGTAGTTTATTCGGTTTCTTCAGTCACTAGGTTTTCTCGAATGTAAATGAGATTTGGTCTAAATGTAAATGTAAATGGGTATTAGGCTAAATATAGGCTAGATTTGATACTTATGTGACACGAGCTATTCGTTTTGAACCGAACTGAGATTTTCAAAACCAAAAATCAAATACGGTTTCAGTATAAAACTTTGCTGAAATCAAATTATGTAACTCAGTTTAGTTTTCGATCTAATAGATTTGAAACTGAAATGCCACGATTGGTCTATAAAAATAGGGTGTACCAGTTCATGTAATCTAAATTTAATTAATTTTTTTTCCGGTAATCTATTTGATCTCGAGTGAGAAACCCAACCCTAAACCTAAATTAAGCTTTCTACTAGTATTAATAATGAAAATAAATCACACTAAAATTATGATTTCTTCGGATTAACCTTACATTTAATCGTTGATACAAACGATCACTAAAATTAGGATTTCTTCATATTAACCTTAAAGTTAGATAGTTCTTACATTTAATCGTTGATACAAACAATCCTTGATTTATATGGGCATTAAAGTTGTTTTAAGCCTTTAACATACTTAAGATACATAAATGCAGAATGCCCAGCTCGGTAGTAAAACGGGGTAAACAACCCTAACTCCTCGTAAGTTACTGAAATTTGACTCGCTAAAAGTTGAATCAGGCCGTGTTTATACGAACTTGAGCAAGAGTACCAATCTAGACTAGGCTCGTGAAGCTCAACAAGCCTATTATTAATAATAATACAAATAGTAATAACTTACGTTTATTATATATAATTATGATAAAAAATAACGAAACTATATATATTATGATATCTATAGTAAATTATAACTATAAATAAATATATAATAAATTATATAAATAAATATATATGTATAAATAAAATAATTAATAAATAATAAACCAGTCTAAAATAATTACATAGATGCTCATCTCGAGCTTGAGTTCTCCTTGGTTATAAACAAAAGAATACTTTGAAAATTCAACGAACTTAAATTTATGATGATAATAGTCTGTGTTAGAAAAATACATTTAACGCTGTTAGAACTCCTGAGGAACGTAAAAATTCCGGATTCAAGAACGTCTATGTGGAGAACTTCAATGAATTCACTAATTCGTCGGGCTTGATGGAATATGAGATGAAAGGAAGGAAGTACACCTGTGTTAGAAATAACGGTAGAAAATTGAGTAAGATCGACCGGTTCTTAGTTTGCCCGGAGTTCCTTTTCAAATGGCCTGATGCGTGCTTAAGGGGTTTGCATTCGAGTTTCTCAGATCACTGTCCTCTGGTTCTCACTGTCAGAAAGAAGAACTTTGGTGCGAAACCGTTCAGGATCTTTAATTCTTGGTTTGAGGAAGAGGGTTTTAAGGAAACGGTGGAAAAATCGGCAAATTTGCAAGTTGTTAGTAATGGAGCTGCTGATTTTGGTCTCATGAAGAAATTTTTGAATATTAGAAATGCTGTTAAGGAGTGGAAGGCCGAGAATTTGAAACAGAAAGGGGATTTAATTAACAGAACAAAAGAAGAAATTGAGGAGTTAGAAGAATTAATGGAAGATCGGCTCTTAAGTGAAGACGAGGAATGGGCGTTAATGGAAAACAAAATAATTATGTTGGAACATGAAGAAAAAATTTGTTCGGATTTGAAACAAAGATCGAGAACGAGATGGGCTCTAGATGGAGATGAAAATTCGAAATTCTTTCACGCTCACATTAACATGAGGAAGGTGTCTAATATGATTCCGGGCCTTATTATTGGGGGGGAGTTGGATTGATGATCCGACGAAGGTTAAGAAAGAAGTCATGAAGTTCTTTAGAGAGAGATTTAAGGAAGAGGTTAAAGTTAGGCCGGTGTTATCGTGCAGTAATCTCAATAGGTTGGCGATTGAAGACAGGGAGTTTCTAGTGGTACCGTTCACGGCTAGTGAGATCAAAGACGCGGTCTTTGATTGCGGCGAGGATAAGGCTCCTGGCCCGGACGGGCTTAATATGAGATTCATTAAGAAGTTTTGGGGGTTGTTTGAATGTGATTTTAAGAAAGTGCTGGATGAATTCTTCGTTAAAGGGAGTATTAGTATTGGTTGTGGATCGTCTTTCATAACGCTTGTTCCAAAGATTAAGGATCCGGTGGACCTAAAAAATTATAGGCCTATTAATTTGATTGGTATCATAAGCAAGGTGATCTCGAAGGTTCTTGCAAATCGCCTCAAGAAAGTCATTGGCTCGGTAATCTCGGACTCTCAGTCGGCTTTCATTAAAGGTAACTTTATTCTTGATGGGCCTCTTTTAATAAACGAGATCACTAATTGGAGAAAAAAACAAGAAAAAGGCGTTTTTTCTTAAGATCAATTTTGAGAAAGCATATGATAATATTAATTGGAAGTTTTTGTTGGATACTATGAAGCAGATGGGTTTCCCGGATAGGTGGTGTTTGTGGATTAAAGGTATCTTGGATTCGGCTAGGTCCTCGGTTTTAGTTAACGGATCACCGACTTTCGAGTTCCAATGCTCCAAAGGGTTGCGTCAAGGTGACCCTATCTCACCGTTTCTTTTTATCATGGTTATGGAGGTGCTTTCGTGTATGATTGAAAAAGCGAGAAGTGAAGAGGTGGTCACGGGCATTCAAATTCCAAATGGGCCTTGTGTTTCTCATTTGTTCTATGCGGACGATGCGATCATCCTTGGGGAGTGGTCGGAGTTGAATATTAGGAATGTGGTCCGTATTCTTCGGGTTTTCAATATTTGTTCCGGTTTAAGAATTAATCTAGAAAAGTCTAATATTTTTGCGGTGGGGGTGCCTTCGACTAAATTGGATTCTATGGCTAATTGCGTGGGGTGTTTGGCGGGAAGTTTTCCGTTCAAATATCTCGGTCTTATGGTTGGGGCGAACATGAATCGGGTCTGCAATTGGAAACCGGTTTATGATGTGTTCGACGCTCGGTTGGCCAATTGGAAGGCAAAGTTGCTTTCTGTTGGAGGAAGGATTACTTTGATTAAAGCGGTTTTGGAAAGCATTCCCAATTACTATTTTTCCATTTACAAAGTCCCGGTTCAAGTTGTTAAGGATTTAGAAGCTAAAATAAGGAACTTTCTGTGGGGTGGTGAAGATTCGGTAAAAAAGCTTCATTGGGTTGCTTGGGATCGGGTGACTCTTCCGAAAAAAAATGGTGGGCTCGGTCTTAGTAAGCTTAAAACATCAATACGGCGTTATTATCCAAATGGGGATGGAGATTCTTGGTTGATAAAGACAAATTATGGAACATGACCATCGAAGCTTTACACTCGGTGAGAAACGGTGGTGAGTTTCTTCCTGCTAAAAAATCCCTCTCAGGAGTGTGGTATAATATTGTTCAGGTTTTATTGAAAACTAACATTGACGAGACCCCCTTAAGGAATTTTTTCAAAGCCTCGGTGGGGAATGGCAGTTCGACGGCATTCTGGTTGGATCCCTGGGTCTGCAACAGACCTTTAAAAGAGGCGTTCCCAGCTTTATTTCAGCTCAAGATGGATAAATCGTGTAAGGTCAGTATGTGCTTTGGCCCAAATCAGCGGTTCATTTGGAGATGGAGAAGACCGATATCGTCTGAAATGGAAGTCAATGAGCTGGTGAATCTTTGTTCGCTGCTGGTTCAGGTAACTTTGAGTCAGAATATGGATAAATGGGAATGGATCGATGCCGCGGATAAGGAGTTTAGCGTCAAGGCTGTGAAGAAGCTCCTAGAATCTAACAGGTTAGGCTCGGAGAATTATGTGATTGAAGATTGTAAATGGATTCCGAAAAAATGCTCTATTTTTATTTGGAAAGCTGAGATGGGAAGAATAGCGACAACGGATGAACTAAGGAAAAGGAATATCGATGTTGGAGATTCGGGTTGCTGTCTTTGCGGGGAGGTAAACGAAAGCATCGAACACATATTTATTGGGTGTTCGGTCGCTTCTATGTTGTGGTCCTTTATTAGCAGTTGGTGCAAGTGTCAAAACTTCGTGATTTTCTCGTTCAGAGACTTAATCGAAGTTCACAATCATGTGGGGTTGAGTGGTCAGAAAATTGAAGTGGTTAAAGGCCTTATTCGAATCGGTTGCTGGAGCTTATGGAGAATGAGGAATGAAGCGAGATTTAATAACAAACCGGTGAGTTTAGAGTTTATTATTAGGGAGGTTAAAAATGTTGGTTTTTTGTGGTATAATTCGAGATCCAAAAAAGGGCATGTCCTTTGGTCGGATTGGTGTAGTTTTGTAAATATGTAACTGGTTGTTTTAAGGGGCTGCCTCGGTTTGAGGTAGCGTTTCGTTTGTGAATGAAGTTTACTTTTCAAAAAAAAAAAATACATTTAACTTGCACAATATTTTGTTTCAACGGCATAAAGTTTCCAACAAAAGACATTACAAAAATATGCTGCATTTTGTGTTGACTCCTATAATATCAATAAATAATCATTCTCCCCCAATGCATAATGGGGACTGTTTATGCACAAAATTATTAGTTGACTGCAAATATTTATCATCACCTCCAAGACATGATACAGCCGTTTCCATCAGCTTAGAGCATACGGACGATATCTCATGATTCACCTGGTCAAAAATGGAAAACAGAAATCCAACAATGAATTAACAGTTGTTAATTGTTCTTTATTGACACCAAATTGGTAAAAAAAAAGTAGTAAAATAAATAACAAACATAATGTAACATGTCCAACTTACTGTAAAATACGAGGCGATACAGTTGCAAGCTTCGAGTGCCAGTTTTCCTCGTGTAACCTGAGCAAGATTATTAGTATTATGATAAACACGCTAAATCTTTCGGTAAATACAGGTTAATTTTTATTTGATCACCTGTGAAGGTTCTTGTTGAATAGTATCAACCATGTTATGAAGAATAACCCTAGATATCGACCCGAGTTCTTGAGAATACATTGCATCACCATGAAACAAAAGGTCATTGCCAAAAACCTGAACAAAAAAAATTAAAAAAATCAAGTCTTGTGTCATTTCAGGAATAGCTAAAAAGAAAACCAGTCATATGGGTTGAACATGTCAAACGAGTCGAAAATTGCCAGGTGTAACTTTAATGTATAAAAGACCTCTTAAGTCTTTTTATTCACAACTTATTAAAATTATAATTTTGGTCATATTTGACACACTAGTTAAAAATTTTGGACAATAGGGACATGAAATTACATGTTTTAACTTTTAACCCATTATGGTATTGGTATTGACTCTGCATTTATATATAAAAGCTATAAATAGGACTTCAGAAGTACCTCTTCATGAATTGCATGATATGGGAGCTCGTTTTGAGCAAATGTTGCAGATAATGAAAGAAGAGAACATAAGACCCTTATCCTTAGTTTTGGTGTAACCCTTCAAAATTGTGATAAATCATGAGTCAAGTATGAGTGTAAATTGGTTTTTTATTTTTTATTTTAAGATCAAGATTTGAGAGATAGAAGCCTAACCATGATTGTGAATCAAGCAAGGATAATATGCTCTTTGGAATGTACATAGCTCCTTGTTCCAAATTACCTTCAACAAAAAAATTCAGCATAATTTGACTAAAAAGACTCAAATTGTTTACTATTTTATAGAGTTGAAACACGAATGTAAATTGTGAATTGATTGTGTGTATAGAATTATTACAATAGGACTTTATATGCAGAAATATATATGTTGAAGATGCACCATATGGTGGCGTTATCTTGTGAGGATCGCCTTGTGGTGGCGTCAGCTATAGAGGGCAAGTCAACAAGCTTAAAAAGAACTTAGGGTTTAGGATGGTGGGTTGTATTTGCTCGGGTTGAAGAGCAACTTGGCTTTGATACCAAGTCGAACCACAAAGTTAACTGTATATTGACTGTTGGGGAAATTTAAATTGCAACGGATGATCTGAGAGGCATCTAACCACTTTCAAATCGAATTATTTCGGTGGTTCACCCGAAATATACAATCGGATACAACTCAGATTGAGAACAAGAACTTGGTATGTGAATTGGTGTGTATTTTCGAACCAAAGAGAGTGGCCAAATTGATTTCGAAATTGGGATGAAGAGAAACTGCTGGTAACTGCCTCTAGTATATTATAATAATTATTAGGTCGCTACAACGGAGTAAAAAATTATTTTCAAGATTAGCAAGTCAAGTATGAATAACCTGGAACCAAGAGCATGAAGCTGCACAGCTTTCTGGTTAAGGAAACAATACCATCAGCATCTTCATTTGATTTCCGCAAGCCTACATACCCAAGAAGTACAAAAAAATAATGCATATATAAATTCCAGTATTCCATTATATAACATATATTCCAAGTGAAAGGTCCCTGAAAGAGTCCTTAAAAGTAATTGTAACTGTATTGTGTCCCTTGTTTTTTAAATAAAATATGATTACAAAAACAATATTAAAATAATAATAATTTATATTCAAAATACACTTCAAACAATTTTCAACTTGTTTGACCTATTTGACCCATTCCCTGTTAGCTATGTTTCCGCTTATGACCCCGCAAAATATATAACATAACCCAAATCGACCCATTCATAAGTTAATGGATCAAAACTATCACCTCTACTATTAATGCAATAACTTGAACATTTCTGACAAAATAAGCAAAAAGGTGATGAAACTAACCATCTACCAAAGAAACATTTTGTAAGCAGCAGACTGCAGAATCTAAAAGCCCATCTGCATGAGAAATCAAGCCTCCAAACAAAGAAACCTGATAATAAAATGAAAAAAAAAGAAAAGAAAAATAATAATCCTAGAATTACTCGTGATCCACTGTAGTTAGCAGGCCAAAGCTTGCAAGATTTTACCTCTGCGGTTTCAAGATATAAGATTAACTGCCTGGCGTAAGACGGAATACATGGTATTGTAACTTCATTAAAAGTGATGCAAGATTTGATAAAATTGAGATTATTTTTCTTCTCTCTCAAAGCTCTGGTTGCTAGAAGATTGCTGGAATGGACAAGGATCTCCTGCAAGTTGAGTCAAACTGTCGTTAATATCATGTAGCCATCATAAACCATGAGGACGATTTTACGTATAGGTGGCAATTTCAATCCATTTACTTGTAAATGGGTCGATTTAAATAACTGTGTGCTTTTGTTATCTCAAACGGGACAAAAGAAATAAAGCACAATGTGTGACTATACACAGAATATACCTTTAAATCATTCATGCTACTGAAAGCTCCACGACACTCAACCAAGAATGTCAAATGGCGATCCAACTCCATACCATGGTCAACCTAATAATAATAGAGATTACAGATTATACACATTGGATGTTTTCATGAAGCAAACATCAGGAGATAAAGGAAACATACATGAAGTAGTATTTCACATTGCACAAGAAGAAAAATACCTTATCGACAAAACGAGCAACCAAACGCTCTGCCTGTTGATTATCATCCGATCTCGTGTTGGAAAAGTCAACATTATCATGCAGAGACTGAGCAACATCAAAAAGCAGTTTTACAGTCGTAGGGTCATCAATGTGATTATTTCTGCTCAATCATAAAAGACAAGAACCACACTAAATTCTCAGATTTTCCTATATTATTTCATGAAATACTAGATGTAATTTTATCAGAAAGAAGAAAAATGTGATACATGGATTCAAAAAGGTTTCCTGTGTATTCAAAGTGTGCTTAAAAGAAAACAGTACCTTGTTGCCTTAGTGAGGATGTGCATACATACAATGCTTCTTGAGCTCCCATGCATGACATCTAAGATGTCAACAAAATAATTCTGTAATAAGACAACATTTCTGAGTAACATTGTCAAGTAAAAATCGAATATTTTCAGTTTCTTTTTCTTATTCTTTTTCCCAAAAGAGATTAAACAAGAATAACAAGCTTACCAGGTCAAAAATATATTTCATATCATCAAAATGTGTGATCAGCTTTACAACAATTGATTGCAGGGTAGAAAGTTCATCTTCGGTAACCACTTCATTGCACAATCTTTCAAATATTTCACTTAGAATGGAACTTAGAGAACGATCCTGACATATATGGACAAAGCACAATACACGCATTAACTGCAAAAGCTAACTGAAAACCAAAAATTGATTTTAGTGCCAAATAACTCAGAACAAAATATCAATTTTTTAGTTGTATGTTATGTTGACAAGCTCAGCCAAATGTAACATACGCACCAGAATAAATGCTGCAATCATAGGTCAGAAAACTTACCATATTGTAATGAAGAATAATATCCATATAAGCATCCAAGATCTTCAAGTACTCATCAAGGATCTTCTTTTTAGTAGCAGCCTGAAATGAAACTTTAAAAAACTATTAAGTGGAAGCATTCACATATTCGATGATTAATCTAGCTATTATGAAACATGTGATTGACGCAAGTCCACAACTCACAGGTTCCCAAAATAAAGATATTTTAAAATTTAAATATATAGGAAATGACTTTCATTAACTTCTCATACCTGAATTACTTCATCAATAACTGCATCAACTGTGTTCACTTGATCTATTCCCTCACAAAGCTTCAACCCAACCATCTTGTAATTTAAACACTACACAGATAACAGTTATAACAGCTTGAATGTTGGCATAAGTAGATTTAATAAATAATAATGGTAATTTCTTCTAGAAAGTACCTGGTCAAACGTATAATCACTACTACAGTCAACAAGGCGAAGAATTTCCAAAGCATTGGAACAAACTACTTCAGTTGGAAGCTCCTTGAGTAAATAATGAAGAACTATTGATATCCAAGGAACTTTCCCGTATAACTCTAATGGGCTTTTTCCTAATTCAAGTCTCACAATCATATCAGCAATCTGTGAATATCAGTGCTACCGTTTATAAGGCGGTTAAATTGAAAGCAATTATTGTGTAGTCATAAAGTCAACGTATATAACCTTATTTGGATCCTTAAAAATGCATCTCATAGTATACTCGATTGTTGGTTCCATCAAGCTGATAAGCAACTTGTGATCTCCCAAAAAGTTCCCATACTTGGTTCCTTTCGCAGATATAATTTGCCTAAGTATAATTTTTTGATCACTGATGCAATTTACTAGATGCCCTAAATAATAATCAGAAACACGTATGTTACTAACTTCCAGCTTAGATTATGGTTATGCCAAATTTGTTTCAGCTCCAACGTATGTACCAAATTTTTATTTCAAATTAATTATGTTAAACAATTTAAATTCACAAAAATTTGTTCCTGTGAAGTTATTTTATTTACAAGCATAAAAACAAAAAATATATATATATTTCAACATTTTAATTTTTATTTACTTAATAATTCCTAAACTTAACTATTTAATCAGCTTACTAATAAAATATAAACAGATCATAAGAAAAGCTGAAAGATCATATTCAATATCATCCTCATTTTAAAATGTCTTGATGAGACTATTTTATTCATATACTTCATAAATAATGGTTTGCTTGTTATGTATAATATTTAATACATACGTGAATTATGAAAAATTGGTGTGATGGATAGTGTTACACCAAATTTGATGTCAAATGGAGTAAAGAATAGCTTTACACCAAAAGACTACACCATTTTGGTGTCTTGATTAGGGATGATGGTTACAATTTTGGTGCTTCGTTGCTTCCAATGGAGGTGGTCTTAGGGTCCATGATCATCTTACTAAAAATATTCGAGTTTTATGCAGTAACTATACAAAGAGCTATAAATACATGTTGCACATTAAAACATCAATGAGTGTGTACCTGTATCACGCTGGGGAAGTTTTTGGGCACAGTGAATCAGAAAGAAGCGGCAGTAGGCTGAAGCCAATGGATCTGAAATTCCTCTTATCATCATAACCAGACGCATGAGGTTATCCGTGACATCATCACGCATAAACCGCCAGCATGAAAATATCGCAAGCTCAAGATATCTAAAGAAAAATGTCAAATTAGCTGCTAATTTTAATTGTTACAGATATATTATGTACCGAATGAAAGATAGGGATAAGGGATTCACATGCGTGGAAGAAGCTCGTGGATGGAGGCGATTTTTCTGAACCAGTTATTGCACGTCTCTTTGGCTTCAAGGCATATACTATTTGCTTCAAAGTCATCTACAACAGGTCATACACATCTTTGTGAAATTCGATAACTAGTTGTCCATGTAATTCTTTCACCAATCACCATCATAAACATTAGTATTTGGTAGTGAAATAGTTACATGATTCTGTTTTCTATAGTAAGGTTAGAGACTGCAGAGGAAATAAAAACCTGATAAAGTGCAAACCTTGGTCCCATCATCTGCAAACTCAGCTTTCTCCTTAATTCGCTCCCATACCATATCGCCTAACATGTCCATTATATCGGTAGCTAGAACAAATAAAGTTGGATAAAATTGTGCCACACAGGTGTCCATCAGAAGCCTAGCAACCTGCAGGGTGACAAAAATTATTCAAATAAAATTATATTCAGAAAAAAAAGTAACACAGAAGAACTACCTTAATTGATAACTTTAAAGATGTTACACGATCACCAGAATGCCAAGAACGCTTGATCTCATCTTTAAGTTCATGCAATCGTTTAATATACTCCTGCTGGCTTACAGTCTTAAATCCTTTTTCGGTCAACTTTTCGGAATCATTCAGTTCGTCTGACTGCGTATTTGCAGGTAGTTCTCCGATTGCTGGTTAGCAAGATTTAAGGAAAAAACATTTTCAAGTTAGTCAACTAATATTTCAGTGTAATCATCTTCCCAGAAAGAAGCAGAAATATGAGAATTATTAATACACCATACCCTTCTTGCCTTTAATAGTTTTGCTTGACGACTGTAGTGGAAAAAGATTCAGGTTATGAACTGATAGTAAAAGTAAAAGCACATAGCATCTCGCATGGTGTGTTTTATTTGTACCATGATATTTGAACTTTAAAAGACTTACAGCAGAAACTGAAATCATTTTTGGCACAGGAAATCTCTGCATTAACAACTTATTGAAAGATGCCCATTCCTTTGCCGATAGATGAGAGGCTGGTTGACTAACAGGATACTTTTCTGCAACAAATGTATCTTCAACAGGCTCCGATATTTCTGTTGATAGAGCCCTCAAGGGATCAAAGAATTCGATGCTCACGTTATCCTGTCATGGCATATGAATAATATGATTAAACTTAGCACCGTGCAACATCAATATGGTCACACATTGTAATAACTTGGTTTATGAGCTTCAATTTTGAAGCATCAAACAACCACAGGAAAATGACATTTCATGCATTCGTTAGTACAAGATGCTACAAAATAATGCTTCAATGAAACATCATAGAGATACCATATCAAGCTGATAAATGAAATTAAGGATGACCACAAAAATGAAAATTAAGTTCGAATTTAACATCCCATGGGCCATGAGTTGGTTAAAACAAAATAACAAGCAGAAATACCATATTGAGTTCACAAATGTCAATTTAGGAAAAAGAATGATCATAAGTTAGCCAGATTTTACCATCTAAACTTTTAAAAGCTATAAACTACCATCCATCACAGAAAACTATAAACGTATCCATCAAATATTCAAGTTCAAGAAATACAAGCATAAATGACAAGGTGATAAGAAAAATCAAATTTCAATTATATGTTTGGCTATGTTGAAGGCAAAATCTAGGAAAGTTGCTAAGCATGAAAAGGCTTGTGCTGAGAACCAACATGCATTCATTCCCTTTGCCTTTGATACTTTTGGTTCCCTTGCTCCTGAAGCTATCGGTTTCCTAGACAGAGTGCAGAGGGTCGTGCACCACAATTTCTCGACCTCGAGGAGCCAAGGTTTTGTTTTCGGTAGGATTGGATTTGCTATTCAAAAGGGGGTTGCGGCGCAGCTTGTTGCCCGTTTACCTGCCATTCTATTGTAAATTTTCTAGTACTTTTATATAAAATTTAACACATTTTGCTACAATTTGATACATTTTATCAAGATTTGGTTGGCATCAAAAAAAGTTTGGTATCAATTCTACATAATCCACCTGCCAGTTACCATCAAGAACAAATAACCTAACAAACGGTTATCAAACCATTATTGAGTTCACCGATGTCAATTTAGGAAGAAGAATGATCATAAGTTAGCTAGATTTTACCATCTAAACTATTAATAAGACTACAAATTACTACCTCAAATTTCTATAGTCCATACTTAAATATTGTCATTTGAAGTAGCTAATACCTTTCATTATTTATATATCACAGATAGCAATGTGATGAGAAAATTCAAAATTCTCAAAACAATAAAATCATAAACCTCAACATTAACACCGAACTTATAGATTTTGGATGAATAACAACATAATTTACCCGCCAACTACTATCACGAACAAATAACATAACAAACCGGTTGAAAAAAGGGCTACAATTAAACCTGCGTATGTGATGAAGATGAAGAGGAAGATAGAGGATGTGAAGATACTGAAACACGAGTGAGTGAATATGCTTCTTCTTCGGCTCTGTAATCACGCAATTTGAACTCCATCTGTGCGATCAAAACGCCCTAACAGTCACATGAAATGAATCCGATAAGATCAATGAGAAAGAGAATGATGATAAATGTTAATCTTCTGATGATTTACCTGAATCGGATGGCTCCTTTGATCTAGGGTTTACCTGTTTGGCTAAGCTTATTTAACTCAAAAAAGCACGTGAAAAGGACTTATTTACTTATGACTTTTTGAGAATGAGTTTTTAAAAAAATGTTTGGATAAGCTTATAGAGTGGGAAAAGTAAATAAGTCAATAAGTTGTTTTTGTTAAAAGTGTTTGGCTTGGCTTATTTATGTAAAATTACTAAAAGGACATTTTTTAATAAGTCAATAAGTTATTTTTTAAAAAGTGTTTGGGTTAGTTTTTTTGTTTCTCTCCCCTTCCTAATAAAATGTTCATTAACATAAAACCTTACAAAATAAAAATTATGTCTTTTACAAAAAAAATAAAAATAAATAAACAAACAAACCCAAAAGCACAATAATACCACCATAGTTCCCTACAATAGAAACGATAAATTATATGTCTTTCACAAAAAAAAAAAAAAAAAAAAAACCCCGACAAACAAACAAACAAACCCAAAAGCACAATAATACCACCATAGTTCTTATAGTACATTCATCCCTACAATAGAAACGATTGCATGTTCATCCCCGCAATGTCATTATATCTTGCGCAATGATATCTCGGATCGCTGCCATATGCAGATCATCACCATGTGTACGACTTATAGCCTGAACTTCTGCGTGAACTTCATCACTAGTACCACCTCCTCTGGGATTGTAAGATTCTTGTTGTGCCATATCAAATAAGTCATCAAACCCACCGGCCCTCCTAATAAAATTATGGAGCGCCATCGATGCTATCACAATACTCACTTGGTGGTTGTACGTGAAACCAACATGCATATCTCTCAATAACGCCCACTAGCTTTCCACACTCCAAAAGTCCGTTCAATGATATTTCGCAACGATGAGTGGTAATAATTAAATGTCTCTTTTGGTCCTTGAGGAGCACGCATAGCGCTAGTTTGTGCACGTCGAAAATCCGCTATATGATAACGAATGTTCGTGCCTTTGTATGGAGCAAGATACCCTCTAGTATTTGGGTATCCAGCATCAACAACGTAATATTTATCTGGAATTAAAAGAAACAGTTAATATTCGTTTTAAACGCATAAAATTGACATTACTAAAAGTATACTAACCACCCGTGGGATGTGGAAATTGAAGTCCCACATTATCTAACGCTTGATTAAAAATTCTCGTGTCATGTGCAGTTCCCTCCCATCTGGCCCATACAAATGTAAAACACATGTTACAATCACAAACGGCCATTATATTTGTGTAGCGTATCCCTTTCGACCAATGTACTTCGGTTGCTCTTTCAATGGAACCGATGCCCTCACGTGTGTCCCGTCTATAGCGCCAATGCAGTTCTACAAATACAAAACGATAACATAATTAAAACATTTGTTAAAATAACTGTAGCATTATATACATCAAACATTAGATAATACCTCGAACATTGGATAATACCGAGGATTGTTTAATATATATGCAGGTACATCATCATTATAGTTTGCGGCTGGCTTGATGATATCAACACTCATCTTAAGCACGGCTGCCAAAACTCTATAAAAATGTCTGTGAATTGTTTCACCAGAATGATTAAAAGATTCTTGCACAAGCCTATTTGTACATCCATGACCCAAAGTCATCAATAACATTCCGACCGACTCCTCAATAGACACATGACGTGTTTGTTTCAATCCGTATTTAGTAACAAGATCAACACATAACTGTCTAAAAACCGGTATGTCCATCCGAAACATATCATGACACCGTCTCGGATGGCCATTAAGAATTTCATTAATATACTTGTGCCCAGTGCGAGCCGAAGTGTGACATGGTGTACGCGCGTTACGCAAGTTATGAGCTATTATTATTATCCCTTTCACAACCACTCCAAATAACCTTTTAAATTCTATAACCTCATCGTCCCTTTGTTCTTCCTCACTATCATCTGAACCAGAGTAATCACTATCCATCCTGTACAACACATAAATTAAAACGTCAAACAACACAGAATGTCATACGATAACATAAATTAAAACGTCAAACAACACTTAAATTAAAACGTCAAACAACACATAATGTCAAACTAAAACATAAAATAAAACGTCAAACAACACATAAAATAAAACGTCAAACAACACATAATGTCAAACAACTCATTCTTCCATAAGTAACTTAAGGAACTCCATCTTTGCTTCATGAGTCTTGGGATACATAAAAGCTTCACGGTTTTGCTTTTTGATGAAGACACGCAAGGCTTGTGAATACTTTTTTTAACCTTCTTCAAAGTCGGGAAAAGTGATGACAATGTTCATGCAATCCGCTATTGTAGCCGAGGGATCATTTGGTGGAAAAGTTTGCGTGCTTTTTGTTGATAAGGCATCTAGTACAACATCTAGCTTTTCCTCAAACGATGAAGCTTTACTCTTGGTTGAACGTTTGTTGGCAACATCCTTCTTCCTTTTACTTGAACTACTTTCAACGAAACTGGTAAACAAAGACTCATCATCACCTAAATTCATTTCATCGTTGTCTCCTTTGCCCTACATGTTTTCCTCAATTCGAACATCGCTCAGATTGTTGTCGTTTAAAAACTGTAACGGAGTCTGTGTCTGATCCCCAACAACAACAGAATCCCGAAATAAATCAGCATAAACCGACTCGAATATTTCCAAATTTGCTCCCCTAAATCTGGCAAAGTTTTTATTTTCCTACAAGTTGAAAAGGTTAATTAATGGGTTTTCAAGTTGCAATCATAAGTTCATAACCACAAATGATTAAAAAAAGTATAACTTACCTTTATTTTCTCATCCCACCACTCAGGAGATGCCTCGATTAAGCTCCTCGTCCCACCGATCCCAGTTTCAAGCCTTATTAAGCGGTCGTAAAGCTTCCATTCTTTTTTCATGAAGTCCCATTTGTTTCTAAGTTGTTTTTTTTCAAAGACTTTGCCGGTTTTTTCCTTCATGGTTTTTTGTATATTCTCCCACCCAAGCTTACTGAAGGTAGTACACGGTCTATTTCCTTTTCTACGTTCAAGCAAGCAAACTTCGACAAACTCCTTGAATGAAGCATTATCCCACACGGTTCTTGGTTTGTTCTTTTTAGTTGACGTTTCACATTCAACAACATTTGTACAGTTTTCTTCCATTATCTATAATATACATATAAAAGTTCAACATTCCTAATCTAAAACATACCAAATCAACATTCTAATCTAAACACATTCGTTAGTCACAAAAGCAATGAAGATTAAACATATGTATAAACTACCCAAATCAAAGAATCCTGCATAAATTGAACAACTAGCATTTATAAATAAACAATTTCTGACCAACAATTTCTGACCAACAATCAAACAATCATGATATTGAACAAATCAAACAAACAAACAATCAAGAAATTGAAAAAATAAAACAACTTTCTGACAAACAATCAAACAATCATGATACATTTCTTACCTGGTGACGGGGGCGGCGGCGTGAGGTGGAACCGGCGACCGAACGGTGTGTGAGGGAGGTGTGTGGTTTGCGGCTGTGGTTGTGGAGAAGAAAGGCCTGATGTTTTTGTGGAGAAGAAACAAGCGTGTATTAGGGTAGAGGGTATTTGGGTAATTTGTGGATGAAAAGTTATAAGCAGATTTTGAAAAGTCCCAATCTCATGACTTTTCAAAACTAACTTATTTGCTGCTTATAAAAGTCATTTTAAAAACACTTATTACTTTCCCCAAACAGATTTTTTGCTTATTTGCTTTTCAAATAAGCAAATAAGTTATAAGTAGCCCAAAATAAGCTTACCCAAACAGAGTGCAGAGGGTCGTGCACAACAATTTCTCGACCTCGAGGAGCCAAGGTTTTGTTTTCGGTAGGATTGGATTTGCTACTCAAAAGGGGGTTGCGGCGCAGCTTGTTGCCCGTTTGCCTGCCATTCTATTGTAAATTTTCTAGTACTTTTATAGAAAATTTAACACATTTTGCTACAATTTGATACATTTTATCAAGATTTGGTTGGCATCAAAAAAAGTTTGGTATCAATTCTACATAATCCACCTGCCAGTTACCATCAAGAACAAATAACCTAACAAACGGTTATCAAACCATTATTGAGTTCACCGATGTCAATTTAGGAAGAAGAATGATCATAAGTTAGCTAGATTTTACCATCTAAACTATTAATAACACTACAAATTACTACCTCAAATTTCTATAGTCCATACTTAAATATTGTCATTTGAAGTAGCTAATACCTTTCACTATTTATATATCACAGATAGCAATGTGATGAGAAAATTCAAAATTCTCAAAACAATAAAATCATAAACCTCAACATTAACACCGAACTTATAGATTTTGGATGAATAACAACATAATTTACCCGCCAACTACTATCACGAACAAATAACATAACAAACCGGTTGAAAAAGGGCTACAATTAAACCTGCGTATGTGATGAAGATGAAGAGGAAGATAGAGGATGTGAAGATACTGAAACACGAGTGAGTGAATATGCTTCTTCTTCGGCTTTGTAATCACGCAATTTGAACTCCATCTGTGCGATCAAATCGCCCTAACAGTCACATGAAATGAATCCGATAAAATCAATGAGAAAGAGAATGATGATAAATGTTAATCTTCTGATGATTTACCTGAATCGGATGACTCCTTTGATCTAGGGTTTAATCATGCTCCATGTTTAATTAGGAACTGCAACGAATATTGTGTGTGCAAACCTGAAATACGTATTGATTGCAACTTTTTTATTGTGGAAAATTATATCAACTAGCCGCCGTAATTCGGCGGGGATTCTTTAGTTATAACTAAGCCAATCTAGGACCCGCACGTTGTGTTAAACCTGTCAAACGAAGAAAAAATAGATGATGTAAAAACGTTCACCCACACACGCACGTTGTGTCGTGTTAACTCGCAAAATTTAGAACGAAATGTAAAAACGTTAAACCTAAGACGCGCCTTGCAATATGTTAAGTCACAAAATTTAGAACCAACCATAAAGAGAAAAATTTGCGGAAAATGAAAACTATAAAGGACCAAAGTCGAAAGTAAAAAAAGTTATGAGAATATATTGCAAAAAATAAAAAGTTTTGGGTTAAAAGTAAAAAAAATAAATCGTTTTGAGTTAAAAGTAATTTATGAAATACTTTTTGGTGAAAAGTAAAAAAATCAATTTTTTTGGAAAACCCCCAAAACCAACGTTACGACAACCATATGCATAACCATTTTTTCTTTGAAAACCCCCCAAAGCACACCCCGTGTTGCGGCGGGGCGTAAAACGGTGTCAAATAGTACTAATGTCACACAACCGCCATCGACCACCAACACTTACTCGACCTAGGATATGCGTGTTGCGACGAACCTGTCAAACATGGAAAAATAGAGGTAAAAACGTTGAACCACATATGCACGTTGCGTCGTATTAACTCGAAAAAGTTAGAACTGTATGTAAAACAAAAATTTGCTAAAGATGAAATGTATAAGTGACAAAAGTTGTGAAATTAAATTGCAAATAATGAAAAGTTTTTGGTTAAAGTAAAAAAACAGATTATGTAGGTTAAAATTGTAAAAGGTAAAAACCTTTGGGTTAAAAGGAAAGAATGAATTTTTTTTTTGAAAATCACCCAAAGCACAATGTACAAGTAATGATGCATAAAAAAGTTGCAAAGTTATATATGGAATAATAATAATAATATGACGAACTCCATGTATCGATTTTGACTTTCAACAGAAATAGACCTTGGAGTCAAACTTCATGAGAAAGCTTTTTTATACATACTCATAACCCAACTTAACCTAACTTTTAAATATGGCACGCCACATGAGTGTCAAATAGGCAACGTGATACTAACTGCTAGTCGCTAGTCAGACAGTTGGGTCATTAATCGGAGATCATGTGACGCCTAATCAGCATTTTTACAATCGTGTACGTAGGTAACACATAACCGAGTGGCTTTATTGTTAACTATCATTACTCAATGCAATGAGGTGGTGGTGGAGTTGTATGGGAGAAACTTGGTGTTCTAAGGGACCCTAGTTCGACTCCTGATCTACCATTATTTTCTCTGGCACCTGGTGATGATGGGAGACTAGACGAGTAAACGGTTATCACTAGTTTGATCCTTGAACTGAGTGGGTTTTACCTCACCGCACTATCGTGCCTTCGGGCGAGTGTTCACGGGCTTCGGCTGTAACGCTTCGCATTTTGTATTTTCCTTAATTAGAAAGTGTAATCGTATTTCTATTTATGGAAACTTGTATTCGTATCATGTTCGTATTCCATTTCCAGTTTTGTAATTCGAGACCTTGATCATAATGAAATTCAGGTTTTATACATACTTGTTATTCGTACAATCAATCAATTAAATATGTGTGTACTTGCAAACCGACACTTCTTATACGTACAATTATTCATACATACGTTCACGAGACTCCAATTATACTTACGTATGTTTTACATACTTAAAACCATGTCAAAATGCAAAGTTATAGCATAAAATGATAAGGAAATCAAAGTTCAGGGGCCAAAATGTGAAAAATAAAACTTAAACGAAACAAAAGGGCGCCGCGTAGCGCAACCCCCTCTCTCATTTCCCGTCGCGTGAGGCCACGGGTCACGATCCGCATAAACTTGTTTTCAGCTCTTGCATTGGCCAACTTTCTCCTCCCCAATCACCATTTAACCTCCTTTAACACAAAACCCTACCTCATCTCTATATAAACAAGGCTCCATCTCCCCATTTTCACTTTCTAAACTCCTCTACACTCTCAAAACACTCTCAAATCTATTGCAAACACAAGTCTTGGCATATTTCATACAAATTCTAAAGGGAGTTCAAACTCACATTTCTTCATGATTTATTCATCTTTTCTTCTACTTGAAAGCTTATAACACATCTAGGAGTGTATCCACAAGTTTACCATCGTAAACTAAGATGGAACATCACCATTTTGAGGTCCAAACTTTCTGTTTTGGAAGTTACGTTACAAACTTTTACGAAACTTAAACTTTCTTACATGAATCTTATGCCTACTTGTTCCTAAACTCATCTATGGTTGTGGGGCTTGTTTTAGGTTGATTCTTATGAGTTTAGACATGCAAACACCCTCTAAACTTTCTATTTTGATAGGGTTAGACAACCCACAAGTGATGAAACCATCCAATTTTACCATAATTCATATGGCAAGACTTGTGTTTTGGTAAAGGTGTGAACCTTGAAAGCCTTGGCTATCCTAAACTTGTTCCACACCTTACTTGATGTTCTTTTATTCATATTCACTAAGTAGTTTCCTAGTCCTAAAGTAAGTTAATCCCGTCTCGCGTCCAACATTTGCCATGTTGGGTATGACACGCCCGAGTTGTTCTTATTTAACTACTTAGTATGTTAGTAGATTAGTTGTATTTCACTTTCATTCATGACCAACCGGGTTTATCAACTATGTTGATAAACTTTGTGCTTTGGTGAATTCATACAAAGAGGTATACATACCTCCATGCTTGACTTACATGATATCTATGATAATACATGACGGACTTATTATAAGATATACTATATGATATATAAATATATACATAACCGAATTCTTGATGTTAACCAGATTATGGTTACACATCACGAATATAGGTTATATTATCTATGTTTTAAACATCTCGTTACGATTCTAATGGGCAAGTTTCGAACCATGAAATCACATGAAAATAATAGTGTAAAAAACGAGTGTTTAAGACTAGATAATTATTTTTGCGTATACATATTTTATATACTTAGAAATTCGAATTCAAACTCTCCACAAACTCAGAATACTCACACACCTTCGTTTCCCCGTGTAGGGTAACTTCGGTGTTCCATCCCCCAATAACTTATTAACTTCGTTGTTTAATCGGAAAGCTATGCAAAACCGTGAGTGTACATGACCCCTTTTAATTTTCGTCACTTTGGGTGCAATACGTATACATTATGAAAATCACTCAATCACATACTTTATGCTTAAATCACAAACAACAATCCAGCATACATGCTTAATACGTTATACTTGAACTCTTATATGCTAGACTATTCTTATGCTTTATACTTATCATTAACTTCGTACAAGTCTCCCTTAACATGTATAGAGCTATAAGATTAATGTAACGCTTCGCTTTTTTGAAACTTTCCTAATTTAGTAAATGTGTATTGTAAATCTATTTTTGGAAGCTTGATTCTTTCATAAACGTATTTCGTTTCATCATCGACAACCCAAGACTTTAATCATTGGAAAATTCGAGATTTGAATCATCCGTATTTCGTACGTACATGTTATACACCCTCTATACAAGTTCATACGTTCAAATTTATTTAACATGTGATACTTTATTCTTAATTTGTGCTAAATAAGTCAAACATGCAAACACGCGACTATATGTGCAACTTACGCAAATAAGACACTAAATCTCGACAAATATACATGTTCATACTTGTTTTTATGTGTGTTTTATAAAGTAATTACATATCATACCTTATTATATGGTTCTTGTGCTCAAAATCCCCTAAAAATAACTTAAAACACCAAATATGAAAGTATAGGGGGGTGTTTTGTATAAACATCAAACTTTTGCCCAAACCTGGGGCTCTCACCGGTCGCGATTCGCCCAGAGGGGGTCTTCGCGGGCCACGAGGCCTTGTGATCCACAACAAACCAGATCAGGCTACGGGATTGGGCCAAAAATATGTGTTTGTTGAGTTGTTTTGTGCTTTTCACATTAAATTCTCACAACTAACTTAACCTAGCTCTTCCCTATAAAAGCCAACCCACTTCCACACATTTTCCACTTTTACAAACTCACAATTTGACTCTCAAAACTCTCTCAATCAGCTGATAATCAGGAGCTTGGACAGATTCATCACAAGTTGCTAACACAAGCATAACTTTTTCATTTCTTAGTCTTTTCATTGATTCTTTTTGCAAATCACTTGGAACAACCTTAGGGATGATTCCACAGGTTTTCCATGGAAAACCAAGGTCTGGAACGTCACCAAAAAGGCTCCAAAGTGAACTGAAAATTTCTCCTTTGATTCAACTTTGTTAATCTTGCTTAAACTTGAGTTATCTGTAAGACCCTAACATGTATTTGACAAAAGTTGCAGCGGAAATTCGTGCCATAAAATTTCTTTCATTACAAACGCCTTAGCTTACTTGAAAGTCCTTTTTAAAATAACTCTTTTACGAAACATAAGCATAACTTCTGTTTACTAAGGTACATAATCAATTATTCCCGTACAATCTATCTTGTGACCCGGTCTTCGATCTCTATTCCTCGTGATAATCGTCCGTGATTTGTACAACCTGCACTCACCACATTCATTCATAACATTAGCACACATTATATATATATACAAGATTCATATATGTACACTTCCCATTCAATTATATATTGTCACACCCCGATATTTCCACGTATTACCGGTGGACCCGGTGGGGAGTATCGTGACGTAGTTGATATCATCATAGTCAAACAACACAAAATTAAATGCACAGCGGAAGCAAAAGATAGATTCATTTCAACCGAACAAATTGTAATATTAAGTATCACAAAATAGTTGAAACAGATCCACAGGCGGATCGAAAGAAAAAGGAAATTGTTCAACAGACTTTAACATCTAGAGCTTGCGAGACTTGCTTATTGATGCCTGGAGTAGCCAGCCTATTACGTATAGTACCTGCATTTAGCCTTTTTGGAAAATACGTCAGTTTACACTGGTAAATACAATTAACTGACTCATTTTGAAAATGTTTTAGAAAATTTGATTTGAATGCACATGGCACAAAGTTCTTTTATAACTTGGGACAATTATTTAAAAATAATCTTGTATACAGTTTTACTTATTTGTCGTCCATTAGGGCCGGTTTGTAGGGCCGGTCTAGATTAACTGACACGCCACAGGTATAATACCCACAAGGTTGATTCCTTTAAGTGGACTACCAGTTTTTACATATGCAACTGTCAGGTGTACGCCTACACCCCGTGCTTAGGTCGTGGCCATTTCTTTGAATGATGCCAAGGATATCCGGGACATGGTCATTTAACCCCCAAAGGCCATACACCAAATAATACAGAACAAAACGAGTTATGTAAATACATTAATCACAATTCGATTTAAATGACTACATACCCGACCAAGCGGTATTATTATAATACCGTATCCCAAGCCCGTATAGGGAAAATAAGTTAAGAGTGTTTACCTGAGCAAAGTATAAATCAAATACAGCAAGTGCACGTAGATTTTACTGGGCTCCTAATCTGGAATGAAGGTTTTTAACAACCTATTAGAATCCTAACGGGTCTTTAATTAAGCCTAAACTTAGACCAGTTAGTTTTAAAAGAGGATACGGTCCAAAAATGCATGATTAAGCGAAGACCGGTTTAGAATGTGGTTTTGACCCAACAAGCTTGTATGCTTGTTTAATATGGGCAACTTAAACACATTCTGGATTTTGAGATGAAAACGATATGGTTTGACCCGTTTCGGCTAATATATGCAAACTAGTTAAATAAGCCGATCTGAACGCGAAAAGTGCGTAACGGGTAACCAAATGAGTCATACACAGGTTTCCTAAGTTAATATGCCTTAAATATGTTGTGACATCAGTAAGATATCTTCTATTATGCCCAAAACGGATTTAAACTCAAATTACGCCCCGTAGGGGTATTTTGGTCACTTTAAAGGTTATAAAAGAGTTTAAATATAAATATGAGTTTCAAGTCTGATGTAATCAGTAAAAATACTTAATTTACTAAGTTATATCAGTAGGGTATAACCTATGTGTGAAATTTATCATTTCTAACCACACTATGCACCGAAGGGGCATTTTGGTAATTTCACATAAGGTTTAAATGTCAAATCTGGAAATCTGAGTTTAAAACTTTTTCTTACTGCTAAAGTATACAAATTTATTTAAAACATCAGTAGGTATCCATTCTTATATATCTAAAATGGTTTTAATACATACTATGTGCTTAAAACGCGTAAAAAGGCGATTTTAAGCGATTTTCGGGTTTTATAAGAAAAGCTGATATTTTTATTATTCCAGAAGGCTTAAAATATTCTATCTATCATATTGGATCAGTAGAAAAGGTTTGGTATCAAAAGGATTGGTAAAACTCCTTTTATAGACAAAAAGGGCAAAATCGACAATTACCGGATCAAGTTTAGAACTCTATGTTATGCTTAGCCTAAAAATAAAGAAAAATCTCCAAAAATCCCAAAATATTATTTTATATCAGTGGGTAATAAGTCTGGTATCAAAAATCGGGTTTAGATAGGCTATACGCTAATTACACCGTTTAATTACTAAAAAGCTTTCTAATTACGCTAATGAGCATAACTCTTAATCTAGACCTCAAACTGATGTCAAATGTTAGGTACAAGTTTATAAATTAGTAATTAAGGTTTCTACTCTTTTACATTTTCAAAATTCATGTTTTAAGGTCATATGGGCATAATAGTCAACATTTAGGCATTTAACGGAAATATGCATATGAATCGTATAACTAATGAACCAAGTTGTATAATCACAAAGGGTTATACTTATATGAAACCTGGTCCTAATAAGGCTCTAAGACATTTCTAAACTATGCTCTAACGGGTCAGAACTGAAAGTCAAAGCAAAAGTCTACTTTTGCGACTTTCGGTTCCGAACCGAGCTTAAACTGAAAATTGTCGAGTTGAACATGTTTAGACATGTTCTTACATTAATTACCAAGTTATATTAATGACAAAACATGTTGCATAGCTTCTACATTGCTAATTATGCATTAATTTGAAAATAAGCTTTCTATTGACTTTTTGAGATTAACTTTGACCCGACAATTGACCTAGTTAGAGTGGGAATCAGATGGTGCCCTTTTAAGGGTTTATTGCCCACATAATTACCCACTCATAGGTACTTTCAATTTGGAATTTGACTGGACAAATTAAGATTAATGACGAAGTCAAATATTAATTACGACGGTTTGACTTTAGGCTAATTAACTAAGCAAAACTGAATTAAGGAAGGTTAATGACGCTTACAATAGTCCTATGCACGACTAATGACTTCTAGAAAATGTCCTTAAGCTCCAGCAATCTCCAGGAGTTAAGTTGTGAAGGTTTTGAATGCAAGTGTCCAAGTCTTGCAACAAATGGGTCTTTATATAGGGGTTTAAATTCACCAAGATCATGCCAAACAAGTCTATGGGATGAGTCCTGATCATCCCAAGTGTCCCTAGGCCCTTTAAAACCATCAAACAAGCCCCTGGTATAAAAAACAAGCTCCATAAGTCGGTTAAACAGGCTGAACAGGCAGATGTGCTTATTTTCTGCATCTGGGAGACTCAGGCGGCCCGCGTAAGGATTGGGCCTGACCTTACGCGGCCCGTGTCAATGTCTAGTCCGGTCAACAAGTTTGCAAATATTGCATTTTTGGTCCTTGGTCCTTCTAAACGTGGTTTTCACTTCATTTCTTGCACTTTTGGCCCCCTAACTTGACTTTTAATGCCTCCAAGGTATAAACAAACATCGTTAAGTCCTCGGTTAACTTTGTGATCACCCGTAAAGCCTTAAATTTCAACGTTGATGCTTTTAACCCCTCGTATACGAATATTGTCATAACTTTCTCATACTTTATCGAAACCTTGTGAAATTTTTATCACTTATTCTCATGAGTATAATTAATCATTACAAAGCTTCGGGTTTGCTAAAGGTCACTCAGAGGTATACTTTAAACATGTTAACACATTTAACCCCTGTAGTTTGTAATCTCTCACTTTCTTTCACAATTGGCTTCGTATGATCCATGATTCACTCGTTTAAGGGTATAAACATCGTGTAGGGTTATTGAAAGATATATTTATTCATTGTTGACACTTTGAACCCTTATATTCACATAGTTTCTTTGTTTGTCAACTTTAGTCCCTTTAAATCAGTTCTTTACACGTTTAAAGTCCATGACACGTGTTGATATATTATTGGACATGAATTTTCGAGGTGTTACATATATCTATCTTTAAGCATTACATCCACATATCCATTCCCTGGTGAGTCTTCAATAAAGTACCTGCATTAATGTTCATTCTCCAGGCACACTATTAATAACGTTAATCCTCAACGTATCGAAATCATGCATACATACACACTTACATTCATACATACACATCTACATACTTACATGCATTCATACATCTCTACATACACGCATACATACATACGTATCTTCATATATACGTAAACACACATCTACATACGTACATACGTCCCTACGTCTCTACATACATGCATACTCACATACGTACCTTTATATATATACATAAATACACATCTAGATACGTACATACCCATATTTACACATTGAAGATCTTACCTAACCCTCATATACTCATACATACCTTTATGCTTACATACGTAGACATCCACATACATACATACCTCCCCATATCTTCACGTACATACATACACTCAGACGTACCTTCATACATACATATATATACACATCTACAGATGTACATACCCATATATACACATACAAGCTCTCACATACCTCTTACATAATCATACATTAATTACGTGGATCTTAGACGTAGATTTATAACCCATAATCATCAAAGGAACGATCAGAATCATGTTTGGGAGGCCCGCCGTAGTCCACGGTTAACATACCGAAGCCCACGACCCATAAATCAACTTAGATAACAATTTTCAGCTTTTGGGACATGGGGAGGGCGTCGGCGACGCCCCTAAGGCCGTCGGCGACGGCCCTTGGTTTATCGCGTCGCTAAAACATCGTGTAGACAGGTAAATAGCGCGTCGGAAGAAAACTGACTTTCTAGACCCCGTCGGCGACGCCCTCTAGATTTTGCCTTTTTCTGCAGGTTCGTTTCGTCGTCTGTACGCACTAAAACGCGCATAACTTTTGAACCGTTTACCCGTTTAACCTCCCGTTTCTTCCTACATGATCGTAATTTGACATTCTATCATGTGAACTTGAAATCCCATATCCGGATTAAGGAAATTCTTAACTTACACGCTATCAGCTTATTATTCATTTACGATTATTCGACCCGTTCATGTTTTCATCAAACATCTCATTCGTTTTAGCCCAAAACTTACATGAACCTTATAACCATAATACTTTTACATTATCCGGAGTTTCGTACTTGGGGTTTACGCACCCGATACCCGGTATGCGTTAAACTCATTCATTTATTCAATTTTACGCAATCAACTTAGTTAATCCAAGTTCCACTCACGAACTTGGTTACCCATTAATCCTAACTTACTACCGAGTCTTTTATTGATTAATCCGCGTCACCATTTCTCGGTTAGCGTACGTGTGTGCCATTCTAATCATTACCCGGTTATAATACCGTAGCCATTTCATACACTTTATTCCGTTATAACTACAAAACTTCATTTTTGACCCGTTCGGTCTACTTAGAGAAAATAATAGATTTCATCCCACCAAAACCATACTTAACGTCAGACATCATGCTTAATTATCTATAACGCTACCTTACTTAAACAACTAAAAAGTGATTCCGGAAATCACTTACCTTATGCGACCATGCTCGTATCCACTTCCTTGCTTCTTCTTGACCCGTTAACCTTCCGTGCTTGATTCCGTCTCGACATGATTCATATACTTTCATGTCATCGAAATTACATTCTTGTTAGCATACACTATTATACATGTTAACGATCATATAAATCGCATATTTCACATTTGACCTTCATCGGTCACTTTTAACAAGCATAAGACATATAACCAAATTCGTATCCTTACTAACTCATGTAATTCATCATGTCATCGCATTAAACATGTATCAATATAACATGTACCATACGACTTCCTATAATCATACCCTTACGACAACACTCAAATCATGTTCCTTATGCGTAGTTGACTTTCAAAAGTCAACAATTCGTCCTATGAACTTTCGGCTTATTCTTATGTATTCGTATCGTCATAATAGGCTATACAGACGGTTCTATATACATTTCATCCTACACTTAGTGTGCATACAACTTCCTAAGCACAGTGTACAATCAATTCATTCATATACTTCTAGTCTCATACATAATTCATCAAATCCTCCTTCTAATCAACATGAATCATTCATACCTAAACATCAAACATATTAGCATCACATTTATTTCGATTCCTTTAACAAGAATCCATCATACGTATCATGATACATCAATATTAATCAAGAATTTGACATGGGTGATCATTCAAGTCATCCTACTCCCCATACCAAGTGGGTTTCACCTATAAACATCAAATTAATCCAAACCCTGCATAATCCTTGTTCTATATGACGATTATAACCCATATACATTATCAATTTCATACCAATTCGCGGATTGGAACATAACCCACTTCATACAAGTTCATCAATCTAAGTTTCAAGACATACCTCACGATCCCCTTGTCTAGGTGATCACTAATTCATGTTCCTTAATAGATTTGAGCCTCGATTCAACCTTCAATTTGGAGCTTCTTTAAGAACTAGGGTTTACACCCCTTTGTTCTTCTCCAGAGCATTCCACGCACACACACATGATGTGTGTGTGTTGTATGTTATGTTTTTGTTTTATAAAACATGAGTTTCTCATGTTTACAATTTAGCCCTCGTGTTCGCCACTTAAATATAATTGGCACAACTTTCGTCATTTAATACTTTTGACCATACCCTTAACTAGGTTAAATAGCCTAGTTATTTATTTCATGACATGTCCTATAGGAACATACGACAAATATAAACATTCGGGTTTTGGGGCGTTACAAGTCTACCCCCTTAAATGAGGTTTCATCCCCGAAACCTTTCTTATCTTTACTAGATTAGTTCTAGTAAATCGATCCCTCCAAAAAGTTTTCTCCAACCCGGAAACTCTTGTGACTTCTTTTTAACAAGTTCATACTTTCCATACCATGCTTTCCCGTAACATCCTCATTTCCTTGACCCGTTCATAACATGTCAATATACATACTTCTTCAAACTTGTATTGATGCGTACGTTCGTATGATCCGTTTATAGCGGGTCTAATTGTCGCAACCCCCGATCCCTGATTCCAGGGAACGGGCGGACGCGAGCTCAGAGTTTCGGTGGTATCAGGTTATTTAATCTTGCAGCGGAATTTACATCAGGACCATAGTTAGGAAATGTTTATCAGAGTAAAACCACCTCATTTAATATTAATAATCACATGGGTAAAAACCAAGTTTCTTAGTACAATACATTTATAGGGATAAACCCTATTTTATTGAATTTTAAAACATCGTTTATTTGGTAACTTTTATAGCCACATTTTCCCAAGCCTTCAGTGCTCTCCAGCTGGCTTTTTATTAATTGGTTGTCATAGTGGGTTACCTGAAACGTGTTTTAAAAACATTTGTCACTCGAAAATACTGGTGAGTGAATCCCAGTTTAATCAAGTTTAAATAAAAGTCACAGTGAACAGTATTGAGAGCGATTACAATGTTTATATCTACACAATTACTCCATTAGCACTGTCAACCCTAACTTGTGGGTCATATTACCCATTGGCTAACTCATTGTCCAATGGTAACGTATTGTCATCCTCGACTTACTACTCACAGTGTAGTACATTTTGTATACAAAACCCCAACATACCGGCAGTAATTGAAGAACTACAAAGACTCAATCACTGCTAAATTTCATGGTAAAACATTTAAGGTTTGGTAAAACATTACCAAAAAGATTAACAAAAAGAGGATAAACTCACATTGCTATCTTAGACTTCTTGTAAGGGTTTCCTGGATATAATCTATAATTTATACAAATGTACATTGGTTAGTATCATAACCCTTTGAAAATATTAATGATACCCTCCCCGAGACGGCATTCCAACAACTACGTCGGGCAGAACCACGACAGTTGTTACGGAACCCTAAATCAATCGGGCAGCGTAACTGTTACGAAACTAGGGTTATAATACTTACAACGGAGCAGAACCTCACTAATTAGGGGATATAATACCCGCGTATTATAACTCTACTACAGAAATTGTGATTTGAGAATTGAGAATGAGCGACGGAAGACGAAAACCCGTTGCCTTCTTATATAGTGCTGAAATATGGTCTCCACGCGGCCCGCGTAAAGAACAGACAAGGGTTACGCGTCCCGCGTCAACCCTGGTCAACATACTAGCTTGTCCCGGTCATGATCTAGACCCGTCACGATGTCGACACGTGTCAGCTCAGGATGTCTCCGCGTTGTAGGTCTCTCGCGGCCCGCGTTAACTTAAACGGGGTCTTACGCGGCCCGTTTGAACTAAAGAAACTCAAAGGAATCCGGTATCCACCTCGATACCGCCCGTGTAAATGGTTGGGGTGGGTCTACGCGGCCCGCCTCAACTTACTATTTCTTGTTTTTAATTTATTTTATAAACTATAACATATTTCGGGCTTGGTTTTCACATACGGGGTGTAATTCAAGACATATTGGAACATTCTAAATTATACTAGAGTGTTAAACATATTATGAGGGTGTTGGTTTTACCGAGGGTTGTTACATTCTCCCCACCTTGTTTTAGAACTCGTCCTTGAGATCTACTGGAACAAGTGCGGATATTTCCTTTGCATTTCAGATTCAAGCTCCCATGTATACTCAGGTTCTCTTTTGGAATCCCACTTTACTTTGACTAGAACTAGTCTCTTATGCTTGATATTCTTGATTTTCCTGTCTTCAATCTGTAGTGGCTTTTCTACAAACTTGAGTTGTTCATTTACCTCTATATCTTTAAGAGGTACTAATAGTGATTCATCAGCTAAACACTTTTTGAGATTAGATACATGAAACACATCATGTATTCCTGCCATTTCCTCTGGCAATTGTAGCTGATAGGCTACAGGTCCTATTCTTCTAATAATCTCAAAAGGTCCAACATACCTGGGACTTAGCTTTCCCCGTTTGATGAATCTTACTATTCCTTTTCAAGGAGAGACTTTTAATAATACTTTATCTCCTATTTGAAATTCCAATGGTTTTCGCCTGTTATTAGCATAACTTTTCTGTCTATCACGTGCTGCTTTCAGTCGTTCCTTGACTTGAATAATCTTGTCGGTTGTTTCTTGCACTATCTCAGGTCCAGATAGTTACTTTTCCCCAATTTCTGCCCAACAAACTGGGGTTCGGCACTTTCGTCCATAAAGTGCTTCGAATGGTGCAGCATTGATACTTGTGTGATAACTATTATTATAAGAAAATTCTATTAAAGGTAAGTGATCATCCCAATTACCTCCGAAATCAATTACACAAGCTCTAAGCATGTCTTCCATTGTCTGAATTGTCCTTTCGCTTTGTCCGTCTGTTTGTGGATGATAAGTTGTACTTAACTTTAACTTGGTTCCCATTGCCTTTTGGAAACTTAACCAAAAATAAGAGGTAAATCGACTATCCCTATCAGAAACAGTTGATAAAGGAATGCCATGTAAAGAAACAATTTCATTTACATATAGTTTAGCTAATTGTTCCATACTGAAAGTTTCATTCATTGGTAGGAAATGAGCTGACTTAGTTAGTCTATCTACAATCACCCAGATTGTATCATTACCTTTTCTTGTTTTGGGTAATTTAGTAACAAAATCCCTTGTTATCAATTCCCATTTCCACACCGGCATTTCTAATTGCTGTAACAAACCTGAGGGTTTCTGATGTTCAGCCTTAACTTGTAAACAAGTTAAACATTTAGAAACATAGGCTGCTATGTCCTTTTTCATTCCTATCCACCAGAAATTTTTCCTTAAATCCTGGTACATTTTATCACTTCCTGGATGCATCGTATACTTAGACTTATGGGCTTCTTCTAATATACGATGACGTAGATTTCCTAATTTAGGTATCCACATTCTCTTTTTATGGAACCTCCAAATTCCATCTATTCCTTGTTCCAATTCTTTTAGCATACCTTTTAATTTTTCAGAATCATCCTTGATTACTGATTCTTGTGCTTCTCTTATCTGATCATTTAAATCTACTTGCAGATTTAATTTAAGAGAACGTACCCTTCTTGACTTTTCATGATACTTTCGGCTTAAAGCATCTGCCACTACATTTGCTTTTCCTTCGTGATACTGGATATCACAATCATAATCACTAAGCATTTCCATCCAACGTCTTTGTCTCATATTCAACTCCTTTTGTTTGAAAATATACCTTAAACTCTTATGATTAGTGAATATGGTAAACTTACTACCATAAAGGTAATGTCTCCAAATCTTAAGAGCAAAAATTATAGCTCCTAATTCTAAATCATGAGTTGAATAATTCTCTTCATGATTCTTAAGTTGTCTAGATGCGTAAGATATAACCTTTTGGCGTTGCATCAACACACATCCATAACCTAATTTAGAAGCATCACAATAGACTACAAAGTCTTCAGCTCCTTCTGGTAATGCTAGTATGGGTGTATGGGTTAATCTATGCTTAAGAATTTTAAAAGCTTCTTCTTGTTTTACTCCCCATTCAAACTTAACAGATTTACATGTTAACTTTGTTAAAGGAATGGCTATTCTAGAAAAATCTTAAATAAATCTTCTATAATAACCGGCCAATCCTAAGAAACTTCTAACCTCGGTTGGTGACTCAGGGGTTTTCCATTTAGTAATTGCCTCGATCTTTGTTGGATCTACATGAATTCCTTCATGATTAACTCGGTGTCCAAGGAATTGTACCTGTTCTAACCAAAATTCGCACTTTGAAAACTTAGCATAAAGCTTTTCCTTTCTTAACAAACTTAAAAGTGCGTGCAAATGTTTTGCATGATCCTCTTTATTCTTAGAGTAAATTAGAATATCATCTATGAAGACAATTATGAATTTATCCAAATATGGATTACATATTCGGTTCATCATGTCCATAAATGCAGCTGGGGCATTGGTTAAACCAAATGGCATGACAGTAAATTCATAATGACCATACCTTGTTCTAAATGCGGTCTTGGGAATGTCCTCTTCCTATACATTTAATTGATGATATCCTGACCTTAAATCGATTTTAGAGAAAAATCGAGCTCCATGCAGTTGATCAAACAGATCATCGATTCTCGGTAATGGGTATCGATTCTTAATCGTGACTTTGTTTAATTCACGGTAGTCAATGCACATACGCATTGATCCGTCTTTCTTTTTAACAAACAATATCGGCGCTCCCCATGACGACGAACTTGGTTGTATGAATCCTTTTTCTAACAATTCATCTAATTGTTTCTTAAATTCTTGCATTTCTGCAGGTGCCAACCGATAAGGTGCTTTGGCAATCGGTGATGTTCCTGGTATTAAATGAATCCTGAATTCAACTTCTCTGTCTGGAGGTAGTCCTGGTAATTCTTCTGGAGACATCTGAAAACTGAGATACTATCGGAATATCTTTTAGTTCTTTTTCTTTAGTGTTAGTGATTATAGAAATCAAATACACTATAGAACCTTTTCTTATAGAATTTGCAGTTTTCATCACAGAGATGAATTTTGTGGACCTAGAGGGTTTATCTCCTTTAATTGTGATCATTTTACCTTTTGGTGAATTTATTTGAATTGACTTTTGATCACATAAAATACTGGCTTTATTGGCTATTAACCAATCCATTCCTAAAATAACATCAAATCCTGCCAGATTCATGGGATATTGGTTTGCTATAAATTTCTGATTAAAAATTTCTATTCTTGCTCCCTGCAAGATTTCAGAAATCCTAATAGTTTCTCCATTAGCGGTCTCTACTAGACATTCTTGTGGTAGTTTAGTTAATGATTGATTTAGAATTTTGAAAAACGAAGTATTGATAAAACTTTGGTTTGCACCAGAGTCAAATAATACTTTAGCAAATATATCATTAACTAAAAACGTACCAGCTATAACGTCTGGGATTATCTTGGATTCCTCAGCAGTCAGAACAAATGCTCTAGCATTTTTGGTATTCTTGTTGTTTGTAGCTGGGGTCAATTTTGGACAGTTTGGCCTGATATGACCTTTTTCCCCGTAGTTGTAGCACAATCCATTACTGGATTTCTTCCTGCAATTTTCTTCCTTATGTCCTGGCATCTTGCAATAATTGCAAAGAATGGAGCATTTTCCCGAATGCTTTTTCTTGCAGACCTTGCAGTATGGTGCAGAGGTAGAACCCATATTCCTACGATTGAAATTTCCAGAATGGAATTCTTGTGTAAGCCTTTGGGTTAAGTTCCTCCTCTAATCTTCTTCTCTAGTACGAACTAATTCATCTGTCAAGGTATTTGCTAGTTCTACAGCTTCTTCTATGGTTTGAGGTCTAGCTGCCTTGACTACGTGTCTTATCTCCCCAATTAATCCCCAAATATAACGGGAGATTAACACTGGTTCTGGTGAAGCAAGAGTTGGCACTATTCTAGCATATTCAAAGAATATTTTAGTGTATCCCTTACTATCCACACCAGTCATCCTAAGGTTTAGGAATTTGTTTGCTATCTGTTCCTTTTCATTGGGAGGGCATAATTTCCTTTCTACCTTGTTCTTAAATTCTTCCCATTCCATATTGTAGGTTCTATCACTTCCTTTTGTTTGGAGGATAGTGTTCCACCATTCTAACGCTGAATTCTTAAACAGATTAGAAGCAAACAGTATTTTATCTTCTTCAGCACATTTGCTTATCCTTAAGACTGCCTCAGTCTTCTCTATCCAGCGTAGGGTTGCAATGGCCCCTTCATTGCCTGAGAATTCCATTGGTTTACAAGACCAGAATTCTTTATAAGAACAACCATAAGGCATGGTTCTTCTTCTTTTGGGAATAGGCAATTGAAGTATTGGTCCATTGTTCACGCTATGCTCTGGTTCACTTGGTCGCTTACTGCTATGCTTACTTTTATTATCAGCATCCTTAACAGTTTGAAGAATAAATGACATTGCATCTATAATTCCTTGTGCTACTATGTGTTGGATAGCACTATTATCCACTTGATTGTTATTGTTATTGATGCTTGGATTCTCATTAACCACGTTAATGTTACTCTGGTTATCATTATTCAGATTTCCTTGGTTTCCTTCATCGGCCATCTGAATTTTAAACAATTACCCCATATTAATACCACAAATAATATCTTAATATAGTTAATCACATGATACACATTTTTACCAAAAGCGTCGATCATTGCGACTATACTCTTTTCATATACTATTGTGCGTCTATTACACACTAGTACTGAAATAAAATTACAATACCAACAGAAATAGAATCACACTAATAGTAATATGCATCCGTACACACATATTTTATTTTATTTTTATTTTATTATATTTTATTATTATTATTATTACTACTGTTTCCTCCATTCTCACATTCACGGATATGGATTTATCCAAAAATCCATATTGCGCTCATCGTATTTCCATACGAGACGCTCTCCCACCTGACGCATTCTCTCACTGCTTTCTAAAATTTCCTCCCCAAAAGTCCTAAGTTCTTGAACGTTTTTTGCACTCATTGGGGGTGAAGGTTCTCGGACTGGGTTTGGAATCTGGGGTGCGGGTTCCTGATATGGGGGTGTAGGTGCCTGAAATTGGTAAGGATCTTCTAAGATTTCCCTAATATAATCATCTTGGTAATTAGGATCTAAAGGGTCCATACCTGGGTAGGCTTCTATGTTCTGTATGGGTGGGTATTCCTAGATAGGGTAACGTTGCACAAAGTCCCTATTATCGTCCCACCAAGGGTCGTAATTTGGACCTAGGGGATTTGGTGCAGGTATCCTAGGGATTTCTTCTGGGTTGAAGTCATGCATTTCCACTTGGTTTTCCAGGTTTTCTATCTCCATGGGTTGTTCTGGGTTTTGTGGTTGTGGGGCTACTAATTGTTCCAGACTCGGGTCAGCAGCAGTTGTAGCTAAGATATGAAAATTAGCTAGGCTTCTATTAAGCATATCTTGTGTATGGGCATCGGTTTTTTGCTTAGCGGCTGCTAAAACTCTTTGTTGTTGAAATTTTCGCATTCTCTTCCTACGAGCAAAGGCTTCCTTACTGAACCATCCTCGTTTCTTATGAGGGAATGGCTCTTCTGACTGAGCTCTAAAAGCAAACACTCCTTCCTGGTCAGCAGAATACCCAGAAAGGGCAGGCTATGATGAGGTACCTTCACTCTTAGGTGAATCAGACAACTGATGACTCATGTCTGAGGGTCCTTGATCACTCATACTGTAAACTAACAGATAGTCAAATAACACATAACAAATAAATATAGTTATGCATATATTTCCATTATTTCCTAACACAAAATTTAGAATTTTAAGTGTCAGCAGAACACTTCTTTGGCTCAGACCAGTGGCTAGGCTCTGATACCACCTTCTGTCGCAACCCCGATCCCTGATTCCCGGGAACGGGCGGACGCGAGCTCAGAGTTTCAGTGGTATCAGGTTATTTAATCTTGCAGCGGAATTTACATCAGGACCGTAGTTAGGAAATGTTTATCAGAGTAAAACCACCTCATTTAATATTAATAATCACATGGGTAAAACCCAAGTTTCTTAGTACAATACATTTATAGGGATAAACCCTATTTTATTGAATTTTAAAACATCGTTTATTTGGTAACTTTTATAGCCACATTTTCCCAAGCCTTCAGTGCTCTCCAGCTGGCGTTTTATTAATTTGCTGTCACAGTGAGTTACCTGAAACGTGTTTTAAAAACATTTGTCAGTCGGAAATACTGGTGAGTGAATCCCAGTTTAATCAAGTTTAAATAAAAGTCACAGTGAACAGTATTGAGAGCGATTACATTGTTTATATCTACACAATTACTCCATTAGTACTGTCAACCCTGACTTGTGGGTCATATTACCCATTGGCTAACTCTTTGTCTAATGGTAACGTATTGTCATCCTCGACTTACTACTCACATTGTAGTACATTTTGTATACAAAACCCCAACATACCGGTAGTAATTGAAGAACTACAAAGACTCAATCACTGCTAAATTTCATGGTAAAACATTTAAGGTTTGGTAAAACATTACCAAAAAGATTAACAAAAAGAGGATAAACTCACATTGCTATCTTAGACTTCTTGTATGGGTTTCCTGGATATAATCTATAATTTATACAAATGTACATTGGTTAGTATCATAACCCTTTGAAAATATGAATGATACCCTCCCCGAGACGGCATTCCAACAACTACGTCGGGCAGAACCACGACAGTTGTTACGGAACCCTAAATCAATCGGGCAGCGTAACTGTTACGAAACTAGGGTTATAATACTTACAATGGAGCAGAACCTCGCTAATTAGGGGATATAATACCCGCGTATTATAACTCTACTACAGAAATTGTGATTTGAGAATTGAGAATGGGCGACGGAAAACGAAAACCCGTTGCCTTCTTATATAGTGCTGAAATCTGGTCTCCACGAGGCCCGCGTAAAGAACAGACAAGGGTTACGCGTCCCGCGTCAACCCTGGTCAACATACTAGCTTGTCCCGGTCATGATCTAGACCCGCCACGATGTCGACACGTGTCAGCTCAGGATGTCTCCGCGTTGTAGGTCTCTCGCGGCCCGCGTTAACTTAAACGGGGTCTTGCGTGGCCCGTTTGAACTAAAGAAACTCAAAGGAATCTGGTATCCACCTCGATACCGCCCGCGTAAATGGTTGGGGTGGGTCTACGCGGCCCGCCTCAACTTACTATTTCTTGTTTTTAATTTATTTTATAAACTATAACATATTTCGGGCTTGGTTTTCACATACGGGGTGTAATTCAAGACATATTGGAACATTCTAAAGTATACTAGAGTGTTAAACATATTATGGGGGTGTTGGTTTTACCGAGGGTTGTTACACTAATACCCTCATCTCATCTCTTAAGAGTACTTTCCGTATATACACTGTATAACGTCAAATTCTTGCTTTGTTATCGCAACAAAGTTACTATTTCATAGTCTCACATACATGCTTGACTCCAAAGTCATACATCATTCTACGTTTTCTACAGTTACTTGTACCATGCATACCATTACGTTACTTTCAAACCATCTTTTTCATTTCACCTTACAATTACTCGCACTTCATGCATTATTTAATTTACATAAGTAAGTGTATCATGCCAGTTCATCATACGAGAGTTTAATCATTACCCAAAATTTTCACTCAAAACTTTTAAGATTTACCCTTTTCTTCTTATGTTGACTGTTAAAAGTCAAACATCACATACCATACCATACCATACCATACCATACCTATCTTATCCTTCACTTCATAGGTCGCTTTCCAATCTTCTAATTCGTACCTATTTAGTATAAGTTGAACATTTTACTGACCTCGGTTTCATTTCATAACTCAACGATCCGTAAACCAGATCGATCCGCCTCTTCACGAGTACTAACCGTACCCGGCCATTTTTCATTCATCCTTGTAATGAGTTTCCGCTCGTGCACATTTCATTCAAACATTTATTTTACTAGGTGATTACTCACCCATAATTCTTCTACAACTTCCTACGTACATGCTATAACACATTCCATACTTCATTCCTTACATACAATTCTTTTACTCTGGTTACTTATTTCGTCAACCTTTGCGGTTTGACTTTTCAAGTCCGGCTGACATTTCTTACTTATCATAGATGCATCGAGGTAGGTTCTGTTTGTTTTTGCTTATAATGTCTGTAAAGAGCTTATGTCTGCGGGCGGGCATACATAAGCTCTTGAAGACTGTTTGTTTAAAAAAAAAAAGAAGATCTTATAATAGCTTTTAATAGCTTCAAAAAAAGCTATGTATAATAGCTTCAAAAAAAAAGAAGATCTTCATCTTCTTCCTCTTCTCCCCTGCCACCACCATCTCCGCCACCACCTCCACCTGCCATCTCCGCCACCATCTCCGCCAGCATCTCCGCCACCACCATCTCCACCTGCCATCTCCGCCACCATCTCTGCCAGCATCTCCGCCACCACCATCTCCACCTGCCATCTCCGCCACCATCTCTGCCAGCATCTCCGCCACCACCATCTCCACCTGCCATCTCCGCCACCATCTCCGCCACCACCATCTCCATCTCCACCTGCCACCATCTCCGCCACCACCACCACCACCTCCACCACCATCTCAAAAAAAAAAGATCGTAGAGAGAGAGAGACCGTAGAGAGAGAGAGATCTGTGAGAGAGAGACCGTAGAGAGAGAGAGAGAGATCTGTGAGAGAGAGAGAGTTTGTAGAGAGAGAGAGAGCAGACCTGTGATGGCGGAGGTGGTGCGGTGGTGGTGGCGGAGGTGGTGCGGTGGTGGTGCGGTGGTGGTGGTGGTGCGGTGGTTGTGGTGGTGGTTGTAGAGAGAGAGAGGGTTTGTAGAGAGAGAGAGCAGACCTGTAACCTGTTGTGTGTGTGTTGTGGATTGTGTGTGAAGTTGTTTTTGAAGGAAAAAAAACAAACCCTCTTCTCCTTGTAGACTGCAGATATTTGGTTCACATCTTCTCTTGCAGATGCCTGCAGATGTGGTTCGCAGACTACAGACATTTTACATCTGAAAAAACAAACAGCACCGTACACGTTCGTACTTCTTTCCATTCATGCTTACTTGCAAAGACATTCATTACATTATTTCGGTACTCATGACCAAGCTTACCCTTCTCATTCATACTTAAATTATTGTCCGGGTCGTAGCCCGCCCTACATTATGACTCCTACGAGTCGATTACTAACACATCTAACACATAACGGGTTCAAAACTTCTTTCTTTCATTTTAAAACTTAGGTTTGTTTGCCCTTTACAATCATTCTTTTGTTCATTTAATTTACATTTACTCATAGGACTCGTTTGACATAACTACGGTCAACTATTGACACGATTCTGATGTGGGTAAATTTTATCCTTTATATGTTTTAAATCCGTCCCGCGGATTCAAATGTAACATCCATACCTTTTATTACTTCTATATTTTGAATCCGTCTAGCGGTTTCTAACCTACCATTCATACATTTTCTTCCTTCTATGATTTGAATCCGTCTCGCAGATTCAAACATATAATTCCTGCATTTCATTCCTTGAATCCGACTTGCGGATTCAAACATTCCATTCATGTCTTTCATTCCTTGAATCCGTCTCGCGGATTCAAACATTCCATTCATATCTTTCATTCCTTACATGTGTTGAATCTGTCTTGCGGATTTCAAACACGTCATTCATACCATGCCGATCCGTACTTACTTACGGATACAACATCATTCATCCTTATCATTTCTTCTTTTTCATTCTTGTATAATACTCTCAATTTCCTGAGAGTCTTACTACTCATTTTACCCGCACGCCTCACCTGCTACCCAATTCTCCCGAACATACCTGCGATAATTACCACGGCCTCACAAACGTCATATGCTTCTTGCATACTGGCCAGGTGCGCAATCCACATAATAGTTTCGTGCCTTCATGTAATCATCACCTTATGTCCGAAAAAAAAAGTTTTCAGTCTCGTGCAACATCCTTAAAACTTTACCGAGGCAACATCGTTATTTTTCGTTTAGTATTTACCCTCTCAAGGAGATTTCTTACTTTTTCTTTTAACACTGGTACCCATACATATTAACATTGTGTACCTGAGTCCATTTGTCTATTTGCATCTTTGTCTGCCTTAGTAATCATCCTAAACTGCATTCACGGGTCATCCTCTTCAAACACTTTTGCTTACCTTGCACATAACATACTGTTAGTTTCTTCATATGCATACTTAAGTGCTTACTTACATTCGCTTTTACCTTTGGGATCTTGTCCGAGTCTTAGATTGTACGGATTTCTTATCATAAGAGCACATAGGTATGAGTTCAAGTACTTACCTTATCGTACTTGATTTCCCTCAAACCAGGGCTCTGATACCAACTTATAAGACCCTAACACGTATTTGATAAAAGTCGCAGCGGAAATTCGTGCCATAAAATTTCTTTCATTACAAACGTCTTAGCTTACTTGAAAGTCCTTTTTAAAATAACTCTTTTATGAAACATAAGCATAACTTCTGTTTGCTAAGGTACATAATCAATTATTCTCGTACAATCTATCTTGTGACCCGGTCTTCGATCTCTATTCCTCGTGATAATCGTCCGTGATTTGTACAACCTGCACTCACCACATTCATTCATAACATTAGCACACATTATATATATATATACAAGATTCATAAATGTACACTTTCCATTCAATTATATATCTATCTTTAAGCATTACATCCACATATCCATTCCCTGGTGAGTCTTCAATAAAGTACTTGCATTAATGTTCATTCTCCACGCACACTATTAATAACGTTAATCCTCAACGTATCGAAATCATGCATACATACACACTTACATTCATACATACACATCTACATACTTACATGCATTCATACATCTTTACATACACGCATACATACATACGTATCTTCATATATACGTAAACACACATCTACATACGTCCCAACGTCTCTACATACATGCATACTCACATACGTACCTTTATATATACATAAATACACATCTACATACGTGCATACCCATATTTACACATTCAAGATCTTACCTAACGCTCATATACTCATACATACCTTTATGCTTATATACGTAGACATTCACATACATACATACCTCCCCATATCTTCACGTACATACATACACTCAGACGTACCTTCATACATACATATATATACACATCTACAGATGTACATACCCATATATACACATACAATCTCTCACATACCTCTTACATAATCATACATTAATTACGTGGGTCTTAGACGTAGATTTATAACCCATAATCATCAAAGGAACGATCAGAATCATGTTTTGTGACAACTGGCACCAAACCGGTAATTTCCGTACACTTTAATCATTATTTAATGACTGCAATTATGTGCTTAATTGTCAGCAATGTCTGAACACATGATTAAACAAGTGAATTCATGCACGTTGTATACTACAAAATATTGCTTTATGCATAAACGAAAGCGTTGCGTCAAAAATACTAAGTAAACTCACCGGTAAGACACTATGTGTCAACGGAACTGCAGAAAGCAGTCAGACAATAAAATTGGAGCCTAGGTGTAGGTCCGACAACAAGAATGCATTAAAACCCAAGAGTACATACAAGGGTTTAATATATATGCAATACGAAAGCAAAAATAAGCACTAAAAAGCACCCGAAACGCACTTTAAGTGCAAAATTTTGTATAATTCAGCAATAAATCAGCATTTAAACATATGAATATTATGCAGAAATGTCGTTTTATTATCCAGAATATTTCCCTAAGTGTTGGGAATTGAAAGAGTACAAGAAGGTACTTAAAAGACACTAAAAAGTGTAATTTAGCACATTAACGAATCGGTATGTAACCGAACAACCGGATATTACCCGAACACCAAAATAATGCTAGAAGCATTGTTTTTATTTTCCTAAGCTAGTTAGGGTCCCCGAACACCCTAACACACTACACATTATATAATATACCATAAGGCACTAACTAGACCTTTGATTTCCAACTAATCACTAACTAGTAGTTAGAAATGTTTCACTTAACCCCCCCCACATGTTGGACGGTTGGGAACATAATCCCACATGGGATTTAAGTTGCATATTTTATTAGAACTTGCCATGTCCTTTTGAAACATAATACCCAAGGGTTAGAGCCTTGATATGGATATAAGTAAACACCACAAGATCATAACCATCACAATTTCACACATTACACACACAACTTTCTTCTCCCTCTCTCCCTTGGCTACGGCTTCAAGCCACCACCACACCATCACCATTTTCAATCATCATTCAAGCAATCCAAGGTGATATTGAGGTGTAAGAAGGTCACTAACGAAGCTCGGTGCAAGCGGATCTTGAAGGACCTTCACCATTTGCTTTTATCCACCTCATTTGCACTCTTGAACTTCCCTAGCCTTGAGCTAGTAGTAAGTGCTCTAAAACACCTTCTTGATCTTGTCTAGAGTGGTTAATAAGAGTTTTGTCGGATGAAAATCATGAACACTAAAGATCACCAACTAAAAGTCTTGTAAAATGATGAACTTGATGGATAAAAGGAAAGTGATGGTGTAAAACTTGTTAAACTTGTTTTGTTATGATTATTTAGTGTTGTTTTATGCTAGTAGTAGTTCGGATCGTCATCTAACCCGGCTAGGTCATGTTCATAGAACATGAACTAGTGCATGTTAAAATATGAAAAGGACTAGATGATGAACACTACTACATAATAACATGAACTTGTGTAAAAGTAATTTTTCTTGTAAAATGAAGTTCTAAACTAGTAGATCTAAAGATCTACAAGTGGTTTTTCGGAAGAACCAAGTAAAATATATACAAGTCTCATTTTAAGTCGGGTCTTTCATGAACTAGAGGTGTTTTTGTGAACAAACAAGTGTGTGGACACTTGTGTAACAAAAGTTTTAACAAAGAAACAATTTTCGTAAAAACCGACTAGAAGTTGTGAAACTTCAAGATCTTTAAAAATAAAGTTCTTAAGAAATTAAACTTATTTTTAAAGATAACAAGACTTACTAAATGTGCTAGTAAGTTACTACACATTTTTGTAAATATCCAAGTTCATGAAATGGAGAAATTAGTGATTATTGTTGATGAGTATTGTTGATAATTGTTGTTGATGATTGTTGACGATTTAAAAGAAAATAAACACATGTTTTGAAAACATGGGAAACCTCCATTTTTAGGGGAAACTCTGTCAAAATTTTTATAAATTTTGACACTTAGAAAATATAAGTTTTTGAGAAACTTATTCCCTAAAAATGTATTTAAGAGTATTACCAAGGTTTCCCAAATTTTTGGTGATAAGAAATGATGATTTCTTCAAGAATAAAAATGGATATAAGTATGTATATTTTTGAGAGAAAAATATATATTATTTTATCACCAACTTTTGTGCTAAGTGTATAAAGTATGTGTTATACGTGCTAGTGTATTAAGACTTAAAAATACACTAAATACTCATGAGGAGTATAAATATAAAAATACGCATACAACATACAAGATACATAATTCGGGTGCAAAGTGCAAAATACAAAAAGCTTATATTTATTTTTGAGAAAATAATATAAGTAAGACACTTAGTTAAAAATATAAATTTTTTTTAACACAAGAAAATATACACAAAAGAGAGTGACTGTACTTGTGCGACACAAGTCTAGTGACTAACGTTAAGAAAACGCGTATAGGTTACGACGTTAATTAAGCAAATCCGGTGAAGTTTACGACGCACAGGAACACAAAGTTGTGAGTTCATGCTCCCCCTTTTCTTTAACCGTTTTCAGTTTTTATAACTTCGGGGGTGAAATAAATGTACAAATGTACAATATTTATAATTGGTATGATATAAATATAAGAAGCACACTTGGTGAGAACGAGAATCAAGTGTGATGAAATATAAGAATACAAGAAGTACACTTGGTGAGAACGAGAACCAAGTGTGACGAAATATAAGATAATAAGAAACGCACTTGGTGAGGACGAGAACCAAGTAGGATGCGTTATGAGAAATGATAATAAGAAACGCGCTTGGTGAAGACGTGAACCAAGTAGGATGGGTTATGAGAATTGATGACAAGAAACGCGCTTGGTGAGGACGAGAACCAAGTAGGATGCGTTATGAGAATTGATGACAAGAAACGCGCTTGGTGAGGACGAGAACCAAGTAGGATGCGTTATGAGAAATAGTGTCACGAATAGGGTACAGAAGCACCATTAATCAACAATATACCTAGACCGCAGAACAAAAGGTTAGATCTAACGGGTGCCTGGCAGCCACACTCTCGGTGAGGGCGAGAATCGAGTAGTGCTTTTGTGTCTCAGAATATACCAATTAAATGCCTTAGGTTTGGTGACTTCCTATGTCGTGTCACATGTTAATGGCTTTGCAACCCATTAACAATCCTGATACTTTCAGGAATACTCTATTTACATAAAAGTCATACCATACTAAAAATTGATGAATACTTGAGTACGTGGGGTACTCAAGAAAAGATTGAATTATACTTGAAGTACGTGGGGTACTCAAGAAAAAGGGAATTATACTTGAGTACGTGGGGTACTCAAGAAGAAATTGAATTATACATGAGTACGTGGTGTACACATGAAACTGAATTTATATATGAAAACTTGGTTTATTCACAAACTATGTTTTCATACAAAGTATACAAATGTGAAATACAAAAACTGCATGAATTCACACCAACATTATGTTGACGTTTTTCCAAAAATCACATGTATTTCAGGTAACTAGGATGGATGTGCGCGTGGTCTTACTCATGCTCATGGATGTCGCTTTGTTTATCGTTAAATAAAGTTGTAACTTTTAATACATTATGCCATCTCGTGTTGTAAACACTTGACTTATGTTTTCAGTAACGTAAGTGTTGAAGTTATTTTTGAGCATGTAGTATGTTTACTCTTCGTATGCAATGAGAACCTTTCATGATCACACCTCGTGCTTCCGCCGCAGAAAGGGGTGTGACATATTGGTATCAGAGCTGCGATTGTAGTGAACCAGGATTCCTTCTCGAGTCTAGTCTACAATCTCTAAGATCCTTTCACGGAAACAATCAATTTTCAAAGAGTTTTCATTGCATAAAACGTCCCGCGACATCCACTACCTGAAACTGTCTACATGAGTCTAGAAAAGACACTACGAGACTTAGGGTGCACGAGAGTAGCACTCGTCTGTGATTGAGAGTTAATTGCTATTATGTGTGATAATTAGCATGTACTAGAATTAGAATGTCACAAGTATACGTGACTTTATCTGAAAGCGATGGCCCATCTGAAGGAAGAAATACGAGGATGAAATGAACTGTGCGGATTGTGCAAGGAGTTACGTAATTATGGATGCATACATAATTATGGAATTCAGTGCACAGAAACCACAACAAGTCTTATCACGTATAGATCCCCTCAGTGCAAGCCTACTAAGTACTCTGCTAGAGTAATAATTGTTTGATGTCACTTATGTGGTACATATACCTGTGAATATATATGCTACTACTATCTAGTATGACGATATCAAACAAATGCCTAAACCTATTGGGTTGTGTTCGTCAGAACACGGCACCCAGAAGAGCTGTGAACGCTCATGATCAACCTCCTCCTCCCCCACTGCCAAGAACGGCTGAAGAGCTGAACGCTCTACTGGAAGAAAGGATCTCCGCTGCTATCGCCCAATACGAGGCAAACCGTACTCAAGACAGTGGAGGACCAAGCAATGCTAGGCGTAATGGGAATGGAGATTCGTCTGGAGGCAATGCAGCTTAAGGCTGCACTTTCAAGCAGTTCCTCGACTGCAAGCCGATGAACTATGATGGCACAGGAGGTGCAGTAGCATTTGTGCGCTGGACGGAGAAGACTGAAGCTACTATCCGCATGAGCAAGTGTACCGCGGATCAGCAAGTCACCTTTGCTACTGGGTTATTCGTCGATGAAGCTCTGACTTGGTGGAACCTGCAAGCCCAAACCTTGGGTGATGATGCCGCTTATGGCTTAACTTGGGAGGAACTGAAGGAAAGAATGAGAGAGAAGTATTGCTCTCGCGCTGAACTCCAAAGGATGGAAACGGAGTTCTGGCACTTGACCATGGTAGGTGCTGACATTAATGGTTATACTCGAAGGTTCCATGATCTGTCAAGAGTGCTTCCCTACATGGTGACTCCCGAATTCAAGCGCGTTGAACGCTACATTTGGGGACTGGCCCCAGAGTTTCGTGGCATGGTGACGTCGGCCAAACCATAAACAATCACTGAGGCTGTAACTCTGGCTGTCAGCCTTACTGAAGATTGTGTCCGTATGAAGAAGCTATCGTTGAACCCCACTACGAAGACCGAGACGCATGCTGAGTCGTCCGGTGACAAAAAGAGGAAGCATACGAGTTTGAACCAAGCAACTCGCAACAACAAGGGTTTCAGCAAGAAGCGTGACGCTAACCCGCCCCAGGAGACGAAAACCCTTGCAACCAAAGGATGCTTCAGATGTGGAAGCAATGATCATTTTATGAAGGACTGCCCAAAAGGAAACAATGCTCAGGCTCGAGCATTTGTGATTGGAGCAAAGAAGGTACGCGAGGACCCTAACGTGGTCACCGGTACGTTTCTCATTAACAATCACTTTGCATCCATATTATTTGACACTGGCGCCGATTATAGCTTCATGTCTGTGGAATTTAAACGCATACTCGGAATAGAATCTAGTAGATTAGAAATTCCTTATTCCATAGAACTAGCCAATGGTAAACTTGTTGAATCGGGCGAAGTTGTGAGAGGCTGCACACTAGAACTTGGTGAACGAAATTTTAGCATCGACCTCCTACCTATTCAATTGGGTAGCTTCGATGTAGTAGTCGGGATGGACTGGTTGTCCAAGAGCAAAGCTGAAGTTATTTGTCATGAGAAAATCATTCGGATCCCTTTAGCGAATGGTGAAACTCTCATCGTGCATGGAGAAAAACGAGACGCACCTCTTCGAATCATCAGTTGCATAAAGGCACGGAAGTGCTTAAGGAAAGGATGTGTCGCTTTCCTAGCACACGTTATAGACAAGAAGGCTGTGGAGCCAAAAACTCGAAGACATTCCTGTGGTGAAGGAATTTCCTGATGTGTTCCCTGAAGATCTGCCAGGACTACCTCCGCAACGACAAGTCGAATTCCGTATAGACTTGGTTCCAGGAGCTGCACCTGTAGCCAAGGCACCCTATCGACTTGCTCCATCCGGAATGCAAGAATTATCTACACAACTCCAGGAGTTGTTGGATAAAGGATTCATAAGGCCAAGCTTCTCACCCTGGGGAGCTCCTGTATTATTCATGAAGAAGAAGGATGGAACACTGCGGATGTGTATCGATTACAGGGAACTGAACAAGCTCACTATCAAGAATCGGTACCCGCTACCGAGGATTGATGACTTATTTGATCAATTGCAAGGATCAAGCTACTATTCCAAGATCGACCTTCGATCTGGATACCATCAGCTGAGAATCCAAGAGGAAAGCGTACCAAAGACTGCATTCAGAACACGCTATGGGCACTACGAATTTCTTGTGATGCCGTTTGGGCTGACGAATGCACCAGCAGTCTTTATGGATCTAATGAACCGCGTATGCAAACCATATCTCGATAAATTTGTGATTGTATTTATCGACGATATCCTGATTTACTCGCGAACGAAAGAAGAACATGAGCAACATCTCAGAACCATCTTGGAACTACTGAAGAAAGAGAAGCTCTATGTAAAGTTCTCGAAATACGAATTCTGGATTCGCGAAGTACGATTTCTTGGTCACGTTGTGAATGAGAAGGGCATTCATGTAGACCCATCCAAGATAGAAGCAATAAAGAATTGGGAAGCTCCCAAGACCCCAACCGAAGTACGACAATTTTTGGGCTTAGCGGGCTATTACCGACGTTTCATCGAGAACTTCTCAAAGATAGCTCAACCGCTAACGACCCTTACACAGAAAGACAAGAAATACGACTGGGGTCACAAGCAGGAAGAAGCCTTCTAGCTACTTAAGAACAAGCTCTGCGATGCACCGATACTATCATTACCCGAAGGCACTGAAGACTTCATGGTATACTGCGACGCCTCACGACAAGGCTTGGGTTGCGTGCTTATGCAGCGCCAAAAAGTCATCGCTTACGCTTCCAGACAATTGAAAGTTCATGAAAGAAACTATACCACTCACGACCTGGAGCTGGGCGCAGTAGTATTCGCCTTGAAGATCTGGCGACATTATTTATATGGTACTCGATGTACAATTTTCACAGATCACAAAAGCTTACAACACATATTTGATCAGAAGGAATTGAATATGCGCCAGCGACGTTGGGTCGAGCTGCTGAACGATTATGACTGTGAGATTAAGTACCATCCTGGAAAGGCAAACGTTGTAGCGGACGCGTTGAGCCGAAAAGAAAGGGTTAAGACCCTAAGGGTTCGAGCATTGGAAATGACGATTCGAACGAACCTCACGGCACGCATTCGTGATGCACAACAAGAAGCTCTTAAAGGAGAGAACCGTAAAGCTGAATACCTACGGGGTATGCTGAAATACATGGTGCCAAACGAAGAGGGAGCCTTATACTTCAAGAAGCGTATTTGGGTTCCACTCTATGGTGGCATACGAGAAGTCATCCTTAATGAAGCCCACAAATCGAGATATTCGATCCATCCAGGATCGGACAAAATGTATCAAGACTTGAAAGAATACTATTGGTGGCCGAGACTCAAAAGCGACGTTGCTGTTTATGTTGGAAAATGCCTAACCTGTGCCAAGGTTAAGGCAGAATATCAGAAACCGTCCGGCCTACTACAACAACCAGAGATTCCCGTGTGGAAGTGGGAACAAATCTCGATGAACTTCATAACGAAATTACCCAGGACCCCGAGAGGGCACGATATGATATGGGTAATAGTTGATCGATTAACGAAGTCTGCGCACTTCCTACCGATCCGAGAAAAAGACAGCACTGGAAAGCTTGCTGAAATATACTTAAGAGAAATTGTGGCACGACATGGAGTGCCAATCTCAATCATTTCAGACAGAGATGGACGCTTTGTCTCAAGAATCTGGCAATCATTTCAGGAAGCCTTTGGATCTCAGTTAGATCTAAGCACGGCATTCCATCCACAAACAGACGGCCAGAGCGAACGGACTATACAAACATTAGAAGATATGCTTCGCGCATGTGTCATGGATCTAGGCGGCAGCTGGGATACTCATCTACCTTTAGTTGAGTTTTCCTACAATAACAGTTATCATACGAGCATAAAAGCCGCGCCGTTCGAAGCTCTGTATGGCCGCAAATGCCGATCGCCCTTATATTGGGCAGACGCTGGAGATAAACGTATGGTTGGTCCTGAACTTGTACAAGAGACAACCGACAAGATTGCACAGATCCGAGAGTGCATTAAGGCGGCTCGAGATCGACAAAAGAGCTACGCTGATCCGAAAAGGAAATCAGTAGAATTCAAGGTGGGAGACAAAGTGTTGTTAAAAGTCTCACCTTGGAAGGGCGTAGTCAGATTTGGAAAGCGTGGAAAGCTGAATCCACGATACATCGGACCATTCAGAATATTGAAAAGAATTGGTACCGTGGTATACAAGTTGGAGTTACCAGAAGAACTTAATGGAGTACATGATACGTTTCATGTATCCAACCTGAAGAAGAGTCCAACACAAGAAAACGTGATCATCCCGATGGATGAAGTGCATATTGATGACGCCCTCCGATTTACAGAACAACCCATTGAGGTTACCGACTGGAAAGTCAACAAGACCAGGAGGAGCAGCGTAAAACTTGTCAAAGTACGTTGGAGCTCTAAGCACGGACCCGAGTACACATGGGAACGTGAAGACCAGTTCAAAGAAAAGTATCCCCACCTATTCAAGAAGACTCCTGCGAGAGTTAGTTCAGCTTGAATTTCGGGACGAAATTCTTTTAACGGGGGGAGACTGTGACAACTGGCACCAAACCGGTAATTTCCGTACACTTTAATCATTATTTAATGACTGCAATTATGTGCTTAATTGTCAGCAATGTCTGAACACATGATTAAACAAGTGAATTCATGCACGTTGTATACTACAAAATATTGCTTTATGCATAAACGAGAGCGTTGCGTCAAAAATACTAAGTAAACTCACCGGTAAGACACTATGTGTCAACGGAACTGCAGAAAGCAGTCAGACAATAAAATTGGAGCCTAGGTGTAGGTCCGACAACAAGAATGCATTAAAACCCAAGAGTACATACAAGGGTTTAATATATATGCAATACGAAAGCAAAAATAAGCACTAAAAAGCACCCGAAACGCACTTTAAGTGCAGAATTTTGTATAATTCAGCAATAAATCAGCATTTAAACATATGAATATTATGCAGAAATGTCGTTTTATTATCCAGAATATTTCCCTAAGTGTTGGGAATTGAAAGAGTACAAGAAGGTACTTAAAAGACACTAAAAAGTGTAATTTAGCACATTAACGAATCGGTATGTAACCGAACAACCGGATATTACCCGGAACACCAAAATAATGCTAGAAGCATTGTTTTTATTTTCCTAAGCTAGTTAGGGTCCCCGAACACCCTAACACACTACACATTATATAATATACCATAAGGCACTAACTAGACCTTTGATTTCCAACTAATCACTAACTAGTAGTTAGAAATGTTTCACTTAACCCCCCCCCCCCCCCCACATGTTGGACGGTTGGGAACATAATCCCACATGGGATTTAAGTTGCATATTTTATTAGAACTTGCCATGTCCTTTTGAAACATAATACCCAAGGGTTAGAGCCTTTATATGGATATAAGTAAACACCACAAGATCATAACCATCACAATTTCACACATTACACACACAACTTTCTTCTCCCTCTCTCCCTTGGCTACGGCTTCAAGCCACCACCACACCATCACCATTTTCAATCATCATTCAAGCAATCCAAGGTGATATTGAGGTGTAAGAAGGTCACTAACGAAGCTCGGTGCAAGCGGATCTTGAAGGACCTTCACCATTTGCTTTTATCCACCTCATTTGCACTCTTGAACTTCCCTAGCCTTGAGCTAGTAGTAAGTGCTCTAAAACACCTTCTTGATCTTGTCTAGAGTGGTTAATAAGAGTTTTGTCGGATGAAAATCATGAACACTAAAGATCACCAACTAAAAGTCTTGTAAAATGATGAACTTGATGGATAAAAGGAAAGTGATGGTGTAAAACTTGTTAAACTTGTTTTGTTATGATTATTTAGTGTTGTTTTATGCTAGTAGTAGTTCGGATCGTCATCTAACCCGGCTAGGTCATGTTCATAGAACATGAACTAGTGCATGTTAAAATATGAAAAGGACTAGATGATGAACACTACTACATAATAACATGAACTTGTGTAAAAGTAATTTTTCTTGTAAAATGAAGTTCTAAACTAGTAGATCTAAAGATCTACAAGTGGTTTTTCGGAAGAACCAAGTAAAATATATACAAGTCTCATTTTAAGTCGGGTCTTTCATGAACTAGAGGTGTTTTTGTGAACAAACAAGTGTGTGGACACTTGTGTAACAAAAGTTTTAACAAAGAAACAATTTTCGTAAAAACCGACTAGAAGTTGTGAAACTTCAAGATCTTTAAAAATAAAGTTCTTAAGAAATTAAACTTATTTTTAAAGATAACAAGACTTACTAAATGTGCTAGTAAGTTACTACACATTTTTGTAAATATCCAAGTTCATGAAATGGAGAAATTAGTGATTATTGTTGATGAGTATTGTTGATAATTGTTGTTGATGATTGTTGACGATTTAAAAGAAAATAAACACATGTTTTGAAAACACGGGAAACCTCCATTTTTAGGGGAAACTCTGTCAAAATTTTTATAAATTTTGACACTTAGAAAATATAAGTTTTTGAGAAACTTATTCCCTAAAAATGTATTTAAGAGTATTACCAAGGTTTCCCAAATTTTTGGTGATAAGAAATGATGATTTCTTCAAGAATAAAAATGGATATAAGTATGTATATTTTTGAGAGAAAAATATATATTATTTTATCACCAACTTTTGTGCTAAGTGTATAAAGTATGTGTTATACGTGCTAGTGTATTAAGACTTAAAAATACACTAAATACTCATGAGGAGTATAAATATAAAAATACGCATACAACATACAAGATACATAATTCGGGTGCAAAGTGCAAAATACAAAAAGCTTATATTTATTTTTGAGAAAATAATATAAGTAAGACACTTAGTTAAAAATATAAAATATTTTTAACACAAGAAAATATACACAAAAGAGAGTGACTGTACTTGTGCGACGCAAGTCTAGTGACTAACGTTAAGAAAACGCGTATAGGCTACGACGTTAATTAAGCAAATCCGGTGAAGTTTACGACGCACAGGAACGCAAAGTTGTGAGTTCATGCTCCCCCTTTTCTTTAACCGTTTTCAGTTTTTATAACTTCGGGGGTGAAATACATGTACAAATGTACAATATTTATAATTGGTATGATATAAATATAAGAAGCACACTTGGTGAGAACGAGAATCAAGTGTGATGAAATATAAGAATACAAGAAGTACACTTGGTGAGAACGAGAACCAAGTGTGACGAAATATAAGATAATAAGAAACGCACTTGGTGAGGACGAGAACCAAGTAGGATGCGTTATGAGAAATGATAATAAGAAACGCGCTTGGTGAAGACGTGAACCAAGTAGGATGGGTTATGAGAATTGATGACAAGAAACGCGCTTGGTGAGGACGAGAACCAAGTAGGATGCGTTATGAGAAATAGTGCCACGAATAGGGTATAGAAGCACCATTAATCAACAATATACCTAGACCGCAGAACAAAAGGTTAGATCTAACGGGTGCCTGGCAGCCACACTCTCGGTGAGGGCGAGAATCGAGTAGTGCTTTTGTGTCTCAGAATATACCAATTAAATGCCTTAGGTTTGGTGACTTCCTATGTCGTGTCACATGTTAATGGCTTTGCAACCCATTAACAATCCTGATACTTACAGGAATACTCTATTTACATAAAAGTCATACCATACTAAAAATTGATGAATACTTGAGTACGTGGGGTACTCAAGAAAAGATTGAATTATACTTGAAGTACGTGGGGTACTCAAGAAAAAGGGAATTATACTTGAGTACGTGGGGTACTCAAGAAGAAATTGAATTATACATGAGTACGTGGTGTACACATGAAACTGAATTTATATATGAAAACTTGATTTATTCACAAACTATGTTTTCATACAAAGTATACAAACGTGAAATACAAAAACTGCATGAATTCACACCAACATTATGTTGACATTTTTCCAAAAATCACATGTATTTCAGGTAACTAGGATGGATGTGCGCGTGGTCTTACTCATGCTCATGGATGTCGCTTTGTTTATCGTTAAATAAAGTTGTAACTTTTAAGACATTATGCCATCTCGTGTTGTAAACACTTGACTTATGTTTTCAGTAACGTAAGTGTTGAAGTTATTTTTGAGCATGTAGTATGTTTACTCTTCATATGCAATGAGAACCTTTCATGATCACACCTCGTGCTTCCGCCGCAGAAAGGGGTGTGACATGTTTGGGAGGCCCGCCGTAGTCCACAGTTAACATACCGAAGCCCACGACCCATAAATCAACTTAGATAACAATTTTCTGCTTTTGGGAGACGGGGAGGGCGTCGGCTACGCCCCTAAGGCCGTCGGCGACGGCCCTTGGTTTATCGCGTCGCTAAAACATCGCGTAGACAGGTAAATAGCGTGTCGGAAGAAAACTGACTTTCTAGACCCCTTCGGCGACCCCCCTAAGGCCGTCGGCAACGCCCTCTAGATTTTGCCTTTTTCTGCAGGTTCGTTTCGTCGTCCGTACGCACTAAAACGCGCATAACTTTTGAACCGTTTACCCGTTTAACCTCCCGTTTCTTCCTACATGATCGTAATTTGACATTCTATTATGTGAACTTGAAATCCCATATCCGGATTAAGGAAATTCTTAACTTACATGCTATCGGCTTATTATTCATTTACGTTTATTCGACCCGTTCATGTTTTCATCAAACATCTCATTCGTTTTAGCCCATAACTTACATGAACCTTATAACCATAATACTTTTACATTATCCGGAGTTTCTTACTTGGGGTTTACGTACCCGATACCCGGTATGCGTTAAACTCATTCATTTATTCAATTTTACGCAATCAACTTAGTTAATCCAAGTTCCACTCACGAACTTGGTTACCCATTAATCCTAACTTACTACCGAGCCTTTTATTGATTAATCCGCGTCACCATTTCTCGGTTAACGTACGTGTGTGCCATTCTAATCATTACCCGGTTATAATACCGTAGTCATTTCATACACTTTATTCCGTTATAACTACAAAACTTCATTTTTGACCCGTTCGGTCTACCTAGCGAAAATAATAGATTTCATCCCACCAAAACCATACATAACGTCAGACATCATGCTTAATTATCTATAACGCTACCTTACTTAAACAACTAAAAAGTGATTCCGGAAATCACTTACCTTATGCGACCATGCTCATATCCGCTTCCTTGCTTCTTCTTGACCCGTTAACCTTCCGTGCTTGATTCCGTCTCGACATGATTCCTATACTTTCATATCATTGAAATTACATTCTTGTTAGCATACACGATTATACATGTTAACGATCATATTAATCGCATATTTCACATTTGACCTTCATCGGTCACTTTTAACATGCATAAGACATATAACCAAATTCGTATCCTTACTAACTCATGTAATTCATCATGTCATTGCATTAAACACGTATCAATATAACATGTACCTTACGACTTCCTATAATCATACCCTTACGACAACACTCAAATCATGTTCCTTATGCGTAGTTGACTTTCAAAAGTCAACAATTCACTATGAACTTTCGGCTTATTCTTATGTATTTGTATCTTCATAATAGGCTATATGGACGGTTCTATATACATTTCATCCTACACTTAGTGTGCATACAACTTCCTAAGCACAGTGTACAATCAATTCATGCATATACTTCTAGTCTCATACATAATTCATCAAATCCTCCTTCTAATCAACATGAATCATTCATACCTAAACATCAAACATATTAGCATCACATTTATTTCGATTCCTTTAACAAGAATCCATCATACGTATCATGATACATCAATATTAATCAAGAATTGGACATGGGTGATCATTCAAGTCATCCTCCTCCCCATACCAAGTGGGTTTCACCTCTAAACATCAAATTAATCCAAACCATGCATAATACATGTTCTATATGATGATTATAACACATATACATGATCAATTTCATACCAATTCGCGGATTGGAACATAACCCACTTCATACAAGTTCATCAATCTAAGTTTCAAGACATACCTCACGATCCCCTTGTCTAGGTGATCACTAATTCATGTTCCTTAATAGATTTGAGCCTCGATTCAACCTTTAATTTGGAGCTTCTTTAAGAACTAGGGTTTACACCCCTTTGTTCTTCTCCAGAGCATTCCACGCACACACACATGATGTGTGTGCGTTGTGTGTTCTGTTTTTGTTTTATAAAACATGAGTTTCTCATGTTTACAATTTAGCCCCTCGTGTTCGCCACTTAAATATAATTGGCACAACTTTCGTCATTTAATACTTTTGACCATACCCTTAACTAGGTTAAATAGCCTAGTTATTTATTTCATGACATGTCCTATAGAAACATACGGTAAATATAAACATTCAGGTTTTGGGGCGTTACATTATCTCATACACATTCCTATGTCCTTATGCTCATAATCAATTGTATGGTTAGTTGGGTTTAAAAACAAGGTTGTGACATTTAAAATCAGAGGTTAAAACCTCATAAACTTTCTGTTTTGGTTAGGGTTTAACCCATAAGCAGTGTACAAGCTTAAAGCTTGTAGTTTGTGTGATTATAGGACTAACTTGGGCTATCCTACTTGAAAATCCACACATTACTTGATGTTTTCCTTAGATTAGTTGTACTTATTCTTTCTTTATTTGTATGTTCATGACCCTCCTTGATTGTTTATAACAACAAATGTAGTGGTGAACACCAAGAGGTACCTAAATGGAAGACTTGTTCATCCTACCTCATGCATGACTTGTATGTAATACACAAGAGGTTCCTAAATGGAGGATTCACCATTCTACCTCATGCTTGACCTATATGACATAATGTACATTATATAATACCTATATATTATCCAAGTAATCAAACTCTTGATGATGAACTAGTGGTCATTGTCAAGATAGTAGGTTATATCATCTAAGGGCCATAATGCGTGTCACGATTCTAATGGGCTATGAAAACATCTAAACTCTTTTGAGTTTTCATAGTGTCAAGAACAAGTGTTATGAGTACGAAATGATTACTTTTACATATGTTATTTTCATGCCCTTAAACCATATGTAAACACCTCTTAAATTCCAAATCGAACACATTCAACTTTCTAGTCTCAACAACTTCGTCACATTGGATAATCGAAAAGCATATGCAATTTTGTGATAGAACAATGGGGTGGGCCCAACAGATCTGTCAAGGTTTTGATCTCTTTCCTTGATCTCCCTCGCATCACTTATTCGGACCTTGAATGGTAGAAATTGAAGATGACGAGAAGCTTATTCACCTGTTGGAGTTGAATGATGGCATTGAACGATTGTGTGCCTAAAACGATGACGGTTCATTTGAAAGTGATGAAGAATCAAAGAGCAAAGGCTAGAGAGAGAACTGGTGGTTTAACTATGGTAGAAATGTGTAGCGGTTGCTGGTTGTTGTTCCAGATGGCTTCAACATTAAAATTTTAGGTTACAAGCTTCATGGGCTATCAAACACAATTGGGCCATTTATGAGTGATTAATTTCATATATAGGTGGACTAGTGCTCGTAATAACAATTGCAATTTTTTTTAAATTCATATATCAATAAAGTTTATACTATAATTAAAAATAATAGATGATGATGTGTAAAATGTAATCCGATCTTAAATCCGGTCGAACCAGTTGGACCTGTCCAACCTTTGACCCCGTAACGCGGTCGGGTCGACCTCCGGTCCGGTCCTGAAAACATTGATTGTGTCACTGCAACAACTGAAGCTATAACGTCACTTCTTGAGACTGGATGCACTAGTATGGCAATTTATAAGGGTTACACGGACCCAAACATCATACTTGTACATTTACATTCCATAAAGGGACAGAGATACATCTTTAAACTTATACTAGCTTAAGTTCCCGTGTGTTACACGAGTTGTATAAAGGAAATACTTCTTACGAATCTATTGACTTAATAAATTATACATATATATAAATACTACTAAACTAACAATCCGACACCATCACTCATTCAATAACCTGCCATAACAATAAGCTTCCCATTAAGAACCACAACCCCAAATCCCGCTTTCATCCCGGCAACCGACAGTTTATTCCCAAGGCAATCCAAGACCTCCCAGTGGGTCCCATCTTCTTCAGCATCCGTAGTCAAAACATAAAGCCATTGTTTAACTAAACCAGCAAGCTTTCTAACAACAATAAACTCCTTACCCGATACTAACGTCTGTAACTAGACCACAAACACAAACTATCAAATCTCATTATTGTTAATTACAGTAAATTCTAAAAAATGGCCACTGTCATAAATATCTTAAAAAGATGATAGTTAAAATGCATTAATAATGGATAATATAATAAGAATCAAATGGACCAAAAACAATGCTATCAATATTATATAATAATTACAACATAACATCATTTTACTAAAAGAGCTACTGTTGAATTTTGGGATTTGGTATTTTTTCAACCAAATAATTAATGCTATGTTATATAACCCGCCATAAGCAAAATTAGTACTTAGTAGTCACGTTAAACATTCCATAAATTTGTAGTTGGTTTTTATACTTTCATCAAGTTTCAATCTATTTTTAGTTACCCAATTAGTAGTCAAGTAGAACATCATTTTTTAGTTTACCTGCTTGAAACCACTTTTGCTATTTCAGTACATCCGTTGCCAAAAATCTTTAGGTTGAAACGGGTCGGATCGACCTATGCAAAGAAACCTAAACATATAATCAAAAACTAATAATCTCCAATAGATGTTGAAAAACAATAATTTCATTCTAAAACAATAATTTGTGGAAGCCAAACTCAATAATGATGCTCAAAAAATAAAATTGAAAGTAAATTAAACACAAAACTCTACGCCATCAAATCCCTCTAAATATCTTTAATTCGAATTCCAAAGTTCAAAATTCAAGATGATAATCAAAGGAAATTTAAGTACCAAAGAAGTGAAAATGATAATAATGAATTGTATTGAGAATCAAACATTACAACTGGTACATAAGGGTTTGACTCCAAAAGTCAACAGAGTACCTGAGGGACATGTGGATAGAGAACTCATTGAGGAAAATTCCAATAGGGTGAACATTCCAACCAAGCCGTAATTCACAATTCTGTCAACATTTTTATACCTTGAAACTTCTCAACAATGGCATTCCACAATTCCGCATGAGGTTGGCCTCTACCTGTGACCACCTGCACCACACATTCATTACATAGAATTCACTTCATCAGGTGAAATTCCAGGTGGATCTGCTACTGCCTATATAAGATGACCTCATCATCAAGGTCTATGTTTAATACGCTCGATCACTAAATAATGATAATTATGACTTGTTTACTAAAGATTATATATTTGACTCACCAACTAAAAACGAAAATTTTGACTCTTTTACTAAAATATAGTTTCATCCAGTTAACTAAAAATGGTATTTTTACATGTGTTACTAACAATAATGAACTTGACCTGTAAACGATATAAAATGAGTTTGACTCTTTTATTGGTAATCTTGATCTATTAAAAAATGGAATGTTGACCATTTTATTGGCCAATTTATAAAAGATAAAGCTGGCCCACATGAGGCATAACAACCTGGACAAAATGGACACCAAATAGGGCCACAAGTAACAACTAAAAAACTTGTGATTTTTGCCCAAATCCACCACTGAAATGCCTTGATATAGACTTCTCAGACCCACAAATTTCTGGAATTTTAGTTCCATAAGCTCTCATTCACTAAAGTCTAAACAAAAGACGACCCATAATACCCATAAACTAATCACCTTTTTAACACATTTTTGCACTAAAATTATCATTAAATCGATTCAAATATTGTTCTCCTGAGTTATGGGCTAAGAGCTAATGACAAACATTAACGAACATGTCGTCGACAATAAATCCAAATCACAAGTCACAATCAACAAATTGAAATTTCAAATAAAAACAATAATATGAATGTAACACCTCGAAAATTCGTGTTCAATAAAATAACGACACGTGTCATGTAAGACAAAAGTATTATAAACCCGGATCCAATTATAGATGTATGGCAAGATTTAAAAGTGTCGTCATGTAGATTTATACCTCTGAACGACCTCATATAAATCCCAAGACCTTCGCTGACATCCTCATCTAATCGAAGAGCCAAGCTGACCATAAGAAACACCTTCGCTGTATTCTTAAACTTCTACATCATGAGAAGCTCTATGCCAAATTCTCTAAGTGTGAATTCTGGCTTCGAGAAGTTCAATTCCTTGGACATATGGTTAGTGAGCGTGGTATCCAAGTGGATCCCGCTAAGGTGGAAGCTGTCATGAACTGGCAAGAGCCAAAGACGCCTACAGAGATTCGTAGCTTTCTGGGCTTAGCAGGATATTACCGGCACTTCATTGAAAATTTTTCAAGGATTGCTGCACCCCTAACTTCCTTAACTAGGAAGAAGATTAAGTTTGATTGGGGCCTTAAGCAACAAGAATCCCTTGATATCCTAAAGCAAAAGTTGAGCAACGCTCCTGTACTGACATTGCCTGAAGGTACAAAAGAATTCGTAGTTTATTGCGATGCTTCACACACTGGCATGGGGTGTGTGATTATGCAGAAAGGCAAGGTTATTGCCTATGCTTCATGGCAGTTAAAGGTGCATGAAAAGAATTACACCACCCATGACTTGGAGTTGGGTGCCGTTGTATTTGCACTAAAACTATGGAGGCATTATTTATATGGAATCAAATGTGTGATCTATTCCGATCACAAGAGCCTCCAGCACCTGTTTAATCAGAAGGATTTAAACATGAGGCAGCGCCGATGGATGGAGACTTTGAATGATTATGATTGTGAAATCAGATACCATCCCGGCAAGGCGAATGTAGTCGCTGATGCCTTGAGTCGAAAGGAAAGGGTGAAACCCATCCGAATCAATGCCAAGAGCATTGAAATAAAGAACAGTTTGAATGAAAGGTTGTTAGCTGCACAGAAGGAAGCTGTGATGGAAGCTAACTATCCTAATGAAAAGCTAGGAGTAACTGAGGAGCAGTTATCTCTTGGCAAGGATGGAATTCTGAGATTAAATGGACGAATATGGGTTCCAATTTATGGAGGACTTCGGGATGTTATCCTCCAGGAAGCCCATAGTTCTAAATATTCCGTTCATCCTGGAGCTGATAAGATGTACCAGGATCTAAGGGCGAACTATTGGTGGATAGGCTTGAAGAAGTCTGTAGCTACGTATGTAGCTAAATGCTTGACGTGTGCACAAGTCAAAGCAGAACATCAAAAGCCGTCAGGTTTGCTACAACAGCCTGAACTTCCCACTTGGAAATAGGAAATGGTAACTATGGATTTTATCACCAAGCTACCTAAGACAAAGAAAGGAAACGATACCATATGGGTAATCGTAGACAGACTGACTAAGTCAGCACATTTCCTACCCATTAAGGAGACTTATAGCTCCGACATGTTAGCCCAGTTGTACGTGGATAAGATTGTAGCTTTACATGGCATACCTGTGTCTATTATCTCCGACAGGGATACTAGATACACGTCACATTTTTGGAAAAGTTTCCAACAATCTTTGGGCACACGTTTAAATTTTAGTACGGCTTACCATCCTCAGACGGACGGGCAAAGTGAGCGTACTATTCAAACTTTGGAAGACATGCTTCGAGCATGCGTGATTGATCTAGGTGGTAGTTGGGATAACCACCTGCCGTTAATCGAATTCTCCTACAACAATAGCTACCATACCAGCATTAAAGTTGCGCCTTTCGAGGCCTTATACGGTAAAAAGTGCAGAACGCCCGTTTGTTGGGCGGAAGTTGGAGATGTCCAATTATCAGGACCGGAGATAGTCTTTGAAACGATGGACAAGATTGTCCAGATTCGTGACTGTCTCAAAGCTGCCCGAGATAGGCAGAAGAGTTACGCAGATCCAAAGCGTAAACCTATGAAATTCGAAGTAGGTGACAAAGTGTTGCTTAAAGTATCACCCTGGAAGGGGGTGATGCGATTCGGTAAGAAAGGAAAATTAAGCCCGAGCTACATAGGACCTTTCGAGGTCATCGAATGTGTCGGATCAGTTGCCTATAAGTTAAACTTACCTGAAGAGCTCAGTGGTATTCATAACGTATTCCACGTCTGCAGTCTGAAGAAATGCCTAGCTGACGAATCGCTAGTCATACCACATACAGATGTGCATATAGATGAGAGCTTGAAATTTGTGGAAAAACCATTTTCGATCGAGGATCGATAGGTTAAGAAGCTTCGAAGGAAGCATGTGCCTAATGTAAAGGTAAAATGGGATGCCCGTAGAGGTCCCGAGTACACGTGGGAGGTTGAATCCACAATGAAAGAAAAGTACCCTCATTTGTTTCAGTAAATCTTGAGGTCGAGATTTCTTTTAAGGGGGTGAGGATGTAACACCTCGAAAATTCGTGTTCAATAAAATAATGACACGTGTCATGTAAGACAAAAGTATTATAAACCCGGATCCAATTATAGATGTATGGCAAGATTTAAAAGTGTCGTCATGTTGATTTATACCTCTGAACGACCTCATATAAATCCCAAAACCCTAATTTTTATTATAAACATCTGATATAATCCGGTAAATACCCACAATAATTGATTCAAGTTGCAAGAATGGAAATCCTACGAAGAAATGCATGACAACCCATCTTTTATGACTTTTTGATAATGTACAAGACAAATGTACAACATTAAAGGGATCTAAACTGTTCAAGGCATGTTCATGAGGCCCCATTCTGAATAATAGAAACCAAAAATTCGTAATACATGGTTGCCCCTTCGAATGCTTGAAAAGCCAAGGATTTTTGGCTGCTGCAGAAGGCATGCGCACCGCAAGCCATACCCTTACGGTGCGCAAGGGTTGCCAAGAGACCAGAAAACCGGCAGTAGCCTGTTTTGAATGTTTTAACCGACTTTGTTGATATTTCCACTGCCATGGGCGACCCCTAAAAAGTTCCTAGGGCACTAGGGACAGGTCACACCCCGAGATTCCACGTGTCACCGGTGGTGAGTATCGTGACGTGGTTGGCAACATAATAGTCAAACAACACAATATTTAAATGCACAGCGGAAGCAAATGAAAGATATATTTCAACCGAATAAAATATTGTAATATCGTGTATCACAACAATTGAAATTTTATCCACAGACGGATCGAAATTAAATAGGAAACAGTAGTTCAACAGACGTTAGGCATCTTAAGCTTGCGAGACTCTTTATTGATGCTAAGGAGAAATATCCAGCCAATTACGAATAGTACCTGCATTTAATCTTTTTGGGAAAATACGTCAGTTTAAACTGGTAAATACAATCAACTGACTCATTTTAAAAATGAATAAAAATTGATTTGGATGCACATGGCATAAACATTTTATAACTTGGGATAATTATTTAAATATATAAACTTGTAAAAGAATTACATGTTCCTTATGCGTTCAGTAGCCCGGATCGTGCCGGGTTAAAGATCAATAGACACACCACATAATCTATTTATGCACTGACGAGTGTACGCCTACACTCCGCGCTTAGGTCGTGACCATTTCGTAAAATGATGCCAAGGATATCCGGGACATGGTCATTAACCCCCCAAAGGCTTTAAGTAAACAAAACATATTTAAACGGGCCGATCAAATTGTTCAATTAACCACCATACGATGGAAGATTTAATGCCCGACCAAGCGGTATTTTATATACCGTACCCCAAGCCCGTATAGGGAAAATAAGTTAAAAGTATTTACCTGAGAAAAGTAATAATCACAATAAGCAAATGCAAGTAGCTTTTATTTGTCCTCCTATTCTGGAACGAAGGTTTATAATAATCTATTAGAATCCTAACGGGTCTTTAATTAAGCTTAAGCTTAGACCGGTTAGTTTCAAAGATACGGTTCGTACGCACGATTAAGCGAAGACCGGATAGAATGTGATTTAGACCCGAAAGGTTTGAAGACTTGCTTAATATGGGTACATTATACACATTCTGGATTTTGAGATAAAATCGATAAGGTTTGACCCGTTTCGGCTAATTTATGTAAACTAGTTACATAAACCGAACCGAATGCGTAATAAGCGTAACGGGTATCCGTAAGAGCCTTATACAGGTTTCCTAAGTTAATATGCTTCAAATATGTTGTGACATCAGTAAGATGTCTTCTATTATGCCCGAAACGAAATTAAACACAAACTATGCCCCGTAGGGGTACTTTGGTCATTTACAAGGTTATAAAAGAGTTTAAGTATTAACCTGAGTTACAGGTCTGATATAATCAGCAAAAATACTTATTTTACTAAGTTATAACAGTAGGGTAGAGTATATATGTGAAATTTATCAATTATAGCCAAACTATGCATCGTAGGGGCATTTTGGTAATTTCACATAAGCCGTAAAGCTCAAAACTGAAGTCTGAGTTAAACAACTTTTCCTTACTGTTAAAATATTATAATTTACCTAAAATATCAGTAGGTATCAACCCTTGTATGTTTAAAATAGTTTTAGTACATACTATGCGTTAAAAATGCTTAAAAAGGCGATTAGAAGCCATTTCCGGGTTCTATACATAAAGCTGATATTTTTATTATTCCAGAAGGCTTAAAATAATTTATTTATCATATCTAATCAGTAGCAAAAGGTTTGGAGTCGATTAGATATGTAAAACTCATTTTATAGCCCGTAAGGGCAAAACCGACAATTACCGGATTAAGCCTATGACTATAAGTTATGCTCAGCCTAAAATTAATTAAAAATCTTCAAAAATCCCAAAATAATATATTACATCAGTGGGTAATAATTTTGATATCAAAAAGTGGGTTTAAATAGGCTATATGTTAATTATGCCGTTTCATCGCTAAAGAAGCTTTCTAATTACGCTAATGAGCATAACTCTTAATCTACAACTCAAACTGATGTCAAATTTTGGGTGCAAGTTTATAATTCAGTAACTAAGGTTTCTACTCTTTGTTTCAAAAATCACGTTTTAAGGTGAAAAGGGCATAATGGTCAACATATGAGCAATTAACGGAATCATGCATATTAATTGGATAACTAATGAACCAAGGTGTATAATCACAGAGGGTTATACTAGCATGTAACCTAGTCCAATTAAAGCTCTAAGGAATTTCTAAAACATACCAAAACGGGTCAGAACTAAAGTCAAAGCTTTGCGACTTTCGGTTCCGAACCGGGTCTAAACATAAAATTGTCGGGTTGAACATGCTTAGACATGTTCTTACACTAATTACCAAGTTATATTAATGATCAAACAGGTTGTATGTGTTCTACATTGCTAATTATGCATAAATTAGAAAATAAGCATTCTGTTGACTTTTTAATAACAAGTTTGAGCCTACATTTGACCTAGTTAGAGTGGAAATCAGGGGGAACCCTTTTAAGGGTTTAATGCCCACATAATTACCAACTTATAACTACTTTCAATTCGACTAATCACTGGACCATTAGTGATTAATCGCTAAGTCAACCGTTAATTACGACGGTTTGACTTTTAAGCTAAAACTAAGCAAAAACTTAACTAAGAAAGGTTAAGCATACTTACTTAAGTCTTATGCTTGATTAGTGATCACTTGAGCCTGCTTTGGAGCTCCAGAAATGATCATAAATGCTGAAGGATGGTGTGAAGAATTGGTTGCAACCTTGGCCCTTTATATAGTGCTCAAGAACTCTTGGATCATTGACACACAAGTCTAACCAAGGCCAAGGATCACTTCCAGATGTCCCTAAGTGTCTAGGGGTTGCCTAGGGGTCGTGCAAGATGAGGAAAATCGTTTATAATTCGGTTAGAATGCAAATGGAAGACAAGAACCCAAAGTTTTCGGAACAGACAGGCCCTCGCGGCACGCGTAGCCCCCCCCCCCCCACCCCAGGGCCTTCGCGTGGCGCGAGGCCCCTTTTGATCAAATCTAAAATTTTGATTTTTTTACGCTTTGGTCCTTGGCTCTTGGGAACTTTGCTACGACTTTATTTCTTGCACTTTGAACCCTCCAAATTGACTTATAAGGGCTTTAAGACATATACCCACTTTGTTAAGTCCTCGGTTAACTTTATTGTTACCCGAAAAGTCACAACTTTCAACGTTGACGCTTTAACCCCTTGTATACGAATTTGATCATAACTTTCTCATACGATAACGAAACTTTATGAAATTTATATCGTGTATTCTAGTGAGCATAATTAACCGTTACAAAGCTTCGGGTTTGTCAAAAGGTCACTCAGAGGTATAACTTAAACATGTTGACACATTTAACCCCTGTAGTTTGTAATCTCTCACTTTCTTTCATATTTAGCTTCGTATGATCCATGATTTATTCGTTTGAAGGTATGAGCATCATGTAGGGTTAATGTACAATATATTTATTCACTGTTGACATTTAGAACTCGTATATTCACATACTTTCCATGATTGTCAACTTTAATCCTTTTATAACATTCTTTCACACGTTCAAACCTATGACACGTGTCAACACATTATAGGACGTGAATTTACAAGGTGTTACATCCTCACCCTCTTAAAAGAAATCTCGACCTCGAGATTTACTGAAACAAATAAGGGTACTTTTCTTTCATTGTGGACTCACCCTCCCACGTGTATTCGGGACCTCTACGGGCATCCCATTTTACCTTTACAATAGGCACATGCTTCCTTCGAAGCTTCTTAACCTGTCGATCCTCGATCGACACAGGTTTTTCAACAAATTTCAAGCTCTCTTCTATGTGCACATATGTATGTGGTATGACCAGTGATTCATCAGCGAAACACTTCTTCAGATTGCAGATGTGGAATACATTATGAATACCACTGAGCTCTTCAGGTAAGTTTAACTTATAGGCAACTGATCCGACTCATTCGATAACCTCGAAAGGTCCTATGTATCTCGGGCTTAGCTTGCCTTTCTTACCAAATCGCATCACTCCCTTCCAGGGTGATACTTTAAGCAACACCTTTTCACCTACCTCGAAGTGAAAGGATTTACGCTTTAAATCTGCGTAGCTTTTCTGCCTATCTCTGGCAGCTTTCAGGCGGTCACGAATCTGGACAATCTTGTTCGTCGTTTCAAAAACTATTTCCGGACCTGATAGTTGGACATCTCCAACTTCTGCCCAACAAACGGGCGTTCTACACTTTCTACCGTATAAAGCCTCGAAAGGCGCAGCCTTGATGCTGGTATGGTAGCTATTGTTATATGAGAACTCAATCAATGGTAGGTGGTTATCCCACATGCACGTAGCATGTCTTCCAATGTTTGGATGGTACGCTCACTCTGTCCGTCAGTCTGAGGGTGGTAAGTCGTACTGAAATTTAAGCGCGTGCCCAAAGCTTGTTGGAAACTCTTCCAAAAATGCGACGTGTATCTAGTATCTATGTCAGAGATAATAGCCACAGGTACGCCATGTAGAGCTACAATCTTGTCTACGTATAATTGGGCTAACATGTCGGAGCTGTAGGTCTCCTTTATGGGTAGAAAATGTGCTGACTTAGTCAGTCTATCAACTATCACCCATATCGTATCATTTCCTTTCCTTGTCTTAGGTAACTTGGTGATAAAATCCATTGTCACCATTTCCCACTTCCATGTGGGAAGTTCAGGTTGTTGTAGCAAAAATCTGACAGCTTTTGATGTTCTGCCTTCACTTGCGCACACGTCAAGCATTTAGCCGCATAGGCAGCTACAGACTTCTTCAAGCCTATCCACCAGTAGTTTGCCTTCAGATCCTGGTACATCTTATCAGCTCCAGGATGAACTGAATATTTAGAGCTGTGGGCTTCCTGGAGGATAACATCTCGAAGTCCTCCATAAACTGGAACCCATACTCTTCCATTTAACCTCAGGATTCCGTCCTTGCCCTGAGATAATTGCTCTTCAGTGACTCCCAGCTTTTCATTAGGATAGTTAGCTTCCAGCACAGCTTCCTTCTGTGCAGCTAACAACCTTTCATTCAAACTGTTCTTTATTTCAATGCTCTTGGCATTGATTCGGATGGGTTTCACCCTTTCCTTCCTACTCAAGGCATCAGCAACCACGTTTGCTTCGCCTGGATGGTATCTGATTTCGCAATCATAATCATTCGAAGTCTCCATCCAACGGCGTTGCCTCATGTTTAAATCCTTCTGATTAAACAGGTGCTGGAGGCTCTTGTGATCAGAATAGATCACACACTTGATTCCATATAAATAATGCCTCCAGAGTTTCAGTGCAAATACAACGACACCCAACTCCAAGTCATGGGTGGTGTATTTCTTTTCATGCACCTTTAACTGCAGTGAAGCATAGGCAATAACCTTGCCTTTCTGCATAAGCACACATCCCATGCCAGTGTGTGATGCATCGCAGTAAACTATGAATTCTTCGGTACCTTCAGGCAATGTCAGTACAGGAGCATTGCTCAACTTTTGTTTAAGGATATCAAAGGATTCTTGCTGTTTAGGTCCCCAGTCGAAGTTAATCTTCTTCCTAGTTAAGGAAGTTAGGGGTGCAGCAATCCTTGAAAAATTCTCAATGAAACGCCTATAATATCCTGCTAAGCCTAGGAAGCTACGAATCTCCGTAGGCGTTTTTGGCTCTTGCCAGTTCATAACTGCTTCCACCTTAGCGGGATCCACTTGGATACCACGCTCACTAACCACATGTCCAAGGAATTGGACTTCTCGAAGCCAAAATTCACATTTAGAGAATTTGGCATAGAGCTTCTCCTGATGTAGGAGTTTAAGAATACAGCGAAGGTGTTTCTCATGGTCATCTTGGCTCTTCGAGTAGATGAGAATGTCGTCGATGAAAACGATGACGAATTTATCTAAGTATGGCTTGCAAACGCGATTCATGAGATCCATGAATGCGGCAGGTGCATTAGTGAGCCCAAAAGGCATCACTAAGAACTCGTAATGACCATAACGAGTCCTAAATGCAGTTTTGTGTACGTCTTCATCTCTAACCTTCAGTTGGTGGTAGCCTGACCTCAAGTCAATCTTCGAGAAATAACTTGCCCCTTGTAATTGATCGAACAAATCGTCGATCCTGGGCAAAGGATACCTATTCTTTATTGTGACCTTATTAAGCTCACGGTAATCGATGCACGGACGCATCGATCCATCCTTCTTCTTGACAAACAAGACTGGCGCTCCCCAAGGAGACGAACTAGGCTTAATGAAACCTTTGACTAGCAATTCGTCTAGTTGCGCTTTTAATTCCTTCATTTCTGTTGGTGCCAACCTATAAGGCGCCCTAGCAACAGGTGCTGCTCCAGGGATGATGTCGATTCTGAATTCCACTTGTCTATCTGGTGGTAAACCATGTAGTTCTTCAGGAAACACTTCAGGGTATTCAGAAATGACAGGAATATCTTCCATCTTCGGTTTCGGCTCATCAAAAGTCACTTGTGCCATGTAAATGACACAACCTTTCTTCAAGCACTTAGAGGCCTTGAGCATAGTCACTTGCTCAGGCCGTCCATACCGGGTATCTCCCCGAATGGTAAGTGATTCACCAGACGGAGTATTTATCACCACTTGCTTCTTGTTGCAGACAATTTGGGCCTGGTTATGAGATAACCAATCCATACCCAAAACGATGTCAAAACCGGCTAACCTAAAGGGAAGTAGAGACAGAGGAAAAGAGTGGTTCTTAATGGATATAACACATCCATCTAACACAGTTGAGACGGTTTCTATGGTGCCATCTGCTAACTCCACCTCATAATTCACACTTAAGGTTTTGACAGATAAATTCATCAATTTGCAAAACTTATCATCTACAAAAGACTTATCAGCGCCTGAATCAAAAAGTACTCTTGCATAGACATCATTTAGAAGGAAAGTACCTTTGATCACGTTATCGTCTTGCACAGCTTCTTTCGCATCCAACCTGAAGACCCTAGCATTGGTCTTCTTGGCCTCCTCAGGCTTCTTGGCGTATTTAGGGCAGTTGGTTTTAATGTGCCCTTTCTCATTGCAATTGTAGCACGTTGCATCCTTGAGCTTTTTGCAATCCAAGGTCTTTTGCTCCTTGGACTTGCATATCACGCAAGCAAAAGTTCTCGAATGAGCCTGCGAGTTCGATTCGAGTCTGCACTTTCCAAAGTGTTGTTTCTTGCAAATCTTGCACTTTGGCTTATCACCAGATTGATGCCCATCCTTCTTTGACTCCAACCCCCTCTTGTTGTCACCGTTTCCTCGGTGCTTCTTGTTTGACCTCCGTGAATTATCATCTTCACGTTTTCTTTTCTCAGCATCTTTGTTCCTCAGCGATCTTTGTCTGACCGCGTCCAGAGTGAGGGACAGAGATATGTCAGCTACAGATCTGAAAGTAGCTGGCCGAGAGGCCTTCACGCTTGCCTTTATCTCTGGGGCTAAACCCCCAATGAAACGAGCGATTCGTTTGGGTTCCGGGGTCACCAAATACGGAACCAACCTCGACATGGTATTAAAGCTCGTGAGGTAAGCTTGGCAATCTAGATTGGTCATTACCAACGAAAGAAAATCTGACTCAATCTTTTCGACCTCATGTTGAGGACAGTAATTATCCCTGCTGAGGGCAACGAATTGTTCCCAAGACATGTTGTACAATGGGATCTTCCCAGTGGCTTGAATCAGCGATCACCACCAGGCTAAGGCCTCGCCTTTAAAAGATTGTGACACAAACTTGACTATATCCCTCTCAGCGCACCCGCTGATATCCACTACTGTGTCCATCTCATCTAACCACGTCATACAATATACAGCTCCTTTCTCCCCAGTGAAATCCCTGGGTTTACATGAGACAAAATATTTGTAGGAGCAACCCTTGTCATGGGGTCCTTGATTTAGCATTATCTTCTGAGACGGGTCACTATGATGATTTGAGGAGCGACGATCGTCATCTCCTTTCTTGGGTTCATCTTTCTTGGGAGGTGGCTTGTTGTGAGCCTCAGAGTGTGTTTTAGGCTTTGAATGCGGCGTAGATAGGGTCCTGCTTCGAGTCCCACTATACTCTTCATACTGCCGCTCTAAGGCCTTTGTAACAGCGTCGTCTACTAACGCTTTCAGTTCAGCACCCGTTATATTAATTCGGGCGTTGTCATTATTCTCCTTTGGGTGACTATTAATTTCATCCGAGTCAGCCATTTTAATTTAAACTGTTACATAAGACAATAACAATAGTTTATTTGGGAGTTTATCATAGGATTGTCTTTTATGGCAATTCATTAACCATGGTGTACATAGACCATATTTGGTTAATTTATAATTCACATTTATTTAGGATTTTTATTATAATTTATCCTAATTATAAAAACAATAATAGTTTTATTAGTAGCACAAAAGGCATAGTCACAAAGACATTTTTAAATAATAAGCTATGATTTCAGAGAATCAAGGCTTTTTGGTTTTGAACATAGTTCTTTACCTTTTTCGGACAGGGAGTCATAGCTACCACTGTCTTTTGGCTCATGTAGAAATGAGCAAGGCCCGTAGGCACTATATTACCAATGTATGGTCAAAATATGATCATCTAAACTGATGATTTAAACCCACGATTCAGAGATAATTAAGTTGGGTTAGGAATCTTCTAAAGAATCCTATTACAAAGATGACGTGTGTGATTTTAACGAACCACATCTGCCAGGAGCGTTAACATGTTTACAGATGTTAATAGGGATTTGAATCTTTTAAACAGGTCTTACCATCATGGCCAGGTCTTCACAATGACACTCAGGCTAGGTTTCACTCTTAAGATTCTTATTAAATAATTAATAGGCAGATTATTAATAAAAGGAATGATTTTGATCTATTTATTTCATGTAATATATTTATGCATATAATAGCAAAAATGAAATTTATAAACATAACATTCCATTAATTATTAATAGGTTACACGTCGCCCTAAACGGGACTTTTTAATAAAGCAACATACCCACGCAGGGGTCAAATTGAAATACTAGTCCACGCAGGGACTTAAACAAACAACACACCCTCGAAGGGGTTAACAGAAAGATAGACCCACGCAGGGGTTCAAAATAAACAAACAAACATACATACCCACGCAGGGGCTAATACAACAAGACAGGCCCACGCAGGGGCTCAACTGATACAAGGAAATTACAACAACAGTGGAAGGATTTAATGGTCCTTCTTGCTCTTCCCTTTTATTAGGCTTGTCAATCCCTGGAAGAAAGTTTGTCGCTCCCTGCGATCTCGGTGAAAGTCTCGCTCGACCTGGTCCAGTCTCTGAAGAATTTCCTCCCGTTTTGGGGGAGAAAACCGTGGCGGCTGCGATTGTGTCCGTATTATAGGTCTGGCAGGTATCTGGTACCCATGAGTTGGGTACCCTGCTCCCCAAGGAGCTCCATACGGTCCTTCAGGGTTAAAGGCGTTGTAATTGGACGCTACCAAGTATGGGTCGGCTTCAGCGTAATTGTAGTTGGTGTGAACCGGCGGCCCAAACGGGTTGTACGTCATTGGACCCGTATATGCAGGGATTGGGTTATCAAAACCCATCGGTGGTGGTTGGGGTGCAACTGGGTTCGAAGGTCCACCCATTTGTGGATCTTCTGGAAGTGGCGGATAATGACTGCCACTTGATTGTCGAGGAGAGCTAAAATGAAAATCTCCTCCTCGCGCGGACATCCGCGCTCCGGTTCTCCTACGCCTCGACGGTTGCGGAGGTGCCGGCTGAACTGGCGGCGGTGGAGGCGGTGGCGTGACTACCACGAATCGTGAATCCTCAGAGGGATCCTACTGCTGCTGCTGCTGCTGGTGAGGCGACGAATGATGCGAGGGTGTAAAATACCACTCGTGCTGGTTAAATCGCGCCTGGTAACTGTCCGGGCCATGGTAGGGTGATCCGTGAAAAGATGAACCATCTGAGACCTCGATAGGATGGTTTGGAGTTCCGGTTGCGGGCTCGATTGGATCGGTGTCCTCGTCCATATCTTCCGCATGATCGCCGGAGAAATGATCCTCCGGCCCCATTGGGTTAAAACCCACTGGTTCTTGTATGTAATTTGCCGGGTTAAACCGGCCCCTAAAAACAGGTGTAGGGTCACCAAAAGAATGGTGCGATAGGGATCGCTGTAGAGGTATGTAAGACGGTTGAGGGTTGTCGGGCTCATTTTTCGAATGTGGCCCATAAGAGTTATGAATGGGAGGCGTCGAACTGTGCGATACAGATTGTCTTGCAGGTTCAAAAAGGTTCCTCCGGTTTTCTCTAGGGTCAGCACTCGCAGTGGTGGTAGGAGCTCGCATGTGCGAAGGTCCGGCCTCGTCGTCATTGGGGGCGGTGATTGGCCCCTTGCCTCGTCCTCTACGTCTAAAGAATCTTGGCGGCATTTTTAATCCTGTCAATATAGCATGAGATAACAACAAACACATATAAAATAAAAGACACAGTTAAAAATAAACCGAAACAAATTTGGATTGTTCCTATGTTTTTTGTCTAGACTCGAAAATTTTGGAATGTGCAATTGTCTAACTGAGATTAAACACAAAAGGCTAGTGTTTAATTCACTCAGCGTTGGCTCTGATACCAACCTTTCACACCCCGAGATTCCACGTGTCACCGGTGGGCCCGGTGGGGAGTATCGTGACGTGGTTGGCAACATAATAGTCAAACAACACAATATTTAAATGCACAGCGGAAGCAAATGAAATATATATTTCAACCGAATAAAATATTGTAATATCGTGTATCATAACAGTTGAAATTTTATCCACAGACGGATCGAAATTAAATAGGAAACAGTAGTTCAACAGACGTTAGGCATCTTAAGCTTGCGAGACTCTTTATTGATGCTAAGGAGAAATATCCAGCCAATTACGAATAGTACCTGCATTTAATCTTTTTGGGAAAATACGTCAGTTTACACTGGTAAATACAATCAACTGGCTCATTTTAAAAATGATTAAAAATTGATTTGGATGCACATGGCATAAACATTTTATAACTTGGGATAATTATTTAAATATATAAACTTGTAAAAGAATTACATGTTCCTTATGCGTTCAGTAGCCCGGATCGTGCCGGGTTAAAGATCAATAGACACACCACATAATCAATTTATGCACTGACGAGTGTACGCCTACACTCCGCGCTTAGGTCGTGGCCATTTCGTAAAATGATGCCAAGGATATCCGGGACATGGTCATTAACCCCCCAAAGGCTTTAAGTAAACAAAACATATTTAAACGGGCCGATCAAATTGTTCAATTAACCACCATACGATGGAAGATTTAATGCCCGACCAAGCGGTATTTTATATACCGTACCCAAAGCCCGTATAGGGAAAATAAGTTAAAAGTATTTACCTGAGCAAAGTAATAATCACAATACGCAAATGCAAGTAGCTTTTACTGGTCCTCCTATTCTGGAACGAAGGTTTATAATAACCTATTAGAATCCTAACGGGTCTTTAATTAAGCTTAAGCTTAGACCGGTTAGTTTCAAAGATACGGTTCGTACGCACGATTAAGCGAAGACCGGATAGAATGTGATTTAGACCCGACAAGTTTGAAGACTTGCTTAATATGGGTACATTATACACATTCTGGATTTTGAGATAAAACCGATAAGGTTTGACCTGTTTCGGCTAATTTATGTAAACTAGTTACATAAACCGAACCGAATGTGTAATAAGCGTAACGGGTATCCGTAAGAGCTATATACAGGTTTCCTAAGTTAATATGCTTCAAATATGTTGTGACATCAGTAAGATGTCTTCTATTATGCCCGAAACGAAATTAAACACAAACTATGCCCCGTAGGGGTACTTTGGTCATTTACAAGGTTATAAAAGAGTTTAAGTATTAACCTGAGTTACAGGTCTGATATAATCAACAAAAATACTTATTTTACTAAGTTATAACAGTAGGGTAGAGTATATATGTGAAATTTATCAATTATAACCAAACTATGCATCGTAGGGGCATTTTGGTAATTTCACATAAGCCGTAAAGCTCAAAACTGAAGTCTGAGTTAAGCAACTGTTGCTTACTGTTAAAATATTATAATTTACCTAAAATATCAGTAGGTATCAACCCTTGTATGTTTAAAATAGTTTTAGTACATACTATGCGTTAAAAACGCTTAAAAAGGCGATTAGAAGCCATTTTCGGGTTCTATACATAAAGCTGATATTTTTATTATTCCAGAAGGCTTAAAATAATTTATTTATCATATATAATCAGTAGCAAAAGGTTTGGAGTCGATTAGATATGTAAAACTCATTTTATAGCCCGTAAGGGCAAAACCGACAATTACCGGATTAAGCCTATGACTATAAGTTATGCTCAGCCTAAAATTAATTAAAAATCTTCAAAAATCCCAAAATAATATATTACATCAGTGGGTAATAAGTTTGATATCAAAAAGTGGGTTTAAATAGGCTATATGCTAATTATGTCGTTTAATCGCTAAAGAAGCTTTCTAATTACGCTAATGAGCATAACTCTTAATCTACAACTCAAACTGATGTCAAATTTTGGGTGCAAGTTTATAATTCAGTAACTAAGTTTCTACTCTTTTACATTTTCAAAAATCACGTTTTAAGGTGAAAAGGGCATAATGGTCAACATATGAGCAATTAACGGAATCATGCATATTAATTGGATAACTAATGAACCAAGGTGTATAATCACAGAGGGTTATACTAGCATGTAACCTAGTCCAATTAAAGCTCTAAGACATTTCTAAACCATACCAAAACGGGTCAGAACTAAAGTCAAAGCTTTGCGACTTTCGGTTCCGAACCGGGTCTAAACATAAAATTGTCGGGTTGAACATGCTTAGACATGTTCTTACACTAATTACCAAGTTATATTAATGATCAAACAGGTTGTATGTGTTCTACATTGCTAATTATGCATAAATTAGAAAATAAGCATTATGTTGACTTTTTAATAACAAGTTTGACCCGACATTTGACCTAGTTAGGGTGGAAATCAGGGGGAACCCTTTTAAGGGTTTAATGCCCACATAATTACCAACTTATAACTACTTTCAATTCGACAAATCACTGGACCATTAGTGATTAATCGCTAAGTCAACCGTTAATTACGACGGTTTGACTTTTAAGCTAAAACTAAGCAAAAACTTAACTAAGAAAGGTTAAGCATACTTACTTAAGTCCTATGCTTGATTAGTGATCACTTGAGCCTGCTTTGGAGCTCCAGAAATGATCATAAATGTTGAAGGAAGGTGTGAAGAATTGGTTGCAACCTTGGCCCTTTATATAGTGCTCAAGAACTCTTGGATCATTGACACACAAGTCTAACCAAGGCCATGGATCACTTCCAGATGTCCCTAAGTGTCTAGGGGTTGCCTAGGGGTCGTGCAAGATGAGGAAAATCGTTTATAAGTCGGTTAGAATGCAAATGGAAGACAAGAACCCAAAGTTTTCGGAACAGACAGGCCCTCGCGGCACGCGTAGCCCCCCCCCCCCCCAGGGCCTTCGCGTGGCGCGAGGCCCCTTCTGATCAAATCTAAAATTTTGATTTTTTTACGCTTTGGTCCTTGGCTCTTGGGAACTTTGCTACGACTTTATTTCTTGCACTTTGAACCCTCCAAATTGACTTATAAGGGCTTTAAGACATATACCCACTTTGTTAAGTCCTCGGTTAACTTTATTGTTACCCGAAAAGTCACACCTTTCAACGTTGACGCTTTAACCCCTTATATACGAATTTGATCATAACTTTCTCATACGATAACGAAACTTTATGAAATTTATATCGTGTATTCTAGTGAGCATAATTAACCATTATAAAGCTTCGGGTTTGTCAAAAGGTCACTCAGAGGTATAACTTAAACATGTTGACACATTTAACCCCTGTAGTTTGTAATCTCTCACTTTCTTTCATATTTAGCTTCGTATGATCCATTATTTATTCGTTTGAAGGTATGAGCATCATGTAGGGTTAATGTACAATATATTTATTCACTGTTGACATTTAGAACTCGTATATTCACATACTTTCCATGATTGTCAACTTTAATCCTTTTATAACATTCTTTCACACGTTCAAACCTATGACACGTGTCAACACATTATAGGACGTGAATTTTCGAGGTGTTACAGGACACTTGTGGGTAAGTTATGGTTAGTTGTAGCCTTAGATGTCAATAATCTAAGGAGTTTAAATCACTCTATAAAGCTCCTAAGTTGCAAACATTCTTGCACTCATCACCTGATCAATTATGGAGCTCAAGTGCATTTCCAACTCATCCCTAATCATACATTAGACACTTGTAAGTATGCTTGACCTTCTTTAATTAAGTTTTGCTTAGTATATAGCTTAAAAGTCAAACCGTCGTAATTAACGGTTGACTTAATGATTGATCATGAATGGGTCAGTGTTTAGTCGAATTGAAGGTAGTTATAAGTTGGTAATTATGTGGGCTTTAAACCCTTAAAAGGGCACCCTCTGATTCCCGTCCTAACTAGGTCGTTTGTCGGGTCAAAAATGATGATAAAAAGTCAACAGAAATGAAATTTGCGATTTAATACACAATTAGCAATGTGAGAGGCGTGTAACCTGTTTTATCATTAATATAACTTAGTAATCAATGTAAGAACGTGTCTAAACATGTTTGATCCGACAATTTTTCAGTTTAGGATCGATTCGGAACCGAAAGGCGCATAGTTTGACTTTTGCCTTGACTTCGGTTCTGGCCCAATTTTGATAGGTTTAGACATGCCTTAAAGTTCCATTAGGACCTAGTTACATGATTGTATAACCCTCTGCGTTTATACCATTTGAATCCTTAATTGTCCGACGTTTCCGTTAATTGCTTAAAATATGGACCATAATGCCCTTATGACCATAAAACGAGAATTTTGGAAATGTGAAAGAATATTAATCTTTGCTACTGATTAATATGTATGTCCGTAAACTTTCACGTCAACTGGAGGTCTAGATTAGGAGTTATGCTCAATGACGTAATTAGAAAGCTTTTTATTAATTTAAAAGGCGTCATTAGCGTAAAGCCTATCTAAACCCAATTTTTGACACCAAACCCTTTACCCACTGATGTAATATAATATTTTGGGATTTTTGAAGATTTTTAATTATTTTTAAACTAATCATAAGCTAGGATTAGTGCCTTGATTCGGTAAATACCGATTATACCCTTTTCGGCCATAAAATGAGTTTTACAAGTCCTTTTGCTACCAATCCAATTGCTACTGATTTTAAATAATAAATGAAGTATTTTGAACCTTATGAACTGACCTGGAAACTCAGATTCCTATTTTAACCCGTAAATCGCTTAAAACGACTTTATAAGCGTATTAAACGCATAGTAAGGGTTTAAAACCATTTTGTCACAAAGGACTTAACACCAACTGATATGACCTGTTAAAATAAGTCATTATACTGATTAATTCATACCCGAATCACAGAAGCTTAATTAATCCCTTTTATAATCTTTAAAATGACCAAAATACCCCTACGGGGCTTAATTATAGGTTAAACTCGTTTTAGGCATAATGGAAGGTATCCTACTGATATCACAACATATTTAAGGCATGTTAACTTAGGAAACCTGTTTAGGACTCCTATGGTTACCCGTTACGCTTCGTGCGCGTTCGGTCCGGTTTATGTAACTAGTTTGCATAAATTAGCCGAAACGGGTCAAACCTTATCGGTTTTATCTCAAAATCCAGAATGTGTATGAAATACCCATATTAAACAAGTCTTCAAACTTGTTGGGTCTAAATCACATTCTATTCCGGTCTTCGCTTAATCGTGCGTACGAACCGTATCTTTAAAACTAATCGGTCTAAGCTTAAGCTTAATTAAAGACCCGTTAGGATTCTAATAGGTTATTATAAACCTTCGTTCCAGAATAGGAGGACCAGTAAAAGATACTTGCCTTTGCTTATTGTGATTATTACTTTGCTCAGGTAAATACTTTTAACTTATTTTCCCTATACGGGCTTGGGGTACGGTATATAAAATACCGCTTGGTCGGGCATTAAATCTTCCATCATATGGTGGTTTATTGATATTTTAATCGGCCCGTTTAAATTGTTTTGTTTGCTTAAAGCCTTTGGGGGGTTAATGACCATGTCCCGGATATCATTTTACGAAATGGCCACGACCTAAGGGCGGAGTGTAGGCTGTAACAACTCTCATTAAAAGTCATATTTATTTTATTATTTTATCCAAATAGGAAACCCTAATTGAGACACCCAAGTAATTCTGCACAAACACTAAAATTTTCAGAATCATCAGAATTAGGATCAGGGCCCCTAAAACTCAGGGGGGGGGGTATTTTCTACTCGACG